>OZ023228.1:12791391-13396571 GCA_964006125.1 Cryptus viduatorius
AAGCCACGGGATCACACGCAAGTGTATCGTGAGGACTCAGCCGATCGAGAGATCGAGGCGAGTCAAGCGACTAGTCGCGGCACACGAGACCGACAAAATACTTTCACGGAAAAAATAACTGATCGAAAACGTATAATTTATCCAAAAAGACCGAGAACTGCATCTGACGATGCTCGAGAACTTAACTGTATGCGCTACACTTCGAGAGCGTTAATTGTAACGCATCCACCGAATTATCAACTCGAAAGAATTTCTTTCGGAATTCTATCGAGACTAGCGCACGCAAAACACACGAGTCCAGACACACGAACGCGAGAGCGAGAGCTATATCGGGATCGACGGTACGCGAGCGAGACACAGCGATCACACGACATGCGAACGACTCGAGCGCGAGAACAATAAGCCGAGGCCTATCACAATGGGAGCGCGAGAGAGACCCGAGTTACCTCTAGGGAAGCTCTCGGTAGACTGTCAATTTTGCCTACGAGAATTCATAACGAATTATCATTATTATTTTCCGGGATCTTGACCGATAACTACTGCCCTCTCAACCGTAACGTTACTTTACCGAATCGAGAGCCGATCTATACGGCGGTAACTATAAAGGATCTTCGAAATCGTTTTCCGTAGTCATTGCGTGAGATACAAGGCTCTTCTCTACTATAACGCAGCACAAGGTGTTCCACCACACTTGCCTGGACCAAAACGATACCTCCACCTGATCTCAACGCATTGCACTATCTCTTGGGGTGCCGGGTTTGCACCGGACTTTGACGTATTCGCAAGACTCTTCGCCGAGTCCTTTCTCTATTTGGGCTTTTTATCAATTCTTATCAATTCTTACACCACTAAATAGATTCGGAAACGTCGACTAAACTGAACTAAAATGGAATCTGAAATCGTGAACCAAAATTAAACAAACGGAATCTCAAAACTCGACCTGAACTAAAATAATAACGGTAATGAAGCTAATTGGAATTATTACAACAAAATGATACAAAATAAACTGCAAAAATCTCGATCGGTAACTCAACGAGAGCGTGACGGTATCTTAAGTCGCTGGGAGAGGCCGCAACGCGAAACTTCAGCACTAAAGTCGTAATTTCTATGCGAGTGACGGTAGTTTTGGGTTTTTGTGATGTCGATTCCAAAAAATCACGTCACAATATAAAGATAATGATGCTCACGCGTAAGTTCAGAAAAAAATATATTCATTCACGCACCCGAAGATAAAACACCCAATATTGTACACACAGAAGTTCTCCAATAAGGCGGCAATTTTAAATTATGGTTTTGATTTTTCAAAATTGTGTTCGTGAATCAAATTTGTAAATTTGTTTAACAAAAATGAAATTGAAATTCAATATACTTTATGATTTTCAATTGCTATTTTAATTCGAGAATAGTTGCGTAGTAATTTTGAAACTCGCTACGTAATCAATCTCGAATTAAAATGAGATGCTTAGTTGTTTACCTTTCCATGGTGCATCTCGAGAACAAATTCTCGACTCAAAGACTATGACTCAATTACGAGCGAATTTGGCAAAAAACCAACAAATAAAAATTTATCAATTGTAGTATCACGTTGAATTTTTTTCGTTTATTCTTAAATATTCACTGACACTGCGTACGCAACCCATTTACTTAGATAGCTCCAATGTAAACCAATGCAAACGCGCGAGCCCAACAACCTGCTAGTATATATATTTCCCAAAATATTTTTTTCAAAAAAAAAAAAAAGGTACGCCAAGTACTGAAAAATCCGATTTGCAAATATTGTTTAAAAAAAAAATCAACAAAATTTTATAAGCCAAGCATATTTTTTTTTGCACAAAAATTGCTGAAAAAAATTGGCGTTCCAATGCTAGTGGTTTATTGTGACGCTTGCAAACACCGGAACGCCAATTTTTTACAGCAATTTTTGTGCAAAAGAATAAAATTTTTTGTTATATAGAATCTTTATTTTTCTGTTATGCTTGGCTTATAAAATTTTGTTGATTTTTTTTTTTAAACAATATTTGCAAATCGAATTTTTCAGTACTTGGCGTACCTTTTTTTTTTTTTTTTAATATTTTGGGAAATTTCACTTCTTTTTGAAAAGCTACTATTTTTTTTTAATTTTCCCTTTAAAATTAATTTCGAACTCAGAAAATTTAGATCGAACAAAATTAATTCTATATGCAAGACTGGGCGAACGGCAGGTCACATATTCCACTTGATGATTGCCGGTTATGTTGTTCGAGATCGCAAAGAAAAGTTACAATCGATATAAAATCACACGTATAACACGTAACTCGTAATTTTTCTTTTTTACTTCGCGTCGAGACACTAAACCACGATACGCAATACATAATTATTATTTTCGGAAACACTCAAAAAAATGTTCACGCCGCAAAAATACGTGCCGACGATAAGAACTGTCAGCTGAGCCGGCTGTGGCGACGAGCGCGCCACCGCGCGAATTTTTCTATGAACTTATGTAAACGTAGACGGCGTATAATATTGCCACCGACAATAGCTGACAGCTACGCTGGCTGTGGCGACGAGCGCACCACCACGCACATTTTTCGATGAACTGATGTAGACGCAGACATATATATAGGGGACAGGACACTTTATAATCGTTTCGACCCTGTGAAATTTCCAACCACGGTATCTCAAAATGGGCTAAACCAATTGAATGGTAACTACGCTCTTTCGAAAGATTGACCCAAAATTACATTATAAAAGTGTCCATGAAAATTCGATTCGTTGTCTTATTGCGAAGATATATCGATCGAAAGTTTAACGCACTATACACTTCCGGTATATTGGCGTAGGTTACTCTTAGTAGCGGCACGCCTTGTACTGGTTTTTCAGTACTTGGCGTCGAAGCGCTACCGCGCTTCTTGATAAACAATGGCGTATACGAAGTTCATCACGATTTCCCACGCAAATCTGAAAATATAAAAAAAAGAACAAAAAAAATTATACAAAAGACAAAAGACAAAAGACAAAAGACAAAAGACAAAAGACAAAAGACAAAAGACAAAAGACAAAAGACAAAAGACAAAAGACAAAAGACAAAAGACAAAAGACAAAAGACAAAAGACAAAAGACAAAAGACAAAAGACAAAAGACAAAAGACAAAAGACAAAAGACAAAAGACAAAAGACAAAAGACAAAAGACAAAAGACAAAAGACAAAAGACAAAAGACAAAAGACAAAAGACAAAAGACAAAAGACAAAAGACAAAAGACAAAAGACAAAAGACAAAAGACAAAAGACAAAAGACAAAAGACAAAAGACAAAAGACAAAAGACAAAAGACAAAAGACAAAAGACAAAAGACAAAAGACAAAAGACAAAAGACAAAAGACAAAAGACAAAAGACAAAAGACAAAAGACAAAAGACAAAAGACAAAAGACAAAAGACAAAAGACAAAAGACAAAAGACAAAAGACAAAAGACAAAAGACAAAAGACAAAAGACAAAAGACAAAAGACAAAAGACAAAAGACAAAAGACAAAAGACAAAAGACAAAAGACAAAAGACAAAAGACAAAAGACAAAAGACAAAAGACAAAAGACAAAAGACAAAAGACAAAAGACAAAAGACAAAAGACAAAAGACAAAAGACAAAAGACAAAAGACAAAAGACAAAAGACAAAAGACAAAAGACAAAAGACAAAAGACAAAAGACAAAAGACAAAAGACAAAAGACAAAAGACAAAAGACAAAAGACAAAAGACAAAAGACAAAAGACAAAAGACAAAAGACAAAAGACAAAAGACAAAAGACAAAAGACAAAAGACAAAAGACAAAAGACAAAAGACAAAAGACAAAAGACAAAAGACAAAAGACAAAAGACAAAAGACAAAAGACAAAAGACAAAAGACAAAAGACAAAAGACAAAAGACAAAAGACAAAAGACAAAAGACAAAAGACAAAAGACAAAAGACAAAAGACAAAAGACAAAAGACAAAAGACAAAAGACAAAAGACAAAAGACAAAAGACAAAAGACAAAAGACAAAAGACAAAAGACAAAAGACAAAAGACAAAAGACAAAAGACAAAAGACAAAAGACAAAAGACAAAAGACAAAAGACAAAAGACAAAAGACAAAAGACAAAAGACAAAAGACAAAAGACAAAAGACAAAAGACAAAAGACAAAAGACAAAAGGCAAAAGGCAAAAGGCAAAAGGCAAAAGGCAAAAGGCAAAAGGCAAAAGGCAAAAGGCAAAAGACAAAAGACAAAAGGCAAAAGGCAAAAGGCAAAAGGCAAAAGGCAAAAGGCAAAAGACAAAAGACAAAAGGCAAAAGGCAAAAGACAAAAGACAAAAGACAAAAGACAAAAGACAAAAGACAAAAGACAAAAGACAAAAGACAAAAGACAACAATGGTGAATAACCTTGAGTTACTCGAGCATTCCAAGAGGCTTTATCTGGCGTGAGATGACGGCTCGATCATGCACGACGAGCGTGTGTCGCCGATACCACGCTGCGAAGAAAAGTCACCACTGCTACCAGAGATTGGTGACTCATGTATTTGGGCCTAGCTGACTTCGAAAGGATACGATAGACAACGAGGCTAGGCGAGGCTCTGTTCAACGAGACGCACCAACCTGACTGTGAAGCGTTAGGATCGTGTATAGAGAAGTTTGGCGACTTCGAGACGAAAAGTCTAACACCACGAGCAAGGGCATCGATAGCTTCACCAAAACCCTGATGCGTCAGGCCCACCGATACAAGCATTCGAGATCTCCTCCGAAAAAGGCAGACCTCACGGCTTGAGGGGGCTGTCACTTAAAAATTAATAAAAAAAATATTCTGAATGTATATACCGTGTACTACGTACACACCAAATTTCAGATAGTAATTTAAAAAATCGTAAAAAAAATTAGAAATAACTAATGCATAAAAAAAAATGCCGAAATGCAACACACACAATGCCGGAATACCGCATCTCCGCATGTTTTTTTTTCTTCTAGTAAGAAGAGCAACTCGAACACTCGAACAAGCGACTCGATTACCGCCGCTACCTCGCTTTGTTTTGAGTCTGCGATACGCCGGCGTAATGTAGCAGCGATGATTTTTACTCGATTGTGTCAATCGGGTAAAAAACTGCACTTGTAAACTCGGTGTAATTAGTTATGTGTCAGTGTATACAGTTTTTCCGAATGAACGGAATATACCCTGTATTTTTGCCTGTAATAGTGCAAAAATGATTTTCACAGTATCGCAAAGCGAAAAGTCTCGCAGAATTAACCTCCTTTTTAAACATCACATTTGACGTAAGAGTATTTTTATTCATTTAAAAAAATTTTTTTGCATATTTGCAGATTTTTGCAGATTTGTGAAATGAAAAAAAAAAATTTCAAGTTTTATGTGATAGAAAATGTGAAAGATTTTTTTTTTATTGTGAATCACCCAAGTTGGTTATTTTCATCAATGTGTGAAATTCATTTCTGGATACTTATATTTTTCTTCGCTTGCCGCAGGTTTCGGAGAGAGTAGTGGCCCCACGAATTTTGGATTGTGATGGCTCATTTTCTTCGTAACAGTCAGTGTTACGGTACGAGTGCGGGGATTTTTTCTGCGATCAAGAATGAAGTATCGCAAGCCATTATGTGAGTGGTTACGAGACGAAAAGTGGCAAAACTGAATTTTTTGGTAGTTTTTAACTCATAGCTTCGCCAGTGAAGCTTAAAAAAAATCCCCGCACTCGTTCCGCAATATACTCTAACGAAGAAAATAAGAGGTCGCAACCAAAGATTGATGCTTTCGTTCAGTCCGAAAGCTGCGGCAAAGGAAAAATGTTTGACCGTTGCGCATAACACTGGAATACACTGTAGGTCTCCAAAAAAATTTACAGCGGTAGTCTAACATATATATATTATGGAGGTAAAGTGGATTTTTTCATTAAACTTATATATACTATAAAATTTTTTTTTTACTTTTCGTTTTTTTAGGTGACTCAGTCCCCTTAACCCCGCGAAGAAGAAAAAGTCTCCGATAGTCCGCGAGTTAATTAAATTAGAGATTAAGATTAGAATCACGCATGAATATGAACAATGGGTCAGGTCATCCACAATGTGAATTATAATTTTATGTTGTATTCTTCCTATCATAATTTTGTTAAGTGTAGGAGTAATATTTGCAAATTAAGATTGTTACGGTTATCAACCTTTCCGGATATTGTCAGAAGTAAATAATTTGAGTAATGTCTGCAATTACACCAAAGGAGAATATGGGAGGGAGACGAAGAATATTGGTACGTGTTTCCAATAGAGGTTTCGCTAAACTTTGCACCTTCTTTTTATGTTTTATATATTTTTCCCACGAAGTGTTGATCACTGGGCATTTCATATATAGTTGCGAGGAAGAAATGCGTTGCAAAAGCAAAACAGAAGCCGTAATTCTACTGCAACGTTGAAATTCGGAGAACTGGCTACGGTACACGAAAAATATTAGCGACCAGTTCGCAGCTTTTATAACCAACCGCCCACCGAGGTCCGTTGCGAGTCAAGGAGAACAAAGAATATAGTTCATCGTTCGAGAAAAACAGACGTGTATATGATACGGTCAATATACGAAAGGGGGTCTAGGGAAACAGCTCCTGGAGATGTGCCACCTTCGATGCACGTGATCGTACGAAGAGAGTAGGGGAAGGGTGAGCCACCCGCGCAATGCATAGCATGTTCTGGAAGGCCCACCACTCATAGACAGCCAAATTCTTCTTGGCCAATAGAAAAAGGCAATAAAAATCGAGGAGCATGCGACGACTTTTTGCCAGAGTAGGGAGGGAAAAAGAGAGAATGATTGATTAATAATTATTGATAATCAACAATAATAATTATCTTTTTATGTTTTGCAACAACCAAATGTTAATATCATTATAAAAGTTGAACCCGAAGTTTGTTAATTTAGCAAATGGAAAGGTTTAACAAATTAATTAATTCATCCTTTTACATCAAAAGCCGTTGAAAAATCGATAAGAACGAATACAGAGTTACCTTGGTTGTTACGACATTTGATTAATTTTTTATCGGGAATATTTTCATCGATCAGGTGCTAAATTCCGTAATTTTCCAACTAGGAAGGTGATTCAAATTCGAGATTGATCAGAAACCAATAAAAAGAATAATTTGCTAAGTAATAAATCTTAAAATCTGAGGGATCAAGGGAAGCGGGGAACTCACGTCTCGGCCAAAACGCTGCCCCCTTTCACCGCGGTATGTGTCATCTCGAGTCAAAGCTGAATATGCGTCGTCGAATGGGCTCACTCTTAACGTAGCAAAATCGAAAATTCTGATTCTTGGTAGTAACGCTTACGTTCGGGATCTTGATTTCAGCACGTTACCGGCGGCCACTCTGTATGAAGTCACCATTCCCTTTGTCCGTGAGGCGTGCCATCTAGGCGTACACTTGAACGAAAGTCTTAGTCGAAACAAACGTGTCTCGCATATATCTCAAAAGGTTCATGCTTCTCTACATAAGCTAAAGTTTCACAAAAATTCTCTGTCAACTGAGTTCAGAATCAAATTAATTACGACGCTGATATTCCCTCACATTGACTACTGTTCTCTCGTTTATCACGGTTTATCAGATGAGTTAAATACTAAGCTTCAGCGCCTTGCGAACTGTTGCATTAGATTTATCTTTAATCTTTGTAGGGATGAGCAAATTACTGAGTATCGACACCGACTTGGATGGCTGTCAGTTGCTAATCGGCGCTGCTACTTCTTGGCAATCTAAATGTACAAGATCTTAAAAGTACAATCACCGTCTTTCATTAGCGAACTGTTCATTCGACGTAGCGTCGAGCGATCACGTCCAATGCGTAATGCCCAATTACCCACCTTTGAGATCCCGAACTATCGAACGGTGTCGTGCCGCAATAGATTCCATTTATCTGGGATTTATTTGTGGCATTCTTTACCCAATAATGTAACTTCTTCTCCGTCACTCTCGATCTTCAAAACGAGACTTTATTTTTTGTTCCAGTTGGAAGTTGACTAGTTTCGTAAACGATTTACTTATATTCATTTATACCTAAGGATAATCATCTAAGTTAGGCTTCAGTTAACTTGCGCGCAATTCTAAATCGCTGTTATTAAATCCTGTACAATTTACTGATTTAATCATTTTTTGCAATTTATACTATATTCTTTATATTTTATTTTATATTTTATACTTTGTTATTCCGGCTCTTATCGCGATTTGCCTTAGTTAACACTTAATTCATATTTCCTAACTACTCGTACTCCGCTGAAAAGTTTACATGAAAATTCTATTATACTTGTTATTTTGCCCCATAGTTCTACTAGGGCATAATAAAAATCAATCAATCAATCAATCAATCGACGAACGACACAGGGTCTAGAGGCCAGTGTACGAGCTCATGTTGAGTCTCCGAGGATCTGGCTAACACATGATTGACTTTCAAAAAATACTTAAGCAGTATACGTGTCTTTCCATTTACTATGTACTCGTTAATTCTGACCTATTTGATACAAAAAAGAATTTCGTATCGATACTCGCGATAAGACCGGATGCAATAACTCGACAAAAACTAAATGAAAAAGGCAAGGCCTCAATAAAAGGGCTCGAAAGCCCTCGAACCGCCAATTTTTCAACTGCGCACGTGTTTTATGACATTCGAAAAACCCGTGTAATTAATATAACTACAAAAGAAGTCTTTCATGATTGGTGACAAGACGAAAAGCCCATCGAAAAGTACACCAATGAAAATTGTTAAAAAAAAGTATACAAATTTTGTTCGCTTTGCGCACTTCTCGTCACCGGTCGCGGAAATTAGTCCAATACCGACCATCGTCGTGAAATAAGCAACTGCGCTCTCTTGACCAGTTCGCTACAATACTTGTAACACTCATAACTTCACTTTTGTTTCTACAAAACATCGACTATCCTTTTATTAAAACTTGTCACTGTTGATGAATTTGTAAATATATTGTATTCGGTATAACTTCTGTTTACCGTCACTCTCCTCTAACTAACCGCATGATATTAAAATGGCGTGCTGTAGAGCCAACGTGTGTCATCTCTACACAACGGGCTATCGGGCCTTACAACGCCGTAGATTCATACGGGAATCGCAGTACGAACGGTGCAGAACTCCCGACTGCCGCAAGGCAAAAAAACAAGTTAGTTGCCGGTGTTTCTTAAAACGACAAAAAATATCCTGATAGTTTTCGGTATATAGCTTCTGTAGCCTGAACGTTCGGTTTATGTCTATGAATTGTCGAAATGAGTCCCCGCGGAAATAAAAGAGTTAAAAAAATATGTTGTAAGCGTTGTTCGTAAATGTCGCATAAATATCGTGAAATAAAAAAAAAATAATTTAAGAAAGTCCCGACTGCAAAAGGTGTACATATAAAAAGTATGAAATGAATCATAATAAATTATGCGGTATAACTCCTATTTTCACAAATTGTGTGTAATTTTCTACATTCACTTTATTCATCGTTTCTACTCCCGTTGGGAGACGTCTTTAACATCCTATATGTCCTATGTCACGATGAATGCATTTGACCTTACAGTACATATGAGGTTGTTTAGATATCCGAGAAGACGTCTCCCAACTGAAGTATAAACGATGAATAAAATGAATGTAGAAAATTACACACAATTTATGAAAATTAAAAAATTGTTGAATAGTAAATGAACACCGTGAGTTAAACGGCATAATTTATCATGATTTATTAAACACTTTTTATACGTGTACGTAAACTTCGTGTAGTCAAGAGTTATTTAATTTTTCAATAATTTTTGTTATTTACTAACGGTTTTAAGAAAAATTGGTGACAAATTTTAAAGGCGGAGTTGACAGCAAACTCATACCGCTCATATTTTAAAACTGCATGCAATCGGGAGTAAAAAAAATGATCAATGGGTAAAAGCTTTGTGGAAGTGATTACCATTCAACAATGTATGTATAAACATATATGGGATTCGTCAGTGCGAAAATTTCGGCGGAGCCAAATTAGCCGCTGGCTTAGGTGTGGCGAGACGCGGTTACATTAAGCTTTCGGTCTCTCAAAGCATGATCCTCCTCTCATCATCCCACCACCCCATACACAGTATTAGTTCAAGGGGCCCAAGTTATATCTGTAGCTAGAGTGGGCTCGTCAGTGCAGAGATGCGAGGTAAGTACGTATGATATTGCTGTATATACGACGGGTACTCGGTGGGTGCATTACGTACGTACGGAGTTGCAAGCACATCAAACTAACAAACGCGTGCGTCACGGTTCTGATAGAAGCTGTCGTAGGTTTCAAGTACCCGATCCCATTGGAGAATAGAATGCATGAGACTCGTATATATATATATATATATATATATACATATATATACTCATTGTACCATATGAGAACGTTGTTTAGTGATTGTCTAACAGTAGAGTACTGCAAAGCCCGTTGCTTGCCCGACCGGTAGTTGGTAACGCTGGTGCGAAGGGTAACAAAGTCGAGAGAGCGCGTGGAGCGAGAGGGACAACCGTCGACGCAGAGCATTCGTCCCGTGTTAAACACAGTATCACACAGGCAAAGCACAGCAAGCTGCCTACTACAGTTCGCAAGTTCGCAAGCTCTGTCGCTCTGTGCGACGCCGGTCGCACCGGAAAGCCGACGTAGACGTGACCACAACGCGCTACTAGTATATGTATATATATGTATAGAGATACATGCGTGGCCGTGCGTGGCCGCGAACCGCCACCACCAGCAGCAGCCAGAAATCGTCTCTGTACTCTACAGGAGCTGAATATAGCATAATACGGGCGTTCGTACTTGCGACCTCCCCAAGCGAAATATAACGCAATACCGGTACGCTGACGTATTCGCTGACGTAGGGTCGCCACGCGTTTCTCGTATCTCGTGTATAGTTCATCGTACACATAGAACGGGCCTGCGTGAGTGTACATACACTAACATATTAGCCGGACAAGAATGCGTACATACATTTAAATATATTCACGCACAAGGGGATTCTAAGACTCTGTATAATTATATTTGCGTACGTGCCCCATCCACGTGAACGGTTTGCTGTGAAGCGTATGTGTGGCACGGGTTACGATACAGAACAACAACTATATTCTCAAACGGTATACGGAATACCGAGACTGTGGTGCAACAGAGATATCTACGCCGGCATGCACACGTCAGCGGGTGTGTATGTCGGTGGAAACACCTTCCCGTCGCCTCTCAGTCATCCGCAATACTCTCTCCCCGGTGTCTTTGGCTCCCGAAATCTTCCACAGCATCCGTATCATTCGCCCTCGCTTCTCCGAAATGTCTCCTTTCTCTTACCATCGGAGCGCGGACAGTTGCACGAAAGGGTTGAAAGATGATAGAAATCTGAGTGAAATCTCGTATTGCCATTCTCCTCTGCTTTTGCTTTCTCCTCCGGTCGTTTACTCGTCCTTATTTGAATAACAAATTCTCGTGGCGTTATTGTTATGAAATCTCATGAAGGATTCGCTCGCACCCTTGCAGACTGACATGACTGATGTCTCGAGTCACTGACATATTGAGTTATCTTTCGACTCTGGATACATTGTCAAGCAACGATTACAACGAGGCGGTAGTGATTTTGGTTATCATGACGTGTGATTCTGTCATCGCTAAAGTTTTTTTTATTCGGGACCGGTATATTACGCATTTTTTAGGCACTCATTTATATTGGAACCATATGTCTTTATGCGCGTCTATACTCTATATTGACCACTTTGGGCCAAAAGCTTACTTATGCGGTTGTTCATTAATGAATATGATTAATAGTGTTTCCTTCATCGGCCTTCATCGATTTTGTGATTACTAATTCAAGTAGCATACATTTCATCGTGTCCAATAAAGTTTGATTAATCTTGTCAGCGATTTCATTCTGCAGTGGTGTTTCCGGCACAATTAATCGCCGTCGAATTCTTTGCCTTTCTCATTATCAGTCCTCAATATTTGGATCTTCGATTTATGTTGATTGTCAACCATTCGTCTGTGTTCTTCGACCTTTCTCAGAACATCTCTTTTGCTTTTTATGGGATATACCATCGTATATCGAGAGCAGGTATCTTTAAAGGTTACAAAATAGTTTGAGCCTCCTTTCGACACTGGTGTCTTTTCCGACTACGTCTAAGTGAATTAATTTTAACGGTACTTCTGCTTCATTTGCTGTTACTTTTGGGAATCCTTTCGCTTCATATTTGCCATTATGCATATGAAACGCTTTTCTCGAGAATATTGATTCGATTCGTTGCTATCTTCTTTGTTTCCATGAATCCATTTTACAGCATCGTGATGTAAGTGTCCGAGTCGTCGAGGCCGCGGTTATTTGTTAAAAAATTCGGCCTTGTTTATAGTTGGACCACATTCTTTGACTAGGTATAATCTCTCTGTGCGTCCGGCTATTAGTATTGTGTTTACATTTTCTTCGATTTTTTTGCTTTACCTTCCGCGAAAACTGCTTTAATCCTGCTACTTCAATTTTTCCCGAGGAACAATCTGAACTAACAATCCTGTTACTTCGAGATGACCCCGATTGTCAGCCCGAAATATTTCTCATCAGATAAGTCTTTTTAGAGAGGACTTTCTAAGTACAAATACAAAAAAAATATCAAAATAGTAGCGAAGAACAGTGCCTTCTAAAACAATGTACGCACGCGTAACAGAAAAAAAACAAAGTAAAAATTACTTGTCACTTCAAGACACTAAAGCGGTGAGACATTTGGTGTCTATGGGAGATTTTGGGGGCATTGACGTTTCCAATAACTATTAGTTGCGGCGGCGATGAGGCTTTTTTGTAATGTCGATAAAAGGAATGCGAGCGCGAGAAGGGCGCTAGCCCCGGGATCCTTTAGTTTAAGTATATTTAGAAAATTACTGATGCACCACTTTATTCGTTAAAGGTTTGACAGTAAATAAAAGAACGAGGAATTAAAACGAACACATGTCAAATAAAGAAGGAGCGTCATCGACGATTCGATTATGAGAGACTCAATTCACTTCGAACAGTAATACGATCTCCAATCGATTAACTACCTTTAATTTATCGATAGAAAAAAAAGTCAGTTACCATGATTTTTTTTGGAATTCCATGGTCGAAGGCTGGCTAGAGCAAATCGCCAGCTTGTCCGCATCGCCGGAGATGCCAACGTAAGCCATTAGCCATTAGCCATTAGCGGCTATTGACACATTTCTTAATAATCGATCTTAAGTGGAGGGTTCAGTGATTTCGAGAAGAAACGAATTTTGTATTTTTTATAGGTAATACAATATCGAAAATACCATACCACCTTCAGTGTAGACTTATATGATCCTAGTATAGGGACATTCACCTTAATTTTGTGTAAATCGACCAATAGACTGTGTATGTCCACACAAATATTCTATCAAGATGAACGAAGCTAACTGGTCCGTGTTTACCCTGCGCAAAGTAACTAATGTTCACTATAATGCAGGCAACCATAAAATGAATGAGCGTTACAGCACAGCAACAACGGTGATTTCCGTGTACCTGGTCATGCCAGGAAATTGACTAACCGACGTATAACGATGATCTGCACAACATATATTATGCATGTGTACACTAAATCGCCACAACCGTATGCTTGCAACGGTATGTAGTATATGTGCAATACCATGGCTATGTACGTAGTTCAATAAGCGTTCTAGACCAAGTGTGTACGCCGGATCGGGGCCTGGCACACCGACGGAATATACACAACTAAGTACTCCTAAGCATACTCACACACCTCTATATTGTATCAGATTGGCTACACCAATGTATCGCTGCATACAATGTGCCATACCAATGCCGAATGTATGGCTGGCGGAGGTCGTATTGGTGGATTTACGAATACTCGTGGATACATCAGAATACTGTTTGTCCGACGAGCGTGTGCATTTGCATGCACACACTTACCATTAACGCCATAGCAGCTTGATACATACTCAACTATACAAAGACTGGTCGGCGGTACCTAAAGGCATTCATGTATGCATACACATTCGATACTCCATGCACCCATTCTATACTACAGCAATATATGTATACACTCTTGCAATTTTTCTGATTGGCTATGTACCGAAGTCTGGTGTTTGACATCATACGTGTATTTGACTGTACAGTCTATATATATATGTACTGAATACGTCGGCAATAGTTTTATGTCAGTTTCCTTATATACAAAACTTTCATATAATTCTAGATCTACGATACAGTCACGATTCAATGGTAACCTTCGATCGTTCTATCCAACTGCACATGGGTCTTACAACTTACTACTCTCTTTTGGCTTCACAGGCTACGGAGCTTTCGGCCACTCTGATACATGCGCAGTTTTGTGTCCCTCTGCATTACTCGTTACCAGCCCGGTATTATGTGTGCACACGGTAGACCTACCTCTCGGTGTTAGTTAAACCCATGAATCGACTGAACCTTTGGAGAATGTTCAATGTATCGCTTTATTCCTTATACTTCTAGTAAAATTTCCGCTTTTCAATACATTTTATAAATTACTGTAACGTGAAAACTCATTACTGGATGTGACTAAGTAATGACCTCAATTGCAGTCACTTTGTTTTTCACTCCCAACTGCGAGCCGGGCGAAAGACGGGAGTTATGCATTTCAGCGTAACATCTGACTCTTCGCACTTTCGTCGGTATCCAATCTTCTCCGAAAAGACAAAAAAAATTTTTAGCAATATTTGACACAGCGTTCTTTTATACCGGACTGTCTTTTTTCAGGTTTCAATATATTGAGTGGAATTCGGTAGAGATAAAGGCGTTACAAAATAAGGCGCTCGAATATATTGAAATTTCGTCGATATATACTGCCATTATTGGTGCGCTGTCTCGCGCCGAATTCTCTGTAAATGTGTGAATAATCAATACGCGGCACGATGAAATACGAATCACAAATAAACTGTAAAATTTTCTAGAATTCTTTTCATGTAGATCAATGCATCTTTGTTAATGCATTACTTATTGAAAAACTCGATAACTTTTTTTTAACATATCAATTTTTAGGCACTCACAATAACAATAGGCAAAGAGTGCCTATTGAAATGACCATCCGTTGCTCTTCGGAGTCTGTCGGTGGGGTTACTCCGCAGCGAATACTCCAAAAATGTTTATTTTTCACCATTTGCTTCGATGTATCTCCAACATCATGTTTTATTAATTTGAAGTGATTCCAATGACTGGTAATATTTTTTTTCGCCTGCGGTTGAATAAAAATACCCTTATTACTGAAATTATCTTCTTAGACGTTCGTATCGCAGTGTAACTTTGGAATGTGCGAAGCAATTTTTCTCTTCTTTGCCGGGATGATGTATGATATCATCACCATTGTGCACATACATTTTGAAGCCCCTGCGAAGCATTTGAATATTTGCTTAACAAAAAAAATCCATTTTTGCTTCGACAAGTGTCCGTACAGTGCTGTAACTTTGGACTGTGCAATGAAATTTTTCTCTTCTTCGCAGAGGTGATGTATTATATCATCACCATTGTGCACAATCATGTTGAAACTACTGCGAAGCCGTTAATGAGGTGTTTTAAATTTTGTTCTGCTAAATGTCCATACGGTGCTCCAATTATGAAGTCTACGAACCTAATTTTTTCTTTTTCGCAGCATTATTTTATTTTATGAAAAGCAGTACGCACAGCAAATTTGAAGACATTCTGACATTTCTTAGTATTTTTATTCTCCAATTATTTTTAGTGAGGAATTATTTTAAAAGGTTATATTATTTTAATTTTCCAAAAAACAATTTTTTATCATGTCACAAACGAAAATTTGGTTGCGAAAAATGAAATACGAAATATCACACATTGATTGCCAAATATTAATCCTTTTTATTTCGAAAATAATATATTTTGAACAAATATCATTCACAATATTTTATATACATTATTCACATTCATAATAAAAATAAAAAATTTCGTGGGTGCACTGAAAACCTGGTTATAATTCCACAAAGAAGAATCATCGAATATCCAAAATTATTGCAATTTGATAAATAAAATTGAAAACAATCGCGGCCATTTATTTTTTTCCATTCATTCTATCTGTCAAACCTTGGAAGCCGACGATAATTCGATAGCAGACGTAATAAAGTTTGCATACGCCGCGTCGTTGGTATTCTGTGTTGGGATGATTTGAATCGAAAATAAAAATCTTATTGTTTTCTCATTGATTAATGTATATAACTTCAAATATTGGGAAACTGAAGTTTACTTTTTTCAAATCTCTAACAATTTTTCGAAACAAAAAAAAAAATCTATTTTTACCTCGTATGTTTCCAACCACCCTTCTATTTTTTTTTCAATTGTGTCAATATACTTATCTCAAAACAAAATAAAACGATAGAAAAATAAAATTTCTCAAATTTCTTGTCTGCAATTTTTTACTCTCCGACAGTGATAATAACCAGTCAATTGATTCTATCTATTATAGGGAAGAGAAAAAATGCTTAAAGTGTTATAACCGAATTCTCTTATAGATCGACAGTCCAAGAGTCCTCGCCGTCAAATTCATCGAGAAATTGATTTTTTTTTATTTTGGACGCATCCAAGACACTACAACTTTATTTTGAGCAGGGTACTACTTCCTCTTCAATACACGAACCAAGACGATATCTATGTTCGTTCTCGAGTTATCATTTTTTTACTACAACAATTAATATCAAGCAAATTTAATTGAAAATCGTATCAAAAAGCAATTTTTCTTAATATTCAACTCCAATACTTCGGGTCCTGTCCAAAGGCAATAATAAAGTGATTTTATGTATTTTAGAGAAGATAAAAACATTTAAACAGATGCATTTAAAGGGGACAGTAGACCTGTTGGTAAATAGTAATGGTGTTCGTGTTGGCAAATATTTTTCGTGTTGATTTATACACATTTAATCTGGTCATAAGTGTTAAGCCAATAAAACGACCTTTACTAGATATCATTTGATTCGTTACATTAATTTGATCAAGTTCTACGTGATGCAATTCGTTATATTGTTCGTAAAACAGAAAGGAAATATCAGTTGTGAATAATAATAATCAATTCGTATGGAAACGAAATGTTTATATTCGATGACGGTTAAAGTATGAATCAATTTACATAAGTGATAAATGATTTTCCGCCATACGTTCTTCCGAGATGAAACGCACAGCGCGACGTATAAACATATTCGATATGCAGCGCATAACGCAAAGTGTAATCGTACTCGATACGGAGCGCGTAGCGCGACGTGTTAATACATGTCCCTACGTCCCTAATACGTTTCCCTTTGGGACATTTTTCGGGGGGTTTGGGGGGCGGAGCCCACCAACAATTGCCTCAGCGCCCTGCGGGCGCAGAGGCTCTTGTTTATTTCGAAATTATTAGATTTTTTTGATATTATTCACAAGTGAATTCCAAGTTTATTTATTTGAGAGTACGTAATTTTTTTATTTATATTTTGTTTTATTCAAATATGTTCCGGGTAATGTGAACGCAGCGGTCAACGCGACTTCATCGCTGCGAATTGAACGAAGCGATTTCATCGCAGTGAATTGAACACGGCAACTTAATCGCTGTATACACTGTAGCGATGCATTTAAAATTTTTATAATTTTTTACTTCAATCAACAATTAATATTAAAAATAAATCAATAACTGTAATATAAAAAAAACGTTTCAAAAAGACAAAGCAAAATAGATAAACAATTCGTGATTATGTACGGTACGATTGTGGTTCTAAAAAAAATTATAAAAACGAAAAAAATACTCCCAACTGAAAAAAAAGAAACAACATATAATTATTCGCACATTACTGTCGGAAGATTCCTACATTCAACAATGGATAAATCTACCGACTATAGTATGCGAATAATTATTTGATATTTCACTCTTTTTTTAGTCAGGAGCATTGTTAAATGTTTATAAAATTATTTTCCATTATTATGGAGAAAAAACGTAGTCGATATTTCAGTGGAAACTTATTCAGAATTTTCGAATTCATTAGAAAATCACATCTAGAAAAGAATTCTAAATCCGTGTATACGTGTGTCCCACGTTAAAAAAATGTGAACGTCTATAATCGCAACATCTCTAATTATCCTGTCAAAATGTATAAGCCAGGCAACGAAGGCGGCTCTCGTTGTTCGATTTAAATTTTGCTACGATCCATATAGCCGTTCAGATTTTACACGGACTTCCATTTCACTAAAAATGTTCCTTATCATGATGAAAAAATATTGTGGAGCTCAGTGCAGCATTGTAAATGACATTAAAAACAAAATGCGCAATCAGCGTGCAAATCTATTATTATTATTTGCATTATTATTTTGTTATCGCAGATATCAGATAGCGCTCGACACCATTAGCCGTATAATATTCTCGATTTCATATCGAGTGGGGTGGATCCTGCTTTTGGCTAATTGAGTGCCATCACCAACAGATCACCGCGTTCGATGAGCACCATACTAACCAGCTCACCATTGCAACATCGTATGGAACTGTCGGTTCATTATGAGCAAAGGTGGTTCGCTACGCCCTTCATTGGAACATCGTCTACCGCTACTAAACACTCTGTACGGTTGACCTTATCTCATCGACTACCATACACAATGACTTCGCAAACCCCGTGTACGGACGGATTTTTACGACGACCACCGTTAAGTGACTGCTAAGCTGGATGGCTTGTTTTATCGCTATCGTCGGGGTTCTCAATCCAGACACGTATCGCATGCCGTAACGTCCCTATATCTTAACATTGTCTTCGTTCTTGTCTTTTATTTGCATCGAACGTGTGGGTGGCGCATAAATTATTCATAATTCCGTTATCTCCACGCACATGTACACAATCCAAGCGGAAGGGTGGATAATGACCGAGGGGTGGTCGAGTAGATGGGAAGATGATGGGAAAAAGTCTCTCATGACGAAATACCTCCTCTAATACCGAGACCTTTTACTCTGCTCTGAACAATAAACAGCGACACGCATTCTTGTTTTTGCCTTCCAATTTTGTCTTGTTCTACATTCTTCTATCCAACGTTCATCGAAGCGTGCATGTCGACTTTATGATGCGTTAATAACGTTTTGATGCATAAATCTAATGATGTGTGATTCATCACTGCAGTACCGTATATAAAACAATTTCGTCCAGCCGACGAAGTAAACGCAGGATAATCAATGTACCGTGAAAAAAACTTACCCTTATTCAGTAGTTTTGAATTGCGGTCGAGTATAGTTAGTAATACCTTTCTCTTTGGGAGAACTCAAACCCACTACAAGATTATAAGATTATTGATCCCCATTCCTTTACTCGCTGCAGCTGTCATCCGACGAGTTGGTTCGATCATCAATGGCGTTTGGAGGAGCGTGGGGAAAGAAAAATAATAAAAAAAAAAGAAGAAAAATAAGCTAAAAGCGAATGCACGAAATCCCCAGTGAATCTACAGGCGAGCAACTTGACGCTAGGCGGGAGAGGAGGCCCAAAGGGGTGAGGAAAACGTCGGTGCGAAAATCCGATCCTGACAGAGGCTGTGTGCAGGATGCGCGCCGAGAGGGCGCATTTGAATAATTCAATTGGTTGCCGAGCCGGGCGAGCGTTAAATAAAATAACGCGCCGAATTGCGAGAATAGAATCGAGAGGTATATAGAATGCGCATTGAAAGCCCCGAGCGTAACGCCAAACCGTACCCAGACGAGAATGACTTTTTGAAATTCCTCCGACTTTGGATTATACAATAAAAAAGGTTTTGCAAATGTGAACAAATGTTGTACGTGTAGTGCGGGACTCATTATTTGCCCGCATTTTCAATTAGGATCGAGTTCGCATACGTCCGTTAAACTATGTAGAATATTTGTTGAGCTCTCCGGTCAAATTTAATGAGGGTCGATGTATGCGAATGTTATTGGGATCTGGAAATCACGAGATGAATAGACGAAAACGAGATTCATCACGAGTGTGTTGCGCGACTTATTAATTGTAATGCGATTAATTGTTATTAGTGTGTTGCGAGACTTATTAATTGTAATGAATTTATATATATAGATTGATATATTTACTAGGGTTTTGCTCAGTTCACACGTTAAGCGCGCTCGTCGCCGTTGCCGTCTTTACCCCCACAAAGTGTTAACCAAAAAGGCCCCAAAAAGCAGGACTTCAAAATGACACGCAAGCGGGGTGAAATATTTCAGACTAAGGAGTTCTTATAGACCTCCAAAGCCCTCCAGGCTTTTCAGTGCATCTATGTCCTCCAGGGCCCAGGGCTCAATCGCCAACGCTACCGCCACCGTATACTATATATTGTGACAAGGCGTTGTGAGCTCCCATATCACGCTAGAGCAGAAACAAAGTAGGCAGGCAGGAATCGTCGTACCCGAAGGGAAAAATGTACAAATTCGAGAACGTTTGACTGCCGTGCGTCTGAACTATATTTCAGGAAAGATAGTACGTTGACAGTCAAGACGTGGAGAGGAGCGCGGGGATGAAGGGCTGTGCCACAGGATTGAGCGATGATCGACGACGGATCGATGAGCTGTTACCCCCACCCCGGGCCAACGAATTCGCGAGAAGCGAGAGCAACGGGACTATCACTGCGACCGGCTTAGGAGAAGGATCTCGCCGATTATTGTAGAATTAGAAAATTCCGATATTAAGTCGCGGATTTATAAGATTGAGTCAAAGTAAGTAATTAGAGTGTGTGAGAAACTGTGAGAGATTGTATCCGTACGAATTATATCGAGAGGCCTGTATGCCAGGGAAAAGCCGATAAGGACGATCGGTTGGAAGGAAGGATAGGAATCGACGCTCGAGTCGAGACTAGGATAACGATTGGAAAACGCCGTGCGACGGCGGAAATATTGACGAAAGAAAAGGTAGGCGCACGAGGCATATCAAGAAGCGCGGTAGCGCTTCGACGCCAAGTACCGAAAACACAGTACAAGGCGTGTCGCTACTAAGAGTAACCTACGCCAATATACCGGAAGTGTATAGTGCGTTGAACTTTCGATCGATATATCTTCGCAATAAGACAACGAATCGAATTTTCATGGACACTTTTATAATGTAATTTTGGGTCAATCTTTCGAAAGAGCCTAGTTACCATTCAATTGGTTTAGCCTATTTCGAGATCTCGAGGTCGGGAATTTCACAGGGTCCAAACGATTATAAAGTGTCCTGTCCCGTATATATATATGTCTGCGTCTACATCAGTTCATCGAAAAATTTGCGCGGTGGCGCGCGCGTCGCCACAGCCGGCGTAGCTGACAGTTCTTATCGTCGGCACGTATTTTTGCGGCGTGAACATTTTTTTGAGTGTTTCCGAAAACAATAATTATGTATTGCGTATCGTGGTTTAGTGTCTCGACGCGAAGTAAAAAAGAAAAATTCCGAGTTACGTGTTATACGTGTGATTTTATATCGATTATAACTTTTCTTTGCGATCTCGAACAACATAACCGGCAATCATCAAGTGGAATATGTGACGTGCCATTCGCCCGATTTTGCATATAGAATTAATTTTGTTCGATCTAAATTTTCTGAGTTCGAAATTAATTTTAAAGGGAAAATTACAAAAAAATAGTAGCTTTTCAAAAAGAAGTGAAATTTCCCAAAATATTTTTTTCAAAAAAAAAAAAAAAAGGTACGCCAAGTACTGAAAAATCCGATTTGCAAATATTGTTTAAAAAAAAAAAATGAACAAAATTTTATAAGCCAAGCATAACAGAAAAATAAAGATTCTATATATGAAATTTTTTTTTTTTTTGCACAAAAATTGCTGTAAAAAATTGGCGTTCCGGTGTTTGCAAGCGTCACAATAAACCACTAGCATTGGAACGCCAATTTTTTTCAGCAATTTTTGTGCACAAAAAAAAAAAATTTCATATATAGAATCTTTATTTTTCTGTTATGCTTGGCTTATAAAATTTTGTTCATTTTTTTTTTTAAACAATATTTGCAAATCGGATTTTTCAGTACTTGGCGTACCTTTTTTTTTTTTGGAAAAAAATATTTTGGGAAATTTTCTAATACGTCGATCCCGCTTCCCGGGTATTGCCGTGCACGTGGCTGTCGAATCGTCCTCTGTCCGTTCGCGTTTTGGTCTATCACCTCGCCGAGTCGACCGGCTTCACCGGGCTCGGGTATTCGTGAAAATTGTTAACGGAAAATCCAGCTTGTAGCCAGCGGTTGCCCCCGCGTGGCCCACCGTTCTTATTATTGTTGTTATTCTGTTGTTAATAAATTAGACGTTCATGCGTGATTTTGTTATTGAAAGAAAAGAACGTAATTTGTCGTATATTTGCCCCCGAACTGCACTCCCTATCCCGCTAGCCGAGCATCGTAGTAGATTGGTAAGCGAAGTGAAACAGATTGAGAACCCTTGCCAATTGGGGGAACAATTGGCTAGCGCCCATCAAGCAGCGGTGGATGAAGGATTCGTGCGAAGGACACGGAAAAACACGTGGGCCTCATTAACGATTGTACGGAGGTCCCGAAATCGGTTGCACCGCAATTCCGGTTGCGGGGCCTCGTCACAATATAGTAACTATATATAGAGAGATATGAAGAGACTATATCGACTATAGATAGAGACTACATATAGAGAGATATCAAGAGGTGCGGTAGCGCCTCGATGTCAAGTATTCAAAAAAACAGTATAAGATGTGCCGCTATTTCGTAAACTACGCCAATATACCGGAAGTGTACAGTGCGTTCAACTGTCGATCCATATATCTTCGCAATAATACAATGAATCGAATTTTCATGGACACTTTTATAATGTAATTTTGTGTCAATCTTTCGAAAGAGCCTAGTTACTATTCAATTGGTTTAGCCTATTTTGAGATATCGAAGTCGGAAATTTCACAGGGTCCAAACGATTATAAAGTGTTCTGTCCCCTATATATATGTCTGCGTCTACATCAGTTCATCGCAAAATTTGCGTGGTGGCGCGCTCGTCGCCACAGCCGGCGTAGCTGCCAGCTGTTACCCGTGGCAATGTTATACGCGGTCTATGTTTACCTCAGTTCATCGAAAAATTCGCGCGGTGGCGTGCTCGTCGCCACAGCCAGCTCAGCTGTCAGTTGTTATCGACGGCACGTATTTTTACGACGTGAACATTTGTTTAAGTGTTCTCGAAAATATTAATTATGTATTGCGTATCGTGGTTTAGGGTTTAGGGTCTCGACGCGAAGTAAAAAAGAAAAATTACGAGTTACGTATTATACGTATGATTTTATATCGATTATAACTTCTCTTTGCGATCTCGAACAACATAACTGGGAATCATCAAGTAGAATATGTGACGTGCCGTTCGCCCGGTTCTGTATATAGAATTAATTTTGTTCGATTTAAATTATCCGATCCTTCGAAATTAATTTTAAAGGTAAAATTACAAAAAAATATTAGCTTTTCAAAAAGAAGTGAAATTGCCCAAAATATTAAAAAAAAAAAAAAAACGATACTCCAAGTACTGAAAAATCCGATTTGCAAATATTATTTAAAAAAATGGACAAAATTTTATAAGCCAAGCATAACAGGAATAAAGGATTCGACAAAAGGATATGACAAAAAATATTGTTTTTTATGCAAAAAATTTGCTGTAAAAAAATGGCGTTCCGGTGTTTGCAAGCGTCACAATAAACCACTAGCAATGGAACGTCAAATTTTTACAGCAATTTTTTTGCAAAAAAAAAAACAATATTTTTTGTCATATGGAATCCTTTTTTTTCTGTTATTCTTGGCTTATAAAATTTTGTTCATTTTTTTTTTAATAATGTCGCACTCTTTACTCAACTTTTAATAAATCGAGTCAAAATAAGAAAGAATAATTATGTATTTCAAAAATGTTTCCACCGATCACGTCCGATCTCTTCGACCTTATCTCGTAAACCAACTGCCCATCAAAAATAACAATGTTCCCTAGCAACGATCCAGAAACATTTTATATCGAGTGTAAATATATTAAAGAGAATATTCTTCAATTCGGCCGTCCTGATAAACTTCGACGTCCTCGTCGATGGGACCAAACCAATTTCCATTATTCTGTCCAGTTATTCCTTCCAATTCTTTTCTCGTATAAACGATAACCTTGCTTCTCTTCTTTGGTATCCTCGATGATGAATTAATCCTTCCTGATTTTTTTATTCATCGTACGATTTCTTCTTTCTTGCATTTCTCAGATTTTCGCCTTTTAATAGTCCAAATTCATACTATTGAAAAAGTCTCGTCTTCTCAATAGCACCGATGACTCCTCCGGATTCATCAACTTCGAAAACCACGACTTTTGGCAATTCTTGCTCTTGTTATCGAGAAGGTCCGTTATCTCGATAACAACTGTGGATCCCAGATCCAGTGAATCCCAAAACCCCGTGCGTATCGATTAATTCGAAATCCGCGACTCTTGGTACCTCTTGCTCATGTTGTCGAGAAAGTTCGTTATCCCACAACATCTATGAATCCCAAATGCAATTCCAGATTTCCAAAACGTTCGCGCGTATCGGTTCACTATCCCAGATTGATATCTTCGAAAATCTCACGCGCATAGATTCACAATCCCACTTCTGAATAAATTGTCGCACTCTTTACTCAACTTTTAATAAATCGAGTCAAAATAAGAAAGAATAATTATGTATTTCAAAAATGTTTCCACCGATCACGTTCGATCTCTTCGACATTATCTCGTAAACCAACTGCCCATCAAAAATAACAATGTTCCCTAGCAACGATCCAGAAACATTTTATATCGAGTGTAAATATATTAAAGAGAATATTCTTCAATAATATTTGCAAATCGGATTTTTCAGTACTTGGCGTACCTTTTTTTTTTTGAAAAAAATATTTTGGAAATACTTTTTAGCCGAAGCGTCATCGAAGTTGTAGACGGAGCCCACCCCTTTCCTTTGAATATATACTGCAATTGAGGCATTATATAATACGGATCATGGTATTTTCGTCGAAGATTGTGAAACTACCGTGGTGTCTGAATTTACGAGGCCGTCCGGAAAGAAAACCGAGAGCTACTCTCAAGCGTTAACCTTCGTTATACTAAATACATTCACGCAACGAATGTGGTACCATCGTATATTGTAGTTTCTAGACCGTAGTCTCGTGTACTAGACGGGTACAAGCAGGACGACGATCGAGGGATGAAATCGCTTAATTGGACCTACCAGACTCGAAATCGTCTATGATTTCACGCGCCAAGATTTCTCGTTCATACAGGCAACCAGAGCGAGAGAAAAGCCAATTCGCAGTGGCAAGCCGCGACTTGAACCCACAGAAATAGAGATCGCAATCCAACGTCTCGTTATATTTTATGTCTGTGCTGTTGTTATTGTGTATTGCTGTTGGTTTTGGCAATGTATCACAGATGGAGAGCACGAGAGAAAGAGGATTGAACGAGATGATTCACGAAGATATCTCGCTATACTGTAGGCGTTCAAAATGCGGATTAAGAAATAATGTTGGGTGACATATAGGTGGCCGCAAGCGAATCATGTTCAATGAGCAAAGCGGTCCTATGCGACGTCTCCAACACACTTTATGTCTCGGATCGTTTGCAAAAAGCACGCAAAGTATGCCGTGCCTAAAATTACTGAAAAGCAAAACGTCTAGGAGAAACTTATCCAGCGCGTAACGAAATATATACAGTAACAGTTTCCGTACAATCATGAACTTTTTCGTTCTTGTAATTTTTCATTTACAAATCAGCCGGAACGTATCTTTGACTGCGAATACTTGCGAGTTTTTCGCAAACGATCCGAGCATAAAGTGTATCGGAGACATCGTATATGACCACGTTGTTCATTGAATATGATTCGCTTTCGGCTACCTATATGTCACCCATAATGTTGACAGCAAATCAAATTTCTAAAGTACTATTTTCGCCATCGTGGAATGAAAATAATATTGTAGGTACAGCGATTACTGCGACGTCCGCAAATCTTAGCAGTCGAAAGTAAACTGATGAAACAGGAAAATTATCGTGCGCTTGGTTAAAGAAGTACATCCACCAGACTGTTCGGTATCCGAGTTGAATTTTCAATGTATTATTCTCAAAAGCTGATGGAAGTATTAAAATGATTCGTTGTACTGCCTGCGGGAAAAGTTCGACTTTTCGAGCCTATGCTCAGAGCGTAGAAAATCACTTTTTTTGCCACTATGCGTATGCCAATGCATGCGCAGAGTGCAATATTCGTCACTTTCTGCGCACTAGTATGTGGATGTGTCTTTATGCGCACAATGAGATTATAAGTGAGGTTAGGCCACTCAAAGTCGAACTTTTCACACAGTCAGCTCAAAAAATTGTGTGTGGTATGGGTGCATTAGGCGTTCTGCACTCGTATAAACTGTCTATTTTCTGCGCCCTGGTCATACAAGCAACAATTCTTAATAAAGAATACATGTATTCAGGGTCTTGTAAAGATATATTATCAAAATATTAAAAAAAAAAAAAAGGTACGCCAAGTACTGAAAAATCCGATTTCCAAATATCATTAAAAAAAAACGAACCAAATTTTATAAGCCAAGCATAACAGAAAAAAAAGGATTCTATATAACAAAAAATATTGTTTTTTTTTTTTTTGGAAAAAATTGCTGTAAAAAATTGGCGTTCCGATGTTTGCAAGCGTCACAATAAACCACTAGCATTGGAACGCCAATTTTTACAGCAATTTATTTCCAAAAAAACAATATTTTTTGTCATATAGAATCCTTTTTGTTCTGTTATGCTTGGCTTATAAAATTTTGTGCATTTTTTTTTTTAATATTTGCTAAACGGATTTTTCAGTACTTAGCGTACCTTTTTTTTTTTTGATCAAAATATTTTGGGAATATAGGAGGACACTTTATAATCGTTTGGACCCTGTGAAATTCCCGACCTCGATATCTCAAAATAGGCTAAACCAATTGAATGGTAACTAGGCTCTGTCGAAAGATTGACCCAAAATTACATGATAAAAGTGTCCATGAAAATTCGATTCGTTGTCTTATTGCGAAGATATATCGATCGAAAGTTGAACGCACTATACACTTCCGGAATATTGGCGTAGGTTACTCAGTAGCGGCACGCCTTGTACTGTTTTTTCAGTACTTGGCGTCGAGGCGCTACCGCGCCTCTTGATAGAAGAATAAAGTGATGTCAAAGTTGTGATCGGATACACTGGTGCTCATCGAAACATACGACATAACACACTTCATGAAACTTGACAAACCATATATGTTTCGCCAGCCGTGACAACAGGGCCAATGCTTGGGCGAGTTATGGTTTCCATGCGTTGGCATGCCACTATTGGTAAAACATGGGCCACTGCTGGCTGACCGCATTGGCCAGTGTTGCATGCGTATTGAAGGCCACGGACAATTCGCCACGACCGGTCCATTACTGGCTGCCAGCGGTACCGAGCGGTCGCTGTTTAGTAACGGCTACCGACAGTTCACCACGACTGGGCCATTGCTGGCTGTCAGCGGTGGGTGGTCGCTGTTTAGTGACGGCTACCGACAGTTTGTAACGACTGGGCCATTGCTTGCCGCCAACGGTAGTGAGCGATGGCTGTCTGGTAATGGCTACCGGCAGTTCGCCATAACTAGACCATTGCTACCATCAGTACACATTGTCATGTGCCATCAAACAGCTGCCAACGGCGTTGAGCCATCAGTAATGTAGTAAGGGCTGTATAGGCTATCGCGAATTTACCACAACCAGGCTATTGCTATTATCCCTTTTGTTTTGATTATTTAAATTATCATAATTGCTATAGGATCCATTAATTTAGAATGAAAATACTAGTAGTATTCTTTCGCGAAC
Organism: Cryptus viduatorius; assembly: GCA_964006125.1. Lineage (NCBI taxonomy): Eukaryota > Metazoa > Arthropoda > Insecta > Hymenoptera > Ichneumonidae > Cryptus > Cryptus viduatorius. The sequence continues at coordinate 12,819,179 of OZ023228.1, forward strand.
GAGCCATTATATAATGTATTCAGAATTACAAAAAAATTAATTTTTACTTAATTTTATTATTAATCTTATTGTTTTAATGTATTTATGCATTTTTTTTAAATTAAATTTTAAAAAAATTTCAATTTGTTGAAAATACTTTTAAATTGTCGTTTTTATTATTTCACGTAACAAAACATCCTACTCATAATTGCAAATGCAGCAGTATTTCACCTATAATGTGCAATACCGCTAAAAAAGCATTCCGATAATCAGAATTCACAAGTAAGCGATAGCGTAGTCGGTAGCGTGTTAGGTAGGTAGGCATAGGGAGTTAGGTATTATTCTGAGGTACGAAGTTCGAGCCCCATTCTCCATGGGCAACTCTCTACAAGATTAAATACCCTTGAAACATTTTTTTAAATATTCTGATTTCTTACACATTTCTATTACCGTAGTGTATGTAATAACACGTTATTTTGAGATTTAACGAAATATTCAATAGTACATGGAAAGCGAGACAAGTTTACGTGGGGAAACAGCAAACCGTAAATCCCATTCCTGGCCAGTATTGGTAGCCAGTAGTGGTCCGACATACAGCTGCCAATGCTGGGCCAAAGTTATCACCCAGCGTTTATCCGGTAATGGCCCAGTGCTGGTTGCGATTGCTGCGCCATTACTGGAAGCTTGGCCGCCAAGATTGGGCCAGTGCTGGGCCGCTTGTATAACCGAATATGGGTATTGATTATGACATATTATTCCATAGAATGTCGTATTCGCTACGTGAAAACTGTATTTTCTTTTACCGCGTGTGTTCCGATTTCCCCATATTCTCTGATCTCTCGTTAAGCTGCATTAAATATTGGTATCGCAAGATATCAAAAAAAAAAAAAAATAAAACCATCGCGGTCGCAAAATATTCGAATAAAATTATAATGGTCATATGTCATAACTGTGCCGATGGGCATAAAAATTAATCTAGCAAAATGTGACGTAATATCGAAATAAAAAAGCAATAAGATGCACCGAAGCGAGTGGATCCGATGAATAAAAACGAGACGATACAAGAATTCTCATCGTTGTCGTCGTTCTCGTGGCTGGTGTGTAGATATGTGAGCACGTAGTCAGTAAGAGCAAGAAACGGGAAGGTGTATTTATGTGAATAATGGAGAAATTCTATGTCGGGGGTGCGAGAGTCGAGACATCGATCAGACAATCGATAACCGCGCAATTCCGTAAAGCCTAGGCTGGGAATTTCCGCGGCCAATCACTTGTAAAAGTCGAACTTCCGGGGTTAACGACGCGACCGTCGATCCTGGTGTCGTTCTCGCACTGGGCTCGTTCGCTTCCTCGCCTTTCCGTTCCCGTACAGCTGCGAATCGATTCTCAACACCCGCGCAGTAACTTTTGTCCCATTCGCCGTGTCGAGAAACATTTATGACCCTCGACCTCGATCGAGACGAAGTGTGGGTCATTCGGAATTATTATGTCCGCGCCATTCGCGTCTACGTACCTCCCCCGTACTCAGTTGTATACAACGACCAACAACGCTCCCACGTTGCGTTGTTTCATACACGTATACGATGTGACGTATTTTTCTTCGAAACGATAACGCGAACTCTAAAACCAAAAAAAACCAAAATTACGAAACGAAACGAAATCGAAAATTATGTCACCTTCGGCCGTTTGCCTCCGCGAGTGCAACGAGATCCCGGGGGCGCCAGTTAAGTTTTATGTCGCCGGTATCAACAACCGGACTCGATCTGGAGGCGGTGGAGCGTCCGACCTCCGAAGGATAATTTTTGTTTCGCCGGAATTATCAAACCGGACTGAACTGGAGGTCGACCGAATGATCGACCTCCGCAAGGACAAAACGAAACGTAAATCTAATCCTAACTCTCACCGCCTTCGCGAATGCAAACGTTTACGGAAATGCGCGGTTGCTCAGGATGCGGGTTATGGTAGAGGGTCGCGATCCTTAGCCAATAAAATAACGAACGGTAACGAAACAACAAAAAAATCGAACTCTCGAGCCCTTGCGAGCGAGAGTAATTTTCTTATTGGCTATAAGCTACGGGAACGCACGCGAGTGCACCGAAAATGCTCAGCTGATCGAACGATCGAAGCGAGCTAACGAGAACCTAACAAAGGCGGATCGATAAGCGTTCGTCAAATTTTTATAATTCAAAAACTCACCGAAATTTCATATTAATCCTGTACTAAGCGGGAACCTGTATCTCACGATACACCGAGAACCGAATCACTATCACCGCTGCACAAAGAGCATTATTTCTAATGCTTCACTCACGCATGGGATCGCGAAGAATTTATTACAAAATTCTTTCGCTACACTCAACTCACAAAACTCGAGCGATAGCCTGAACGAGAACGAGAAACTGACAGCTAGGCCACACTGTGTGCGCGAGAGAGATAGCCTCACTCGAGCGCGCGAACAATAGGCCGAACGTCAACAACACGGTAGCGCGAGAGAAGTCCGAGGTACCTCGAGGGCGTCTCTCGGTAGACTGTCGATTTGCCTGCGAAAATTCGTAACGAATTATGATAATTATTTTCGGGAGCTTGACCGATAACTACTGCCCTCTCAACCATCTCATGACTTTATCGAATCGAGAGCCGATACTATAACGCGGTAACTTGAACGAATCTTCGCAATCGCTTCCCCCTAGTCAATGCGTGAGATACAAGGCTCCACTCAACTATAACGCAGCGCAAGGTGTTCCACCACTCTTGCCTGGACCAAACGATACTTCCGCTTGATCTCAACGCATTGCACTATCTCTTAGGGTGCCGGATTTGCACCGGACTTTGACGTATTCGCAAGACTCTTCGCCGAGTCCTTTCACTATTTGGGCTTTTTATTATTAATTCTTACACCACCAAATAGAGTCGGAAACGTCGACTAAACTGAACTAAAAGGGAATCGGAAATCGTGAACCAAACCAAGCAAACGGAATGTCAAAACTCGAACTGAACTAAAATAATAACGATAATGAAGCTAATTGGAATAATTATAACAAAATGATACAAAAAACTGCAAAAATCTCGATCGGTAACTCAACGAGAGCGTGACGGTATCTTAAGTCGCTGGGAGAGGCAGTAACGCGAAACTTCAGCACTAAAATCGTAATTTCCATGCGAGTAACGGTAGTTTTGGGTTTTTGTGACGTCGATTCCAAAAAATCACGTCACAACGTATACATCTGTGTACGTCGAGAGCTTTAAGATTGTTCTTCTTTTTTCTCCTCGGACACTTTGACACTTCGACCTACGTGTACATCGTCACCGTCTGCTTTTATCGGGGTCGCAGCACTCAAGTACCCGAGTCTCCTCGACCCGCAAGTCAGATGCATCTCATTCAAGATATTTTCAGTAGTAAAAATTATGATTATTGCTCTTATCGAGAATACTCCCACGAAAATATACGTGTAAATGGGGGCGCATAGCTCTCGCTACAAAATGATGGCCATAGCCGTGTCACGTCCCGTCGCGTACACCTCCCGTCCCGCGAGTGCATGCGATGACAATGCCCTCTTTTTTTCTCGCAACCACGCGCACAAAGCACCCCTACTCTCCGAGAAAAGTTGCTCGTTCCCATTCCCTCGATATCTCTGACAAACGCTTCAAAGTAGTTTCGTCTTTTCATCTTTTTTTTTTGTTTCACTTCCTTGTGCAAGCGTTGAATTTTTTTATGAAATTTTGAAATTTGGAAAAAAAAATTGGGCCCGAAGCTATTTTCCAATAATCCAGATTCATTTTTACGCAAATTTTTTTTGTTCCCTATGTAAGCGCAAGAATACATCGGCACGTCGCTTTCACATTTATATTTTTCATCACGCGCAGAATTTCCTTCAATGAGAGAGCGAAAAATTAACGACGAAAACTTTGTAGAATATTTATACTGTACAGCAAACGTGGGTGATAATTGTGTTCATATTTCTTTTGTACCTCGCATTAGTTTTACCGTAGCGGCAATGGTAAAGCACGAATTTGTATAGAGCGGCGCAGTGCGGATGTGTAATCAGAGCAATAATAATACGTGCCCGCTGTGGTTGGCGATACGTTGCTGAAAAACAATCCTCGACCGTAGTCATCGTGTGGCTCTCTCACATTTTATATCAAAAAATTCTCGTACCTCGTTACCCCATCCTATCTATACGTATGTCTATATTCAGCTTTTAGAATTTTCCAGTCGCAATAGTGCTGCGGATGACAGCGGGGAAACACTGCGGTCAATTTTGTCGGTTGTAGTGCAAGCGTGAGAGACGGAGAAAACGATAGCTGCTGAGCATAATGGCCGAGCACACACCCACTTGTCCCCCCCCCTCCTTCCAGGCACTGCTACCAGCAGCTGCAGTGGCCACCGAACGCAATACACCCGGGTGTTACGGTTATACCAGTTCCGTCGGTAACACTGCACGCCCCTCCTCCTCCCTCCTGCCCTGTCGTCCATTCGACCACCAGCAACTATAAAACCCGCGGAGTGCACCCTTAAGCGGAGATAATAATTACCACACCCGCGTATAATTAGAATAAATTGTTCCAATGCTAATTGTCCTATTTATTTGCAGTCAGATGTAAAGCTCCGATTGCGACGTCAACGTCTTGGCTATTTTGTCTATTGGGCGATCGAGAGTAATAGTTGGCTAAGTGAAAAAAACTGCAATGTTAACAAATATGTAGTCTTGACATTTACGATATCGATTGAATTTGTCAATCAAACAAAATGCAAAGTCTAACTTCCACATGTATACACTCTTACGTTATCGATCAGTCTCGACGCGACTCGACTGACGTCGACATTTATTACAGTTAATTTTTTTATCAGTATTTACACGATAAAAAAGACATAAACATTTTTTTCTGCCCACATGTTATCAACATTTTTCCTTTTAATTAAACAATCATGATTGTTAACTTTATCGATGTTTTTCGTTACATCAATGTTACGTCTCAGAGGTTTACTAGCGAATGCGTTGACTTAGACGATCGTCTCACGGGTCACTCGCGCTTTTGCCTTCATCACGTAGTCAGAAATATTTACGATTTGTAGGTTCGTTCCTTGAATAACATTTCAGATCCTGTTTCGAGTTCAACAATTCGAGTTTATTCATCCGAACCAAAATCACGATTGATACAAATATTATTCGCGAGAATGTCTGTGTCTAAAAAGAGACTCGAATTATAATATAAGCTTAAGGTAAAATGTCCTGAGTCGTGGAGGAAAGTACCCGCACTAATGAGTTCGATCAGTATGAAACTTGAAGACTAATTTTGTGAATGGAGAAATTGGCCGTTTCGAGGCGACCGAAAATGGCGAGTGAGAATAGCGAGAGAGAGAGAGAGAGGTTGCAAAAGTATTCCTCGATAAGAAAATTGACGACCGGATATCGACTATAGAAATTTGATATTTTACATCCGCTTATATCAATTTATGTCTGGATGTTTTTCCTTTGCGCGAGAAAAATAATAAAGATTAAAAAGTAAAACATTTTTACATAGAATTATTGGGAATATTCACTGCGCAGAGTTATGTTACCAAAATACGTGCCTTGTTCATTTGCTTTCAATTACCCACAATCATATAAAACAAAGGGAAACGCAACCCAACAAATTACAAAGATGCCGCGACAATTCGTATAATTTCCGGTCTGCAAATTGTGTTTCATCGCATCACTGCTCTTAAAAAATTAATAAATACTTTGTAGAAACAACGTATGATCGAAGCCCATGATATTCCATTGTTGTTTTACAATTATTCAATAACGCGAGTGATAATTGAAAATAATATCGTAACAACGAACGAAATTAATGCAGAAACGCATATAGGGACAGTGAGGATTCATGATTGTAGCAGTATATTCCATTTGTCCTTCAGTACTCGGTGGTCTCAGCGGTCGCAGGACTGTCTGACCATATCCTATCTCTCACTACTGACTTCGAGAGATGAAGCGCAGCAGCATTGGGGAATGGGAGAGAGTGATAGCGGTCGACGCGCGGTGGCGGTGCGCGACGCCACCGAGCCCACTGTCAGTAGATATGGATACTTAATGGTCAGCCAACGGTTACGGGGCACTCTCGAGCTGCTGCTGTTACCGCTGCTGGTGGTGCTGCTAGTCGTAGTCTCGCATTTGCTCCAAACAGGTGGTAGTACAATTAAACCGCGTTATGGTTATGCCGTCGAGCAGCAACAGCACCAGGAGAACTAACATGTAATGCTCTAACTCTCACCCTCTTTTGTCCTCTCGACCTCCATCCTGTATCACTGTCTCACTTTATCACGAAATGCATGGGCTCGGACCGATTTGCCACCCTCTTGAAATACGCGTTGGTCGTTGAGCTGTTATACGGTCGTGGAGTCGTGTGGATCCATGGGTTAGCGATTTTGGTAGTATCGCAGAGTGGACGCATTCAGTCCGTGCGAGGGACAACAGAGAGCATACTAGCGCCGCTCAACGGCGTGACGTCGGGACAAAGGGCTTACAGAGCTATCGTCCAGGCCGTCATTACGGAAATAATAGAAATTGTCGTTAAAAGTGGTATGTTTATGGACGCCTTGCTAACGCAAGGCTACAACCTTATCATTCAACAGAAATCGGCGATTTACTTCGCAGCGCAGGTGTCCCAAACTTGTGAGCAACATTCGATTTCTAGTACGGGACTACTACGGTTATAGGGATATTAATAATTTGTACCCATGATATCGTGTACACTACGACCGAATGTATGGGTTGGGTCTATTCTTAGAAAAAAACGCGTGCCACGCAGTGGCCCAGCAATACTCGTAATAGATTGAAATTATAAAAAAAAATTGGCGAAAAACAACCGAAACTCTCGACTACCGAAAACCAAAATAATAAATAGGTTTTATTATCGAAAAAGAATAAAATAGTTAATAATTATTCTCATATTATCGAGAAGAGTTAATTCGTCATTGAGCGCGAAAATGTCCATACTAGAGTTAGCGAATTGTTTTTTTACTCGTTTTTGCTAGTACTCACAATTTATTTATTATACTTCTTTCTCAGTCAGACATTTTTACATTTTTGTAAAATTACTTTCACGAGATACTTTTCGAAAAAAAATAACACTGCGCATAACGACGAATGTGATAGTGCGATTTGGTTGTAATGATAGAAGAACGATACATTATCTTATCACCTAACAATTATTTTTTTTTTCTGAATGTATATACGGTGTGCTACGTATGCACTAAATTCCAGATTGAAATTCATATAATTACCGAAGTTAGAAGTATTTTAGTAAGATTAGAAATAATTATTCCGTGAAAAAAAAAGAAAAAGTCGCAAAGTTATAAAAACAATGCCAGGATCAGACGGAAAAAAATAATGAAAGGAACAGAAAAAACAATCGATGTCGAAAATGTATTCGGTAAGTAACGATTTACCGATCAAATGGTCGTTACGTCTAATCGATGCTACTCAGATTACCGCCGCTACCGCGCTTCGTTTTGAGTTTACGATACGCCGGCGTAATGTAGCAGCGATGATTTTACTCGATTGTGGCAATCGCGCTAAAAAACTGCGCTTGTACTACACTTGGTGTAATTACTTCTGTGTCAATGTTTATAGTATTTCCGCATAAACGCAATATATATTGAATTTTTGCCCGAAATAGTGCAAAAATGATTTTCACAGTGACAGTGTCGCAAAGTGAAAATTCTCGCAGTATTAACCTTTCTTGTAAACGTTACATTTGACGTACGATTATTTTTTTTATTGTTTAAACATCGTTTTGCATTGACGAGATTTGTGTCAAGAGAAAAAAAAAATCTTTTTATTATTAGTTTTATATGATAGAAAACTAGCGTGGTCGCAGGGGCCGGATGCAAATGAAACAAGCGTCTCAGCGCCCTGCGGGCGCAGATGCTCTTGTTGGTGGGCTCCGCCCCCCAAAACCCCCGAAAAATGTCCCTAAGGGACATCGCGCTCGTCGCGCTCTGCGTTTCTTTTCGAAAGTACGTATGAGGGAAAAACATTTATCAGTTACGTAAATCAAGAGACGCGGTCGCGTCTCGAGACAAGTACATTTACGTTCTACTTTACCGACGACGCTCGATAGACGCGACAAGACTCCTACACGCGAAACATCGCTGTTTTCGGCCTCTCGAAAAACATTTTTATTTTTTTATTAATACACGAACGTTTTACGTAATAAACGTTTGAACATTAATTTTTTATTTATTTTTATCTATCAAATCCGATTTATTTCAAGCCTGTAGGATACCGGCGTATAAGAAATATCGGTTTGATTTTTTTTGAGTGACCCGAAATACGAATTCAGTGGTCGTCTCCACCGCACACAACATGGCGGCACCCATCACCGTAGTGTTCGCCGCCATATTGCTTTATATATATAGGTATATAGGTAGATATCAGCGGCGTCGTCGGCGCACACTGTGCACTATATATATATATATATATATATATCGCTGCAAATTGCAGCGGACGCTGCATTTACTTTTGTTTGCTGCTGCTAAGTTCGTATGTATATATTATAAACATATGACTGGAAGTATTAAAAAACTATTACAAAAATAAAAAAACGCAAATATTTTAAAGAAAAATTATGATAAATCAACATTTAAAACGGGACATTAAAATATTTCAATCAAATCTTTGCAAAAAGATATGAAATCCCACAAAAACACCAATAATGGTGTACAAAAAGTTGAGACAAGTACATTTACAGTAGTTGTTTTGACAACACACTAAAATATAAAAAATAGTTCTTTAAAAATTAAAAAACATATGTTCGATCTTTGCAAAAAGTTATTAAATAAATTAAAAGCTTCTTAGGGTTCGTGGCCAAGTACATGTACATTTTGACTCACTTAGTAAAAGGTCAGTCATAGCAGCATACGAGTTATGAATTACAGTCGGATCATTTTGTAAGTCAAAGTATATTTTAAAAGTAACTTGTCTGGCCATTATACTGAACAAATCAATATGTGAATGCGTAATTAGCTAAAAAAACTTCTAATAACTTTGTAATCAATTATTATGTGACGATTACGGCCAGACAAGTTACTTTTAAAATATACTTTGACTTACAAAATGATCCGACTGTAATTCATAACTCGTATGCTGCTATGACTGACCTTTTACTAAGTGAGTCAAAATGTACATGTACTTGGCCACGAACCCTAAGAAGCTTTTAATTTATTTAATAACTTTTTGCAAAGATCGAACATATGTTTTTTAATTTTTAAAGAACTATTTTTTATATTTTAGTGTGTTGTCAAAACAACTACTGTAAATGTACTTGTCTCAACTTTTTGTACACCATTATTGGTGTTTTTGTGGGATTAATTCATAGTGTTTAACCTTCGTCGAATAGAAATATTTCTTTTTTTTACCAATTTATTATTAATATTCACGACGGATATTTCCTTTTTTTTTGACGATAAATTGTCAAATATTGAGACACGAGACAAATATAACGAATTGCACCACGTAGAATTTATCAAATTAATTTAACGAATCAAATCATGTCTAGTAAAGTCGTTTTATTGAAATTCGTATTTCATTTATTCGAACTAACAAAATTGACGTTTAAATTGTGTAAAAATGAATAAAAAAATAATTCATTGGTATAAAACATCGAAATTCTTGTTTAAATAGTTTAAAAATCAAAACTCATGTTAATTCGTTTAAGAACTCAAAGTTAGCGTTTAATTTGTTCATAACTTAGAAATTTGTATTAATTTTCAATTCAATTTATGAATCATTTTGTCGAGAACTTGAATTTTTAAACAACTGAAACGTCAATTTCAATTTCTTAATTAATTAAAACGCAAATCGTAATTTTTTTAGGAATTTAAATCTGAATTTTAATTTTTTTTTATTTAATTGAAGTTGAAGTTCGATTTGTGAGACGAATTGGAAGTCAATTTTGATTTGTGTAACAGTTGATACGTGAATTTCGATTGTTTAAACAATTGAAACAAAAATTCGGATTTTTAAATCAATGTAAACGAAAGTTTGAATTTTGTAAAGAATTCAAACGAAAATTGCATTTTTTAAACTTTTTATCGAAAACATGAATTTTTTAAACAAATTGAAAGCAATTTTCGATTTTTTAAATCACTGAAAGGCAAATTTCAATTCATTCAACAATGTAAACGCTGATTTCAATTTTCGTACCAATTGAATCACAAATTTTGATTGTTTAAACAATTCAAACGAAAATTTGGATTTATTTAAACAATTCAAACAAAAATTTTTATTTTTTAAACATTTGAAACGAATAATTGAATTTTTTAAACATTTCAAACGAAAAATTGAATTTTTTAAACATTCCACACGAAAAATTGAATTTTTTAAACAAATTAAAATTCGATTCGGCAATTTTCGATTTTTCAAGCGACTGAAATGTTAATTTCGATTCATTCAACAATTTAAACGGCGATATCAATTATCGTATCAATTGAATCGCAAATTTCAATATTCTAAACAAAATAAACGTCATGTTCGGTTGTTTAAACAAACAAAATACGAATTTCAATTTTTTAGACCGATTAAATATTTTGATAATTGTTTTTTAAAAAATGAAATGGCAATTTGGTTTTTTAAACAATTAAAACAAAAATTTCAATTTTTTGAACAAATCAAACTTTTTTATTATTAAAAAAAAATTAAACAGTAATTTCCATTGTTTAAACAAATTAAACGTTTTTTTGTTATTTATAAACAAATCAACTGTCAATTTCGTTTGTTAAACAATTGACCCGACTTATTTATTGTACACTCTGGTTAATTGTTATATTATATTCTTTTACTGGTTAATTTATTTATTTATTAGTTAACATATTAATTTACGCGAAGCCAACGTGTGGAGTTGTCTTGTGACGTCACGTAAGAGCAAGGCGATTGCACCGCCTCATGCCTTGTGACGTCACGCACCCGAGCACGTCGAGACATGTCTCGTGACGTCACGCAGTCGAGCGCGTCGAGACATGTTCCGTGACGTCACGCGGACGGCAGGCGGGTGCGGGGCGAGAGTGACGGGGGCGTGGCTTACGGCACACTCGAACGAATAGGCAGAGGGCAGCTGGCGGGATATTTTTGTCCCGCCAGGGTCGGAGAGGGGGTAAAAAAGTCCCGCATGCGGGATTTCTCCCGCCAATCTGGCATCACTGAATACGATTACCATTTAGCATTCAGGCCAAATATCCCCTTTAAATCCTTCCCCTTCAGTGTTCTTTTTTTTCCCCATAATTGATGGAATCAGTTTGTTATTTTATCTGTAGAAAACCAAATCATTGTAGAAGTTCAAGAAATTTGCTATTCTTAGTGATTTTCAATGAAATTTTGTTGATATTTATGGATGCTGCAAAAAAATGTTATCTCGAAAACGAAAAAATATATCGTCTTGGTTTCTGTCTTGTATTGAAGAGGAAGTAGTACGTTACTCGAATCAAAAATTTGTCATCTTGGATAGCTCCGAAATATTTTTTTACAAATTGATGAAATTCTTTAAAAATTCGACTTTGGAGGCTCTTTGACAGTCCTCTTATAACAAATTTCATTTCTACCATTTGAGATATATATTTTTTTTTCTTCGTAATACATGGAATCAGCTCGTTATTGTCTCTGTAGAACAGACAAGTATTGGAGACGAGAAGTTTGAGAAATTCGATAATTTTTTTCGTTTTTCAATTAAATTTTATTGATATTTATCGTCGCTTAAAAATATCAAATTTAGCATCATATCATATCGTATTTTTTTTAATTTTATTTAATCACAAACGAGGATAAGTTTCTCGGTACGGAATAACTCGTAAAATCGACAAATTCAGTGTTTTTCACTTTCTTGATAAATAATTGTTTATAATTGTTCTTTAAGAGTACAATTATTTTTTTTTTTTTTTGCGAAAAAAAACTTTTCAAGACGTGAGCATATGAAAAACAAGCGTCTCAGCGCCCTACGGGCGCAGATGCTCTTGTTGGTGGGCTCCGCCCCGCAAACCCCCCGAAAAATGTCCCTAAGGGACATTTTTTAAGGCACTCACGGGGGTGCACGTCGCGCTACGCGCTCCGTATCGAGTGTATTTACAAATCGCGCTATGCGCTGCGGATGAAGTATGTTTATACGTCGCGCTCTGCGTTTCTTTTCGAAAGTACGTATGAGGGAAAAACATTTATCAGTTACGTAAATTAATTCATAGTGTTTAACCTTCGTCGAATAGAAATATTTCTTTTTTGTACCAATTGATTATTAATATTCACGACGGATATTTCCTTTTTGTTTGACGATAAATTGTCAAATATTGAGACACGAGACAAATACAACGAATTACACCACGTAGAAGTTGATCGAATTAATTTAACGAATCAAATCATGTCTAGTAAAGTCGTTTTATTGGCTTAAAACTTATGACCAGATTTAATGAATATAAAACAAACACACAAAACATGTACCGACACCAATACGATTACCATTTAGCATTCAGGCCAAATATCCCCTTAAAATCCTTCCCTTTCAGTGTTTTTTTTCTTCCCCATAATTGATGGAATCAGTTTGTTATTTTATCTGTAGGAAACCGAATCATTGTAGAAGAAAAGTTCAAGAAATTTGCTGTTTGTGATTTTCAATGAAATTTTGTCGATATTTATGGATGCTGCAAAAAAATGCTATCACGAGAACGAAAAAATATATCGTTTTGGTTCCTGTCTTGTATTGAAGAGGAAGTAGTACGTTACTCGAATCAAAAATTTGTCATCTTGGATAGCGAAATATTTTTTTACAAATTGATGAAATTCTTGAAAAATTCGATTTTGAAGGCTCTTTGACAGTCCTCTTATAACAAATTTCATTTCTACCATTTGAGATATATTTTTTTTCTTCTTCGTAATACATGGAATCAGCTCGTTATTGTCTCTATAGAACAGACAAGTATTGGAGACGAGAAGTTTGAGAAATTCGATAATTTTTTTCGTTTTTCAATGAAACTTTATTGATATTTATCGTCGCTTAAAAATATCAAATTTAGCATCATATCATATCGTATTTTTTTTTATTTTATTTAATCACAAACGAGGACAAGTTTCTCGGTACGGAATAACTCGTAAAATCGACAAATTCAGTGTTTTTCACTTTCTTGATAAATAATTGTTTATAATTGTTCTTTAAAAGTACAATTGTTTTTTTTTTTTTGCAAAAAAAAACTTTTCATGACGTGAGCATATGAAAGAAATTCGTATTTCGACGAAAATTTGAAAAAAATTGAAAAAAAAAAAAAAAAACGTTGGAAATACGTCGATAGAATAATCATTAGCAGTTTTCTTATCAAGTGTAAACGAATAAATCCAGCGAACAAAATTGACAAAGATTTCGAATGTGATGAATCTCCGACGGTCGAAGTGTTAAAAATTAAATTTTTAAACATAGCACACTTTTTATCTGCGCAATAACGCGGAGAGTCAGTTTGTAAATACGATTTCTTCGAGAGGAAAGGATTAGAGACGGCAATTTCGAGAAATATGAAAAAACGATTCGTTTTTTGACGAAAATTCGTAAAATTAGTCTTTGCTTAAAAAAAATCATATCTCGGCAGCGAAAAAAGATTTCGACTCTTATTTTGGCTTGTTTTGAAGAGGAGAAAATACGTTGCCAGAAAAAGAATTTGCAGTTTTTAGTATTAACTGTAAACGAATAAATCGGGTGAACATAATTGACAAAGATTTCGGCTGCGATGAATCTTCGACGGTCGAAGGATAGAAAATTCTTTTTTTTTATGATTGCACAGTTTTTATTTGCGCTATACCGCGTAGAATCCATTTATATTTACGTAAAATAGGAACAAAGATAGAAACGAGATGTCGATTTTTTTTTATTTGAAAATCATCCGGCCGCAGAGTACGCGCGCCGCGACGTATGAGCATCTGTGTATCGTCTGCTACGAAATTGTCATCTGCTTCCAAAGTTTGACAGTGTGACGCGTTTTTTTTGGCGTCACAAAAGGAGTGCACGAGAGGGTTGTCGGAGCGACGTGCTTCACCAATCGGGAGTCCCAGGCAATTTCGAGGAGAATTTTTGAGCGAAAAGAATTGTTGTTAATTCCTAGGATTTTTCTTTATTTTTTTTTTTTTGGTCACGAGAAATGGAGGAAGCTGAGCCGAAGGCGAAGGGATAGTTATTCTACGAACGTCAACGGTACCAACCGCCCTGGGCGCAGGATAGTAAGTCGCAGCTTGGCGGGATGTACCGAATTTTTCCTTCAGCATTGTTCTGGGCGCAGGGTAGTAAGTCGCATCTGGACAATTGCATCTTCCGGTACCGGTATCCATGGGCCTCTTCACGACAACTCGACGGTGTGCGAGCGCGCAATGAATTGGTGGTCATCTTTATTCGAATCCTCGCGCTCGCGAATAGTTGCGTGTAGCGTAGCGAGAGATAACGAGGCGCCAGGTACCGGACACCTTAGGCTAAATTGTAAGGGGTGGGGAGAGAGGGAGAAGCCTCGCGCTCGAGTAACGAAAATTTCTCGAGGACTCTCGACATAATTGTGGTGCCGAAAGCACGTGTGCTCCGCTCTCTTTCTCGTGTATACCCGAGACAGGATTCGTGCGGTACCGTTACCGAGAGGGATCGTTCGATTTTCGAGGAAGGAAGGAAGGAAGGAGATCGATATCGATTTTTCGAGGTGTTAAACATCCTAAATAACGGTAAGGCTTTTGCCTCCTACTCGTGGACACGTGCGATTGTTTTCTGTAATTTTTATACCGAGCTACACGCGGTTCGGAAGATTGTCGGGTACCGTCCCAGGCAAATTGGAAAAACTTTTCTCTTGTGCGCGCTTGGGGGGGGATTTCGCCGAGGGAAACGATGGCCTGCAATAGTTGGACGGCCTCGCGATCGTAAATTCAGTAGTTTTAGTTTCCTTTCAAATTTTCGGTCTCGCGATTGCCTGTTAAGCTTAATTAGTCGAAATAAAATTGAGAAAAAAAAATTCGAGAGATCCACAACAAGTAAGTGTGGCGAGCGGTTCATCGATTCGGACGTGTGGGGAAAATCGTAGACGTGCGCGACGGCTTTGGCTGTTCGCCTTCGTATTGCGAACTCCAAAAAATTAAACGGATTGAGTGCCCGCTTCGCGCCGAGTAATCACGCGGCATAGAATTTATTAACTTCGTTTTCCGACACGATAATCGGTACCGACGTGCGCGAACTGTACCGCGGACGACGAATATTAGTAGGGAAATTTCTTTTGGGAGTCTCTGTATTTTTAACGAATTCGTTTTCATGTAAAGTAATAAATTTTCTTTTTGGAGTAGAAATTCGAACCGGTGAACTGAGTAGCCGGAGAGAATTTTAGCAGGGACTGTTCTTTTTGTGTCGAGTCAAAGGGGTACCGACTCCCCGCCGAAGAATTAAATTGTGAAAAATAATAAGTGTTTCTACGACGAATAAATCATTTTTTTTGTGATTTAAAAATCGAAAGTGTACCTCGTAGATTATTTTCGCCAAGAAAATTCGGACCTCCCCCTCTACCCTTGTGTGCTGCAGTTAGTCGGCAAAGATCAATTTCGTTGTTAAATAAATTTGTAAAATCCGATCGCGTCGAGCGCGGTGCTCGGCTGGCGCCCATAAAAACAAAAGAGCGATCGAGACGATTTTTGTGGCCATCGGGGTACCGGTAATTTCGTAAATTTATTTTGCTTGATAAATTATCTTTGGAGTGAAGGGGTGACACGCCCTGGAAATTTCGGTCACAACAGATAGAATAAAACGAAAAAATATATTCTCGCGATTTTTTTTAGTTATATTTGGGAAATTGTAATTATTTTGGATATTCGATGAATCTTTTTTGTGAGTTTACTACCAATTTTTTCAGTGAATACGTGAAATTTATCATTTTTATTACGAATGTGAATAAAATATGGTAAAATATTGCGAATGATTTTCGGTGATAATATATTATTTCCGAAATAAAAAACGCAAACATTTGTGAATCTGTGTATGATATTTCGTGTTTTATTTTTCACAACCGAAGTTTTTTTTAAACATGAGGAAAAATGGATTTTTGGCAAATCTAAAGAACATAACCTTTAAAGCAAATCTTGTTATAACCACTGTTTTTGAATTATTTTATAATTAAAATTATATTTGTCAGAATGCCTCAAAATTTGTTGTGCATAGTGCTTTCGATGCAATGAAATATTGTTGCGAAAGAGAAATGAATTGGTTTCCAGGATTCTTAATTGGAGCACCGTACGGACATCAGATGTGAGAAAATCATTTTTTTATGGAAAATTGTGATGAATAAATAGCTAGAGATGTAGGATTGTCTCTAAATTTGCTGTGCGTAGTGCTTTTGATAAAACAAAATGATGCTGCGAAGGAGAAAAAAATTGGTTCGTAGAGTTCATTATGATGGCACCGTACGGACACTTGACCGAAGGCAAATGCAAATTGTGGCCAATAATTTTTTAGAAAAAATACTTAAAGGCCTTAGATTGGTTTTAAAAGTAATGTACATACTGGAAATAATGTTAAAAAAAAACCCTGCGAAGGAGAACAAAATTGGTTCGCACCATCTAAAGTTACAGTGTGATACGGACGTCCGAGAAGAAAAATTCAGCCAAAAAGTTGTTTTCATTGCACCGCAGGCTAAAAAAAATATTTCTATTCATCGCAGTTACTTCAAAGTAACTACGCATAATGTTGGAGATACACTGATGCAAATGGTGAAAAATAAAAAAATTTGGAGTATGCGCTGCGGAGTAACCTCTTCGACAGACTCCGAAGAGCAACGGATGGTCATTTTAATAGGCACTCTTTGCCTATTGTTATAGTGAGTGCCTAAAAAGGATACATTTTTATGTGTCAAAAAAAAATGAAAATAATTAATTTTTTTTTGTTCATCACCCAAGACGGTTATTATCATCAATCTGTGAAATGCATTTTTCGCCACTTATATTTTTCTTCGCTTGTCGCAGGTTTCAGAGAGAATGGCTACATCAAATTTGTATTGCGACAGCTTATTTTGTTCGTAACAGTCAATGTTACGAAACAAGTGCGGGGATTTTTCATGCGATCAAAAATGGATGTATCGTAAGCCATTGTATGAGTGGTTACGAGACAAAAAGTGTCAAAAGTGAATTTTTTGGTAGGTTTTACCTCATAGCTTCGCCAGCAAAGCTTCAAAAAAATCCCCGCACTCGTTCCACAATAAACGCTTTAACAAAGAAAATAAGAGCTCGCAAGCAAATATTGATGCTTTCGTTCAGCCCGAAAGCTGCGACAAAGGAAAAATGTTTAACCGTTATGCATAAGACTGGAATACACTTCAGGTCTCCAAAAAAATTTACAGCGATAGTCTAACATATATATATTATGAAGGTAAAGTAGAATTTTCTACTACACTTATAAATGCTGGAAAAGAAATTGTTTACTTTTTGTTTTTTTAGGTGACTTAGGTTTCTTAAATCGTGTTGATGCTGATCTATACAAGTCCAATAGAAAAACTAATAGAGATAACAAAACAAACGGTCGTTTGGGCGCTGTTTCGCCCAAGCGTAATTCTTTCGTTCGTCTCTTCCTCTCCTCCTGCCAATTAAATTGCAAATTAAAGCGCATATTTAACCACCGAGAAGCACCATTCGTCTACCTCCCTTATTTTTTGCCTCTGTTCCTTTTACATCGAAATCGCTCGTACATTCGCCAGCCCCTGACGTTTCTCATCCTCGAGGGAGAAATTAAGGTTCACATTTTCGCGCGGGAGAATACTTCTTTAATCCTTGCTCTCAAGTAATTGTACGCAGGTACCGGTCTAGCAACATTTCGTGTGGCTTCGGGAACTCGGTTTTGATGATATTCTGTGCCGGAGCCCCAGCGGGAACGGTCTGTATCAACTTGTCTCGCTTCGTTTCGTTTACGGCTTTTTTTTAAGGTCCGTTTCGCTTTCATTCTGTCTCGGCGCGCAGTTACCGCGTTCCTTCTTAGCTCTCAGCGTCTGGCTCTCGTCGACCAGAACCAACCCGAAACTTTGCGATTTCTTGGTTAGTCACCAGCACCGCCTCTTAATGTCATGAACGATTCTGTAAACTTCACCTCGGGCACTGCTCGGATAAATCAAATTTTAGCTTGTCTCTTCATTCTTTCATCTTAAGTCCGCAGTTACGGCATATTTATTGGGCACACTACAATGCGTTCCGACAGAATGACGATTATCAAGCCTCTCGACGCGCAGTACAGACTGGCAAACTCTTCAATCTGTCTGGTATATCCTCGCATCACGGCGTATCGATGTCCGTTTGCTATATCTACTACAGTTTTGGAATCTCCAACGAAATACTCCGTTACCAAGGAAACGTGTTCATCGTCAATTTTTTTTAATTTTCGATTTTTACGACGATACATCTTGCAATGCGGAATCCGTGTCCACGTTGGAATGCGATTAAATTTGAGAAATGTCTTAACAAAATTCGGCACTCGTTTTTAGGCACTCACTATAACAATAGGTAAAGAGTGCCTATTAAAATGACCATCCGTTGCTCTTTGGAGTCTGTCGAAGGGGTTACTCCGCAGTGCATACTCCAAATTTTTTTATTTTTCACCATTTGCATCGGTGTATCTCCAACATCATGCGTAGTTACTTTGAAGTAACTGCGATGAATAGAAATATTTTTTTTAGCCTGCGGTGCAATGAAAACAATTTTTTGGCTGAATTTTTCTTCTCGGACGTGCGTATCACACTGTAACTTTAGATGGTGCGAACCAATTTTGTTCTCCTTTGCAGGGTTTTTTTATTACTATATTTCCAGTATGCACATTACTTTTAAAACCAATCTAAGACCTTTAAGTATTTTTTCTAAAAAATTATTAGCCACAATTTGCATTTGCCTTCCGTCAAATGACCGTACGGTGCTCCAATTAAGAATCCTGGAAACCAATTCTTTTCTCTTTCGCAACAATATTTCATTCAATCGAAATGCACAACAAATTTTGAGTCATTCCGACGAATCTACTTTTAATTATAAAATTTTTCAAAAAAAGTGGTTACAATTAGCTTTGCTTCAAAGGTTATCTTATTTAGATTTGCCAAAAAACCATTTTTTCTCATGTTAAAAAAAAAACTTCGGTTGCGAAAAAAAAAAACACGAAATATCATACACAGATTCACAAATGTTTGCGTTTTTTATTTCGAAAATAATATATTTTCACCGAAAATCATTCGCAATATTTAACCATACTTTATTTACATTCGTAATAAAAATGATAAATTTCACGTGTTCACTAAAAGATTTGTCATAAACTCAAAAAAAGATTCATCGAATATCCAAAATAATTACAATTTATCAAATAGAATTTCAAAAAATCGCGAGTATACATTTTTTCGTTTTATTCTATCTGTCAAACTTTGGAAGCAGATGACAATTTCGTAGCAGACGATACATACGTCGCGGCGCGCGTACTCTGTGGTGGGATAATTTTTTCAAATTTAAAAAAAAATCGACATCTCGTTTCAATCTTCGTTCGTATTTTACTCAAATACAAATGGATTCTACTCGGTATAGCGCAGATAAAAAGTGTGCCATCATAAAAAAAAAGAATTTTCTATCCTTCGACCGTCGAAGATTCATCGCAGTCGAAATCGCATCGAAATTATGTTCACCCGATTTATTCGTTTAGAGTTAATAATAAAAACTTTAAATTTTGTTTCTGGCAACGTATTTTCTCCTCTTCAAAACAAGACGAGATAAGAGTCGATATCATTTTTTGCTGCCGAGATATTATTTTTTTTAAGCAAAGGCTAATTTCACGAATTTTCGTCAAAAATCGAAACGTTTTTTCAAATTTCTCGAAAATGCTGACTCTAATCTTTTCCTCTCATAGTAATCGTATTTACAAACTGACTCTACGCGTTATTGTGCAGATAAAAAGTGTGAAATTATGAAAAATTGAATTTTTTATCCTTCGACCGTCGAAGATTCATCGCATTCGAAATCTTTGTCAATTTTGTTCGTTGGATTTATTCGGTTACAGTTGATAAAAAAAACTGCTAATGATTATTCTATCGACGTATTTCCAACGTTTTTTCAAATTTTTTCAAATTTTCATCGAAAAACTATTTTTTTTTCACATTCTCATGTCTTGAAAAGATTTTTTTTCGCGAAAAAAACAATTGTACTCTTAATGAACAATTTTAAACAATTATTTATCGACAGAGTGCAAAACACTGAATTTGTCGATTTTACGAGTTTTTCCGGACCGAGTAACTTATCCTTGTTTGTAATTAAATAAATTTTTTTAAAATATATAAAAATATATAATAAAATTATAACAAATTTTTATAAGCGACGATAAATATTAATAAAATTCCATTGAAAAACGAAACAAATTATCGAATTCCTAAACTTCTCGTCTTTAATACTTTTCTGTTCTACAGAGACAAGAACGAGCTGATTTCATGTATTATCAGAAAGAAAAAAAATACATCTCAAATTGTAGAAACGAATTTTTTTATAAGAGGACTGTCAAAGAGCCTTCACAGTTGATTATTTTAAGAATTTCATCAATTTGTAAAAAATTTTTCGAAGCCATCCAAGACGACAATCTTTTTATTCGAGTAACGTACTACTTCCTCTTCAATACATGATAGGAACCAAGACGATATATTTTTTTCGTTCTCGAGCTAGCATTTTTTTGCAGCATGCATAAATGTCGACAAAATTTCATTGAAAATCACAAAGAATAGCAAAATTCTTGAACTCTTCCACAATGCTTTGGTCTTCTCCAGAGACAATAACGAACTGATTCTATCTATTATGGGGACGAAAAAAAAAACCTTGAAGGGAAAGGATTTAAAGGGGATATTTGACCTGAATACTAAATGGTAATCGTGTTGGGGTTGGTACATGTTTTGTGTGTTTGTTTTATATTCATTAAATCTGGTCATAAGTTTTAAGCCAATACGCGATGCATTTCGTTATATTTGTCTCGTGTCTTAATATTTGACAATTTATTGATTAATTATGAAATATCCGTCCAATTTATTATTAATTATGAAATATCCGTCGTGAATAATAATAATCAATTGGTATAAAAAAGTAATTTTTTTATTCGACGAAGGTTCAACACTATGAATCAATTTACGTAACTGATAAATGTTTTTCCCTGATGCGTACTTTCGAAATGAAACGCGGAGCGGGACCTATAAACATACTTCATCCATAGCGCATAGCGCGAACTGTAAGTACACTCGTTACGGAGCGCGTAGCGCGACGTGTACCCCTGTGAGTGCCTTAAAAAATGCCTCGAAGAGACATTTTTCGGGGGGTTTGGGGGCGGAGCCCATCAACAAGAGCATCTGCGCCCGCAGGGCACTGAGACGCTTGTTTATATATTGTTTTATTATTACAATAATTCTATAAAAATCAAAAAAATTCCCGCATGAAGAAAGTGTGAAATTACAAATAATTATTCGCATATCGTAGTCGGGAGATTTGTCCGTCGTTAACTGTAGGAATCTACCCACTATAATATGAGTATAATTATTTGTTATTTCACTTTTTTTTTTAGTTGGGTGTCTTTAAAATTTTTATAAAACTATCTGTATGTTAATGAACATTGCATTCTCGTGAAATTAGCACAATTTTTCATTTCATTTCCTTTAAGGGGACTAAGTCACCTAAAAAATCGCAAAGTAAACATTTTTTTTTCCAGTATATATAAGTTTAATCAAAAAATTCCATATTACCTCCATAATATATACATGTTAGATTACCGCTGTAATTTTTTTTGAAGACATACAGTGTATTCCAGTGTTATGCGCAATGGTCAAACATTTTTCCTTTGCCGCAGCTTTCAGACTGAACGAAAGCATCAATCTTTGCTTGCGACCTCTTATTTTCTTCGTTGGAGAGTTTATTGCGGAACGAGTGCGGGGATTTTTTTTTAGAAGCTTCGCTGGCGAAGCTATGAGTTAACAAGCGTCTCAGCGCCCTGCGGGCGCAGATGCTCTTGTTGGTGGGCTCCGCCCCCCAAACCCCCCAAAAAATGTCCTGAAGGGACATTTTTTAAGGCACTCACGGGGGTGCACGTCGCGCTACGCGCTCCGTATCGAGTGTATTTACACATCGCGCTATGCGCTACGGATGAAGTATGTTTATACGTCGCGCTCTACGTTTCTTTTCGAAAGTACGTATGAGGGAAAAACATTTATCAGTTACGTAAATTACGTAAATAAAAAATAGGAACAAAGATTGAAACGAGATGTCGATTTTTTTTTATTTGAAAATCATCCGGCCACAGAGTACGCACGCCGCGACGTATGAGCATCTGTGTATCGTCTGCTACGAAATTGTCATCTGCTTCCAAAGTTTGACAGATAGAATAAAACGAAAAAATATATACTCGCGATTTTTTTTAGTTCTATTTGGGAAATTGTAATTATTTTTGATATTTGATGAATCTTTTTTGTGAGTTTACTACCAATTTTTTCAGTGAATACGTGAAATTTATCATTTTTATTACGAATATGAATAAAATATGGTAAAATATTGCGAATGTTTTTCGGTGATAATATATTATTTTCGAAATAAAGAACGCAAACATTTGTGAATCTGTGTATGATATTTCGTGTTTTATTTTTCACAACCGAAGTTTTTTTTTTAACATGATGAAAAATGGATTTTTGGCAAATCTAAATAATATAACCTTTAATACAAATCTTGTTATAACCACTGTTTTTGAATTATTTTATAATTAAAATTATATTTCCCAGAATGACTCAAAATTTGTTGTGCATAGTGCTTTCGATGCAATGAAATATTGTTGCGAAAGAGAAAAGAATTGGTTTCCAGGATTCTTAATTGGAGCACGGTACGGACATCAGATGTGAGAAAGTAATTTTTTTATGGAAAATTGTGATGAATAAATAGTTAGAGATGTAGGATTGTTTCTAAATTTGCTGTGCGTAGTGCTTTTGATAAAACAAAATGATGCTGCGAAGGAGAAAAAAATTGGTTCGTAGAGTTCATTATGATGGCACCGTACGGACACTTGACCGAAGGCAAATGCAAATTGTGGCCAATAATTTTTTAGAAAAAATACTTAAAGGCCTTAGATTGGTTTTAAAAGTAATGTGCATACTGGAAACAATGTAATAAAAAAACCCTGCGAAGGAGAACAAAATTGGTTCGCACCATCTAAAGTTACAGTGTGATACGGACGTCCGAGAAGAAAAATTCAGCCAAAAAGTTGTTTTCATTGCACCGCAGGCTAAAAAAAATATTTCTATTCATCGCAGTCACTTCAAAGTGACTACGCATGATGTTGGAGATACACTGAAGCAAATGGTGAAAAATAAAAATTTTTGGAGTATGCACTGCAGAGTAACCCCTTCAACAGACTCCGAAGAGCAACGGATGGTCATTTTAATAGGCACTCTTTGCCTATTGTTATAGTGAGTGCCTAAAAACTACCAAAATATTCACTTTTTCCAGTTTTTGTCTCGTAAGCACTCACATAATGGCTTGCGATAAATCCATTCTTGATGGCATAAAAAATCCCCGCACTCGTTCCGTAACACTGACTGTTACGAAGAAAATGAGCCATTGCAATCCAAAATTAATGGAGCCATTCTCTCTGAAACCTGCGGCAAGCGAAGAACAATATAAGTGGAAAAAAATGAATTTCACAGCTTAATGAAAATAATCAACTTGAGTGATTCGCAATAAAAAAAATTAGTTTTATATTTTTTTTGTCACATAAAAATGTACACTTTTTTTTCTATCACATAAAACTTAGAATTTTTTTTTCCACTTCACAAATCTCGTAAAAGCCAAAAAATTGTTTAAAAATAAAAAAAAAAATATTCTTACGTCAAATGTGACGTTTAAAAATGAGGTTAATTCGGCGAGACTTTTCGCTTTGCGATACTGTCACTGTGAAAATCATTATTGCCCTATTGCGGGCAAAAATACAGAATATATTCCGTTCTGTAAACACTGCAAACACTGACACATAACTAATTACACCGAGTTTACAAGTGCAATTTTTTACCCGATTGACACAATCGAGTAAAAATCATCACTGCTACATTACGCCGGTGTATCGCAGACTCAAAACAAAGCGCGGTAGCGGCGGTAATCTGAGTCGTATCGATCAGACGTAACGACCCTTTGGTCGGTAAATCGTTACCTACCGAACACAGTTTCGACATCGATTGTTTTTTTTTATGTTCCTTTCTCGATGTTTCTTGTTCTTCTTATTAGAAGAAAAAGAAACATGCGGAGATGCGGTATTCCGGCATTGTTTGTGTTGCATCTTCGGTAATTTTTTAAATTTCGATCTAAAATTTGGTGTGTATGTAGTACACCGTATGTACATTGAGAAAAAAAAATTTTTAAATAAATAAAAAAATAATTTTTAGGTGACTCAGCCCCCTTAATAAACAGTTATATTGCATCGTCATGAAAAATTAGTTAAGATTGCGAGAAATGTCGAGGAAATGAAGAAAAAAAATTTGTTCTCTGAACACATTTATACATTTTTTTAAAAGAAAAAATATCGATAATATTCGCCCCGATTTGAGGTAATACAATTTAATCTCATCGGTTTTTCCGTGCCTTAACAATTTCATTTCAACATTAAATTCGAAGCTACGGAGAAAGACGATGATGAAATAAACGATATCCTATCTCGTATGCAAAAGCAAAGGACTTTGAGTGAGTAAAATATGAGAATGTAAGAGGTTGAACTAGGTAAAGGAAAAACTACCCCCTGGTGCAAGCATTGAACCTGCGGGCTTCGTATTTCCGACTGTTATCCCTTGAGCGAAACAGTGAAGGAGTTTTTCTCGGCAGGTACATTTTCCACTTTTTTTTACGGTACTGTGGAGGGTTTGTGAGTTGCTTGCGCGGATACGCTCGTATTGCTATGGATGGGCGAGGGGTCCGGAAGTAAAGTTTATACCGTTTCATGAAACTGCCGAACGAGCGGAGCTCCATCGTACATGGTACATATAATACGACACAGTATAGATGAAACTAGAAACCAGGATTTCACCTTAACACTGTAACGGTATGTTTACAATGGTAAAAATTGAACGCGTTATTGGGTAGACGCAAAAATAAAATTGGAAATAATAATGTAAACTCTTGAAGAAAAAAAAGTTTTTAAATGCTTGAAATTCGTTCCTACTGTTTATGATATGATTAAGATAACATGTCACAAACGATGGTGACATATAATAATAGTGCTTTGCGATACTAGTGCAAGAAAAGCGGACGTTACGGCGAAGATTGGAAGGTATTGCACGAGTCGAATCGAGCGCTACAGTGTCAGGAGGCAGAGCCGAGTGTCGCTGGTAGTGCGAGAGGAGACGAGTTCTTCCTGTCACAACCGCCGTCGAAAATCCACTTTTTCCTACAAGTACCGCATAATTTTTTGGTTACAAGTGAAGGAAAAATGCTGCTTCCATGCTTGCTTATTGTGGCGCCGCAAAAGTAAGCAAGAAGTAAAATCGGGTCGATGTGCGCATGCGCTGTGTCATTACAGCACGGCTTGCTTTAAAGCGCTACTTACACCACTCTTAGCAAGCACGAAAAGTAGCATTTCTCACACTGAGAAAATATTTAGTTGGATTAACAAAATATTTAGCTGAACTCATTCAACTAAATATTTAGTCGAAGCAAAAAAATTGGTTCCCTCAAATATTAGTTAGTTGTTTCATACATAGAACTGCTCACCAAATTAATTATCTTCATGAATGAACTTAACATCTAGTTGCACGTACTCAACCGAAAATTTTGTTAATCCTAAATTTTATCTCAACCCATGCACGCGTTGCAAAAAATTCAGGTCGGATACAGTAGAGTTCTCGTGGATATCAAGAGATCAAGATCAAGAGACGCGATAGTGTCTCAACGTCAAGTAGTTTAAAATGTTAAAAGTCCGCGCGGTGAGTCCGCGCGCGTCGAGTGCTTACAGTGTACTGTAACGTTAACCTCTTCGACCGATGCCTCGCACTCGGTCTCGAGGATCGCGTTTGGGATTCGGGGCGAGCGAAAAATCGTTAGACGTAGTCGAATTGGTGAAAGAGTAAATTTTTATTGAAAATCACATAAAATTTGCAATACAATATTCATATCTCCTCGATGTCGTTGCTTACCTTATTTTGTCGCCTTAACGTCTAGTGAAACACACTCGAGTTTTCGTAAAGCTACAATTCTTTTCCCAAAATCAAATTCAATATTAGTTGATCAGTATCTCGCGGATGGCGCTGAAACTTAAATAAATATCGAAAGGACAGGAATTTTTCTTTTAATTCCTCGTGTGAACCAAATATTTAACTTCTTGTGTAAAAGTAAATTGAAATATTCGAATTTATCGACAGAATGTCGGCAAATTGCGAAAAAGCACAATTCGAACAAATATTTCCCCTTAGTACTACGAAAGAACAGAATTTTATCTTGAAAGTCTCGACTTTCTCGATAACAATTGCAATACCCGAATTTACCGGTGAAATATCGGTAAAACATAAAGATTGATTTATCCTAATTTTTTCCTTTAATTCCTCGTTTGCACGTAAGATTTAAATTTTAAATTATTTACGCGGGTGACTCAACTTTAAATTTGGAATTTTAAATATAGCAACTACTCTGCCGTGCCCACGAGATGCCCCACGGGGATAACGCGAGAAACTGTTCTCGCGTTCTCCCGGCACTCGTGTAACAGGGCCCTCCTTGGAGATTCCGGCTTCCACGAGATCGTGAACCGGCAAGTGTCACCACGTGGCCGGTCCGCGACTCGCTTCCGGCTCGCTTTCGTCGGGGATACCTCCCTATCGCGGTCCCTACTTGCGTGGACGTGGGGTACAGGAATGTGGGAAGCTACGTCGCCGATAGCCTCCCGCACCCTGGTTCGGGAAGATTGAGTACTCGTAGAGCTAACGTCACCGAAAGCTCTTCGGACCCGGAGGATTCGAAGGAGAAGTCACCTGTTCAGCTTCGCCGACAGAACTGGTGGCGAGTCTTCTCGCGCTCGCTGATTTATACCCTTTTTTAGCCAATCAGAGAGCTCGAATGTCTCTGATTGACTTTTACAAAAAGGCCAATAAGAATGCTCGATTTTTAAATTCGAATGCACCAATAGATTTTGAAGTTCCCCGCGGGAGAAAAGCGCGGGGAATTCAAACGCCGAAAATGACAAAATCTCGTAAAATCGAGAAAAATCGTAGAAATATTTTAATAATATTTATTGAGCGGGAGCTCAATATGCTTCCCGTCTCAGCACTTATACGCCAATATCGCGCCCCCTAAAGTTTGACAGTTGTGTTCTCAACAACAAGATATCGGATCTGAGTTCTAAAGATACTTTCATATAAATCGAATACAAGCTTTAAAATGCTCCTGGAATCAGCCCCATCGATGCATGAAATCATGAGATATCGCAATGTCGCCCAAAAAATCCTCACTTTGACGAAAAAATTTTTCTTCAGAGATTTTTTCGTATGTCCGTTGCTTATCCGATGTTCCATCATGCTTGTGTGTTGCGTCTGTGTGTCCATGCGTGCGCCTTGTATACACAATGGAACGGACGATTAGCTGTTACCGATTTTCAAGTGTCAGTTCGTGAACACAGCAATTTGTGATATCCGCATCCGCGATCCGCGAATAGTATACTCGCATTAAGTCATCGAAATAGAGGTAAAATACTAAGAGGTTATTTATAATTTTATTATCGCGAAAACTACTAATAAAAAAAAAATCTCTAGTGGTAAAAAAAAGGGATGCGCGTGTAAAAACAATTATATTAACTAATTGCAGGCGAGTGGTAATTTTAATTAATAAATATTATGCGTGTGCTACAAAAAATAATCATTTCGTACGGATTTTTAACGGTACAAAATAAAACAGTTTTCTTTACTAATAAATAATTCGAATTAATAAAAAAAAATAAATGAAAAAAAAAATAAAATACCTAGTAAAAACATTTTTCTAAAAAAAATAAAAAAAAAAAGACGCCAAGTAGGTTAAATAATTTTCTGCGAATAAAAAATTTGAAAAATAAAAAATCATACAAGCCAAGTAAAAATAAAAATAAAAAAACTTGTCGAGTCCTTAGAACACAAATAAATATAGTAGGAATGAAAGAAAGGACGAGCAAAGTTTTTTTTTATTTTTATTTTTACTTGGCTTGTATGATTTTTTATTTCTTAAATTTTGTATTCGCAAAAAATTATTTAAACCACTTGTGGGTTCTTTTTTTTACATTTTTTAAAGAAAAATGTTTTTACTAGTTATATATTTTACTTCGATGTGGGATGAAACAACGGGTATCTCATTTATTCATTGTTACTTTTAATCGGCAGCTGCTCAATGGTGCGCAGATGTTGTAGACTCATCTAGAAGAAAACTACAAATACGTACTCCAAAAGTTCGCATCACCACTTAAAAAATATAAAACTTTGCAGAGTATACAGTAGCTTGAAAAATAGTTTCTCGATACTGTTTACGAATCTCTTTTACGTAAGAAACGTTTAAAAAAAGAAAAAATAAAACTAACGTTCATGGTTCCGTATTTGAATCCTGAATGTTTTTTTTACTGTGGATGGTCTCTGAGGGAACAAGGATTCGAACAAAAAAAAGTTCGAACAGAGGTTAACAAGAAGGAAACTAAAGCCGTGGGTGGATTTAGCTTGCGGCAAAACTCTACTGCCGGAAGAATCGATGGGTTGGATAAAGCGAAACAGAGAGAACTACACGTACGTGCAGTATCGATGAATCTGCGTGTTGTGGGTGAGAAATACACAACAAGATAGTGTGTAGACTTCGTGGATACGACTTTTCCTACAGAACGTGCACGTGAGAGTTGGATATTTGGGTAAGGGTTGCGATACTCACAGGTAACCGCGAATTCGCTAGAGAGAGAAAAAAAGGTGATGCGAAAAAGTAGGTTCCTCTACGTATGGTATGGCTATGTAAAGTACGTAGCGGGTAAAACACTAAACGCTAATGCATGGAGTTCGTTAAAGGTCACAGGTACATTAAAGCTGCATAGAAGATACGTGTACACGTGCAGTTAATACCTATACCTATGCGCAAGATCAGAGAGTTCAATGTATTCTGTATCAGACCGATTATACAAACCTGATCCGTTAAATGATGCCATAATGCCGCTTGCAGAAGGAAAGGTACATAACATAATTGAGAGTCCTAACATTTGTGAGTTCAGAGTAACGGGCGTGGAAGAGACCAAACAAATACGAAGCAATGCCTCACGAAGTTCCAATGAAGCGAATGCCTCGAAATTCTTGTTAAATCGACGAGTTAGAACAAAATTTAAATTGTGATAAAGTGAACGTTCTCAGATGTATATAACTGTCGATGTTTAGATTCGTTTCGATGTAGTTCCCAGAATTTTTTTTCTTTCTCTGCACACAATGAAATGCTGATCATATTGTATTTTGTTTTTTCGTAGAGAATACTTGCCTTTAACTAAAATTGTCTTTTCGTTTATAACATATTTTTTTTTAAAGAAATTGACATTATTGAAAAACGAAATATTGACATAAATAGTTTCTGTAGAGCGTCGAGTATATCGGTTTATTTATCAATGCACATACCGCAGTCCCGTAAACATTTCTTTAAAAAAATGTAGACAGTGTGAGACACTTTTTTTTGAGTGCTTGAATTAATTCAAGCAACCAAGTGTAACATGCAATCAACGCACTGCTGATACAAACCTGGCATATCGTGGTCGGAGACATGGACATATCGTTGCTATCCATGACTGTACACAATATTTTTTCTGGCAGAGATATAAAAATAAAAACAGTAATGCGGGTAATATCTGTGTTGAATCAATGGCGAATCCTGTTGGCAAAATTCCTGACAAACTCTCGTAAGACCATAATTAATTGTCGGATTAATTGCCATCATCTTTCAGATTCGTTAAGAAAGTCCGGGGAGCTAACGGGCTACCTTAAGAATAATGTTACGATTGTGCACAGTATTATAATCGGTTCAGGAAAAAAGGATTTCAGATTAAATCCTTTGTCCACTCTATTTTGCTGCAATGCCATATTTGGCCAATTGAATGCATTGCCAATAAAACAATTCTAAAAAATTATCAGTAATAAATACCTATACCTATTTAGGTATATATATTTGTGGAGGGGTGTATATCGGGTCCGAGTGTACATATCGCCGATCGAGTATACAAAGATCTATATTTCAAGATAGACCCCTAAAAACTTATAAATATCGTTATGCATGCCGCAAAAAACGAGATACATGCGAATTTAATTTCTTTACATGATAGAGTTTAAATCAGGACCGTTTGTCCTTGTATAGCGGTACATAATAAGTCCGAGTGCAGTTACGAATATCGGTAGAAAAGCATCCAATAAATTAGTAATTTAACACACTCCACAAAATATAACACTTATATAAGTTATTCGGAAAATAAATACTAAATATTTAAAAACCGACAGCGGTGGATGCGCGGTCGGTACGTGGCTTCGGCGATCACCTAAGTCAAGCAACTATGTTGGCGGGCAGTACTTGGATGGGTGACCGCTTAGCCACACGCTGGCTGGCGCATTCACCGTTGAGCGGGAGGCTGGTTCTTCTGACGCCGTGGTGTTTTCTGTACTTCACACAAGTGCAAAAAATACCATGGAATCATTAGGATATGGCCGTCTGTACCGACACAGGTTTTCCGCAGTTTTCCTGTGTCCTCGGCAAATGCGGTAAAGTGTAGCTAAGCCGGCTGCGGACGCACAGGAAATGTTAGGTAGCTTAGCTTGGTGCGGGTAGGGTGTGTTAGAGGGGGGGGGGGGGGGGGGGGGGTTCCGTAAAAACCTAACCTAACAGGGTATACGGCGGAACAACAAAAGGGGATCGACCTAACCTAACCTACTAAACATTTACGATGTAAAAACCAGTTCACCATTAAATTACACCCCAAAAAATTGGAAAATGTAGGAAGTGCAATAAGCCGCGAAATTTCAATTTTTATTTGCAAAAAAACATCTTTTTGGTGATTTTGATCAAATTAACTGGTTAAATTTTCACGAACGGCTACATGGAAAAATACTTTTTTCAGAAGATAAGAATTTTTAAATCTCCAGAACTTTTGAATCTTTTTTCCAATTCGCGAAAAACATACCTTCCTGTATGAAGAAGCAATAGCACAAAGCTGACAAATAGCCGGAGAACGAAATGCCCATTGCCACAGATGTATTTCGAATGTATTTCGCGCGTTTGCAAAATAACAATCTCCACAAGAGAATATCGACCATTCACTAACACAATATAAGCACGAAAAAGGAATAATAAAAAAAACTGGAGCTCCTAGAAATGATAGATCGGTCCCCACAATCACCTTTTCATAATTCACAATTAACATTTTAATGATTAATAATCGATAAAGGATGCATTGCGCAAGTTTCATATCGAATAACGTTCTATCCATGAGTTCTGCAATTTTGGAGCAAGAGTTTTCTTGTTTCAATATAACACGATATTTCAAAATTATAGTTGCCGAATTATCCGTGCGCTTATTGACTGTACGATCGAGACGTACTGTTACGTCCAGACGAGCTCTTGCGAGTTCGTACAGAATATGTGTAACGTCGGCCTCTCTTTCGAGTCAAGGCGTTAGCCCTTTACTCAGGGACGGAGACCTCGCCTTAACACTGCCGCAGATTGGAGATACGTTGGAAGGATATTTGAGACTGATAGTCTCGTTGCACAATTGTAGAGCATGCAGAAATAAAGACGAAGACTTTTCGTAGTTTTAGTACTCACTATGTTTTATTTAAATTCGGTGTTGGAAATAATTTTAAAAATAATAAAAATTGGAAATAATTTTAAAAATAATAAAAATTGGAAATAATTTTAAAAATAATAGTTGGATGTTCGGAGTTGGAAATAATCTTCGCGATACAATAGTTGGTGAGAGCTCCGAGGACTTACCCGCGCAGGGCTATCGTAGAGAGCTCCGTCGGGCAGAGCTTGCGCACTCTGCCGAGAAAGTAGGCCGAACAGGGCCTTTCGTAGATCGTAGAGTACTTCGTCGGGCAGAGCCTTGCACGCTCAGTGGAGTCTCGTAGATGATGGTCGGAGTAAAAATACAGAACTACTGAGTTGCTACCGAAAATACTCACCTTTTTATACTAGATTAACTCTATCTGTCCAATGTTAAAATTATGTAAGTGGTGGGATTGAAATAATGAGTTTGTAAGACTCGTAAAGATATTTGAGATGTCTCTGCGCTTACCGACTCTTTTCGGTAAAAATGAGTGGTCGTGAAGATTTCGGGTAGCCTTTACTTATGAAGATCGCTGCTAACCCCTTTTACGGAGATGCATAAAGTTAGGTGACACTCCTAGGCTAGAGCGTAGTGTCTTGGTCAAAATTATTAGATGCGGGAAATGTGGCACCAGCGTTTGCCTTTGCGGTGCATAAGACGGCCGTTGCTAGGCCATATTGAGATGCATAAAGTTTTCGGGTGACGTCCGTAGGCGACGGCGATGATGACGGCGATAAAGAGCATCTAACGACTCTTATGGTAAAATAATTAATAGGCGAAAGTGCAGTGACAGCGTCTTCGCTGTGCAGTGCGTGCGAGGGTTGCCGCTAGTTTTTACAGAGACGCATAAAGTTCGGTGTCATCTCTAGACTAGGGCGATAATGTATAGAAGAGGCTGAGCGAGCTAGTCGTAGGCGACACTTTAGAAGAGTCTGAGAGAGCTAGTCGTAGGCGACACTCTATGACTGCGTGCCGCCGAATACTTAGGCGCGCACGTCTAAGCCTGATGCTAAGCTAAAACAATTCGTCTAAAAAACAATTCGTCTAAAAACAATTCGCAATTCGCAATTCGAATTGCATTCGTCGTGCAATTCGTCTAAAAAACAATTCGTCTAAAAACAATTCGTCTAATAGCAATTTGTCTAAAACATTTCGTCTAAAAACAATTCGACTAAAACAATTCGTCTAAAATAGTTCATTAGAAAATAAGGATATTGTTTCTATTGTATTAACTATAGCGGAGATATCGATAGCGTATGTCAACTATAGCAGAAATATAATAAATAGACACTAAAAATATTTCCGCTATAGTTGACAGACCCTACAAATATTTCCGCTATAGTTGACAAACGCTATCGATATCTCCGCTATAGTTAATACAATGGAAACAATATCCTTATTTTCAAATGAACTATTTTATACGTATTATTTTAGACGAATTGTTTTTAAACGAATTGTTTGTAACTCCCGACTGCCCGCCAGGGCAAAAAGACGGGAGTTATGCGTTTCACGAGGATGAGCGATTTCGTTGTCCGGAATGTTCTCGTGAACGACGCAAAGTTACTTAACAGAATTTGGTACACTGATTCTAAGACGCCCAGAGAATGTCGTTTGCGAAACAAAATTTCGATTAGTTGAATATTGGTAGAAATAAAAGCCCATTTATTAAATAGTTAATCAAATATATCGAAAACTGAGCGCCATTTTCTGCAATATATTTTTCGCCTCGCGACTGCTCGCTAGGCGCCCGATCTTTTCGAAGCATACCTAACCTCAAACGATCGAACGGACGCCTGATCTTTTTACAAATCATAAAATACAATAATTTTGCAAAAATTAAAAAACTCCTGACTGAAAGAGTAGCCAAATAACAAAAATGCATTAACTGAAAAGAGTGAAATAACAATTAAATTATTCGCATATGATTGTCGGGAGATTTCCATATGAAGAAGTTAATGACAAAGAAATCGCTCGACTATCATATGCGAATAATTTAATTTTTATTTCACTCTTTTCAGTTAATACATTTTCGTTATTTGGCTACTCTTTCAGTCGGGAGTTTTTTAATTTTTGCAAAATTATTTTATTAGACGAATTGTTTTAGACAAATTGCTATTAGACGAATTGTTTTTAAACGAATTGGTTTTAGACGAATTGTTTTAGACAAATTTCTATTAGACGAATTGTTTTAGATGAATTGTTTTAGACGAATTTTCCGCAAATCCGTAATTCACGATCGCATACTTGTATATCCAGAAATGAAGTCGAAAATATCATTGCTCATGTGTATGTCAGAATGCAATCGCAGTAATTGGTACCGGTCACCAGATTCACCACTTCGGCAATGTATGGACCCGATATATACCGTTACAATACAGCACGACCCTCTTGTATGTGACGGTCGATATCGATACCAGTGCTAACATCCACCCTTTGGGCAATGCATCTAGACCCGATATGTACCGATACAACTATTATAACAATATTGACGAACTGCGAGCTCGTAAAGATACTGATCAATAAAGTTCTGTACAGACATGATTACGCGTTCGTCGAAATCTTAAGCGCAATACATGATCGCATACTTGTAAGAATGCGGAACTTATTTTAAAATTGCGCTCGTTGATGTAATAGTAGATACCGGGACCGAGCAATGTATTTGGACCCAATACGTACCGATACGAAGGTAGCACAACATGTATAATAATATAAACAAACAGCGAATCACAGAGACGATCTGCTGAACATGAACGATACAGTAGTTTTTAGGACCAAGAATAGTTTGAATCTAATATAGGTATAAAAAATTACAAATCTCAAAATCATAGTTGACGACTGATCCGTGGTCTTATTGAGTATGCGATCTAGACATTCATAACTTCACTTGCCTGACCATTTCAAAATTGCCGCTTTATAAACTTTGATTGTAACACCACAAGGCGAGCAGTGGTATGCGAGTAGAATGAAGAATCGTAACCAGAATGTCTGTTCTTGTACTTGTTAGAACAGAAATGCAGTGTAGAAATAATTTCGCCTTTATATTTAACGGTAGATATCAGTAACGGTCCCCACTTTTACCCTTTACACAATTCATCTAAATCCTGATATGTACCGATGCGAAGATAGCACGACAAATATCACAATATTGACAAAGTGAGAGCTAGTAAAGATACGGATAAATAATGTTCTGTACAGATATGATTATATAATCGTAAAAATGTTAAGCTGAATTCATAATCGCATATAACATATACAGTCGAAGTTCCGTATTCTTAAGTCCCCTTAACTTAACTGTTCCCTTACTTTAACTCGTTACCATGGTAACGAATTCCACTAACAGTATTTCTCCTCAGCTCCTTTTCCCCACTCCGAGCGCTACGTGCGCTACAAACGCTGCGCGGCGTCTATGCTAACAGTCATTCTGCGCACCTATACCCTCTCCGTTTGAAATGTTTGAAATATGTCTCAACTCTAAGAATGTGACGAACAGTCATTTAAAAAATCGAAAAAAAAAGAAAAGAAAAATTTTATATTTATGGTTGTAAATGAAAAATCAGTCTTAACTGCATGAAATATGGTTTTTAAATTAATAATAAAATAATAATAATTATTATTAAAATAGAATAATTAGAGTAGAATAATTAATTATTATTCTACATTTTTTCAGAGTCATACACTGTATCTTGTTGCTGAGAAAGCAGTCAAACTCTTTTCACTTGTTGCAGCTCTTCGACCGAAGGATAGCTTATCCTTTGACAAGCGACAAGTGAAAAGAGTTTGATGTGCGTCTCTCAGCTACAAGATGCAATGTACCATTTAGAAAAATGTTGGCTTGTCGCTAAGAGACGCCGTCAAACTCTTTTCAGTTATCGTTTGTCGAAGGATAAGCAATCCTTCGGCCGAAACGTTGCGACAAGTGCTTCGCCGCTGTGACAAGTGCTTCGACGCTGCGACAAGTGCTTCGCAGCTGCGACAAGTACTTCGCAGCTTTTCGACTAATGAATTGGTTAGTCTTCGACAAGCGATAAGTGAAAAGAGTTTGACTACGTTTCTTAGCAACAAGATACAAAGTATATTTTCTAAGATTGAGTGTTTATTTATAACTATAAATACTGAAAAAAAAAAAAAAATAAATGTACGAATTTTCAGTCACTCAATTTTCGTAAATAATAAAATACGTATATGTACATTACATATGTTTATTTTTCATATATATTTACACGATATATTTATTTTTCTTTATTATTATTATTTCTTTGTTTATTATTATTTATATTTGTTGCGCACGAGATTCAAGATTCAAGAAAGCGTAAATATTTTTTCGATTTCTGGGTTGTGTTATTCACCGGCCGGCCTGCACAGTTTGGTGCCTATTTCAAAAAATGTAAACTGCGCACGCGCAGCGGTTACAAGGTACGAAGGTATACCCCCTCGTTACCCCTATTCGCAGCAACGGACCGAGAGTAGGGACGATAGGGGAAATACAGAATAGGGATCGGGTCCGGTCCCGTCGAGTTAAGAATACGGAACTTCGACTGTATATAGAGAGATATATGTGAAACACTGCGTACCGGGTCGAATTCGGAACTCCAGAGGTACTTGTGGGGACGTTGGCACATATGGGGACGGACCCCATATTTTTATACATGCCGAGATTGATGTTAGGTCCGATCCCCATAATTTGCTCTATGTGTATTGTGGCTTATGGGGGCCAAGATATCTTATAGAAAATGGTGAATCTGAGAACCGTACATAACCTGTACATAACCTCGAGCAGCACGACCGGGACCGGCATAAACCATTACATACAAATGCGGATTTTTGTTTTCATCAACTGTCTATGTTCGCCAGTATGCGATTATGAATCCTGGGTAAAGTTTGTCAAATGACGATATCACGGGTAATGAATTTTTTTCTAAAACTGGTCATACACTTCATTGAAAAAACAGTAATTGATTCAATAAAGCAGCAAGGTGGGCGGCCATTAATTTGATTTGTACGGATAACAATGCGTTCAATATTTCCAGTTTGAGAAGTTTATGCTGTTGAGGCGAGACTCCGCGTTTGACTCTCAAGCCGCGAGAGCGCGCGAGGGGGCGCGAGAGGAGCCGAGCGAGCGAGCGATGTAAAAGAAAAACTAGTCAAGCGGTAAGATCCGAATGGTACGCATACCAGTCGTGTCACAGAAATTGAAGTTAATAAAGTGATTATTTTTCGTGTTAAATTCTCTTATATTTACTTTACGATATATATATATTTACTTTACGAATCTCTCTCCGAATCACACTCCCATCCTTCTAGATCACGAATCATTATTCTGGTCTTAGCTTGTACAACTCAACATATGCAATACCAGGCTGCAAAATCGCGCGGGTATGAGGTGCAATCGATACATCGATTTTTTAATTCGTAGTTTGTCGATATTATTATATTTCGCATTCAGTCTTGTAACGACACATATCAGATATACTTTTTCTCTTGAAAGGGCGGATGTGGAGGGGGGGGGGGGTGGATGTGCCGACATCTACTGTTATATGCGATATACTGTTACAGTCGAAGTTCCGTATTCTTAACTCGACGGGACCGGACCCGATCCCTATTCTGTATTTCCCCTATCGTCCCTACTCTCGGTCCGTTGCTGCGAATAGGGGTAACGAGGGGGTATACCTTCGTACCTTGTAACCGCTGCGCGTGCGCAGTTTACATTTTTTGAAATAGGCACCAAACTGTGCAGGCCGGCCGGTGAATAACACAACCCAGAAATCGAAAAAATATTTACGCTTTCTTGAATCTTGAATCTCGTGCGCAACAAATATAAATAATAATAAACAAAGAAATAATAATAATAAAGAAAAATAAATATATCGTGTAAATATATATGAAAAATAAACATATGTAATGTACATATACGTATTTTATTATTTACGAAAATTGAGTGACTGAAAATTCGTACATTTATTTTTTTTTTTTTTTCAGTATTTATAGTTATAAATAAACACTCAATCTTAGAAAATATACTTTGTATCTTGTTGCTAAGAAACGTAGTCAAACTCTTTTCACTTATCGCTTGTCGAAGACTAACCAATTCATTAGTCGAAAAGCTGCGAAGTACTTGTCGCAGCTGCGAAGCACTTGTCGCAGCGTCGAAGCACTTGTCACAGCGGCGAAGCACTTGTCGCAACGTTTCGGCCGAAGGATTGCTTATCCTTCGACAAACGATAACTGAAAAGAGTTTGACGGCGTCTCTTAGCGACAAGCCAACATTTTTCTAAATGGTACATTGCATCTTGTCGCTGAGAGACGCACATCAAACTCTTTTCACTTGTCGCTTGTCAAAGGATAAGCTATCCTTCGGTCGAAGAGCTGCAATAAGTGAAAAGAGTTTGACTGCTTTCTCAGCAACAAGATACAGTGTATGACTCTGAAAAAATGTAGAATAATAATTAATTATTCTACTCTAATTATTCTATTTTAATAATAATTATTATTATTTTATTATTAATTTAAAAACCATATTTCATGCAGTTAAGACTGATTTTTCATTTACAACCATAAATATAAAATTTTTCTTTTCTTTTTTTTTCGATTTTTTAAATGACTGTTCGTCACATTCTTAGAGTTGAGACATATTTCAAACATTTCAAACGGAGAGGTTATAGGTGCGCAGAATGACTGTTAGCATAGACGCCGCGCAGCGTTTGTAGCGCACGTAGCGCTCGGAGTGGGGAAAAGGAGCTGAGGAGAAATACTGTTAGTGGAATTCGTTACCATGGTAACGAGTTAAAGTAAGGGAACAGTTAAGTTAAGGGGACTTAAGAATACGGAACTTCGACTGTATATAAAGTTTCCGCCGCTGTCGCCGCCGCCGCCGTGTCAGGAATCGAGACCCCTGCCGCCTCGATCCCGCTCGCTCAGGACTTAGAATATTTTCAGTCAATGGGGTCGGGGGGGAAATATTTTAAGTCCGTCCAAGGGGGACTTAGAATATTTTCTCTTCTCCTGGCCCCGCTCGACCCTTCCCCTGCCACCCCGCTTAGAGGGACTTAGAATATTTTTGCCTGGAGGGGGGATCCCCTTAGCAACGGCCATAGCAACGGTTGCCTTAGTAACGGTTGCCATAGCAACGGTCACCATAGTAACGGTCGCCATAGCAACGTTTGTCATAGCAACGGTCGCCATAGCAACGGTCGCCATAGCAATGGTCACCATAGCAACGGTCACCATAGCAACGGTTGCCATAACAACGGTTGCCATAACACCGGTTGCTACAGCAACGGTTGCCATAACAACGGTTGCCATAGCAACTGTCACCATAGCAACGGTCGCCATAGCAACGGTCACCATAGAGACCATCCTCATAGCAACGGTCACCATAGCAACGGTCGCCATAGCAGGGTGGCGGGGAGAGAAAAGTCTTCTAAGTCCCCTCTCCAGGGGCGTTTCGAAGAAGTCAGCCGCGGTGGTCGGCGGCGGAGAAAGCAAAAATATCTTAACTCAAAATATTTTACGATTGACGAGCGAGCGCGCGTAGCGCGCGAGCCCGGGGAAACTCTAGTATACCTATATAACACGTATACCTATTTTTAATGACAAACGCCAATTTCACTGGAACGAGAATTGCTTATCTTGGATCAGTAATTCAGTGATATCCGGAGAATTGATAGGCAACTATTAGTTTACTTATCAAACTCTTAGATGCTCTCCGGAGGGAAACGAGTAAAAATTGCTTTTTCTCTTTCTTTTATTATAGTTTACCCAGCTCTATTTTTAAAAAACGTACGTTTGTCACTTTTGGCTTCATCATTTTAACGGTTAATTTTTCAATTAATGAAGTTGAATTTTCAAAATGTACGTAAATATTTTATCACTGCTATGCTGCTAGTTTATAACCAGATATCTCAAAAAAATATGGCAGTTAGAGCGCCACCACCAATTTTTCGAACAATTCAAAATAGCGTAAAAACTGAAAGACTGATTTTGCCGAAATTCCGTCCCGATCATTGTTTTATAACAGCTCAAGTGTGTACCAAATTTCAACCCGATATCTTTAAAAATGTGTCAGTCAGAGCATCACCAGCATTTAAAATAAAAATCAAAATGGCGTAAAAACTGATCGCCTCGGTCGATTTATATAAAAATCGGATCAAAGAAGGGTACGTGACCTCCGCAACATATGGTACAAATTTCAGCTTAATATTTCAAACCGTTCTTAAGTCACACACACACATACGGAAGGACATTTTTTCTAACTGTGATTTTTCGACGTTTTGGAACACTCGGAATACATTTCCATGGAAATTTCGAAAAAAAATATTTTCACGAAAAGCTTCTTGAGGAATCAATATATCAATGAATAATCCGCCGTGAAATCGATTAAGGGGACTGAGTCACCTAAAAAATCGAAAAGTAAAAAAAATTTTTTTCAGTATATATAAGTTTAATGAAAAATTCCATATTATCTCCATTATATATACATGTTAGACTACCGCTGTAAATATTTTTGGAGACCTACAGTGTATTCCAGTGTTATGCACAATGGTCAAACATTTTTCCTTTGCCGCAGCTTTCAGACTGAACGAAAGCATCAATCTTTGCATGCGACCTC
Source organism: Cryptus viduatorius (assembly GCA_964006125.1). Taxonomy (NCBI): domain Eukaryota; kingdom Metazoa; phylum Arthropoda; class Insecta; order Hymenoptera; family Ichneumonidae; genus Cryptus; species Cryptus viduatorius. The sequence goes on from OZ023228.1 coordinate 12,859,569, forward strand.
TTATTTTCTTCGTTGGAAAGTTTATTGTGGAACGAGGGCGGGGTTTTTTTTTAAGCTTCGCATGAAAAGCTATGAGTTAAAAACTACCAAAAAATTCACTTTTTCCAGTTTTTGTCTCGTAACCACTCACATAATGGCTTGCGATAAATCCATTCTTGATCGCATGGAAAACCCCCGCACTCGTTCCGTAACACTGACTGTTACGAAGAAAATGAGCCATCGCGATCCAAAATTGGTGGAGCCATTCTCCCTGAAACCTGCGGCAAGCGAAGAAAAATATAAGTTGAAAAAAATGAATTTCACAGCTTAATGAAAATAATCAACTTCAGTGATACACAATAAAAAAAATTAGTTTTATATTTATTTTGTCACATAAAAATGTACACTTTTTTTTTCTATCACATAAAACTTAGAATTTTTTTTTTTCCCACTTCACAAATCTCGTAAAAGCCAAAAAAATTGTTGAAAAATAAAAAAAAAACTCTTACGTCAAATGTGACGTTTAAAAATGAGGTTTATTCGGCGAGACTTTTCGCTTTGCGATACTGTCACTGTGAAAATCATTTTTGCACTATTGCGGGCAAAAATGGGTGGAGACCGACTCTACACCTCCCAAGTCTACACGAAGTCAACTCTACACCAAATGTCTACACCGACTGACTGTACACGCAAAAATCTCTACACCAAATAACTCTGCACTGAAATCCTAACACTGCATAACTGTACACGCAGACGGTCTGCATAAAAAGTATGCACCAATCGACTCTACACGCGAGCAAGTCTACACCGAATAACACTGCACTTAAAACTATACACCTGCTAAATATGCAAGTTGCACAAAAAGCAGCTGTACACAATGATAAACAACACGGCACTATGAAAAGTCGACACCAAAAACTCGACACGACGAAAAGTCAACACTGAAAACTCGACACGACGAAAAGTTGACACGAAAAACTCGACACGACGAAATGTCGACACCGAAAACTCCACGTGGAATTTTATCAAAGAAAAAGAAATGGTGTCGAGTTTTTCGTGTCAACTTTTCGTCGTGTCGAGTTTTTCGTGTTGACTTTTTGTCGTGTCGAGTTTGCGTCATGCGTAGTTAATTTGAAGTGACTCCAATGACTGGTAATATTTTTTTTCGACTGCGGTTGAATAAAAATAACTTTATTACTGAAATTGTCTTCTTAGACGTTCGTATCACAGTGTAACTTTGGACTGTGCGAAGCAATTTTTCTCTTCTTCGCAGGGATGATGTATCATATCATCACCATTGTGCACATACATTTTGAAGCTCCTGCGAAGCATTTCAATTTTTGCTTAACAAAAAAAATCCATTGTTGCTTCGACAAGTATCCGTAGGGTGCTGTAACTTTGGACTGTGCGAAGCAATTTTTCTCTTCTTCGCAGAGGTGATGTATCATATCATCACCATTGTGCACAATCATTTTGTAACTACTGTGAAGCCTTTAATGAGGTGTTTTAAATTTTGCTATGCTAAATGTCCATATGGTGCTGCAATGATGAAGTCTACGAACCTAATTTTTTCTTTTTCGCAGCATTATTTTATTTTATGTAAAACACTACGCACAGCAAATTAGAAGACATTCTGACATTTGTTAGTATTTTTATTGTCCAATTGATTTTAGTGAGGAATTATTTAAAGGTTATATTATTTTCATTTTCCAAAAAACAATTCTTTATCATGTCACGAACGAACATTTGGTTGCGAAAAATGAAATACAAACTATCCCACATTGGTTGCCAAATATTAATCCTTTTTATTTCGAAAATAATATATTTTGAACGAATATCATTCACAATATTTTATATACGTTATTTACATTCATAATAAAAAATTTCGTGGGTGCACTGAAAACTTGGTTATAATTCTACAAAGAACAAGCGTCTCAGCGCCCTGCGGGCGCAGATGCTCTTGTTGGTGGGCTCCGCCCCCCAAACCCCCCGAAAAATGTCCCTAAGGGACATTTTTTAAGGCACTCACGGGGGTGCACGTCGCGCTACGCGCTCCGTATCGAGTGTATTTACACATCGCGCTATGCGCTACGGATGAAGTATGTTTATACGTCGCGCTCTGCGTTTCTTTTCGAAAGTACGTATGAGGGAAAAACATTTATCAGTTACGTAAATTAATTCATAGTGTTTAACCTTCGTCGAATAAAAATATTTCTTTTTTGTACCAATTTATTCTTAATATTCACGACGGATATTTCCTTTTTGTTTGACGATAAATTGTCAAATATTGAGACACGAGACAAATGTAACGAATTGCACCACGTAGAAGTTGATCATATTAATTTAACGAATCAAATCATGTCTAGTAAAGTCGTTTTATTGGCTTAAAATTTATGACCAGATTTAATGAATATGAAACAAACACACAAAACATGTACCGACACCAATACGATTACCATTTAGCATTCAGGCCAAATATCCCCTTTAAATCCTTCCCCTTCAGTGTTTTTTTCTTCCCCATAATTGATGGAATCAGTTCATTATTTTATCTGTAGGAAACCAAATCATTGTAGAAGAAAAGTTCAAGAAATTTGCTATTCTTTGTGATTTTCAATGAAATTTTGTCGATATTTATGGATGCTGCAAAAAAATGCTATCTTGAGAACGAAAAAATATATCGTCTTGGTTTCTGTCTTGTATTGAAGAGGAACGTTACTCGAATCAAAAATTTGTCATCTTGGATAGCTCCGAAATATTTTTTTACAAATTGATGAAATTCTTGAAAAATTCGACTTTGAAGGCTCTTTGACAGTCCTCTAACTACTCATGATGTTAGAGATACACCGAAGCAAATGGTGAAAAATAAAAATTTTTGGAGTATGCGCTGCGGAGTAACCCCTTCGACAGTCTCCGAAGAGCAACGGATGGTCATTTTAATAGGCACTCTTTGCCTATTGTTATAGTGAGTGCCTAAAAATCATCGAATATCCAAAATTATTGCAATTTGTCAAATAAAATTGAAAACAATCGCGGCCATTTATTTTTTTCCATTCATTATATCTGTCAAACCTTGGAAGCCGACGATAATTCGATAGCAGACGTGATAAAGTTTGCATACGCCGCGACGTTGGTATTCTGTCTCGGGATGATTTGAATCGAAAATAAAAATATTATTGTTTTCTCATTGTTTAATGTATGTAATTTTAAATATTGGGAAACTGCAGTTTACTTTTTTCAAATCTCTAACAATTGTTCGAAACAAAAAAAAATCAATTTTTACCTCGTATGTTTCCAACCACCCTTCTATTTTTTTCTCAATTGTTTCAATATACTTATCTCAAAACAAAATAAAACGATAGAAAAATAAAATTTCTCGAATTTCTCGTCTGCAATGTTTTACTCTCCGACAGTGACAATAACCAGTGGATTGATTCTATCTATTATAGGGAAGAGAAAAAATGCTTAAAGTATTATAACTGAATTCTCTTATAGATCGACAGTCCAAGAGTCCTCGCCGTCGAATTCATCGAGAAATTGATTTTTTTTTATTTTGGACGCATTCAAGACACTACAACTTCATTTTGAGCAGGGTACTACTTCCTCTTCAATACATGAACCAAGACGATATCTACGTTCGTTCTCGAGTTATAATTTTTTTGCTATAACAATTAATATCAAGTAAATTTAATTGAAAATCGTATCAAAAAGCAATTTTTCTTAATATTCAGCTCCAATACTTCGGGTCCTGTCCAGAGGCAATAATCAAGTGATTTTATGTATTTTAGGGAAGAAAAAAACATTTAAACAGATGCATTTAAAGGGGACATTCGGGGTAAATGGTAATGGTGTTCGTGTTGGTAAATATTTTTTGTATTGATTTATACTCATTTAATCTGGTCATAAGTCTTAAGCCAATAAAACAATCTTTACTAGATATCATTTGATTCGTTACATTAATTTGATCAAGTTCTACGTGATGCAATTCGTTATATTGTTCATAAAACAAAAAGGAAATATCAGTTGTGAATAATAATAATCAATTCGTATAGAAACGAAATGTTTATATTCGATGAAGGTTAAACTATGAATCAATTTACATAAGTGATAAATGATTTTCCGCCATACGTTCTTCCGAGATGAAACGCACAGCGCAACGTATAAACATATTCGATATACAGCGCATAACGCAAAGTGTAATCATACTTGATACGGAGCGCGTAGCGCGACGTGTATTCCTGTGCGTGCCTTAAAAAATGTCCTAAAGGAACATTTTTCGGGGGTTTTGGGGGGCAGAGCCCACCAACAAGAGCCTCTGCGCCCGCAGGGCGCTGAGTCGCTTGTTTTTTTTTCATGCATTATTTTTTTCTAATATTACTAAAATGCTTCTAACTTCGTTTTTTTATATATCGATCTAAAATTTGGTGTGTATGCAGTACACCGTATGTACATTCAGAAAAAAAAAAAATAAAAAAATAATTTTTAGGTGACGCAGCCCCCATAATTCTGCAGAAATTTTAACATCGGTAAGTCAGAGAGGTATCACCCAGCAAGCTAAACGATACCGAATAAGCTCTTGCGACTTAAATGTAATATTCGATGTGTAGATTACTGTTGACATGCGCACGCGATAAATAGGTTACTTAACAACTCGTAATGCACAACTCGCGTCCAGAATACTTTTCATCGACCACCGTACGTTCGATAAACGCGACCGTATAACAGATTTTTACAAAATTGATATAGCAGAGTAACAATCATCGCGCACCAGCGGAGCGCGTTTTATACCAGACGATTACGAAATTTGCAACGAGTTAATTATCCACCGAATATTTCACTGGTCGCGCGTATTCCCTTTGTTCGTGCTTCATAGCGGCAACATTATACGCAACGTGTATAATACTACGGTATAGATACATGGTAAATAGGTGCAAGCGAACGGGAAATAACGAATGAGGCCTACTGGTATGGATTTTGGACTCTCTGGAATATATTGGGAGAATTTCCGACAGACTCGGCGAAACTATGCACGGTTTATCGAAGCGACGAAAATTCAAACTATTTTCCGTTCGCATAACTTCAGCAAAAGTTTCGAGTTGCGACAAGAGATTGTAGTACGGGATGCAGCTACGCAAGTGAAACGCTCCGCGTTCACGGCCGATGATGACGCAACAGGAAATGGAAGAAAAGCGCGTATTCGGTCTGATCGAGGAAGAAAGTTTCAAAGAATTTTTAGACGCATCCGGACTATGCGAAGAATATATTTCGTATTAATATTACACCGTTAACCGTCTGTCGAATTCTAATATCTAAAATAAATCTCATCGGAGATTTGTTCGCGTACTGAAGAATATTAAAACGTTAACACTTTTAAGCACATCCTGCGATTAACTTTCCTTTTTTTTGTAATAAATAATTTAATAATAATAGTAATAACCATAATAATAATGATAATTTCTGGTCTCAACGTTTCATACATGGAGTCAAAATTAATTAGTGAAGCCAGTCGAAAATTATTTCAAAGGAGCGGCTGACGACTGTCGATCCAATCGAAAATGCAAGCGATTTCAATGATTCTATTGCGGCAAAAACACTCGTCAGAATTCATCGAAGTATGCATAACCATCGATTGAAGTGAAACGGATTACAAAACTAGAATGAATTACTGGCAAAGCTTTTCGATTTAAAAAATGTTAACCTCGCGAACAAGTTCAATTTGCACTACTCTTTATGGTTCCTGATGACGTCAATACCGCGTACCAGCAACTTTCCTCCGAGCTTTTCGCTTTTACTGATGTTAAACTACTTTTCTAACTTTCATATTTGTACAAGTCAGACATTTTATTATTATTTTCATTTCTTGTTTTATTATTATTTTTTCTTTTTTCTTTATATTAACATTCTTATATTCATCCGTATCAATTTAAACTTTGAACTTTGAATTGCACTGTGCCAACTCTCTCGCACAGTTGGCACACATATTCTTTTCCTTCGAGTGCCGCGGGCACGACTCATGCAGGATTTTTAATCTGGCCACCGAAGAAAATCTCGACAGTTATTTTCTTTCGGTTTCATTTTTCCCCCGTCATGATAGCGTGAAACTGCGCGTCCCGTACGACTCAGGGTAGGTTTTTCTCTTTATTCCCGCCAGATTCGCTGTCTCATCAGCACGAACCGTCTTCATGGTCTTTCTTTCTTCTTATCTTTTTAATATTTGTTCGATACTTTTGCGACGATTTTTTTTTTCGCTCCTCTATTTTAGGGCACTATCTTGCCGAAGGGAAGAGATAGCGCAGTGAGCAACGCGCTGAATATCCATGACGACAACCGCGAAAGCCACACACGTGCAGATCGGGCATCTATGTTCGCGAAAGCATTATGGTGTAACACTCGTTGCTATACTGGTGGTCAGAGTCGGGTCGGTTTGCGTCGAGCACTGGTAGGGTAATGTGAACGCCAAGGGGCACCGGAGAACGGGATCAGAAGAGTAAAAAAGAAGTGGAACAAAAATGAAAACAATAAAAGGTATGGCTAGATGTATAAGTAGATCTGGAAAAAAGTGATCCGTTTCTGACTCTTTATTGGATACTTCTGATGTAATTGAAATGTCTTCGTATCTGTTGAAATTTCGTCATTACGAATTCACGGTTGCTCCTCGACTCTTTCACATTTCTGTATACATAGACTCCTCATAAGTTAAAGTTCGCAGTGACGTTGACGCCATGAAATATTCGCAAGGAAACAAGTGCAAGAAACGTCGCTATGGAATTAATAAATAAATGGAGTCGTTAAGCGACAAGACACAGCTCACTTGACTTAAATAAACTTTCCAATTTTGACGAATGGAGATTTCATAGGTATGACAATTGGTGTGTCGGAAAATCGAGCGACAAGTATTGAATAATTGAAAATCGCCAAGAGCTATGAGAACGAAGCCCGGTCGTTCGTTCGTCCGGTCGCGCGTACAGTAGCATATACTGGGGAACAAAATGAAATTGGTGACTCGCGGAGAGGAGTGGTCGAGTAGGGAAACTGCAGTGAGCGAGTATAGGTGCCGAAAGGGGTGGGTGAAAAGAGAGACGACCGAAAAGGAAAGATGTGGGAGTGGGGGTACAGAAATAGTGGCAGTATAGAACAGAATCGACGACGTACGTCGGTTAACCTTAATTGCGACCAATTAAAAGCTGCGTCCGTTCACAATTTTTTTTTGCGGCCCTCTTTTGCCCATGGAAATCCCTCGCACCGGCGGGGGTGGGCACTGGGAAGGATTTAAAAACGTTAAAAGCTACCGGAGGTAGTGAGTGATGCTGGGTCGGAAACGAGGCCCAATGGACGAGCGACGACTGTGGAGCCAGGCGTGAGAAGGAAAAGAGCGGGTCGGAAACAATGCTGGAAAATGGAAAATAGAAGTGGGCTTTACACTGGAGACTGAACGCGAATACTGTCTCTTGGGAGTTCAATGCCAAACGGACGAAAGCCTTCTGCCGGCCATTGTTCTTTCACAATTTTTCTATATCTCACTTTTTCCTCCTCTCATTTCGCCACACTCTTCTCATTGTTTCGCAGGAAAACAAAATCAACGCGAAACTCGTTGCTGAAGAACTGCCATTCGGCGAGAACAATCTATTTCAAAGCTTCATTATAAACTGCTGATGCAGTAAAAACAATATACGCTCGTGCGGCATTAGTCAATGCGGATTATCGTATGAGAGAGCTTTTTTTACGACATTCTGGGATTTCGTTTGTGAGGTATTTCATTTTCATTGTAGTTAATTTCCTAGTTATCTTCATCGACCTCCCAAACCATGATATATACATAGATCCTTTCGCGACAACGTCAACGTACCGCGCCGGCTTCACGACTTTTCTCCTCTACTGGCGTAATAAAACGTAAAACGAGTGAATACGAAATGTAGAGAAACTAGAGAAAGACAGTCGGTTAACTCGAGATGTTCGTATTCGACCTCTTCTCTCTATCTCTTTCTCTCGTCCTTCTCGAACAACTTGACAAGACACGGAGCGGAACGATGAGAAGGTACTATTGAGCGACAAGTCTCGTTACGAATGACAATATTGTGCAATAAAGGTTTTTCTCTCAGAGATAGTTGGTGACGCGGCGCTTCACTTTTTCTCCTCGTCCTTTGCATCGGGATGAAGAGTTGCCTATATAGAGTCGGCTATACTAAATTTCATCATGCGACTTGACCTGCTGCGAGTGACGCGAAGTTGAACGAAAAATTAATGAATCCACTTCGCTCAGGATCTCGGATGAGATGAGTTCGATTCAATGCGATAATAATTCGTGAATATTTCTGCCATTGATTTTAGTTAACTGATGGAAATGAGATTCGCTACGAACACAAAAATGTCTAGTATCTTATTACCCTCCGATGTGTTATGCGCATGATAGACGCAATGTGATGTCGCGACTCGTTAATTTCTCATCATTATTAAAGATAGAGCGAGCTGCAGTCACCAGATGGTGTTTTCACGAAATGAACACATCTGCGACTGGCTTCCTTTAAGCGGTTGTTTCTATCGCAAGGAAATGTCATAAAAAGTTACAAAAAAAAAGTATAGTATCTTTGACTCGTTGTTCGTATTATAGGAATAGGCCTAACGATGCTATGTGCAAGTATGTAATTACATCAGTGACAATCAAACATAGTATTGATTCGTTATTAGCCATTACATTTAGTAGCTGGATTCTAACAGATTATTATCTTGATTGTCCCTGTTGCAATTATATTCTCACGCACAGAATGAATTAGTTCTATCGATTAATCGTATACATAGTATCCACTTTTCGTGGTGTATATAAAATATATATCTTCACATATGAGCGTAAAAATATTTCATGCATATCGAGAACGTTCGCGGCGATTGAAAGGTCGGTTGTAGTGATAAATTAAAATAATCTGTGAGTGTATTGTTAAAGATGAATAGAAAGTAAGTAGCCAAATCTGTGTACGCGAATCAGTATTGATTTTAAGTTCAGTCACGAGGTGCGTGTGCAGTATGTGCAAATGGCAAAGCAATGGCAATGGAAACAACATGAGAAACGAAGTGAAATGAATATATATATCTTCAGACAAATAGCTGTTATATTATACGAAGAATTATTAATATTAATTTGTAAAACAGGGTGATGTATCTATTCTTTTTTATATCGAGAATTGGAAATTACGAGAGTTATGCGAGAATATAGAATATGGTAAAAATTCTCATAATATGGAGTATTTTCATCGTTTTCGTTTTCTTCTATCTATCATATTTTTTCGTTTTCTTCTATCTGTCAAACTTTGGAAGCAGATGACAATTTCGTAGCAGACGATACACAGACGTTCATACGTCGCGGAGCGCGTAGTCTGTGGCAGGATGATTTTCAAATTAAAAAAAAATCGACATCTCGTTTCAATCTTTGTTCGTATTTTGCGCAAATACAAATTGATTCTACGCGGTATAGCGCAGATAAAAAGTGTGCAATCATAAAAAAAAGATTTTTTTATCCTTCGACCGTCGAAGATTCATCGCATTCGAAATCTCTGTCAATTGTGTTCGTTGGATTATTCGTTTAAAGTTGATTAAAAAAACTGCTAATGATTATTCTATCGACGTATTTCCAACGTTTTTTTTTTTAATTTTTTCAAATTTTCGTCGAAAAACGATTTTTTTTTTCATATTCTCATGTCTTGTAAAGTTTTTTTTCGCGAAAAAAACAATTGTAGTCTTAAAGAACAATTTTAAACAATTATTTATCGACAGAGTAAAAAACACTGAATTTGTCGATTGTACGAGTTTTTCTGGACCGAGCAACTTATCCTTGTTTGTAATTAAATGAAATAAAAAAAAAATATTCTATAAAAATATAAAAAATTATATTATAATTTTAAATTATAATATATAACATAAAAAATATATAAAGAATATAAAAATATACAATAAAATTATTTAAAAAATTTGTAAGCGACGATAAATATCAATAAAATTTCATTGAAAACCGAAAAAAATTATCGAATTCCTAAACTTCTCGTCTCCAATACTTTTCTGTTCTACAAAGATAATAACGAGCTGATTCTATGTATTATGAGAAAGAAAAAAAATATATCTCAAATTGTAGAAACGAATTTTTTTATAAGAGGACTGCCGAAGAGCCTTCACAGTTGAATTTTTTAAGAATTTCTTCAATTTGTAAAAAATATTTCGGAGCCATCCAAGACGACAATCTTTTTATTCGAGTAACGTACTACTTCCTCTCCAATACATGACAGGAACCAAGACGATATATTTTTTCGTTCTCGAGATAGCATTTTTTTGCAGCATGCATAAATGTCGACAAAATTTCATTGAAAATCACAAAGAATAGCAAAATTCTTGAACTTCTCTTCTATAATGCTTTGGTCTTCTACAGAAACAATAACGAACTAATTCCATCTATTATGGGGATGAAAAAAAAACATTGATGGGAAAGGATTTAAAGGGGATATTTGACCTGAATGCTAAATGGTAATCGTGTTGGTGTTGGTTCATGTTTTGTGTGTTTGCTTTATATTCATTAACTCTGGTCATAAGTTTTAAGCCAATAAAACGACTTTACTAGACATGATTTGATTCGTTCAATTATTTTGATCAAGTTCTACGCGGTGCAATTCGTTATATTTGTCTCGTGTCTCAATATTTGACAATTTATCGTCAAACAAAAAGGAAATATCCGTCGTGAATAATAATAATCAATTAGTCTAAAATAGTAATTTTTTTATTCGACGAAGGTTCAACACTATGAATCAATTTACGTAACTGATAAATGTTTTTCCCTCATACGTGCTTTCGAAATGAAACGCGGAGCGGGACGTATAACATACTTCATCCGTAGCGCATAGCGCGAAGTGTACATACACTCGATACCGAGCGCGTAGCGCGACGTGTATCCCTGTGAGTGTTTTAAAAAATGTCCCGAAGGAACATTTTTCGGGGGGATTCAGGCGGTGGAGCCCACCAACAAGAGCATCTGCGCCCGCAGGGCGCTGAGACGCTTGTTTTAGATCTATTTGGTAAATTGTAATTGTTTTGGATATTCGATGAATCTTTTTTGTGAGTTTGTAACAAATTTTTTCAGTGAACACGTCAAATTTATTATTTTTATTACGAATGTGAATAAAGTATGGTAAAATATTGCGAATGATTTTCGGTGAAAATATATTATTTTTCTAATAAAAAACGCAAACATTTGTGAATCTGTGTATGATATTTCGTGTTTTATTTTTCGCAACCGAAGTTTTTTTTTAACATAATGAAAAATGGTTTTTTGGCAAATCTAAATAACATAACCTTTGAAGCAAAGCTAATTGAAACCACTTTTTTGAAAAATTTTATAATTAAAAGTAGATTTATCAGAATTACTCAAAATTTGTTGTGCATAGTGCTTTTGATGCAATGAAATATTGTTTCGAAAGTGAAAAGAATTGGTTTCCAGGATTCTTAATTGGAGCACCGTACGGACATCAGATGTGAGAAAATCATTTTTTTTATGGAAGATTGTAATGAAAAAATAGTTAGAGATGTAGGATTGTCTCCAAATTTGCTGTGCATAGTGCTTTTGATAAATCAAAATGATGCTGCGAAGGAGAAAAAAATTGGTTCGTAGAGTTCATTATGATGGCACCGTACGGATATTTGACGAAAGGCAAATGCAAATTGTGACCAATCATTTTTTAGAAAAAATACTTACAGATCTCAGATTGGTTTTAAAAGTGATGTGCATACTTGCAATAATGTAATAAAAAAAACCCTGCGAAGGAGAACAAAATTGGTTCGCACTATCCAAAGTTACAGTGTGATACAGACGTCCGAGAAGAAAAATGCAGCCAAAAAGTTGTTTTCATTGAACCGCAGGCTAAAAAAAATATTTCCAGTCATCGCAGTCACTTCAAATCAACTATGCATGATGTTGGAGATATACCGAAGCAAATAGTAAAAAATAAAATTTTTGGAGTATGCGCTGCGGAGTAACCCCACCGACAGACTTTGAAGAGCAACGGATGGTCACTTTAATAGGCACTCTTTGCCTATTGTTATAGTGAATGGCTAAAAAGTGAAGATTTCAGTTTCACATGAACGACCAGGATGTCAGAAAAATCTATGTTCCCCTTCAACAACACATTTTATCAAGCGGCGCGGTAGTGCCTCGACGCCAAGTACTAAAAAAAAATGTATAGCGTGGCAGTACCGCTCCTCTTATACTCGAGAATGCCGGAAGTCAATCTTTGATCGATGATTTCTCGGCAATTCGGCTTCGGAGAATATTTTTAATGACACTTTCATGATATAATTCGCATTCAAGCTTTCCAATGCGTCTGGTTACAATTGAATCGATTCAGGCGAAGCCGAGATCTCGGCATCGTGACCGCTGAAGGGTCCGATTTACGATCGAAATGTGTCCTGTTGCACTGCGTTCGTTGTGCGCATGCTCGCGTCTCGATGTTATATGACCGAGTAGCTGTGCTTGTGCTCTGTATATATATACATATACTAGTGTTTCCCCGGGCTCGCGCGCTACGCGCGCTCGCTCGTCAATCGTAAAATATTTTGAGTTAAAACCCAATTGGGGAATATTTTTTGTTTTCTTCGCCGCCGACTACCACGGCTGCCTCCTTCGAACCGCCCCTGGAGGGAGGACTTAGAAGATTTTTCTCTCCCGGCCCTCCTGCTATGGCGACCGTTGCTATGGCGACCGTTGCTATGGCAACCGTTGCTATGGCAACCGTTGCTAAGGCAAACGTTACTATAACTTTATATATATATAGAGAGTTATATATACATATACTAGAGTTTCCCCGGGCTCGCGCGCTACGCGCGCTCGCATTTCTTTTATCATCATTATAATAATGTTTAATCACCGCCGCAACTTTTCACCAATGGAGGTCGCCGCCGCTTTTTTTTGTATTTTTACTTAGTCAGTCCCCCTTGAAGGGACTTAGAATATTTTTCCCCTCCCTCCCTCCCCCCCCTTCGCCATTACTCCTTCGACCAAAAATATTCTAAGTCCCCCCTTGAAGGACTTAGAATATTTTGACTTTCCCCTCCCACGACCCCCCCCCCCCCCTTCAGAAAAATATTCTAAGTCCCTCTAAGGGGATTCCCCCCGCCCCCTTCGACCGAAAATATTCTAAGTCCCCCTTAGAGGGACTTAGAATATTTTTCTTTTCCTCCTTAGAGGGACTTAGAATATTTTTGCCCTCCCCTCGATTCCTGACACGGCGGCGGCGGCGGCGGCGGCGACAGCAGCGGAAACTTTATACATATATATAGAGAGACTAGAGTCCCTAAGAGGGACTCTAAGAGGGACTCTAAGTCCCTCTAAGAGGGACTTAGAATATGTTTCTCTCCCCCCTTCGACCGAAAATATTCCCCCTTAGAGGGACTTAGAATATTTTCGGCTTAGTCCCCCTTAGAGGGTCTTAGAATATTTTCGGCTTCGCCGCCGACCACGCCGGCTGCCTCCCTCGATTCCTGACACGGCGGCGGCGGCGACAGCGGCGGTAACTTTATATATATAGAGAGATATATGGCTACGTCTGCATCGGTTCATGGAAAAATTCTCGCGGTGGCGCGCTCGTCGCCACAGCCGGTTCAGCTGTCAGTTGTCATCGTCGGCACGTATTTTTACGGCGTGAAATTTTTTTTTGAGTTTTTCCGAAAATAATAATTGTGTATTGCTTATCGTGGTTTAGTGTCTCGACGCGGAGTAAAAAAAAATTTACATGTTACGTGTTATTTTATATCGATTATAACATTGATTTGCGATCTCGAACAACATAACCGGCAATCATCAAGGGGAATATGTGACGTGCCGTTCGCCCACTTTTGTATATAGAATAAAATTAATTTTGTTCGATCGAAAGTATCCGATCATTCGAAATTAATTTTCAAGATAAAATTTAAAAAAAATATGAGCTTTTCAAAAAGAAGTGAAATTTCATAAACTATTTTTTTCAAAAAATAAAAACGGTACGCTAAGTACTTAAGAATCCGATTGGCAGATATTATTTAAAAAAAAAAAAGAACAAAAGATTATAGGCCAAGTGCAACAGAAAAAAAGGGATTCTATATGGCAAAAAATATTGATTTTTTTTGCAAAAAAATTGCTGTAAAAAATTGGCGTTCCAGTGTTTGCAAGCGTCACAATAAACCACTAGCGACGATAAAATCGTAACGAAATTACCAAAATCAAAAACCTTCTGACTCAAAAAAGAGTAAAAAAAGTTAATTCGATTAATAAATAATAATGTAATAACATATAACTATTCACATATTACAGTCGAGAGATTTGCACACTCAATGTCGAATAAATTTTCTGACTATGATATGCGAAACTTTTTTATTATTTTATTTTTTTGTTCTTAATACAATTCATTCATTAACGTCCGATTTCAGTCGGGAGGAGTCGGGGGATATATTTCACTGGCATTTGTAAACAAACATGGATCTGGAATTTGGCTGATACATGCCCAAACACATTCATTCGAATTTTTTTTTCAAAATACAAAGATCCTATATTTTCTAAAACTCTGCACACGTTTTTATTTCATTTGCAAAAGTAATTTCGTTTCTCTTAACAATAAAAGAGAAGCACAACATGAACATAATTCGTTTTTTTGATACCCCGTTTTTTCCCGCGTCGGTGTTATCCTTCACGGCCCCGTTTTGCCTCGATCTTCGTGTTTTCATATCACATAAATATTTTCGGTTCCCCGTTTTGCCCCCTGTCTCCATATTGCCCCGGTTTCCCCTATATTTTTGAAATTCCATCGTCTTACCGCTCTTATAAACCTGTATTTCCCAGTAAAAAAAATAAAATTACATTGAATATGATTATCGCTGAAATGATTACGACAAAGAGGTGCGCTAAAAAGGCAAATATTATTTTTATATTTATATTTATTGCAAGCAAGCGCCAATCAAACGTATAATATTTGAGAATTAAAACGTAATTCTTAAATTCGTAAAAATGTATGATTGTTGGGGCGCATGCGCATGTTAAACAATCATTTACGAGTTTCTTCCAAGCAGTAATGCGATAGAGTCTCGGAGCCAAGTGGCAAACGTTTTTTGTTTCAGTGAAATTTAATGTAACCCGAAAAACCGTTTGTCGCGACACGAGACACGAGGCACGCAAAAGAGGTGCGAATAGCCACAGCGAAAAATTACACCAATGAATGGCAGGCGAGTGGTAATTTTAATTAATAAATATTATGCGTGTGATACAAAAAAAAATCGTTTCATACGGATTTTTAACGGTGCAAAATAAAACAGTTATCTTTAATAATAAATAATTCAATTTAATAAAAAAAAATGGAAAAAAAAAAATAAAATAAATAGTAAAAACATTTTTCTTCAAAAAATGTAAAAAATCATACAAGCCAAGTGAAAATAATTTTTAAAAAATTGGCGCGTCCTTAGAACTTAGAACACAAATAAATGTAGTAGCATTAAAAGAAAGGACGAGCTAATTTTTTTATTATTATTATTTTTACGTGGCTTGTATGATTTTTTGTTTTAAACATTTTTTATTCGTAAAAAATTATTTAAAAACAATGTTTAAACTACTTGGCGACGTTTTTTAAATTTTTTGAAGAAAAATGTTTTTACTATTTACCATTAATTGAACCTCTGACTAAATGTCACTGAATCTTTTTTTTTTTTCATTTCATATTAACTAATTTCACTTTTTTTCATGTTTCTTTTATTTCTGAGCTTGCCATTTTGTGAATTTTTTTCAAATATATTTCTTTTCATATTCAGTCGGTAGAGCAGGATGTTGGTAACAGCTTTGCTCGTATAGATACACGACGGTTGTTCTGTTCTTTTTCCGGAATCGCGGTAATGGGTGAAAAGTGCTTGTTTCATACAAACAACAATAACCATATTGTTATAAATAATATAGAAATTTTTTATTTATCTTCCAATTAAATAATGTTGAGATATATTCTCACTATGAGGAAAGACGTTCACTTTCTATTTATGCCCTGTTATGCACAATTTGGCATAACTAAATTTTCCGTCGGCTAACCTCTCGTGTCCCATTAATACAAAATTATAAATCGAATAAGTAAAGTGGAGTGACGGGAACGTGCAGCGCTCTATAATAGACTTATGCTATGAGACAAACGGATGTCTCGCTACCTATCGCGATCCTTGAGGCAAGGGTCGAGGGCCTAGTTATCAATATATTTACTCGCCTTGGTAATTAAAATCGAATGGGAGACAACGTTTTACGAATACTCGCTCCACATCGAGGCAACGTTGACTCGCGAATATCCTGTCTCATTACTTTGCGGCAAAGAATTCTCTACGCTGTATATGTATATCTCAGTATAAAGTTAACTTGTGGGTTTGATGGCCCCAAAAAAAATTCTTTACACCGTATTATGATCAACTACTAAGTACATTAGTCGTCGGCATTCAATAATTCAGTCGTATTAATTCGACACAATAATCAGTTGAATATAGTTCAGTCCTTTACCACCGTTCAAAAGACGAATCTATTCGCATCACTTCTGCGTGTACGAGTCAACAAGCCAGTAAATCAATCTGGCGTACTCAGTAACCGGCAAAGATCTACATACCTGGTCGCGATCTCTGTTCTGAATTCGCATTTATGCAATTGGTTTCACGATGCATGATGCGGGCGAAAGATCAGAGTGGACCGGTAAAAGTCTTAGATCTCAGGAATTCCTTATCGCGGCGCTTGCGCTGCCTCCGTTGCTGCGGCTGTTAAACTTGGTATACGAAGGTTTGAGCTTCCGGCAGCGCTGGTTCCTGCGGTAAGGAATGCTCTTTACTGGTTCACAGAACTTCCTTACGTTCTTTTCCCGGTCCTATATATTCCTCGAAAGGAACGTCGACTCGGCTTTACACTCGTGTAGGTACTACTCTTATTCGTACTACGTAGTTTCCGTAACCGAGAAAAAAAAGTTGAGCGTACATGTGACTCGCGCTCTTCTTCGTGCGCTATCCTTTAACGCGTCGTTGCGCCATTCCTTCGTCTACATTTTATCGAAGAATCGCAATCCACGCGTGTAACGAGTTACCTCTTCGTCACTCATGGAATCTCTTTTACGAATTCCTTACAACGCTACGAGCTCCCGCTTGAACATGTTCGCTCGCGCGTGCCCTACGCTCTTGACGACCTACATTATTAGCTACCGAGAATTTATTACACGGAGAAAGCAAATGGAAGCACGGGGAAACTCGAAGACGCAGTCATGACGACGAGAAGCCTCGACGACAACGAGGGCACTTGAGAAATCAAAGGCTACCAAAGACCCAACGCATAGTGAATATCGTGCGCACGCCACACGGAACAGAAATACACTAATGCTCGAGTGGCAACGTACTGAAATAATATGCGTAATGCGCAAAATTAAAGGGCAATGAAGGATTTATATCTCATATCAAAATGTATAATAGAACACTATAAAGGGGATAAATTTACCGGGCCCTCGCAAATTCAATTCAATTTGTAATTCTTTTTTTGTCAAAACCTATAAGAGCTAATCGAATGATATTTTTTTACTGAATGGTATATTATCGATCGCGAATCGTACAATAAGAAAATTGTAAAAATAATATATAAAAAAAAATCAAATTGGATATACATAAAGTTGGTGTAAAAATATAAACCCTATAATAATATTTATGCGGGTTAAGCTCATCGGTGTGGTCAACACAAATCGATTTTAATTTTGTATCAATTAGAACGTAGAAATATCTAGAATGCAAGTGCATGAAAATCCTGTGCAAACATCGTGAGGAACTATGCATAAGCTATTCATAGTATTAGCGTATACACAAACTCCCAAATGCGAAGCGTTTACATTTCAACCCTTTGGCCGGAGGGCCACTGGCACGGGTTAACGCCGAGATTTCGAGAGAAGCTCAAAGTCTCACTGTATCAAAACAATGCGCCGTGTCCCATGGAGGAACTTTGTCTGGTCTGAGAGAATAGGATATGCGAATCAACGCGTTGCGAAGGAGGGAGAAAGCTCTCGGACACGAAGGATAAACCTAACAGCGCGCCCGGCGCTATGTTTCGATCCCCGCAGTACCTCACCACTGTGTATTCCCCCGATCCTTCCAACAAATGACGCTTGCGAAGTTGGATGAGGCTGATAGTGAAGAATGGAGTCATTTCTCGAATCCTGGTCTTTCATATATTTTTGAGTTTCACATAAATTCCTACAGTCACCCGTCCTTCATCTTTTTACATCAACAGAGTATCAATACAAACAATCAATAGGATATGTTTTTTTTACGCACAAAAACATTTTTTATTTTCTTATCATTCTTAACTAAAGTGATTGAAAGTCCCGACCAACTTAAAAATATTCGTAGACAAAGTTTCGTAAGGATGAAGACAATGGGTCTCCCAGACCTCTATGTGGAATTAAAGCGGTACAAAAATGTGTCTGGTGGTGGAAGGGTCAAGAGATACGGTAGCGTCTCGACGCCAAGTTGTTGAAAAGTTAAAAGTCCGCGCGCGTCCAGCACTACCGTGTCCTTATACGCTAATATCGTGCTACCCAATCTTTGATAGTTTTTTTTTTTTTCGGAAACGAGACACCGACAGGATATTTCAAAGATAATTTTACCATATAAATCGAATGTAAGATTTAAAATGAACCCAGAATCAAACCGATCGCTGCAGGCAATGAAGAGATATCGCGATGTCGCCTGAAAAATCCTCACTTTCGCGATAAAAATAATTCTTCAGAGATTCTTTCGATTGTCCGTTGCATGAGACGTGTATCCGCCGGGAGCCGTGAGCTGTGCATGTGTATTGAGTCCATGCATCCAGGCGTGAGCCGTGCATACACCATGGTTCAGAAACGAGCCATCAGCTGTTACAGATTTTCATGTGTCAGTCGTGAACATAGTGACTCGTGATATCCATATGCGCGAGCCGTGAATAGTATACTAGCATTGAGTCATCGAAATAGAGGTTTAATAGTGAGGGGTTGTATCTTGAAAACTAATAATAAAAAAATAATCTCTCTCGTGGTTACGAAAAAGACTTGTGTGTGTGAAAAAATAATACAAACTCTTCGCAGCTAGGGGTATTTTCAATTAATTATACATATTGTCCGTACCGACAGCGATGGATGCGTGGTCGGTGCATGGCTCCGGCGATCACCCAAGTCAAGCAACTATGTTGGCGGGCAGTACTTGGATAGGTGAAGAATGGATTTTGAAGAATTTTTTTTTTTGTAAATTCAGTACTTTAGGACATGCGAATATAGTATCCAATTCTGCACATTTGATCTTGTCAAATTGAAAAAAAGGCGCTGCTACTGCATTGTAAAGTAGGACGCATCTGCTGCCATTGCTTGTCATAGTAAGAACCAAAACATTGATTTTTCGATATCACATCACGAGTTATAAGTTTTGCTCGAAAATAATTTAATCCTTCGAATTCAAACATAATTTAAATAATCTATTATCTACGGACACAATTTATGAAAGATACTGATTATTATCAGCAACGTTCATTAGTTTCGCAAAGATTGAGACCGTTCCAAAACAAGAAGTGTTATTGCAATGAAATGGATGAACTGTACGGAGTTTCAAAATAAACTTGAATGTAAATTAAGCTGAGACGTCGCCTGAGGGCGTCAAACAACTCTATGACGTCGTCTTTACTTCGCGCGTCGTACAGACACTATGTGCTCGACGTGGAAAGGCCTATGTAATATACCGTGTACCGTCGGTGTGTTGAGTTGTAAAAAATGATACTCTCACAGAGGGGCCCAGGGTTCTAATGAGATTTTGAATTATACCATAGTACTTACCTCGGCGTGAACACCCGCTGTGTGACTCTCGCGCTTACGCATGTGCCCGTGTTGCCTAGCTACCTCGTACACTCCCAACGTTGGGATTATATGTGACTAGATTACCTGGCGCACCCGGAACTCGCGGGCGTCGGCGGCGCTCGGATTTCGCTGGGGATTTCCGAGCGACATTATACTACTACCACCATCAACTCCGTACTTCATCCAAAGAAAATTCTTTTTTTTTCCATCTCATAGAAAAAGCTTTGTGATCGAGAAATTATACATCTTTCTTTGGCGGATATCTGTATCAACGTGTTTAAAATATTCCACACTATCGGTAAAGCTCACGTAGCAAAAAATATCGGAATCAATGTGACAAGCCTATTAAATTACAGTATAACGACATTATTATTGTTAAAAATTTGATCATTCCTTAACAAAGTCAAAAACCGATACTTGGTGAGAACGTAGTCTGCTTTTTTGTAATCTCTATAATTTAATTATTCAACAAAAAAACCTGACAATTGGTAATTTTCACATTGCTTCTTCATCGATTTTCTTCGCCCCCATAACGATTCCTCTAAGTCAACTCTAACCCAACAATTTAGAACAAACCATAAGTACAGTAAATTAATGAGGAAGCTATGTGGACATATTCAAATATATATTTTTTAGGGCAATCGTGTTATTGAATTATAGAAGTTACGGAAAGTGTTTATGAGAGTATTATACGGTGATTTTATCTCAGTTTAAATTCACGACTTGTTCTTGTATCTAATAAAGATTTATTAATTTAAATGCGAAAAGTATTAAAAAAATCGATAAGACTTTACGATACAAATGGTACAACAAACTGAGCAAAAAAAGCCGGTGTGCGTAGATTGTTTGATTTTTTTTGTAAAGAAAAGATACTCAGACGTTAATTTAATTTACCGAGATAGAATGTCAAGAATACAATTAATCTCAAACTGTGTTCGCCAACTCGTGATAAAACTTTCCTCTTTTACGGAACGACTAACTCTTGCTGCAAGGCTTTCACTCGGAGTACAGAGGATACGGAGATGCGAATATCGTTGGTATGGGGTCCGGTGGGATGCCCATGATTTTATTATTCATCGATTCCCAGAACACGTACGCCGGGTCCTAGTATAGTGCGATAACTTTGCCATGCATCCAAGAGCCCCGGGTCCCATTTAGCGCGTATTCCCTTCATTCTGAGGGTTGAAAAGCTTGAAAACGTGGGCTTTCCAGATATAGTCGGGTTGAATACACAGACTTTCCGATGTTGGGCCAACCCCCTCGTGCACGTAAGTTTAATATCTTCGCATAGTGCGGCTGGTGTACAGTATCCCTGGTCGCGAACGACGGAAGAGAAGTACCAAGAGTAAGAGGGAGAGAGGAAAAGGGGAGGGGCGGGGAATGAAAGAGAGAATCGGCGATAGAGCATTAGAAACCAAGATTATTGCTTCAATATTGCCCGATGCCAGACGACGTAGTAACGTTCACGTTGCCCGTCGTCGCACGTGTGCCCGTGTGCTTACGTGTGTATCTGGATGTGAATGCAGTTGTGCGCGGAGTCACGAGAGCACACAGTACAGTGTATGTGAGTACAGAAGCTGGCATTGCACCGTTATTAAGCCATCTCTTACCAGTTATATCCTCGTAAGCCGTGTGCCCACCACAGCCCTTACCCAGTCTCGCCAAACTTCCCTCTTTTTTCTGTGGTATGTGCTGCACCTACACGGTACAACTATAGTGGAGTGTCTGTACGTCCACTGAAACATGTACACGAGGCACGACAAGGCTGTAGGTGCGAGGTTACAAAATTGCAACATTACAAATCGCGTTCTTCGTCACCATTTCCACGGTCGCGTTCTCATTTGGTACACAACCATATCGAGTTCCGAAAAAGGAATCAAAAAAATCGAAGTTCGGTGAACGTGCAAAAAGTCTTCACGTGCGGACCGAATATCCGACTGCCTCGTCGTCTTCTACTACTCCACCTCTCAGACGTCTTGCCATGAGAGGTCGGACAGCAATCACAAGAGGCAACACAGAACCGACAATTCGGGATCGAATTACCGATAAAAAGTGAAGTTCGGGGATCAGATGTAGTAAGATCGAAATGACAAAATAGACAGTTTCGATACTTGGCTACATTTGATGAAAATTTTATTTGAAATATCAGGGACAGTTGCGGGCACGCCGATATCGAATTTGTTGGGATTATCGAGGGACTTCGACAGGAAACAGGCAAATGACCTGAAGCCGCGAACATTTAGTCCATATTTAGCTTAGATGTAACGGATACAGTACCCTTTTAAACGTTTCCAGCGGCTATATCTTTTTTTTATTTCAATATTTCGTAATAATTTTTTTTGTCCGATATGTAAGTTTCAGTAAATAAAATGTATTTACCTTCCATAAATTATCAGAAAATGAAATAAAAAATTTTATTCGATTTTCGAATAGCCAGATAGACATAGCCTCTTAAAAGAACAGGCCCATGGCGATAGCGGATTTTATAGTTCTCGTCGACACACGAACCGATGCGAAATTAAAAATAGATGCGCTAATAGAAGCAGCGTCCTATAAAAAAACTCGTTGCAAATGTCAATAAAGGCCGAAGTAGTCTGATTCTGGAAGACCGTAGACAGCAGAAACTTTAAGAGGTAGGAAAAAACAAGCCGAAATTGCAGTATCCAGAGCGAAATATCGAAAATACTAATTAATAGTAAGAGCGCGTCTCGGGTTATGGATAGGGTAATGTCAAACTCTGTTTTAATATCCACGTTATTTATACGCGCACGAAGTATGACCACTTATGAATTATACCGAGTGCTCACAAAAGTGGATTTCTCAATTTTCGCTCAAAGTACCGATTCAATCGATATACCCTACTAAATGTAAATGAGTTTATTTGTTCGCCGTTTCGTTTACGCTATCGCGCACGATTGACGCGAATCCACATTCCCGCACCGGGTATTGATCTTCATCTAGGATAATTCCAATCGGTGCAGTGATCTGATCGGTCCGATGTTCGAGTGCTTGGATGCGCGAGTCAATCGAAAGGCATTGATTCAGCAATCGATCAAGAGATCAGAGGCGAGGGTGGGGGCGTGGTATACCGACGACGAGGATCGAACGTTCCGGTCAGTAATTACGCTCTCACGATACATCGGAATAATTTGTTTGTGCATTGTTGCCGCAAAGCATTGTTTTCCAACGTATATATAACATACCACCTATCGTTGTTGGGACCCTCTGGACTACCGCCAGTTTCCATCGCGTTGCATTCGCGTTTCTGACAACCCTTCAGTTTGACCCTCCCTTCACAATTCCGCATTCTCTCTCCAACGTGACTTGTCGAGCCCATGCACGTCCAGTATTTGAGTACGTTTGCACAGCTTAATCATTGCGAGTGAGAAGCGATAATGCGCTACCGCTAAGTTGCCGTGCTTGCTTTGACGAACAACGATTTATTCGGCAGTAACATGTGAAATGCAGGATTCGATTTGAATACAATTTTTTCGTAATTTTATTACCGCGATCTACACGTTCGTAAACAGATTATTTTCGATTGAATCGGCTATGAATGAAAAATCATATTTTGAGGTACAAATTATTCGCTGTTGCATCAATTATTGCCGAATGAAAATTGAATCACCTACCTACCCGAAATTAATTACATTTCACACAAATTATCGATATCGAGGATTGATTAAAATGCAGACCTCGAATAAATGTGAACGGGAATATTGAACTGGCAGATAATTAATGGTTTATGTTATAATTTTCTTGATGATAATTTTATGTACGCGATAGTAATTATGTTTTCAGATATTATAAGTTTGTTCGCGACATTTTCATGAAACAATTGTCGATTATCGCAGGAATTATAGATAATTACTGCTTCGACGGAAGGCCATCGTTCGTGTAATGATATATTGGCAACCGAAACCTTTGAACATCAATAGCATAAATAGTTAATCGGCGAAGCGATTAATTGAAATCTATGAAATTATAATCAACGGTCGGTCGGACCGTTTTGATTTGCAGAATCTGTGATATAGATCGATAAATGTCAAATGTCAAATTGGATCGAACAACTCGCGTAGGCATTAATCGAGGCGCTACTTCGTCATTTACTGCCGCAACTGTATATATTCACCGTTAGTGGGAGGGTTGGGGGAAATACACGAGAGACTCCTTCCTAGAATGAAATTATGTGTGAATGGTTGCCTGATTATAATTCCTCGTATGGATATACACGATACCCAGAACGCCATCGGAATCGGGTCATCGGTTGGCCCGCGGCTATATTCAACTGCGCTAGATTAAGTTTATTGATGTGGAAAAAAAGTAAGCCAACTAGGAAGCGGCTCGACTGGTCGATCTCGCACATCTCACAAATAATTTTCAATCGTTAATAATACTCGATTAATTACGGAGCTTTCATAAAAATGAGAATTCTTCTATACACATAATTGTCTCGTATACACGAAATGAGGCATTATGTAGAGAATTTACGGTCTATTCTTTTTTTTTTATCGGGTACTGTCGAGAATTTTTATTTTACATCGAAGAAACTCCATTTTCATTTCCGCGGCTGCAAGGACCTGAGTACAACCATTAACGCACCGGAAGAACGTTTAATCTCCGTGTCTGGGCGCCCCTGTTTACCCGTTTTCTGCAAAAGTTTTATCCGTATAGTGAAACGACCGTGGAAAGAGTACGGTGGCGGTGGAAGATGAGAATGAAGAAAGAGAGAAACATTCCTAATGGGAAGGGGTATAGCGGCATCGTGGATAGAGAAAGAAGGGCGAAAGGCTGTAACAAAACGAGAAATTTTCACAACGAGCTACGTCGTGGCCATGCAAGGGAAACTTTTCACTTGCTATTTCGGCACTCAAAAACACCCACGACTGCAGCTCTCCCACTCGCTTTGCCTCGCTCTACCTTCTCTTGGCTACTGTCCACCTGTTCACGGGTGTCATTTACGAGGCTGCCACACCTACTCGGGTGGCCCGAGTGAACGAGGTTGATTCGACGAGGTGATTTGCTCTTCGTAACTTGCTCTTCCTAAAGCTTCGGTCGGCCTCTGGCAGCCTCTGATATTATTCTTGTACACGGGCCCGTTCCATGTAGACCCGCAATGCCCCTATTTCAAGCGCACGTGTCTTTGCAAGGTAATGATAAAATAGTCATCTATATTGTCCGAAAATAATGTAATGTGGAATGTATGTGCTACAAATCGCATCGTTCTTAAAAAACAATACATTTTGTGTACATTATTAACCATATATTTTGATAGATTATTTACTGTAAATCTCGGGACTGTGAGCTTTACAGAAATTTCACACTATGTTCACCTAAAATAACCTCGCCGGTATCCACCTAACGTGTAACGAGTTTGTTCTCCAGTGTAACATGGCTAACGGCCTACCATTCAGGCCGGGCGGACGTAGATAAGAGAACCAAAATTTCACAAGCTTCTCACATGGAGGCTTCGTGAATGCCTTCGTATAAGGGTGCTGCGCAGAAGCCCGACGAGCTACAAATACCCTGACTATCCTGCTCGGTCGTCTTTCCCCGGTTATTCCGGCTACATCGTATGTACCCCGGCTGGCCCTGCCCTCCATAATGCACATAAACCCGCTGCCACCAGGCAGCTATGCTGATGCGGCGCAATCGCGGATTATCGTGTGTCCCCACTGCCGACTAGCTTGCTATGTTCACTATATACTCTCTACACTCTCACGCATTACTGTCTTTATTAACACTCGGATGAACTTCAACGAGGCAACATATCAAGCGCTTCCGCTACATGCCTTGGTGTACCTGTACCGGCTGCTCCGATCTACCGGGCTGATGAGAACAATCCTCTTAATGCCTAGGCGTTTTGGGAAAACGGTTCTGCTCAACTTCACCGGCGAGCCCCGCACCCCCCCCCCCCCCCCCCCCCCCCCCCCATTTTACCACTGTCCTGTATTTTATGCCGTCGAGACTTGCATTTCGAAAACGCAAATCATTCCCTCTATTCGTTGTAATGAACGAACAGCGTGTATAGTTCGCATGCAGACACCGATGACAGTCGAAATTTAAATAGAGTATTTGATTTTTATGTTTCCTCAATACACTTGGTTAACACGGTAAGAAGTACAGTATTTTCTAGCCGATAAAAAATCTTTGAAATAGAATGGGTTTAATGATGGGAAAGAATATTAATAAATGCGGTTTCTTCGCTTTGTAACACATAATTCCACACTATTTATTTTCGACGGTAGAAATTAAGTAGTCCTGTGTGTTCAGAACTAAAAGTCGTTTTAATACTGTTCTCAAGCTTTCTCTCTGGCAGTTGAATAACTTTTTGGCTTCAAATTGCGGGGATTTAATTCAAGATATTCGATCGAGAACTGTTCTATTCTTTTAAATTTTCTAAGTGAAGTAATCTTACATTTTTCAAATAATCTTTTTACTTTCCCATTCCATACGAAGAATAGAACAAAAAAGAAGGTATTGTAATCACGGGAATAAATAACGTAATTTATGGACTAAAAAACTCTTTTGAACATAACAAAATAAAAGAAACAATCTTTTCACACTTTTGTCTTCAAAAATGTAACTCAACCTATCATATTTTATGACGCAAATAGTTTTTTTTTGCTCAAAAGTATTAGAAGAGAGGGATTTAAAAAAAATGTCTGTCTGTACGTACGTATCAATTTTGCTGGCGTGGACACAATAACTTCCCGCAGACATGTTCTATCGCTGTGAAACACTTCAGTGTATCTTCTATACGTAGAATCTGAGTTTGGTATTGAAATCCAAAGGTTTTCATCCACATTTTCTAATTATTCACCTGAAATATGAAAAATAAATATTTGAAAAAACTTTTAAAAAACATGAAAAATACTTGAATTTAGTTCACGAATAGACTGTCACCCAAATGATCAACAGAAAACAAATTCTTCTGTATACCAGTTCTTCCCCCCTCCCTCACAAAACGCAACATGAAAAATAATGGGCATTGATTTTCCTTGCCGCAGGGTTACTAATAAAAGAAAAAAACAAAATAATGTTATAAAAATTATCTAAATTTAATTTTTATTCAAAACCACGTTGATTATTAATTATACCTGCCATGAAACTCAAAAAATTAGATAAACGAATAGTTTTTTGGGGTTACAAACACGTATAAAGTTTTTATCACGGGCACAATGTTTTGTTACAAAAAAATCGTTCATAATATTTCACAAAAAAAAATTGAATTGTGATCTACAAATTTGCACGCCACAATCATCACCTTTCCACCCCTAAAAAGTTGTTGCGTCACGGCGCTGCGCGCGCCCGAAACGTCCTAGTCCTCTCCTAAAAAGGTGGTGGCGATTAATATCGACTTTCGAGATTTCGCTATCGAAGGTTCGATATTTGTATTGATGTCGGTTTATTCGCGCTGTGATTGGTCGACGAGATTTGACAGGAGGTTACGGGCGCGCTGCGCTGCGCTAGTCACGTTATAAAAAGTTGTTGTATCACGATTATATTTCGCATTCGAGTATCGACTATCAAATGTATTGTTGTCGGTTTATCCGTGTCGTGATTGGTCGACGATGACGACAGGAGGTTACGAACGCGCGTGCAGCGCGCGACCATAACCTCGTAGTTGTCAATAAATTGCACAATGAAAAAATGAAAAATGAATATCGTGCAAAGGGAACATGACCTATCAAACAATTGCAGTACATATTTAGAGATAACGTCTCTAGTCTCAGCTTGAGATCCCAGCCTCAAGAGTTGAGAACAATATCGAAATTTCGACACACCACCTGCGGTTTATGAATGAAATAATCGTAAAACAATTCCAGCGGGAAAGGTGAAGTACAAGGGTTCGCTACAATTTCAATATCTTCGTCTACGTCATTGATCATTCCATACCACCTATTTTTATCAAATTATTTAAGAGAATTTTGTTCACACTGGCCGTGTCAAATTCACCGAAATTGTTGATTCACATCAATAGCTTCATGCAAATAACAATCGAGATGAGAAAGTCACGGGTTGCAACACGCCAGTAGCAACCGCTTCGTGCCTAATTTTCTTCATTAGGCACTCACTATAACAATAGGCAAAGAGTGCCTATTAAAATGACCATCCGTTGCTCTTCGGAGCCTGTCGAAGGGGTTACTCTGCAGCGTATACTCCAAAAATTTTTATTTTTCATTATTTGCTTCGATGTATCTCCAACATCATGCGTAGTTACTTTGAGGTGACTGCGATGAATAGAAATATTTTTTTTAGCCTGCGGTGCAATGAGAACAACTTTTTGGCTGAATTTTTCTTCTCGGACGTCCGTATCACACTATAACTTTAGATGGTGCGAACCAATTTTGTTCTCCTTCGCAGGGTTTTTTTATTACATTATTTCCAGTATGCACATTGCTTTTGAAACCAATCTAAGACCTTTAAGTATTTTTTCTAAAAAATTATTGGCCACAATTTGGATTTGCCTTCGGTCAAATGTCCGTACGGTGCCATCATAATGAACTCTGCGAACCAATTTTTTTCTCCTTCGCAGCATCATTTTGTTTTATCAAAAGCACTACGCACAGCAAATTTAGAGACAATCCTACATCTCTAACTATTTATTCATCACAATTTTCCATAAAAAAATTATTTTCTCACATCTGATGTCCATACGGTGCTATAATTAAGAATCCTGGAAACCAATTCTTTTCTCTTTCGTAACAATATTTCATTGCATCGAAAGCACTATGCACAACAAATTTTGAGTCATTCAGACAAATATAATTTTAATTATAAAATAATTCAAAAACAGTGGTTATAATAAGATTTGCTTTAAAGGTTATGTTATTTAGATTTGGCAAAAATCCATTTTTCATCGTGTTAAAAAAAAACTTCGGTTGTGAAAAATAAAGCATGAAATATCATACACAGATTTACAAATGTTTGCGTTTTTTATTTGGAAAATAATATATTATCACCGAAAATCATTAGCAATATTTTACCATATTTTATTCACATTCGTAATAAAAATGATAAATTTCACGTATTCACTGAAAAAATTGGTAGTAAACTCACAAAAAAGATTCATCGAATATCCAAAATGATTACAATTTCCCAAATAGAACTAAAAAAAATCGCGAGTATATATTTTTTCGTTTTATTCTATCTGTCAAACTTTGGAAGCAGATGACAATTTCGTAGCAGACGATACACAGATGCTCACACGTCGCGGCGCGCGTAATCTGTGGCCGGATGATTTTCAAATAAAAAAAAAATCGACATCTCGTTTCAATGTTTGTTCCTATTTTACGTAAATATAAATGAGTTCTACGCGGTATAGCGCAGATAAAAAGTGTGCAATCATAAAAAAAAGAATTTTCTATCCTTCGACCGTCGAAGATTCATCGCAGCCGAAATCTTTGTCAATTATGTTCACCCGATTTATTCGTTTACAGTTAATAATAAAAACTGCTAATTCTTTTTCTGGCAACGTATTTTCTCCTCTTCAAAACAAGCCGAAACAAGAGTCGAAATCTTTTTTCGCTGCGGAGATATGAATTTTTTAAACAAACACTAATTTTACGAATTTTCGTCAAAAAACGAATCGTTTTTTCAAATTTTTCGAAATTGCCGGCTCTAATCCTTTCCTCTCAAAGAAATCGTATTTACAAACTGACTCTCCGCGTTATTGCGCAGATAAAAAGTGTGCTATGATTAAAAATTTAATTTTTTACACTTCGACCGTCGGAGATTCATCACATTCGAAATCTTTATCAATTTTGTTCGCTGGATTTATTCGTTTACACTTGATAAGAAAACTGATAATGATTATTCTATCGACGTATTTCCAACTTTTTTTTTCAAATTTTTTCAAATTTTCGTCGAAATACGAATTTTTTTCATATGCTCACGTCTTGAAAAGTTTTGTTTCGCAAAAAAAAAAAACAATTGTACTCTTAAAGAACAATTATAAACAATTATTTATCAAGAAAGTGAAAAACACTGAATTTGTCGATTTTACGAGTTATTCCGTACCGAGAAACGAGAAAAAAAATACGATATGATATGATGTTAAATTTGATATTTTTAAGCGACGATAAATATCAATAAAATTTCATTGAAAAACGAAAAAAATTATCGAATTTCTCAAACTTCTCGTCTCCAATACTTGTCTGTTCTACAGAGACAATAACGAACTGATTCCATGTATTACGAAGAAGGAAAAAAATATATCTCAAATGGTAGAAATAAAATTTGTTATAAGAGGACTGTCAAAGAGCCTTCAAAGTCGAATTTTTCAAAAATTTCATCAATATGTAAAAAAAATATTTCGGAGTTATCCAAGATGACAAATTTTTGATTCGAGTAACGTACTACTTCCTCTTCAATACAAGACAGAAACCAAGACGATATATTTTTTCGTTCTCGAGATAGCATTTTTTGCAGCATCCATAAATATCGACAAAATTTCATTGAAAATCACAAAGAATAGCAAATTTCATGAAGTTTTCTTCTACAATGATTTGGTTTCCTACAGATAAAATAACGAACTGATTCCATCAATTATGGGGAAGAAAAAAAACACTGAAGGGGAAGGATTTAAAGGGGATATTTGGCCTGAATGCTAAATGGTAATCGTATTGGTGTCGGTACATGTTTTGTGTGTTTGTTTTATATTCATTAAATCTGGTCATAAGTTTTAAGCCAATAAAACGACTTTACTAGACATGATTTGATTCGTTAAATTAATTTGATCAACTTCTACGTGATGCAATTCGTTATATTTGTCTCGTGTCTCAATATTTGACAATTTATCGTCAAACAAAAAGGAAATATCCGTCGTGAATATTAATAATAAATTGGTACAAAAAAGAAATATTTTTATTCGACGAAGGTTAAAAACTATAAATTAATTTACGTAACTGATAAATGTTTTTCCCTCATACGTACTTTCGAAAAGAAACGCAGAGCGCGATGTATAAACATACTTCATCCGTAGCGCATAGCGCGATGTGTAAATACACTCGATACGGAGCGCGTAGCGCGACGTGCACCCCCGTGAGTGCCTTAAAAAATGTCCCTTAGGGACATTTTTCGGGGGGTTTGGGGGGCGGAGTCCACCAACAAGAGCATCTGCGCCCGCAGGGCGCTGAGACGCTTGTTTTTTAATTACACGTTTTTTTTCCCATTAGGACTATTAAACATTGTATATTCCACGGATTTTTATGATTACAACAGTCTTTTTCACTCCACTCTGTGTAATACGTTACGATGTAGGTTTTGTTTTTTTTTTTTTTTTTTTTTCGGAACACTCGGTACCCAATAAAACGTGCACAATTTTCGTTGCGTCAATAAATAAATACTGGTTGAAGAGCCTCTAGTGAAAGTTCATCGTTCAAGCTCGAGAGAAAAATATACGATTGATCCATGAATTCAACGAGTATACGACAGATATGCCACGTGTACTGCTATAAAATGATTGAAGATTGGAAGGGAATCGATATTTGACGTCAATTTTTTGCCAATTTTCGGTCCAATTACGGTTCTCTCGAGTACACGACGACCGCAGGGATGGAAAAAGGGATAGGAGTGAGAGTGGAAGAGACGTTGGGCGGAAGTGGAAGAGCCGAAGGATTCCCGCGAGCGGCCACCGCATTTGCTGCCTTTCCACCCTCACCCATTTCGAGCGGGTTGCCGATTCATTTCCTGAGTCCATCCGCCGTGGAATCGGCAAGAGCTTCTCTCTCTTTTCTTCCTCAGAAGCTTTCGCGTTTCTGCGCTGCATATATTCTCATCTTTCTCATACCGTTACTTCGGCTGCTAACTCCAATTCCGTCATTTCGGCCATCGGCGTACCTGCGCCCAACTTGGTTAAGACCTCATTTGCGGAATGAGACGCCGGCGCAGCCCGTGGCATAGAAACGACTCGATCGGATGCAGATGAGAGTTCCCTCATTTCCTCACAGCCATACCCAACCTCGTCGTTTTCCAAATATAGCTGCTGCACCAGAAGCCTATCTTCGCAAACTCCTACCCCGGTACCTCTACTTGCGTTTAGGTGTACTCTATAATTTACTCTTGATAACCGACGAATAAACTCTATCGAACGCAATCTAGAATCATCAAAGATTTCCAATTAAGCATTGGTGGGATATTGAATTTTAAGCCGTCTTAGGCTTCTTTTATTTTCTGCTAAGATGAACGTTTCCATTCGCGTTCATGCTTCTTTACCGATCACGTTGATGCTAATTTCTTAACGTGACGCCGATTAAATAACTGGGTTCGCAGACAAAAAAAATGCAGAATTTCGTGACATGTAGAATATAACAACTTGTATATGCACAGTATTTAAGGAGCGGTTTCGATAATTTTAGCCAAAATCTTGTTTTTTTGTTAAGTGAATTCAAAATTCGTATTGTGGAAAAACCGCCAGGGCTTTCTTTATAATGTCATTTTACTTATTTATTTTTTTAACATTAAGAATAGTAAGAATAATAACATTTTTTAAATAGATAAAGATATATTTAGATAATCTAACTCCTTCCACACGTTGTTACATAGTGAGTAGTACATCATCTTGAGTGCTTCAGACCTCTGTTGGGTCGCTGTTGCAGGGGTTGGGATTGAGCACTTTAATTTTCATTTAATTGTCAATGAGAACTCATATCGCTGGTAAATTCACAATGGAAGATGTTGCAATTTGAATATTTTTAATAAATGACAAGATGTTTAAATTGTCTCGTGCGTCGTACTTAATGTTTTCTACTAACTAACGTGTTATTGGCGCATCAGGTCTTTTAATAATATTTCTCCTTTGTTTCACCGGAAATGAAATACGAGATCCATCTCCGTCCTCAATTCATCCTCTTCAAAATTTGTATAAAAGTCGATTGTAACGCATTGAGATGCTCGCATTACTTGTCCAAACAAAGCGAAAGATGAATAAGATTATTTTATCCCATCATTTTGGCGACCGGATTACATCACCTTTTCTCCAAGAACAGATTACTTCATTTCGCCATAAGCAGTATCGAAGCTCTTTATACGCGCATTATCATTATATATCATGTGCTTACCTCTCCCCCCTTCAACTTCTCCATTGAATTTCGCTGTCCTTTTTCATCCCGTTACCGTAGTTAACCGACTTCTACTTGGTCCTCTCACTAGCGTGTTTCATCTACCCCGTTCCTCGACAGGGATCATCCTTCGCGTTCGTGCTTTTTGCGAACGGGAAATTGTTCCTCCCTCCGTAGCGAGTAACCTAGTCGAAGCATGCGTTTAAAAGGCTCGTTCCATTAAACTGCTTCTGCTCCTGCCACCGATCCTAAACTTGGATAAAACGTTCTCGCACCTCGTTCAGTCTTTCAACCTATTCAATATCGACTTTCCGATAACAGATAATATCGACTATGATGTACCCTATAGAGAAGCTCGTTTTCTTTCTCATCTATTCATGAGCATGGAAATGTCGATTTTCCAATGACAGATTATATCGATTACGATGTAGTCCTTTTTTATTATGTTGTCGACTTATCCACCGAAGGAATTTTCAATATTGTAGCCGTTAGTTTTTTCTTTATGCGTTTATAAATTTTTCTGCATTTTCTTTTGCACGCCACATTTAGCTTATTCTATTGTAATTTCGGCTGCATTCCTATTTCTTCCCTTTGTTTTCTTTTTCTGTTTAATCGATTTTCTGATTCATCCGCCAGGCTCGTGTTTTAAAACTCAAATCGCCTTTCGCTTTTCTCCCCCATCGTCTCTTTCGCTAACGTATACGTGCTAAGAGGTAGCGCCGGAAGCTCTCCCGTCTCCGGAAACTCTATCCAGTATCGATCGATTGAACGAACCGCCTCAAGGGTGAACAGCATCAAGAGGAAGTGCGGGAGCTGAAGAGGCAGCGAGGAGTAGGCGAAGAGAGGAGCTTTTGCGATCGGCTGAAGCCGGGGGTTCGAAGGTCGTCGGGCATATCTCCTCAATCAAGAATAGATTACGGCAAAGTTCCGGAAACAAGGTACGAGGTGTGCGATTTCCGACGAGTGAAGTACACTCGGTGCGAACGTAAGCGAGAATACTGAAGGAAAGAGGGATAGTATAGAATTAAACGAAGAAGCAACTGCCACTCTTATTCAGAAAGTAATTTAACGAAGTGATCACGACTTTCCGCACATATTAGAGAATTCTGAAGATCCCTTACGAGATAATGCACTTTATAGACGATGGCACTGAGTCTCCATATACGATACGTATTAATCTACCATTCCTATTACTTTTGCTGATACTATGCTTTTTTTTGTTAGTTTTGCTTTTGTTAGTTATTCTCATTCGTATAGGCGACTCTTTGGTGGCCACGAACAAACATTTATCAAGTTATCAGTAACAGAATACTTAAAAATTTTCAAATCGTCGCTCTCTTAAAAACGAGCTACTCAAAAGGGCCACCATATTGCGATAATCCACCCCTAAAAATCCTAAAAAGTTGGTGTGTCACGAGATATCGCATGCGAGTTTCGATGTATCGCAATACGATATATGTATTGTTGTCGGTTTATTCGTGCCGTGATTAGTCAAGAGATTTGATTTTGCTTCGCTCACAACCGTAACCTCCTAGTAAAAAAAAGGATAGAGTAATAGAATTGCTTGCGCATTGCTTCCTGTTTATGTTTTGAATGTCGTGCAAAAAAAATTAGGAGGCAGGATATACGAAAGCCATGTAAAAATTTGATGATGTGTATTGATACCATTAATAATATCATTAATATTCCCGAATTTATACTCTCGTCGAGCGCGCAAAGTTTTCGAGCAAAGTAAAGGCCTTGTTCCCGGTTGCTACTCGAGGCATGTCTCGGAAGACGTGGATCAATTGTCAAGCCAGAATCGATAGTGTTACATACAAGTTTCCAACGAGATAACTTCGTCGTTGTTGTCGTGTCTAAAACAACTTGACGGAGTTACAACGCCAAGAGGGTGTAAGGTATATATGCTCGTGGAGCACAGCGACGGGCAGCGCACAAGATCATTCACGACGATCCTATTTTCTGGGCAGCCCTCGGGGCGGCGGTCGACTGTAAGTAATAGCTAAATTAACATCTTAGTATATCCCCGGAGCGTCATCTGGTACCCACGGGCCGTTAACCACGAATCTCCGACACCAATGTAAAGTCGACACTACCACCCTTTCAACGACGCAAGGGGCTGCAACAATAGCTACATATTCTGCATGTACGTAGACTAAGCAATATATGTGTAAGCCCATGATGTCTGCTCTAAAACGTTATTTCGCCATACGCAAAAAACGGTTCGGCACATTCTAGTCTCCATTCCAAAAGAATGATGATTTTAGAATAAACTGCACCAACACGTATTATTCAACCAAAAAAACGCTTTCTGGAAAATGTACTTTCGTTCGTCTATTGCCCAGTATGAAATACTATAGAATTCAAATAAATTAATCGTGCTCGATACCAGAAAACCAAACGCCTCTTTTATTTTCGATCAAATGTATGTGTTTGTACGAAATGAAAACAATGTATTGCATTCTTCCGAAGCTGTAATTCGAAAGTTAAAAAAAAACCTCATTTCACTAAGATTATCGTTGTAAACGTTCCATCATACGGGAATTTGTGTCTCGATTACACCATTCTTCAGTTTGATTCTGGAGCATCGCGTGATACGCTGTAGTCAAAATTCATAGCTTCGTTGGTTGATAATATTTTTTCACAAAGGTAAAATCAAAAGAATGTCTATGCCTAATCCGTCAAAGGGTACATGCGGATACTTGAGCCGCAGCTGAGTGTCAAATGTTTTATTGCTCCGCTCGCATCGTCAAACGGGGCCATAAAATAATTCGGTTTTTCCGCATCACGGAAAAAACCACCGCGTATACCTTCGCAACGGTACTG
Organism: Cryptus viduatorius; assembly: GCA_964006125.1. NCBI lineage: Eukaryota > Metazoa > Arthropoda > Insecta > Hymenoptera > Ichneumonidae > Cryptus > Cryptus viduatorius. The sequence continues at coordinate 12,895,303 of OZ023228.1, forward strand.
CGACTACAAGGGTAGACGCTTACACGATTCTACCAATCAGCAGTCGCAGTTCATTATTTCTTACCCCCAAACGATCGACCAGCAGAAGCAATTTAATTTTTTGGAAAGGAACGACGCTCCCACGCGTCTCTCAGAAATCAGTTAGAACACAAACTTCAACCGCGACGGTTCTACTCAGTAATGAAGTATTCACAATCGTACACGTTTGTCGAATACATTTCTAAATCTCCGAGCAGTCAGTCGCAACTGATAACTTTGTTATTTTTTTGTAATTTGTACATTTGTGTTTTGAGATATTAAAAAATCATTAATTCCAACACCAATCACCTTCATTCATTAAACAAAAAGAAACGGTTGCATTTATTTAATTTGGAGTGCAACATTCCATTGGTCATCGTCGTAGGCAACGTAATCGAGACTCACAACCTCGAGAGAATTTACCAAAATTCGCGGTGTTCATGGAACAGATTGCTTTTACTATCGCTAATGGCGTTCTAATTGAATTTCGAAGCCGTTGAGTCTGAAAAACTTTCTGTAAAAGGGAACAGCAACGTGTATCTCCCTCCTTCGTCACAAACCTATTCTCTTTCCCTTAACGCACCGAAGAGACGTTCCACAATTGCTATTGTCATCCTGCGAAACGTGAAGATGAATTTCCTGCAACGGATGCGAAGAGTTAGCGGTGAAAAAACGGCGCTCGGGAGTTTCATCAAAGAGAAAGGCCTGGAGGCTCGTTCGCAATAAAGGGATAGGAGAATAGGAGGGTAAAAAAAGAGAGAAGAAAAGAAATTATCGTTCGTCTTTCCAAGCCGATGGCAGCTTGCGGCATGTCGCGACGAGCTTCGAGCTTCGAGCTCGACAGGAGCTACGATAGTAGCGGGGTTTGTGAGAAACTTGCAAAGACAGCTTCGCGAAAGCGTCCGTCGCGCATTCCCCTCTATCCGTCTCCGAAGATAAATTATTCCACTAATTGCTGACAAGCCTCGGATTACGGCGAGTGGATTACTGAAGGTAAAAAAAAGAGAAGGGAAATTTGTCCCATCTGGTCGGTCGGCCGACCAAGGTGAGATTAACGTATCAACTCCTACTGGCATCCTTCTCTTTCTTTCCTCTTTGCCCTTCAGGTTCCTCGACATCGATGAATTTTTCCTAGAACAAGGATCTTTCTCTCTTGCAGTCGAGTAACGGAATCCATCTTTCGTACTAAGTAAAGACCGCGATATTATAGCCTTGATCAATATTTAAGTACTTCTTACAATTATCTATTTATTTACATTTATCGCATTACTGACATTTTTTGTCTGTTTAGTTTCTGATTATATTATGCCCAGATAACATTTTTTCCAAACACTCAAGTACATCTTTTTTTTAATACCTCTTTACAATTTGTTCTTCATTCGGAGGAATCTCAACATATGTACCGCACTGTAAAGAAATCCTATGATTATTAGCAGCTTTCGTTTCAGAGAAAACAATATCAAATATTGGATTCGATTTTTTCATCCCCAGTGAAGTATCTCCTTAAAAAGCCGATGTTTTTTACCTATATCACAGTGACCCGAATTACATCGCGTGTTGCGTTTTAATTATTCTTACATTGTAATCGCAGAGTCGTACGACTAAATTTATCATTATATTTGCACCGATGACCCAGTTTGCTGTATAACACTTGCTTGGAACATAAATACGGAACGTACGTAATATCGATTTCTCACGTTTCGCATGTAACATTTGTTAACATCGCAGCGAATCGACGACGAGTACATACAAAGTCGTTCGTATGACTACAGTTCTTCGACGTCCGAGGTACACGCGAGGGTTGAACGTCGATGAACGAGACGAAGTGCAACGGCCCCTCGATCGTCTCGTCAACGTATCTTGGCCTCGCGGTAGCGTTGAAACACCCTACCATGTCGAGCTCGACTTGGATGCTTCGTCTCTCGTCTTGGTATAGTCGTTGACGACGACTATCGATCCTCCTTTGCCCCGTTCACGTTAACCCCCCCCCCTTCCAGCAGAACTATACACGCAAGCTTATAGCGTACGGAGTTCGATATACCGGAGCTATATATTTTTAAACTCGCTCCATGCGAAAGATCCTTGACGTGTGTGTAAGAGAAAGACCGAGCAAACGATCGAATTCTCTCGTGCTTCGAGGGGAAAAGGGCTTCTTTCGGGCGGATCAAAGGGATATAGGCATAAAAGCCTATGACTGAAGCGTCACGATAACCACGGGCGACCCGACGGTACGATGTTACAGTATGACTGCAGCACTTGAAGCTCAACAATGAAACGGCACACTGCTATCCAAGGATTTATACCTGTACCGCGTAAACTTAATATGGTGAGGTCATCGACTCTGCTACAACAATATTCCGTACGACAGTAGACTGTCGTGATGTCGTGAATTCATTTTTCAAGCTTTTACCGCCACGTGATATTTTACGAAGGTTCGTGAAATAAGTGAAAAAAAAAAAAGAAGAATAGGGAATCAATGCGCAGTTCCAAATGTGCACGCATAATCCAAATTTGAACTCGATATTTAAAAAATTCCAGAAGTTAGAGTGGCAACAAAAATACGACGAGGCATGAATAAATTTTTCTTGAAGCACCTTCCTGGACGTTTTTCATAACCTTCAGCTCCCGGACATGGACATTTTTTTTTCTACGAAAACAAAACTTTCTCTATGAGGAAAAGCAAGAAAAAAAAAACAACCTTTGCTGCTACCCTTCGACGACGGGTTTGCGTGTACAATTCAGCGCGTGTACCTTCACCTAACGTCCTTCGATCCACAATTGCAGAGAACGCTAAGTCACCTATAACAATCGTATAGCCATTCTGAATAATACATATTTTGGTTGCATAGTCATATGTATAGGCAAATAACTGTTGAATTCTATAAAGTCATATTTGTTATTTACATTTTCCCTCTTTCAATTTCACCAGTTTTGCAAATGTTGCGGTAAAGTTCAGTGTGTTTATTCGGCAAGAACGCCTTGGCCGTCCCGGCGGATCAGCCTCTCGGTACTTATTCCCTCGCGGGCATAAAGTGGAAACTTCCTACGTTCGTAAGACACATTCTGGACCACGACCGGAGGAGTGGCGGTCTTTCTAGACGAGAGGATAGATTCAAATAAAGGAGAGAGAGGCCCGAGGCACGAGGCTCGAACATCGATGAGAAAGATAAAGAAGGACATCGAAGAGGATGTATAGATGAGTCGAGTTTCCACCGACCGACATCCGATGGGGATAGAGCGAATATAAAGTCGAGATAGAAGAGCTATACGCAGCGAGGTCTCTACGCGCTGTGTGCTGCTGCGAAGAGGTGAACGGGTTCAATTCGTACTTTCGACGAACTAAGGGGGTTGTAGACGTCGAGGAAAAGAAAGAGACGGTGGGATTGGATGTTAAAGCTTAAAGCTCTCTGCGGGAATTCGACGAAACTTTAACTGGAGACGGGACGGGGAGAAGGGTAAATTAACGAGAAACAATAAAACTCGAATGGTTGTGCGCTATCAACGGATTCCAGAGCGCCTGGACGCTGACAGGCCTTTTTTGAGTAGATTTTTTTTAGCTTCGATTTGTTAGATTAACTTAAGATAGAAGTATCGTATTTATTACCTCATGTGGTTGCTCGCGCATAATTCGACTGCTTTGTGAATGCACCGTATATGCGATGGATCAATGATGATTACAGACGACATGTCATGATGATATTGATGACGCGATGACGAAAGCCCGGTATTAGGTTCGTGTACGAAGTGGAAAGCTGTAACAGCGAGCTGGAATTTCACTGTAGAAACTAGAGCTTCAGCAGGGTCGATGCAACTCTACACTTCTCTTGTATGCGCATGATACAATACCGCTATGGATAAACAACGCCGACAGCACAGGTATACGTGCATGATTTTTTTGTTTTCGTTAAGGCGTTTTGAGATCTATTCTGTCGTCACTTCGGAGTGCAGTTAAATTAAGCCCTTTCGTTTTCTCCTGTTCTGTGGCTCAGCTATGCCCCTACGCCGGTGGCGTAGTGCACTGTAAAAAAATCTTATGGGACCGATAGATTCCTCTTTTCGGCCTCACAGAGTCAAAATCTCGGTAGTTCAATTCGTAAAAGTCCCAATACTTTTTTAACTCACGTGTTACTTTACCCGAATCCATTAATCCATTAAATCTTTCTCTCTGAATTTTGGAGGCTGCGAAAGCGAACTTTTTGATACACCGCTTCGTCGCATGCTGTAGACCATTGTGGAGGTTTAATTTTATTCGAAACAACAGACGAAATAAAAAAAGATCCCCTGATTGAATTTTATCCGAATCTTCAGTAGGTTAAAGGTTATCGGTGAGCGTTAAATAATTCGTGAAAAACCCGAAACGTATCGAATGAAAGTTGATGATATGAAAACACTCGAGAGTCAGTATACAGCAGGATTGATAGACATTTGATTAATCGCGAGGAAGTTCCACCTTTTTATTTTTCTATAGGTCGGTTTCGAGATCTTTCGGAACGGCTATCATCAACGAATTCACTCCAGTGAAGCGTACCAGCTGGGGTTCGACTCGTAAAGATACAATTGTTATATACAGCGAAAGACTAAGCTTGAGTAAAGGATCGAAACCTCATTTTGTTAACGATTCTCTACTCGTCACTCGAGACCCTCAATCTACAAACTGAGAGCGTCGTGCTCGCACTGGGTTGCTGCTTGATCTACAAAGCTTCGTGTTGATAAGACGGCAGATACTCTGAATGCGCCTCTTAAGAGTCGGCAAGTGCCTCTCGCTGAACTGTCCGGTTCAGTTGCACAGCGTCTGCGAGATTTGCATTTAGAAAAAGGGTATATCCATACATATGTACTTTGCTCCGCGGGTCCGCGATCCTTTTGTTTGCTAATTTTTGTTCACTCCTCCATTTTGTTTCGACTTATAATATGGTTTAATTAACGGAATCCGATCACCTAGTGAAAAAAAAGTCGTCACTATTTAGGGCATAAATATAATAAAATAAGGTGTAACGGTACGAGCCCTTAAACTCAGGTTAAAGGAGTTTCCTGATGCGCGTATTTTTTTTATTTTCAAGCATAAAAATTATTATTCTCATTACGATAGGATTCAATGGCTTGAATCATTGCTACTTAGCGCGATTATAATATTATTATTTAAGCAACAATTTAGTTTAATTATATATATACATTTTTTTATGATTAAACAAATATTATTAATATAATCACTTTTTGCATATTAGATGTGAATGCATTTATACAGGGGGTGCATGTAAATTTATCGATATCATTTGTTTAAGTTATTATTTATTGACGTTTGGAACGACCACCAAAATTGATGTTTATTTCGAGATTGAACAAACCGATTTAGTTAAAACGTTACCAGATACAATTAATTAATACAAGAATTCTATTAATACATTCTATTTGTGCATTTCAAATACAGTAGAATTTGTTAAATGGATGAATCAAATGATATAGTATAATAAACTAACTCAAAAAAGAGATCTACGCGGACGAAACTCGGTTACGATAGTCAATTTACTATTTTAAAAAATGCAGACAAATCATTTTGTTTGTACAAATTGTTTAAATAATCACTTTTTATTGCACGAACCGATCGGGTTGAAATTGCAGTACACCCTAAAAACAATATGCTTCAACTAATGGAAATAAGCATTGCTTGAAAAATATTTTATTCTTAAAATAGCACCAAGAATATGCATGCTTAAACACAGATTAAAATAGTATTGATTTAAGCATACATTCATTTCAAGTATTTCTACACTTGTAGCAAGTATTTTTTCACTTGTATCAAATATTATGATGAATTGAAGGCTCAGGAAAGAGATTGTAACGACTTTTACCATTAGAAATCTATATTGTTTACTGCTATACAGTATTTTTTAATATAATTCATAATCTGTAACGAAACGTTATATATTTATTTCCATCGAACCCTAGTCGAACGTGGGTTGGCACAGGCGTAATTAATTTTTTATGCGTAATATGTACCAACTCATTTGCGTCCGCTACTTGAAATAAGCCGCAACCTTAGAAAAGAAATGAAAACACATTATTATGCTATTATCTATATCATAATTATGAATATCAATATACTAAAGATAACTACGTATTTATCTTCACGTGTAAGACAAACGCGTCCCGACTTTCGTTTATCGAAGGCTTACATTTGTTACTGCCGAGAGTGATCACTCTGCTGACCGGAAGTAGCGATGGAAGACATTGCAGAAGGACGATGTTTTTTTCATCTACATAAAAAAAAAGATTGCATACACAACTCAAGAATGATCAAACAATAAAAAAACCGAAATCAAGCTATGTCAACGTAATATCAGCCGGACCGACAAGCGGTAGTATTATCGCTGTTGTATTTTCGCAGTACTGACCATCGCTCGTGCATGTCCATCCAAGCATGTGATCAACTCCTTGCTTACTGGATCTTTTACTGCATTCCTTTGTAGTAATGGATACAGTTTTTTCTGAAGCTGACCCTATCCGGCGAAAAGTGCGTCTTCTTTGCCGGGGTATAAGTTTTTGAAATCAATCTCAAACTATAATAACAAAATAAATAAGTGATTATAACGAATAACGAAATTTTGGATATATATATATATATATAGGTATGGACCGTCCATCTAGAGAGCTCTCCAAGAGATTGTGTAAATCCTTAAACACAAAAAAAAGGAACACATAACGCTAACGTGTAACAAACCATTTAATGTCTGTACTGCATATTATTCTTTGATAAAAATAAAATGTCGTACCAAGTCACACATTTGCTGATGAGCTTCGTGACGACCTATCACTCTCGTTCCAATTTTTGTGACATCAACTAGAGGTCTTTTTTTACTTTTTTTCGGCGTTGATGCGTTCATGCGGCGTTGATGCGTTGATGCGTTGATGCGTTGAACGCATCAACGCCGAAAAAAAGTAAAAAAAGACCTCTAGTTGATGTCACAAAAATTGGAACGAGAGTGATTGGTCGTCACGAAGCTCATCAGCAAATGTGTGACTTGGTACGACATTTTATTTTTACCTTCGAAAATAGGGATGGCTGACGTCCACTTCCCATTTCTTTAAACACTCCCTCATTAAACACGTTTTATTCTGGCTTAGGCATGCCAGTATCGAACTCGCACTCGTCACGTTTTGCCACTACTGCGCGGCTGTAAACTGCAAACACACGAGCGACCCCCGTGGTCGTTACAAATGTCAATATGCTTGACTCAAGAATATTCCTGCTTGTCGAAAGAATTCGATATAAAATTTGGAAAAATTTCATGCATTAATTAACAAGTTAAAAATGAATGGAGGGGTTTCCCTCGTTGTATATTAACGTGTTTACCTCGTGAATAGAGCATCAATAATACATCGTATTTGAATAAAGTGGATTTATTTCGAATTCATCTTGGTGTTTGCGTTGATTAAAACACCGGACTCGAAGTTCATGCCTTTGATACACAGGCAATTAACAAAAAATAAGAGAACCTGGAACGTAACTGGAGCATCGAGACAAATCGTTGATCGAGCGTTACCACCCGTACCGGCAGTATCAACTAGCCCTCGCGTCCAAGGGTAATTAGACGCAGCCTACAGGCTGTACGGTTAAAAAGGCGTCATTTTCAGCGTAGAAACGCTCTTCAGCGTATTTTATGATAAACCGAAGAATTTTTTTTGCCCATCCGGAAAATGAATGAAAACTCGAACAAAAAAAATTCGATTCGGAAAATTGATAAAAACTCAAAACAAAAAAAATTTCGGTTTACTATAAAATATGCCGAAGTGCGGTTCTACGCTGAAAATGACGCCTTATTTTATTATATTTATGCCTTAAATATACCTTGTCTTGTTCATATTGTTCATATTGGTCTCTCTTACCCTCGTCGAGAGAGACCGATTTTTCCCGCACCTTTATGAAACCCGCTTTTCTGCGGTTTTTCTCGCATTAGTGCGGGAAATACGGTCAGGGACATTGTTATACGCTGTATTCCACAGCTTTATTTTTTCCGCTCATCAGACAACGTCTAAAAATGCATTAAACAGTTAACTGTGGTAAAAAAAACGCACTAAATACAAATAAATAACGTAGTAGCGATGAGTTCCGGAAACGTTCGGGTACCGAGCGAAAACGCGGCGCAATCTCATTGGCTCGGTAGTCCGTACCGACCGGAAAGCCAATGGGATTGCGCCTTAACTCTGATTGGCGCCAAGAGTATATAAGAAGCGTGTTTTCCAGAGCACATGAGCAATAAATCCATATTAGGATTAAAAGTCATATTAGTATCTAAGTTAGTTAAATCATAAAAGTGATAGGGATAAAAAGATTAAGAGAAAAGCTAATGTATGCATCGTTAACGTCAATAAAGAACTTTTATAAACGTAACCGAGCGCAGGAGCACATGGTCTCCAAAAGACGACGCCTTAATAGCTTCGTCGCCTCTCCAGTTATCACACAGCCCTTTTCAGAGCTCTCTTCGGAACAAATCGTTCTTCTCAGAACGTCTTTCGCAAATTCGTTCTTCTTAGAACATGCATCGGGAATTCGTCGTCTTCAACATCGCATCGACATTTCGTCCTTCTTAGAAAGTCCTTCGCTATAAAAAACGTCCTTCTTAGAACGTTCTTCGGAGAATCGCTGTTTTCAGAACAATTTTTTCACCAGTCATAGTCAGTCGGTCCATTTCAGGACTGCGCGGAGTATAACTCAGGGTATAACTCGGCCTCGCACACCATGCGTACTCTCGTACAGTTCTGTCGTGCAAGGACGCACGCTCTCGAGCTCCTTCGCCCAAGAAAAAGTACGCGAGAATTGAGGACAATTTCTGCATTGTCCGTGCTCTTGGAGATCGACGCACGTTTCGGACGGACTGGTCTCCTCTCGGGGTCCTTTCCGAACCATTCGTGGTTCTGCCCCATAACCGTGTTTCTCCGGGAAGTACGCACGGGACAAGCGCGAGGGCGCTTGGCCCGTACGCCCTTTCCCCAAATATCCTTCCTCAAGCCTAGGGCCTCTCCGGCATCCATGCTTTAACGCGCTGGACGCAAGCGATTACGACTGGCATTTCGAGCATCTAGCCGGGAAGAGTGAGGGCATCCGAGGCCTTAGTTGGCTTTTGGCTCGCGAAGCCGAAACACCTCGTCATCTTTCCGACGATCCGTCACCGAGGCAAAATTATTCGGACCGTCCCCTGCCGAAGGAGAAAGTTTTCTCGCCGCTGCCGCCACTTCTCCAGCGGCCGCCAACAAAGCTGCTCATAATTGCGAGAATAACCCTGCCACACCGGGTCACGCTACTGCAGCCGGAAACCTATGCTCCAAGTCCAAGTCGCGCAAGGTACCCTGGAAAAGGTCGCTCCGGTCGCAATCCTTTCCCTCGTTTTTCTCATGTCGGGGCCTCCGAGCACTCTCGCGTTCGATCGTTGAGCTCTCTTTCGCTCAGCCGTCGGACATGCGTTAGCGCGAAAGAGTCCCTTCGCGAGTCCTCTCTAACCTCGCATTGCGTAGACACCATGATCGTGTTCCTTTACGGAATCCCGTACAGCGAAGATTTAAGAGACCACCCATATATCCCGGTAAATCCTTCTCCAAACCTCGGTCTTTTTTAGTTAGTAAGTTTGTTAGTAACCGTAAGCTTTTTTACCTGTCTCTTTTCCTCGTCGCCGGTTCATCGCTGGTAACAACATATATCACTTGTCGCTCTTCTGGAATATTTATAAATATTATACAAAATTCCCACAATCTATTGCGTATATAATTGTATTAAAATCGTATACACTTTTTTTTAAAGAGGAATGGGAACGATATTTTGTCTCTAAAATCTGAACAATGATATACGATGCGTCTTCAAACGCTTCGCGACGCCACCCGTCTATATTCTACCTACATCTCGTTATCTTTATTTTCGGAATATTACTTTAATGATACACAGACTCAACGAGGAATACAATCAATATCGGCGATAAATTACAAGTTGCTTGGCACTTTTTTGAAATGTGCCAAATACCAGAGCTGGGCGAAAGTTATAAAAAAATAAAAGTTATAAAAGTTATAATAAACCTACATTGTATACGCAAGTGCAGCGACCGAAAAAGTCACGCGAATATATAATATGCTAGGACTGGAGCTCCCCATGAATACCGTACGTACCAACTAGCCCACCCAATAAAGTATTTCCGTTTACCATGTAGGTACTTATAGCATTTGCCCAGCTCTGCCAAATACCAATGTGCCAATGTGTTCTGTTTTGTTCTTTGACATATACATCTTCGATATTGATATAAGACTGTTTTTTTTGTTTTTAATAATTGTGCATACATTTCTTATCCGTCGAAGTGTAAGAACTATGAGATTGTCTATTTAAGATTTTCTTCGCGATTGAGTGCAACTGTATCTTTCTTGGTATAAGCGATGCTGGGATTTCGCTGAGGTATCCTTCGGGGAAATTATATAATCGGAGAAATGCAGAAGCCTCGAGGTACAGATCTTTCATCTCGTTTTCTAGTTCTCTCCTTTCGTCTCCTTCAGCTTCGGATCCTTTTCGCCAAATAAAATGCATATTCCCGGTCGTCGGCAACGATGAGAGTCTTGAATCCGGGCCTCGCACGCCCAGCAAGATGCAGCATCGGGTACGTGGTTAGGTTAGTCTCTGAGCCTCGAGTGAGCCTCGAGTGAGCCTCATCGCCATGGAAAAGCAAGCATTGGGTATGTTCACACTCACAGGACCGAGCCACAGAAGAATATATCGCAAATTTCCATTGCCCGCGGGAGCTAGCATGTTCCCCGATGGTATGGACCCGCGCCTGCTTTTCCTCACACCTCGTCTGTACTCACGAGATTTCGTTTCAAAGTCCCATGATCTCGTAGACTCTCCGACATTGAAGTATAGATATATATATATATATACGTATAAGCGCTTTATATGCGAGTATACGAACACTCATGCCAGAGCCCGTCGCGGGCACTGAAACGCAGAAACGTCAAGGCAAAGATATAAATATCAAATGCGAGAGATTTTCAACAGGCTCTTTTGCAAAGGGTAAAGGAATTGTGCCAAGTGGTTTTTTAGTAGTTAGATGCGCACAAAAAAGATTTAAGACCTGTTATCATTATTAATGTATTTTTACCGCCATTTTCTTTACAGCTTCTTACTCAGCTACGATCGAACAATTTCAAAACCATTCATGTAGTTTCAAATTATTAGTCGATTATTCATGTGTATATAAGAATAAACAGAATAAATTATATGAAAAATAAATACAACGCTTTTTGGAACGTGATCGCTTTAATACCGACATCGTACAGAGTCGTTCAATAATGGTATTTGATTATGCTAACAAGTTTTAAATCCGTTTTTTCCATAACAACTCAAATAGTACTTAGCCAAAGTTCCTCAGCCTAAAGTAACATTTGTTGCAAATTTATTTAATTAAAAGTGTAGAGAGATTACGAAACGAATATGGTATTATTTGCTGTTTCATTTTATACTGTATTTGGCAGTTCTTACTGGAATAACTCTGCTCACGTAGTAGATTAGTGTTCATGAGAAACATAGGGCATCCCATTATCATTGAATACAAATATGATAGCAAGAAGTCCAACATAATTCCCAATGCAAATGCTGTACCTATCCAATTCATTCGGAGAACCGGATTACTTAGATATCGTCACAATCCTACAACAATAAACCGGTTGCTCACCGCGGGCTGAAATTCTCATCGAATTTATTCGCTCGAGTTACCAAAGGCTTCGACATGATGTTCGCACCGGGAAATAGGGGAAGCAGTTCCAGCGTCTGGAAAAGCCAATTCCACACGGGGAATAATGAAATGTGGTATACGAACTAACGTTTATGTAAACCGAATTTCTGGGGATCACTTCATCTTTATCTTCTTTATGTATGTTGCATCGGGGCGTTTGAAGAAACCACCACGATTTATACTTTGATATAGAATTTCTTTATTCACATTACCGAGCAGCTCACAGACACGTCTGCTCGGGTCGAAGTTTGAGCGAAGAGAGAGAAACCTCTCCGTTTCGAGATCACGCTTAGCGTTCAGGTGGCGCTTAATCAGCACTGGAGTTGACGCCCGCCAAAATATGATTAATCGTGATAACATAATATATTACAATGTATATAAAAGAAAGTCCCAATTTTTCATGTATGTTTGTCCCGGAGGTGCTCACAGACACTCACGGACACTCACAGGACACTCTCATAGACACTCACGGACACTCACAGGACACTCTCATAGACACTCACTGACACCTCTCACAGACACTCACGGACACTCACAGGACACTCTCATAGACACTCACTGACACCTCTCACAGACACTCAGAGACACTCAAAGCCACTCACAGATACTCACGGACACTCACAGGCACTCACAGACACCTCGGCGAGTAAAAATTCCAACGTCGTTTTACGTACTTTAATAAATAATTATTCTTTGCCATAAAAATGATATTTTATTTCCGTACCTTATTTTTTGATTAGTGTTAGGAACTCAGATGATTTTTTTGCCGAAACGTCTTCTTACAATGAATACAAGTGTAAATTCGCTTACAAATTTAATTTGGATTGCGAGTTGGTGTTGTAAAACGCCATGTTTTTTTTCAAATATTCGTTCACAATAATTGCACTGAAATTTATTCGTCCAAGGGATATACATAAAAGGGTTATTGAGAATCGGTAATTGTTCTTAATTCTGATCAATTGTTGAAAGTTCGGGATGTGAGATTGTAGTTACGGGGTTATCTACATTTCACAAACGAAATCATTAGAAATTATTAATTAAATATCGATATAGTATTTAATTATCTTTACCTTGATCCAATACGGTATTATTCTTTGATAATGTAGTTGGTGTCATTGCTTTTTTGTGTATTTATTGTCTATAATTTCGGAATAATTAGGAGAGAAGAATCAAAGCGGAGTTGCCAACTGAATATTTGAGTTCAAGTTGCATCTGTTCGAGTTCGCGATCCATCAATACATCAGTTTTATTTGACAATTTTTTCTGATTGACTGAATTAATATCAAAAGTCTATCCGAATATGTCAACACTTTCAAAACATACGGGATCTTGGTTTCGGGAACGCGCTATACTTGCGCCGAAAAATGACAGAGGTAGTTTCATCAACGCATTGATACTTGAAGATTACGGTACACATGAATATGTGTATCAGTCGATCGACAGTGTCACGGAAATGCAGCAAGTAACAAACTATCCCCAAACAAACAAACTATTCTCTCAACCCTCCAGGACTTCCACCACATACCCTAAAATTAAAAATCGGAACCCCTATTAACCAGATTAAAAATTAGAAGATTAATGACTTACATATTAGAAGCTGAAATTATTACCGGTAATACAATCGGCGAACATGTGTTTATACCACGCATACCCATGATACCAGCAAAGTACCCATTCGGATTCATACGAATCCAATTTCCAGTCCAACTATGCATTGCATTGACAATCAACAAATCACAAGGTCAAACTTTTGAAGTTGCCGGTATTGATTTAGATGATGAATATGTTTCATACGTTCAACTATATGTAGGATGCTCAAGCGTAAATTCGGCGAAAAACTTATTCATTCACGCACCTGGAAGTAAACACGAAATATTGTGTACACAGAAGTTCTTCAAGAGGGCGGCTATTTTGAATTATGGTTTTGATTTTCCGAAATCGTGTTCGTAAATCAAATTTATAAATTTGGTTAACAAAAATGAAATTGAAATTCAATATACCTTTCAATTTTCAATTGCTACTTTATTTCGAGAATGGTTACGTAGTAGTTTTAAAGCTGGCTACGTAATCAATCTCGAATTAAAATGAGATGCTTAGTTGGTTTAACTTTCCGTGAAGCATCTCGAAAACAAATTCTTTACTCAAAGTTTATGACTCAATTACGCGCGAATTCGGCCAAAAACCAACAAATAAAAATCTATCAATTGTATTATCACATCGAAATTTTTTCGTTTATTCTTAAATATTCACTAACACTGCGTACGCGACCGTTTACTTAGGTAGTTCCAATGTAGTCCAATGCGAGCGCGCAAAACGCGCGAGCCACAACAACCTGCTAGTTACATTATAAAAGTGTCTACGAAAATTCGATTCGTTGTCTTATTGCGAAGATGTATCGATCGAACGTTGAACGCACTATACACTTCCGGTATATTGGCATACGTTACTCAGTAGCGGCGCGCCTTGTACTGTTTTTTCAGTACTTGGCATCGAGGCGCTACCGCGCCTCTTGATATATGGCTGCGTCTACATCAGTTCATCGAAAAATGCGCGTGGTGGCGCGCTCATCGCCACAGCCAGCGTAGCTGTCAGCTGTTGTCGGTGGCAATGTTATACGCCGTCTACGTTTACATCAGTTCATAGAAAAATTCGCACGGTGGCGTGCTCGACGCCACAGCTGGCTCAGCTGACAGTCGTTATCGTCGGCACGTATTTTCACGGCGTGAACATTTTTTTGAGTGTTTCCGAAAATAATAATTATGTATTGCGTATCGTGGTTTAGTTTCTCGACGCGAAGTAAAAAAGAAAAATGACGAATTACGTGTTATACGTGTGATTTTATATCGATTATAACTTTTCTTTGCGATCTCGAACAATATAACCGGCAATCATCAAGTGGAATATGTGACGTGCCGTTCGCCCGGTTTTGCATATAGAATTAATTTTGATCGATCTAAATTATCCGATCCTTCGAAATTAATTTTAAAGGTAAAATTACAAATGATAGCTTTTCAAAAAGGAGTGAAATTTCTCAAAATATTTTTTTCAAAAAATCAAAAAGGTATGCCAAGTACTGAAAAATCCGATTTCCAAATTTATAAAAAAAAAAATGAACCAAATTTTATAAGTCAAGCACAACAGAAAAAAAAGGATTCTATATAACAAAAAATATTGTTTTTTTTGGAAAAAAATTGCTGTAAAAAATTGGCGTTTCAATGCAAATAGTGGTTTATTGTGACGCTTGCAAACATTGGAACGCCAATTTTTTACAGCAATTTTTTTCCAAAAAAAAACAATATTTTTTGTTATATAGAATCCTTCTTTTTCGGGTGTGCTTGGCTTATAAAATTTGGTTCATTTTTTTTTTTAAATATCTGGAAATCGGATTTTTCAGTACTTGGCGTACCTTTTTTTTTTTTGAAAAAAATATTTTGAGAAATGGAATTATACGCCGATTGATTTTAGCATTCAAATTTTCCACTGTATGAGTTTTCATAATTATATACACATCGTTCACGCGGCTGAAAAAAATTGGACGCAATCTCTCGCAAAATGATTATTTTTAAGACTGTCAAACGCGTGACGCTACCGCTTCACTTCTGCGTGATTCGAGGGACTACAAACGTATCGCGTTACCTTTGTCGCGCATACGAATAGTATCGGGTGCCTCATTATTTTCTGGCATAATACGAGCGCACCGGAGATGTTGTTAATGAGACACGAATTCCATGAATCGATTCGCTATCACAAATGTCAAACAATAATACCCTGAACACTCGAAATTTCATTCCATGCGCGTAATTTTCTTTTCAACTCCCAAGGGTTGAGATTCCAACACTCAATGGCGAGTAAAATCATCCGACTATAATATGCAAATAATTATTTTTCACTTCAACTCTTTGTTGTTGCGACGATATCTTTATTATAACTTATTCGGTTGTCGGGAGTTTAAAAAATACTCTTCCTTAATATTTTGAGGACTTCTACTTTTTTTTAGGAAACGTCAGTAATTTACGATTGGGGAATTCTTTTGTTACCTTATAAAGTTTAAAATCTTGGTATGTGTCATAATTAAAAACAGTTTACTGTGGCCTTTCTCTGATATTTACAATAAAAACAACGAAAATTATCCTATATCGATATACTTACAAAGGGAAATTTAATGATTCACGTCTCGATATATATGAGAAGTCAAATTGAACGCATTTGCTCCGAAACAGTCATTCAGCGTAAAAAAATGGCTCCAACGATTCGTAAAGTTAAGAAGTCGGTTTTTTACAAATTGGTTATACAGTTATTTAAACAAATTAGAGTATGACAATAGAACGAAATTGGGATTTCGTGGTTGTATCATTTCGCGACGCTAATATTAGGCACACCAAATATTTGTCAAAATAGCTTTACTCGTGATTATTCCGTGATATACATATACATTCCCGCGATATTGCCCATCGGACCTCCTTAAGTGGGTCAAATGGTAATACTCAGCGCTTAAGAATCGCTGAAGAACTTTTGATGCTCGCCGGCATTTATCGTTATAGTCTCAACGAGAAAGCACTGAAACCCCGTGATGAAGGTCGCGTGTGGTCAGACATCGAATGACATTGCGGGCGATACAACTTTTCCGATCTGAGCTTGGAGTCCGCCCGTAACTGGCATCAGTTCCAAACGCACTTTTGTTCTTCGTCCATTAACCTTATGCCAATTCTATCTGTCATATTCTTTTATTCCTGCCGCTTTCTTGCTACCTCGCCGTCATACACTATACGAGTCTCGAAGCATCGACTTTTGACTTTCAAATGGCTTGACGCCCGGCAACGCCGAACTTACCGAGTGCCTTCGGCACTGAGCTTGGGTTATTGAGAAATTTCTCGAGTGGCGCGTTCTCCCGGGGCTACCAGTGACGGCGAGAAGGGAGGAGGTTGTTCTTGCGAATGTATAGGTTACGTACACATATAATATATATAGTACACCAGTAGCAAGAGGGTGGGCGCGTGCTCGGTTTTCCGGATAGCTATCCAAGAAATTCCAAGTTCGAATGTCGCGAGAGAATTTCCATTCCACGGGGAAAACGCGCGGGGTTGGTTGGTGAGCGTGAGACCCGGCGTTCTATGGGGGAAATCGATTCAGCGGCGTAGCGACGCCTCGGTGCGAAAATTTCGCAGAACAGAAAAGGGGCAAGTTGAAGTAACGAGGTTGAAGAAAGGAACAAAAGAACGAAAGAATAAGAGATGAACGCAAGGAGCGAATGTAAACGAATACTGAAAGCAAAAATAAAACGTCGGCATTTATTACTTCTTTGCTAAAGTTTATCCAAGGCGGCGAGATCAACCTTTTTTTCCCTTTTTGCTCGTTGACGCGATACATACAAGCGGATAACGCTGTACATAGATATATCTGGAACTATATCCCTTTATGGAGCACGAACGTTATTTTCTTCCGGATTCGGACAGACTCTGCGTCTTCAGACTGCCGTTGATTTAATCGACTGGCTTCTTGGATAAGATGAAAAGTCTTGGTTCATGAAATTAAATAAGTGAGACATTCGTCGACTTCTTCGTGAATAGTCATAATTTCACGGGGCCTTTCGGCGTACGTCTTGCTGCGATGAAGTCTCGTCACGCTTTGAATTGAATTTGTTAATATAGTAAATGTGATGATAATGGGCCACTTAGATTAACACGATAAGTACGTGGACGTTGGAACGACCGGTATTAGTGACCTAACCCCCACATCGTATTCAATTTAATCGTTTACATTTTTTTTTCTCGCGAAGAAATCGCGAAGGATTCTGCGATTTCATCATCCTTTCCTCTTGATAAATTTAAACATAAAAAAAATAAAGATAATGACGTGTCGCACAGATCCTTGAGACTCTCCACAATATCCTCCTCCTTAACTCCATAAAACTGAGTCCCGCAATGGAAATTTTCTTCTCCAAAAAACCTTTTACGACGATTTCTAACCTCGCGCTATGCACTAATAACAGACAAGGCGTGACAGCAGAGGCAAAAGATCGAAGCAGCGCGCACGTCTCGCGGCGCATCGTCGTCGTGATCGTTGACCAATCACGGCACGAATAAATCGACAACAATACAAATATCGCATTGCGATACATCGAAACTCGCATGCGATATCTCGTGACCCACTAACTTTTTAGGAGAGGACTAGGAGTTCCTGTCAAAACTCGTCGACCAATCACGGCACGAATAAACCGACAACAATACATATATCGAATTTCGATACTTTCGATATAATATCATTACTCATCAACTTTTTAGGAGACGACTAGGAGGTGTCGGGCGCGCGCAGCGTGTCAAATCTCGTCGACCAATCACGGCACGAATAAACCGACAACAATACAAATATCGAACCTTCGATAGTGAAAACTCGAAAGTCGATATTAATCGCCACCAACTTTTTAGGAGAGGACTAGCGCAGATGCGCCCGTAACCTCCTGTTAAAACTCGTCGACCAATCACGGCGCGAATAAACCGACAACAATACAAATATC
Organism: Cryptus viduatorius; assembly: GCA_964006125.1. NCBI lineage: Eukaryota > Metazoa > Arthropoda > Insecta > Hymenoptera > Ichneumonidae > Cryptus > Cryptus viduatorius. Next base: position 12,913,597 of record OZ023228.1, read on the forward strand.
GAACCTTCGATAGTGAAAACTCGAAAGTCGATATTAATCGCCACCAACTTTTTAGGAGAGGACTAGTGCAGACGCGCCCGTAACCTCCTGTTAAAACTCGTCGACCAATCACGGCGCGAATAAACCGACAACAATACATATATCGAACCTTCGCAGCGCGCCCGTAACCTCCTGTCAAAACTCGTCGACTAATCACGGCGCGAATAAACCGACAACAATACATATATCGAACCTTCGCAGCTCGCCCGTAATCTCCTGTCACAACTCGTCGACCAATCACGGCACGAATAAACCGACAACAATACATATATCGAACCTTCGATAGTGAAAACTCGAAAGTCGATATTAATCGCCACCAACTTTTTAGGAGCGGACTAGGAGGATACCTCCTCCTGTCAAATCTCGTCGACCAATCACGGCACGAATAAACTGACAACAATGAGCTTCGATGTGAGTAACAACAATAAAGGCGATCTATTCGATATATATCGCAAGGACGTTTTTAAGAGAGCGATTCATCGTATGTAACGATGATTTATCAGAAAGTGCAAACCACCAATGTTGTGAAAAAAAAAACCGCTAACGGTGAATGTATTTGCGCAAAATTTTCGTCGCTCGATCTTATATTCGACTTTCGAAATTTTCAGTCGTTGCTTTATAATCTTAAGTATATCTGCGATATATATTCGAGTCGTACGACCGTGTGAGTCATATAGAACCGATCGGCAGACTCTTATCCCACCTACTCGTATCGCTTATCGTGCTCGCCTTTCGATAGCGACACGAGAATCGAATAGAATTTTGCAATTTCGTTCGCGATTTACAATCGTGCGCTACTGTACGAAAAGGTGTATCGTATCCTCCGCACTGCAAGTACCAAAATGTCGTGAGAATATTGCATGTATGCTATTATTACACATACATATATACATACTGAACTCAATCGCTTACCATCTATACGAATCACGAGTTTCTCCAAGATCTAAAAATCCGCTATTCGCATATGATGTCTACTTCACTCGAGAACGAAGGTATCGTAATGGAAAGTGGACAAGTACTACGATTCTCTTTCAGAGCCTAAGTATTAAAGGTATGAACATCTCGAGAATGCACATTGTCATATCAAAAAAAATTACAAAAAATTTCTCAGAATTATTAGACTTTAATAAAATAAAAACAAATTTATTCTAACCTTGCTTATTATTAAAGTTCGCAATATTTATAGGTATATATATTCAACATAAGTCGTAAACATTTAGTAAAGCTTTCACGAATTATTAAAATATTTCTTATTAAAAACATGCAATACACTGCATTGTTTCCTATTTTATGAACCATCGTCTGTGGCGAAGGCAACATTTTTATGTACTTCTAAATAGAATCCACATATTCCACATATCTCACACTCCAAAAATTTGTTTCCTGCCTACTACATGGAAAAAACGAAAGATAAAATAAAGAATAACACGGACAGTTGGGTTAACGGCACCTCGTTCGTTCCTTGTTCGTTGTGCGCGAGATGTGAATCTGAATTTGTCGCGCGGGTTCGCGAGTTATTTCGTCTCTCAGTCTCTCCTCTTCATTCGGCGCTTCGTGTTCTTCGACTCGTTCTTCATGTTGCATTTTTAAAGCTGCGCCCGGGCATGGCTCAACGTTCGTAGGGAACCATTTCCGGCTGCTACGTGCTCGTCTACTCTAGCGGTGAATAAAAAATGTGGAAGCGCACAGTCCGCTCGACTGGACAAAGTATTTACTTCTCTTGTTCTCTCGCTCATTCTCCATTTTCCGTACCGCCCTTTTGCGTATCACACCCACTTCGCGAACTGGTCACTTTTTTTTTTCAAAGACTAACAAACGTAAAAATTATATCTAATAAAATTATCTTTTAAACTGCATATAAAATGTGTACTAATGGCAAAGGAAATATTTCGACGACACTTTGCCTTTTAAACGTGTTGGCGTTGTTGATGAAAGGTAAATTTAACTAACAAAAATAGATGAAATGCACATCGTGGACTTGTATTTTTGAAAAGAATGTCATGAGGCACTACAAGAATAGCTCCAACTATGTTTAGTTTGGAAAATTCTTGAGCTCTTAATGGTTCCAAAGTGCATGCGATCGTCGTAGATTAATAGAGCCTCGACGGTTGAATAAAAAAATGGCATTGGGCGAGACTCGAAGTTTGCTTTGTAGAAGAATCACCGGAAATACTCGTCTAATTCGCAGGACCGTTTTCGATTCTGGCGTCGAATGGGACTACCAAAGCGTTTAAATTTAATTGAAGAGGTAATTCAGGGCGTGAGAAGGTACCGACGTGAAAACGAGGGCGTGGAGAGTTAGAGAGAGCGAGAGAGAATAGCAGCAAGGAAAGTAAGACGAAGCGAGAAGGACAGGAGGCACACGATCGAGTTCAAGCAGTGAGGTCGAACGGGGGCGGATTGGAGAATCGAGCGAGAGGGAGTTCACCCTCATAGCGCCCGGGAGATAGGAAGCTGGCAAAATTTATTATCGCGTCAATTAGAAATTGATGGAACGCTTGACGATAATCGATTTACGATCCAATCGTTACCACCTCCAAATGTACCTTCTCTCGCACAGTCTTCTCTACTTTATTTCCACCCTTGTTCGTATACTTCAATTTGTTATACAATAAAAGAAATCAGAAAAAAACAACAACAAAAAAATACTACATTTAAAAATATAAGATGGACACGGCACTAAAGTGAAGGAACGCTTTGAAATTTGAACACATGAGCTTATACTTGAACATTGCACATTTTTTTAAAATGACATTGCGAATCATGAATTTTCAAACAAATGGTAAAACCATAATCAACGGTTTAATCTACATTCTCCTATTTCTAGTTTGTCGCTATCGTTTCACTCTCTCCGTCCGGGAGAATTCGATGAAAAAAAAATGTTGTTCTATATATTTTCTTCTCAACGTGCAAGTGAAATGCAAAAATGAATGAAACCGACTCTGAGAGATTAACTTTTTCCATCTTTTTACCCTATTTTTTCACTCCATTGCCGATCTTTGACTCTCTCTACACATTTTAAACTGTTTGACGGCTGGGGCAAATGTGAAACTTGGTTAAACTAGCTCTGACGTTTGCCATTCGCGCAAAACTTTGGGTTTGACTCGAGAGGGGCAAAAATAAAAGAACTGGAATAAGTAATTAATTAAGAAGATGAAATTCGCAGTTTACGTGTGCGCGCGTAAACTAATACTCCTCGGTCCGTATATTCCGGGAATAATATGTTGTGATGCTGACGAAGGAGTAACGTTACGTAATGCGTTGCTTCACTTACATTACTCAGGAAACGTTATAAATCACAATACTTGCCGAGTTTGGAGTGATGAGTGACGAAGTCGATTCGCATTTGAGAGATTTTGCGGGTGCATAGAACGTTGCAGCGTTTAACACGCTTTCCATAAAACTCTACACAACCTTGGGTAAACATAGAGGTCAAACCAATAATGTCTGCCTATGAATAAAATATTCCATAAGCTTTCGAAAAGCATGACTAATTTTTTATTAGGCGTTTTCTATAATCCGTCTTTATGGAACTATTCAGCATTTTTTTTACTCCCGACGGCCCCCCGGCAAAAAGACGGGAGTTATTCATTTCGCGACGATCCAGAAATTTCACCCCGAATCTTCGGCATACATGTTTGTCAAAATGACAAAAAATGTCTTGACAGATTTTCGTATAGAGATTCTATGGCTGGGAGGTTAGGCATACGTCTACGGATTTATGAGATCCATTGTGCCTCCGCGGAGATATACATCTTTAATAAAAGTTGTAAAATTGGCGATTCGTAAATATCGCTTTTGAACACTACATTCTTACGACTGCTGTATACGTGTGTGAGAGTAGCCTAACGGCGCGTCGATCGGTTGAAGCTGTGGACAGCTGAGGCGCTTTCGTTCAGCAGTGGCGGTGATATAAAACCGACGACGCGGCGCTTAAAAAGTGTGAAATAAAAAAAAATAAAAAAAAACTCCCGACTGTAAAAAGAGTGAAATAAAAAAATAATTATTCGCATATTATAGTCGGGAGATTTATTCGGTGTTGAGTGTCGGAATCGCCCGACTATAATATGAGAATAATTATTTTTTTATTTCACTCTTTTTGCAGTCAGGATTTTTTTTTTTTTTTCATCAAATTCATACGGGTATACTTCTCGGTTTAACTCGTTACTCTACTTATGTATAAATTACGGACATGTCTTTAGATGCCGCTTCTATGTATGCAGTTTTGTGTCTATGACAAAATTAATACCGTTGTTAAAATACTTTGCGGTTGGGTAGTGACCGCACGAGCGGAACCGACTGGTGCCTCCTTCCCAACGCCGTCAGAAGTCGACTTTTTCATGCAAGTATCGCATAATATTTTTTGAAGCAAGTGCAGCAGCCGTGCTAGTTTCGTGACTGTCGATTATGGCGCTGCAAGTACATATAAGAAGTAACAGAAGAGCGTACGGGAAGTAAAATTGCGTTGATGTTCACATGCGCCACGTCATTACGGCACGTATCACACAGTACGGCTCGCTATAAAGCCCCACTCATGCCACTCTTGGCAGGAACGTGAAGTAGCACTTCTGATGCCCTCGTTGCACAAAAGTCTGTTCTCGTAGGAAAATATGTAAGTAATTTTGTTGTATAGAAAATGTTTAATTCTTCTGTGTTTATACGTCTCATTCTTATGTCTGTGAGCAGATGGTTCTCACAACACAATTATGTACAATGTTTCTCATCAATAATATTTTCGATAGCGAATTCGAAAATGATACTCTTGATTGACGTTGTGTAAATATCCTGAATGTATTTGATGAAATTGGGCAGTCCATGTGTAGCAGTGAGTTCGAATTCACCTGTTCTTTGATATCTTTTAAGATGTGAATTTTTTTGCAGAGTGATGCGATCGTTGTTATATTTATTTTCAACGACCCAGGTGGGGTTGTGTTGATTTGCCATAACGGCCCGGTATCAGATGCCATCACTGCCCCCGCATCGGGTACTCATACTGTACCAGCGCAGTATGTTGTACCAGCGTCAATGTTGGCCCGCAATCAGTTTGCCGATCAGTGTCGCGATCCCTTTGCAACACTCTTGTAATAAAATAATAAACAAAATCGAAACTAAGGAAATTAAAAAGTTATTAAAAATTTGAAAATGATTGAAAATTGCTCGGGAAGAGGCTAGAGTACATACGCGCAATAAACACTAAAGATTTAAAGACAGAACTCGAGGGTCGGAAAAGTCGATGAGAAGTGAACAACGGATTGGATTGTACTTTGGTATGTACAACAGTGGTTTCACGTTCAATATACGTGAGACAAAAGGTTACGGAGATCTCAGGAGAGATGGCAACTATAGCCACTATAATTGACAGAAGGGTCACAATGATGGGACATGAGCACATCTCTAATTCACAACTTTATATGGAGGAAGGGTCACTGGGGTAAAGGAAACGCATAAAATGAAGTAAAATCACCTTATCGAAAAATGACAATATATGGAGAACAAAAAACGGAGAAAGTTGTCGATGCGATTAGTCGATGGATAGGTGTGTTGAGTAAATCGCCGAACGGTCGAAGAATTTCTCGTAAAGGAATCGATGCAAACACCAGAAAAAGAATAACTTTTGGCTTTATTATTATCGCCGAAACTGAAGTGACAAAACAAAATTTGTTCTACAGATACAACTTTCGCACCAAAAAAATGGAAGATTGAAATAAATTCTAATTCTCAGTCAACGAATAAAACTGACCGTGGAGTAAACTGGCAGAGATTCGGTGTCGGTACAGATCGGATAATATTAATGAAGTCCGGAACTAGGATGAATGAGCTAACGAACTGAGGAACTGACATCTGACATCTAATCTGAGCCTCTAAAAAAGGGTCCCAGTTATATAGCTTTGACTCGAGATGACACATACCGCGGTAGAAGAGGACCACGTCGTGGCCGAGACGTGAGTTCCCCACTTCCCTTGTTCTCTCTATTGGCTGTCGATTTTTCAATAATGACTCTAATTAACCTATTTCTAATCAGATTTTGAGATTTGTTAATTTGGAAATTATTCTTTTTATTGGTTTCTGATAAATCTCGAATTTGAATCACCTTTCTAGTTCGAAATTTACGGAATTTAGCACCTGGTTGATGAAAATTTTATCGATAAAAAATTAATCAATTAACAAATTACAAAATTGATTCCATCGATGTTTTACGCTTATCTTCATACTCATACGTGCATTGTCATTCGGATCTTATCGTTATCGGTTTTGCAACGGCTTTTGATATAAACGGATGAATTAACTTAATTAATTAATTTGTTGAACCTTTCCACTTGTTAAATTAACAAACTTCGGGTTCAACTTTTACAATAGTATAAACATTTGGTTGTTGCAAAACATAGAAAGAAAATTATCATTATTTATTTTCAATAATTATTAATTAATCATTCTTTCCTTCTCCTTCCCTACTCTGGCTAAAAATTCATCACATGCTTCTCGATTTTTATTGCCTTTTTCCTATCGGCCAAGAAGAATTCGGCTGTCGATGAGTGGCGGGCCTTCCAGAGCGTGCTATGCATTGCGCGGGTGGCTCACCCTTCCCCTACACTCTTGGTACGATTACGTGCATCGAAGGTGACCCAAGGCATATCTCCAGGAGCTCTTTCCCCAGTCCCTCTTACGTAGACTTACTCATGCTGACCAGATCATATACACGTTTCTTTTTCTCGAACGGTGAACTATATTCTTTGATCGTCTTAACTCGCAACGGACCTCGGTGGGCCGGATGTTTATAAAAGTTGCGAGCTGGTCGCTAATATTTTTCGTGTACCGTAGTCAGTTCTCAGAATTTTTATGTAGAATTACGGCTTCCTGTTTTGTTTTTGCAACGGATTTCTTCCTCGCAACTATATATGAAATGCCCAATGATCAACACTTCGCGGAAAAAATATATAAAACATGAAACGAACGTGCAAAGTTTAGGGTGACCTCGATTGGAAACACGTACCAATATTCTTCGTCTTCCTCCCATATTCTCCGTTGATGTAATTGTAAACATTGCTTAAATTATTTTATTATACCCCGAATATCACAGGTCTTACAGAAAAGTTGGATTGTGCAATAGCAGAGGAATGCAGGCGACGCGTTTGGCGCGATCGCCGAAACCGAGCGCCTCGCGAGCGATTGAGCAATCGACGCATCGAGCGCACGACTCTCAATCGCGGTCAAGTAATACAACGCGTCAGCAGTTACGGTAGCGCGGAGTCTCCAAATTCTTGAACGGAATTTGGAGCGGTAAATAATAAACAGCAGTCAACGAAAAGCGACGATTGTCGTAATATATCCGGTGGTCGCATTATTACCGAATATCGTAATAATGCTTCGTCTTCGGAATTATGTTGACAAACTCGTCCGTACATATCGAGACGAGCGCGAGCACCAGACAGTCTGGTATTGTCTCGTGATACAGGGGGTCCGAATTAACTCCTGAAACTGTACGTCTGGTCCGAGGGATTCGAGCAAGGAATCCAAGTTACAAGTATTATACGCGATAGCGGGTCGAACCCAAGTTCTATCGAAGAGTGAGTTATATCGTAAAGTGAAATAGTAAATTGTTCAGTAAGCTATACTGTTCGCACGAATTGTATTTGATTGTAAAACTGTTCTGTTGTTTTTTCTCCGTTAATAAATATCATTTTGTACTACGTTCGGTGGTTCTCACCGGAGTTCTAACTCCTGACTGGTACAATCCCTTTTATTATTTCGGGTTAAAATCCCAACCTTCGAGCACTTGAGCACTTGAGTGATCAACCGGGTTTTGGGGGTACAACAATTTACATCTGCCAATATCTAGAAAGGTTGATAACCATCTTAATTTGCAAATATCACTCCAACCCTTAACAAAATTATGATAGAAAGAATAAAACATAAAATTATAATTCACATTGTGGATGACCTGACCCATTGTTCACATTCATGCGTGATTCTAATCTTATTCTCTAATGTAATTAACTTGCGGACCGTCGGGAACTTCTTCTTCTTCGCGGGGTAAAGTCGTGAGGTGCTGCCCTTTTCGAAGGAGATCTCGAATGTTTGTATCAGTGGGCATGACGCATCAGGGTTTTGGTGAAGCCGTCGACGCCCTCGCTCGTGGTGTTAGACTATTCGTCTCGAAGTCGCTAAGCTTCTCTATACATGAGCCAGACGCTTCGCCTCGCCGAGCCTTGGTGTCTATCGTATCCCTTGGAAGTCGGCTAGGCCCAAATATATGAGCCAACAATCGCTGCTCGTAGTGGTGACTTTTCTTTACAGCGTGGTATTGGCTACACACGCTCATGGTACATGATCGAGCCTCCGTCTCACGCCGTTGGATAAAGCCTTTTGGAATGCTCGAGTAACTCAAGCTCATCTTCATTACTTTTACATTATTACAATTAATAATGACAGAATTATTTGATGGCTCTGGCTCGACGAACTCGTGTTCGAATATTTATTAATCAATCTTCGGATATCGATTCTCCGTAGACGATTCCCATATATGGCGATCTCCTTGGATTCTTCGTCATCTTACGAGTAATCACGTGCAGCTGCAGTCTTTTCTCGGTTCGGTCAAAGAGCAGCGCAAGTTCGCGAAAAAGAAATCCCGATAGTCGCGGGACGTAACATCTACGCTAATATTTTTACTTTCACGTCCCATACGAAGTATGGAAAACAATTAAGTGTTGTACTCGCGAGAAAAAATAACGTCATATTTATGGACTAAATAATAACTCTTTTCAACATGATAAAATGAAAAAAAAATATTGTCTCACTTTTGTCCTCATAAGTGTAATCCAATCTACACAGAAAAAATTTAGTTGTGTTAGCAAAATATTGGGTTGAATACGAACAACTAAATATTTAGTTGGATCCAAAAATATCAAGTTGCTTCAAATATTGGTTAGTCATTTTATGCAAAGATCTCTTCACCAAAGTAACTATCGTCCTGTATTACTAAATATTTGGTTGAACGTTTCCAATCGAACATTTCGTTAAACTATCTAAATTTTTCTCTAAGTGTATCATATTTCATAACCCGAAGAGTTATTTTTGCTCAAAAGTAGTAAAAAAATGGTTTTTCCTCAGATGTCTGTCTGTCTATACGTATGTACGTGTCTAATTTTCTGGCGTAGACACAATTTATCAAAATATTTTTTTCAAAAAAAAAAAAAAGGTTCGCCAAGTACTGAAAAATCCGATTTGCAAATATCATAAAAAAAATGAATCAAATTTTATAAGCCAAGCATAACAGGAAAAAAGGATTCTATATAACAAAAAATATTGTTTTTTTTTTTTTGGAAAAAAATTGCTGTAAAAAATTGGCGTTCCGGTGTTTGCAAGCATCACAATAAACCACTATTTGCATTGGAACGCCAATTTTTTACAGCAATTTTTTACCAAAAAAGAACAATATTTTTAGTTATATAGAATCTTTTTCTGTTATGCTTGGCTTATAAAATTTGGTTCATTTTTTTTTATGATATTTGCAAATCGGATTTTTCAGTACTTGGCGTACCTTTTTTTTTTTTTGAAAAAAATATTTTGATAAATTTGACTCCTTTTTGAAAAGCTAACATTTGTAATTTCACCTTTAAAATTATTTTCAAAAGATCGGATAATTTCGATCGAACAAAATTAATTCTATATGCAAAACCGGGCGAACGGCACGTCACATATTCCACTTCATGATTGCCGGTTATATTGTTCGAGATCGCAAAGAAAAGTTATAATCGATATAAAATCACACGTATAAACCGTAATTCGTAATTTTTCTTTTTTACTTCGCGTCATGAAACTAAACCACGATACGCAATACGTTATTATTATTTTCGGAAACACTCAAAAAAATGTTCACGCCGTGAACATACGTGCCGACGATAACAACTGTCAGCTGAGCCGGCTGTGGCGACGAACGCGCCACCACGCACATTTTTCGATGAACTGATGTAGACGCAGACATATATATAGGGGACTGGACATTTTATAATCGTTTGGACCCTGTGATATTTCCGACCTCCATATCTCAAAATAGGCTAAACCAATTGAATGGTAACTAGGCTCTGTCGAAAGATTGACCCAAAATTACATTATAAAAGTGTCCATGAAAATTCGATTCGTTGTCTTATTGCGAAGGTATATCGATCGAAAGTTGAACGCACTATACACTTCCGGTATATTGGCGTAGATTACGCAGTAGAGGCATGCCTTGTACTGTTTTCTCAGTACTTGATAACGTTCCGCAGACATTTTCTATGGCTACGAAACTTTCAACATAATTTTTATATATTGAGACGGTGTCTCAGTTTCCGAGGACACCGCTCGTTCTCGCAACTACCGCGAGATTTCGCATTTCGATTATTTTCTCGCGAACGAATTATCCGCGAGTAGTTAGCGAGATAACCGCAAGATTTCGCATTTCGATTATTTTCTCGCGAACGAATTATCCGGGAGTAGTTAGCGAGATAACCGCAAGATTTCGCATAAGAAACACTTTCTCGATAACGAAGGGACACCGGGATCTATGTAAAAAGGCGACTGCGGAGCAAATTATTATCAGTTCTTTCGGCGACTGGGAAACTGATCAACTTTACCTTGAACACCTCCGGGTCCGAGGAGCCTTCGGTGACATTGGCTCCACGTATACTGAATCTCCCGAACCAAGGTGGGACGGCAATCGGCGACGATGCTGTTTACATTCCTGCACCCAGTCACCGCTAGTAGGGAACCGCGATATGGGAGGTAACCCGGACGAGAGTGAGCTGGAAGCGCGTCGCGGATCGACCAAGTGGCGACACGGTTGGTTCACAATCTCGTGGAAGCCGAACTCTCTGAAGAGGGCCCTGCACCACCACTTGGGCACGGCAGAGTAGTTACGTTATTAAAGTCACGTTTAAAAATAATTTCTTTTGCAATTAATAACCTCAAAATTCAACTAACGCGTTTCATTATAAAGTAATATCGAGAAGTGAAGCTCTGTCGGTAATTCAGTCTAAAACTCTATAAAATTATAAAATTATTTTTTTCCATCGATGGATCAGAAATCTTGGTTTATAAATGTTCTTTTAGTGATATTCGAAAGTTATGAAGAAAAACTTTCTAATTCATAAATGACCGACAAACGGTAGGTAAAATTTGGTTTTTTCGCTCTTTTAGCATAGGATTCAAACTTTAATTCCATTTCACCGGAAATTTGTGTTCACGACAAAAACCACGATAATTTAAATTAAGCGTCGATAATATAGGAATTTAAACATTGTATTGCATTTTTCATGTTATTTTAATAAAAACTATTATTTTTACCAAAATGACCACATCTAACGATTATTCGCTCGCCCTGAACTCCTAACGCGATCCCTTCGAACCGTGTGCGTGGCATCGGCGAAAAAGGTGAACGTTATAATGTAGAGAATGAGTTTGGTATTGAAATTCAGAGTTTTTCTTCCACATTTACGTATCAATCTTTCTAGCATAGACATAATAGCATTATGCAGACATTAGCAAAAACTATAAAATTTGGTACGCATGTTTTATATATAAAATCCAAGTTTGTTATTGAAAATTAGATTTTTTTATCAATATTTTCTATTCGTTTACCTGAAACATGAAAAAAAAATCAGAATACATTTTCAATTCACTGTTCATATTTATTGCGTCGTAATTCTGATCTGAATTTATCATACGCAGACATTCGATTTTAGTGAAATTATGGATCAAGTGGCGCGGTGGCATCTCGATGCCAAGTAGTTTACACCTTGGGGTTACACCCAGTTGGCGGCCGAAAAAAAGGCGTGTTTTTGTGAATTTTTGTTGGGAAAATGATTGCAGGTTTCGAACGGTTTTTTTTTTCATAGTAAAGTGTGACGTGACTTTTTGGAATCGACGTCACAAAAACCCAAAATTACCGTTACTCGCATGAAAATTACGATTTTAGTGCTGAAGTTTCGCGTTACTGCCTCTCCCAGCGACTTCAGATACCGTCACGCTCTCGTTGAGTTACCGATCGAGATTTTTGCAGTTTATTTTGTATCATTTTGTTGTAATTATTCCAATTAGCTTCATTACCGCTATTATTTTAGTTCAGTTCGAGTTTTGAGATTCCGTTTGTTTAGTTTGGTTCACGATTTCAGATTTCATTTTAGTTCAGTTTAGTCGACGTTTCCGACTCTATTTGGTGATGTAAGAATTAATAATAAAAAACCCAAATAGAGAAAAGGAGACTTGCGAATGCGTCAAAGTCCGGTGCAAACCCGGCACCTCAAGAGATAGTGCAATGCGTTGAGATCAGGCGGAGGTATCGTTTGGTCCGGGCAAGAGTGGTGGAACACCTTGCGCTGCGTTATACTTGAGTAGAGCTTTGTATCTCACGCATTGACTAGGGGAAGCGATTGCGAAGTTTCGTTCAAGTTACCGCGTTATAGTATCGGCTCTCGATTCGATAAAGTCAGGAGATGGTTGAGAGGGCAGTAGTTATCGATCAAGCTCCCGAAAATAATTATCATAATTCGTTACGAATTTTCGTAGGCAAAGCGACAGTCTACCGAGAGCTGCCCTAGAGGTAACTCGGGTCTCTCTCGCGCTCCCGCTTTGATAGGCCTCGGCCTATTGTTCTCGCGCTCGACTCGTTCGTATGTCGTGTGAACTCTTTGTTTCGCTCGCGTACCGTCGATCCAGATATCGCCCTCGCTCTCGCGTTCGTGCGTCTCGTCTCGTTCGTTCGTCGACTCGTGTGTTTCGTGTGCGCTATCCTCGATAGAATTCCGAAAGGAATTCTTTCGAGTTGATAATTCGGTGGATGCGTTACAATTAACGCTCTCGAAGTGTAGTGTATGCAGTTAAGTTCTCGAGCATCGTCAGATGCAGTTCTCAGTCCTTTTTTGGGTAAATTATACGTTTTCGGTGAATTATTTTTCCGTTAAAGTATTTTGTCGGTCTCGTGTGCCGCGAGTAGTCGCTTGACTCGCCTCGATCTTTCGATCGGCTGAGTCCTCGCGATGCCCTTGCATGTGATCTCGTGGTTTCTTAGCCAAATTATTATTTTTCATTCTCGCTTAAATTAACGTTGAGATTTCGATCTCCGTTTCTCGTTGCTACTCTATTGACCTCGGATCGTGACCCTTCTACCACAACCGGCATCCTGAGCACCCGTGCATTTCCGTAACCGTTTGCTTTCGCGAATGCGTCGGCGTTAGTTCTCGTACCGTTTTCGTTTCGTTTTGTCCTTGCGGAGGTCGCAGTCCCATCGACCTCCAGTTTAGACCGGTTGTTAATACCGGCGAAACAAAATTAACTGGCGCCCACCGAGAGGCCGATGCATCCGCGAGGGTGGACGGCCGAAGGTGACGTAAGTTTCGTTCGCGTTTTGCTCCCGTTTGGTTTGAGCTTTTCGATTTTTGATTTTTTTTTGAGTTTATTTATAGAGTTTGAGTTAGAGTTTCCGTTAGGTGAAAAATACGTCACAAAAGGTATATCTTTGACTATGTTTCATAATTTTTTTATTGTAAAAACTTCACAAATGTAGCAGATATAATATATTTCCTGGACCACTGTTAAAAAAAAAACCAAAAATCTGTAACCACGATATTTAAAAAACGAGTGGACCGATTTACTTGAAATTTTGCACACTTTTTTTTATGTCAAAAGACCGTCCTTAATCGAAGGATTTTTTTTTTCGATGCATGTTTTTTTTATATGAAGGAAAATGCAACCATTTACCCAAAAAGAATTCACAAAAACAAGCCTTTTTTCCGGCCGCCAACTAGGTGTAACGCCTTAAAGAAAAAGTCCATGCATCGAGCGCTACCATATCCTTATACGCAAAAAATCTCCGCTTTCACGATATAAAAAAATACCAGTATGTTCCGTCATGCCTGTGCGTTGCGTCCGCAAGTCTAGACGTGAGTCGTGTATACAAAACGGTACAGGCGATGAACTATCGGCTGTTTTTAATTTTTCCACGTGTGAGTTCGTGAATGCAGCAAGTAGTATCCGCGTATCCACGACCCATAAACAGTTCGCTCACACTGGGTGATCGAAATAAAGGTAAATAGTGAAGTTATTTATAAAAACTTTTTCTCATGAAAATTAGACAAAAAAACCCTCTCGTGCGGCTAAAAAAATGGGTCGTTTGTGGGATAAAATTATTTCAAATAATCCCGGGCGAGGTAATTTTAATTGATAAATATTGTGCATGTGATATACAAAAATCGTGTCGTTTTTTTGCAAAAAATTTAAAAAAACGTTGCCAAGTTGTTTCAAAATAGTTTTTAAATGATTTTTTTTTAATAAAAATCCTAAAGGACTTAAAACATCATATGAGCTGAGTGGAAATTTAAAAAAAATTGGCGAGTTCTTAGAATACAAACAAATGTAGTTGCATCGAACGAAAATACGAGCAAAGTGTTTTTCATATTTTCACTTGGCTCATATGATTTTGAATTTTTTAAAACATTTTCATTTTCCAAAAATAATTTGAAAACTATTTTTTAAATACTTGGCGACGTTTTTGTACATTTATTGCAAACGAATGCTTTTTTATTTTTCTCTATTTTTTAACAGTAATAAATCTATGACCGTTGGCTTTCCTCTAGTGGAATAGTGATCAGCCACGTCTGAAAACGCTATGATTTTACTTTTTTTCGCACAGCACTCTATTCATTGTTTTCATTTTGTATTGCTACAATTACCGTTCCAAGCTGTGTGTTTGCCATCAATATTCCCTATTATGATTACAGTTTCATTTTGTGCAGATTTTTTCTGATTTTTACTAAATAGGTATATAATTGCAAGAAAACCTGGCGTGTGTAGGATAAATGTTCCGATTACTATTGCAGCTTTTGACATATCGTCTTCCACCTTAATTCTACCGAATGCCTCCATAAATGTTTGGATTACTCGATGTAAAGGCTAAAATTGACCAGTAGCTTTTGCGTTTTTTTGTCTGCCAACTGCCTGTGATGAGGTTACTATGTTGGGTTCCTGTGCGTCTGCTGTCGGTTTATTTTTTTGGTTCACTCATGAATTTGTGTTGCCTTTCGTATGTTTAATTTATTTCGCACACTGAATCATTCGCCATATGATTTCCTCCACAGTTTACACATTTAGGATTTTTTATTTTATCTATGACCGTACACTTTTGCGAATTTACCATTAACGCAGCCTTTATCCACTTTAACTTCGAGCGACATTTTTCGGCAATGTGACCAAATCCTTGACAATTAATGCACTGTGTTACTTTCTTCTTATTTTTAAATGTTTCTCACGACACTTCGCAGTAATACAGCTTTCTTGTGTTAAATATTTTATTGATACGCCCCGGGGGTTTTATTGGTTCCCCTGCCGGGACTTTACAATATAGATTACCGAAGCCCACACACTTTTTCCGCCTCGTATCGTTCTTATTCTTTAGTTGATAAGTTCTTGTTTTATCTCATTGCAGGTAAGGTTTGGTGAAAGTCCTTAGACTATTATCATGAAGTGTTTTTTGCTGCGCAACGTGTCGATGTGAAACACCACTTCCATTTTTTTAATCTCTTCCACACGGAAAAAAACACTTAGTTGGAAGAACAAAAAATATAGTTGAGCCAACCAATTGGCGTCATGCTCTCAGCGCCAGACGATAAATTGGTTGCTTCAACTATTTCGAGATAGTTGAATTGGTAATAGTTGAGCTAACCAAGTTACTGGTTAGGCTGAAATGGTTGGATTAACTATTTTTGTTGGTGCTTGATCGATTTTCTTGTTTGCTTGAACAATTTCCTTACTTGAGGAAACTAATAAGTTTTTTAAAGTGCAGTGAGAAAATCTGATTTAATATGTCAAAATAAATTGCCACAAATACATTATTTTTGTTGGATAAATGTGATGCATGCTTATTTTTCCATTTTAATTATTTCTTATTCGACTGCTGTCGCCACTTACCGCTTTAACAATATTAACAAATAAAAATTCTTAAAATCCTAGCGGGTCTCGAACCCCGGAATTAACGCATGTGAACCTAATTACCTTACCGCTACGTTACTACCCCTATTTGTCGAAAACAATTTTTAATCGTCTATGTGCGTTATATTCAAATAATTCAAATAAAATCAAATGGTACTATTATTATTGTTATTATTGAACAATAATAATGGCGCTAATAACATTTTATACTTTTCTATTTATTATTTTTAATAAAAACGTGATTAACGATTTTTTATTTGGCTTTCTCGTAAAATCTATCTTTTAGTGCATTTTTTTTTAGGTTTCCTAAGAATACTTTTTATCACATGTATATAATATATTGTACGGAACGTGAATGAACAATTCAATTATTTAATAAACTAGAAAGATATATTTGCTCCCGCGCTCGCTGTGATTTTATCAAATAGTTTTGTATTTCTTTTCGAATCACAAATTAAACCGAAGCTTTGGGGTATAATAAACCCCAATAGGGTAGACTGCGTTTTTGAAGGAGGGCGGGGAGTTTGTGTACCACAATATTGCATTGACCATAGACGGATAATACAGTTAGTTAAATTAACAATAAAATTGGTTGACTGTCCTATACATTATTTTAGTACTTAGATCAACCAAGTGAATTTGTTGTGGAGACTATTCACCTCAACCAATGATAAATGGTAGAATTAAGGGGGCTGAGTCACCTAAAAAAATTTTTTTTTTATTTAAAAAAAATTTTTTTTCTGAATGTGTATACGGTGTACTACGTACACACCAATTTCAGATCGAAATTTAAAAAATGACCGAAGTTAGAAGCATTTTAGTAACCTTAGAAATAAATAATGCATGAAAAAAAAAAATGCCGAAATGCAACACAAACAATGCCGGAATACCGCATCTCCGTATGTTTCTGTTTCTTCTAATAAGAAGAACAAGAAACATCGAGAAAGAAATATAAAAAAAACAATCGATGTCGAAACTACGTTCTGTAGGTAACGATTTGCCGACCAAATGGTCGTTACATCTAATCGATGCGACTCAGATTACCGCCGCTACCGCGCTTTGTTTTGAGCTTGCGATACACCGGCGTAATGTAGCAGCGATGATTTTTACTCGACTGTGTCAATCGGGTAAAAAACTGCTCTTGTAAACTCGGTGTAATTAGTTATGTGTCAGTGTTTACAGTTTTTCCGAATAAACGGATATAATAATATATTCTGCATTTTTGCCGGCAATAGTGCAAAAATGATTTTCACAGTGACAGTGTCGCAAAGTGAAAAGTCGCGTAGAATTAACCTCCTTTTTAAACGTCACATTTGACGTAAGACTATTTTTTTTTATTTTTTAAACATTTTTTTGCATATTTGCACATTTTTGCAGATTTGTGAAATGAAAAAAAAAAAACTCCTTTAAGTTTTATGTGATAGAAAAGAAAGTACATTTTTATGTGACAAAAAAAAAATAAAAATAATTTTTTTTATTGTTAATCAGCCAAGTTGGTTATTTTCATCAACCTGTAACATTCATTTTTTTCCACTTATATTTTTCTTCGCTTGTCGCAGGTTTCAGAGAGAATGGCCCCACCAATTTTGGATTGCAACGGCTCATTTTCTTCGTAACAGTCAGTGTTACGGAACGAGTGCAGGGATTTTTCATGCGATCAAAAATGGATTTATCGCAAGCCATTATGTGAGTAGTTACAAGACAAAAAGTGGCAAAAGTGCATTTTTTGGTAGTTTTTAACTCATAGCTTCGTCAGCGAAGCTTCAAAAAAAAAAAAATCCCCCCACTCATTCCGCAATAAACTCTGTAACGAAGAAAATAAGAGATCACAACCAAAGATTGATGCTTTCGTTCAGTCCGAAAGCTGCGGCAAAGGAAAAATGTTTGACCGTTGCGCACAACACTGGAAGTCACTGGAGGTCTTAAAAAAAATTTACAGCGGTAGTCTAACATATATATATTATGAAGGTAAAGTGGAATTTTTCATTAAACTTATATATGCCGAAAAAAAAAATGTTTACTTTTCGTTTTTTTAGGTGACTCAGTCCCCTTATAGTATATTATAGTACAGTCACCCTTATAGTACAGTATAGGTAGATCGTTAAACCAACGAAGCAGGTTGTGGCAACCAATTTACGTCCAACTAATAAATGCTTACTTGGGTCAACCAAGCCTTTTTTTCCGTGCAACAGAATATTGTACTGCTCCAGTGTTTGCATATTTACAATAATTGTATTGCAATTGTAGCGAACGTTCAACTCACTATGTTCAACGGTAACTTTCACACATCTGTAAGTAATGACCAGCTGTATCTTCGTTAATAGAGAAGATGCAAAACACTGATAATATCTATATGTATATATTTTTTCCTGACTACGCTAAAAAGACCATATTCCATGCCTGCACCGAGGGTGGAGTTCTAGGAGCGGGCGGGGATCTTTGAAAAGCGGGACGAAAAGTATCACACCGGAATAAAAACATAATGCAGCGGGACGAAACAGTATATTGTGCTACTATGGCTGAAAGTTGGCGATTGCAACGAGCGTGAGATTTGCAGCCCGAGCGAAGCACACGAGCGCTTGAACAAGTTGCAGACTATACTTTTTGTAACGAGGGCAGGGAAAGCGCGTTTTATAGTATTTTAGCACGATGGAGAGCGAAAAGTAAGGTTATAATTTTTCGTGCCAAGGGTAGAAAAGTTATCTAGCAGGCAAAAAAGTTAACATTTTTACCCTAGAGACCAAACGTAAAGCAATGCGCATGCACAAACCTTACTCACGATACTGCTACTCAAAAAGCCACCTTCGTCCGGCGGAACTGCTATGAAATGCGCCGCTTTCCATACACGAGTTACAAAAAGTACTTTTTTCCCGACTACGCTAAAAAGTCCATATTCCATGCTTGCAACGCGGGTGGAATGTAGCCGACTTTTGACTAGCGGGAAGAAAAGTGCTGCAGCGGGAAGAAAAGCGGTACTTTTCTGCTCACTGCAGGTTTTTCCGTAAAATACAAAGAAAAAATCCAAATTGGTTTATTCGTTTAAAAATGTTTAATAGTATGATTCTCTCAATAATAATATTTATGTTATAAATGGGGGGGCTTTGCTCCTCCGAACCCACAGCGGGACTTCGCCCCTGCACCCCACCAGGGGCGCTGCCCCTGGACCCCAATCTCTCGTGTAACTGCAGCTATACAATGTATTGTTCCGCTGTTGCAAGCTGTTGCTGTTGCAATAAAAATATGGCCTTTTCAACGTAGTAGGAAAAAAGTATCGTATGCCACTCGGGAGGAGCGGATTTTCACCTCGTGTGATTGTAGCCCACGCTTCGCTCAAGTAGCAAACTTCACCCTCGGCGAAAAATACGCACTTCCTCCCTTTCAGCATAATGTAGCATTTTGCATCACGTGCAAAGAAAGTCGCGCTTTCCGTGACATTTTTGCTGGGCGAATGTGACTAATTTCATCCCCCGGTGGAAATTTCGGGTCCCGCATGCGCAGTACCCAAACGCATTACTTTCATCCTTCAGGAATTGCACTTTGCAAACGCCCATGCCCGACCCTATCTTTTCAATGCGCCATGAGATTGACTGGTTTTATCTCGCGAAACGACCATGGAAAGCACAAGTTTCCACGCACTTGTTGTAAAAACTGTAATGTGTGACACGGGCCAAAAGTTGATGATCACAACTCAGGTGTTTGCAGCACAAACCTCACACTCGTTGCAATCATCAACTTTCGGTTCTTGTCACACAATATACTACTTCTTGCAACCTCCCACCCAATACATGCATACGTGCTGTTAATTGGAGTCATTAAATAAAAAAAAAACTTCAAGTAACTTATGCTCTTTGATAAGCACCACAGTCCACTAATTGTAAGTAACGCGTTAAACGACTTAACACGGTGTCAGTTACGTAACGTAATTTGATCCTTGACTTTTTTAAATTGGATTTTAATGATTTCCTGTACATGTTGACACGTTGACACTTAATATATACTACTGCAGTGCAGTACTGCGCCAATGATGGAACTAAGGTTGATCACGATTGCGTGATCATTAGGGTACACAAAACTTGTCGACAATAATTTTCGACAGAATATCGTCCGGAAGAATGTTCTCATGAATGATCATGACGATCAAGGGCAACACATTGTTTTTTTGGGTCATTCGCCGAATAAACAATAGTACCAATTGTTGTGGTAGACGATCTATCGAATTATTTCGATACGCATTTGTGGAAGTACGAATGAGTTGGAGTCTGTTGTATGCTCATTATGAAAACGCGACATATCCGGATCATCAATCTGTAGATAAAAAGTGTAATTTTCATGTCAACCGTGTATAACTAATTGCCTATGCCCTGATGATCTGCCTATTATAAGCCGAAGTTTTGTATAGAGCGACAGTATTTGTTCAAATGGACGGAACCACTGAATTATCGACTGCGGTCTATCGAGTCCTCCGAGTCAGTCGGTGTTAGAAGATTTCTCGACGAGTGTACTCTTCACGGGGAACGTCTATCAATAATAAATCTACCGGTGGACATTCCATTGAATAAAATACTCCTCAAAAGAGGAAATAAAATGATGCATTACGTTTGCGTCGGAATTACCTTCGCGATTCTCGTCGTTGAGATATTATCTTCAGAATTACGTGAGTGTTTTCATTTTGACTATAAACTTTTTGCCTCCTAATCGTTTCTTCTATTCTTATAAAAAATAATTTCTCAAGTCAAGAAATTTTTTAATTTGTAAATTAATTATTGCTGATTATTTTTTTCACCCGAATTTCGACCAATAGGCGCTTGGTATTTAACAGCACGTGGTACCAGCAGAACGAAATTATATCGGTAATTTTTCGAAAATTCCCTTGCTGTTGCCGAGTTTACGTATAAGGAATCGAGTCCGAAGGCTTAAACTTGGCAATAATGTTCATAGGAACCTAGGGAAGGATATCGTAAAAAAAAAAAAAACATTTTGCACGACAAATGCGTTGTTGCACGAAAATTCGTCAAACTAGAGTGTTCGTCGAAAATGTGATTTTCAAAAATATATTGTTCCGAGCGCGGAACTTCAATCGTTTCTGATCATGTTCCCCGATGGATATGGAATATTTATGTAAAAATCGAAACCAGATTTGGGATCTATTACGCACAATTAATTAAAATAAGGCGGATATAGCTAATCGGCGATAAACATAACCTCAGCGCTTCTGACAGATGCCGGCCGCGAGAGCTGGGAAAACCGTTGCATACTTGCAACGTTTTAAACTTCACCGCTATAATAACGTGTCACCTATGTGAATGAATGAAAAAAGAATCGATTCGGAGATGAATCCCTCGAAAATATAAATAAAAAAATCAATCAAAACGTTCCGGCTAATACAGCGAAGAGCAAGAAGTCGATTCGGGCCAATTTTTTAAATTTTGCGTCGAAAAATAATATGCATTAGATGCGACTACTTCTAATGAAACTCTCGCTGATATCCTGAAAGACTGGACTCAATATGAAAAAGAATGATGAGCAAGACTACAAGGAAGCTGTGGTGAAAAATATGTGGAATGAAACAGCTAAGTTACTGAAGGAAAAGTACTTCACTCAATTCAAGAGACGCATTGACCCTTTCTCAAGCCCTATTTTCCGCGAACCTCGAGAAGCTAAAAATGCCAAGCGACGTCTTCTGCAAGCCGATCCGCAAAAGCGTATCAAAAGTGCAACGGCCCTGGAAAAAAATGATATTGACGCAATGTTGGAGGGTTGTGATGAAGAAACGCCAGACAGTCTGCAAAAAAAGTTATTTATTGTAATATCAGTGGAGTTAGCCTGGTGGGGGGGCCAGGGGTGCGTCTGCAATGGTTTACCAGTTCAAAGAAGAAATAGGGAATAATGGAAAACCCATTGGAAGGATCGAGTATAAACCCATCTTCACCAAAACTACACTGGAAGGTGACAAAAAGTGTGTTAGCAGCAAATGGCTCATACTGAATGAAGAAAATCCTGAGAACAGCTCAGTACGATTACTAAAAAAACTCATGATAAAACGGCAGTAACGTTAAGACAGAGAGGTTGTTTTGACAGTCAATTTTAACTATCAGTGTACAGAAAGCGTTGGGCGGTACAAAGACGCGCCTGTCGGACAAAACCTAATCGGAAAAGGGATCAATGAAATTTTGAAGAAAGCGATTTTTGAAGATCTGGCTAAAGCTGATGTGGGACAGCAGAAAATCGTCAAGATTGCTGTCCATTCTAAAGTGAACTCAATTGAACCATACCTGTACTTGGGTCAAGGGCGCCATGAACGACTTGTGAATGGTATGAGACAAGATGGACTTTTAAAACAACAAAATATTACATCTTCAACTAAAAATTCTAATCTCCTCCCCCAAAGCACCCCCCACACTTAAAACAATTGTAACTTTTACTGCAGAAATTTACACATGTATCAATAATTTTTATTGTTTTAGCTAATGCGCGATATTGTATTCAATCTATAACATTTATGAAAAGTTTAATAAAGCCATACCAATCCTCCCACGAAAATGTTAAAAACCCCACACCTATTGGTTAAAATTCGGGTGAAAAAAATAATTCACCGCATACCCCTTGAGCTTGGAAATGAATCAGGTATTTCCCTCAAGCTTTTCTGCCAAGCTTCCCTGCCGAGTTCCTGGCAGGTCTGGATTTTGTGCCAAACTACGAGTAGATGTTGCTAGGCAAGAGAGGTATCGGGAAGTTCCTGATAATTTCCAAACTCTCAGAGTATTATAACTAACAATACTCCAATGTAATAATAAAATCTGGAAAAACACAGCTGAAAAAAGTCTGAATTATCGTCGTATAATTGGTCTTATCGCAAAAATGTCGTGTTAATTTTTCGTCAGCAGACGTATTGTTCAGATCGTCCGTGTACTGTTCACAGTGTCTAATTTTCAAAGTCCCTAAGGCGGTGGTGGAAACAAATATTAATTTTAAATTAATTTTAACAAAGTAAATTTTAAAGTAAATTTAAATTAGTATTAAAGTTCTTCATGATACAAATGCAGAAAACCGGACTTTTGATGGAAGTTGTGTGCAACCGAGTAAAAGCGAGTATTTTCGGCTCGTGTGACCAACTTTACAACATTCATTAATAGTCCGGTCCTTCGCAATCGCATCACGAAGTACTATATTAATACAATTGAAATGTGTTGACAATTTTGTTTAGTTCAATGTCGACTGCGCCCTCAAATGACCAGTGTGCTTGTGGCGAGGAAAATTTCAACCGTTTCTCTACAATGAGTTTCATTATTAATTATATACTTTTGCAGCAAGCTTCATCGAAGCGTGTCATAAGGATGCGCCGAACTTCACCGAATGCGCGATAGTTCAGGCGGACCGTGCGGTGGCTTTCTTCGCTGCAAGTACGATTCCAAATCTGTAACGGCTTTCCACTACGAAGACGTACATTATTATCGTGCTGCAATTGTCGGCCATATATATGGATTAACGCTACAGTGATTTTCAGAAAACACGAGTTTTAATGATCGTTCATTAGATCCAATGTTATTCGACGATATAAGTTTCGGAGATGCAGGAGGACGGATATGGTTTACCCAAACTTACAAGAATATTTCAGTGTATGGGATGATGAATTCGTTCAAAATACTCAATATCAAGTAGGTTTCACCGACACTGACTTTGAAAATGCTGACATATTAATCATTATTTTTACCTAAGTTATACCGATTTATATTTTTCTATCTTTTTTTATACGATTTATATTTTTCATTTGATGGTAGCGTGAGCTGGGAGGACGGAATATTAAAATACACTACTTGGCATGGGCTGATCAACGTTGTCGCCGATTGTATGCTCGATGGACAATTTATTCTTGTGCCAATACACTATCGCGGGCGATTGAATATTGCTTTTAGTGAGTCGTACTAAATATTAAACGAGAAAATACGAGACAAATGGTGAATTCTTATTTGACCGATTTATGAACTTTTCTCCTGTTCAGGGAACGCGACATCGTTCGGGTCCATATTTTTTACTACTGAAGATAGAGATGGCGAAATGTATTTGAAAGGAAATAAATATTTGCTCGACCTTCAGCACGGAGAAGTTACCGTCCATTACGATAATCTTTTTAACGCAAACAAAGATTTCGGTAAGGGTCATACTATTGAATTTTGTAAATAGCGATTCGTTAGCGTTTAACGATAGTATTGTTTTTGAAGAAGTACTGATAGATGCATAAACATTATTGTTTATTAATGAAAAATTTGCAGGTGAACGGATAAACAAATTCTTAAACAACAAATGGGAGGTTTTTGGTAAAGACTTGAAAGTATATTTGCAAGAGAAGGCCGCTTCGATATTCCTTGAGATATTTAATCGCGTCGTAAATAAAGTTCCTGTCAACAAATTATTTCGCGTTTGACGAAAAGGAAAGGAAAGGTCATTCATGTTTTTCATTCGAAGTATTGCCTATTTACTTGATCAATACAATGATATTGCACGCAAAAAGAAATATAATCATAGATAAATCTCGATAGAAAAATTATGCGTCCGTGTCGGTGTTGCCCTTCAGACTGCCTACAGCAAACAACACAACAATGCTGCGTATTCGAGCTGCCGGTATTTTCGTTAATTTAACGTCGGAGCAGTATATAACCGATCGCATGAATACTTTTGTCGTCCGACGTGGTTTGATTCTACTGTAACAAAGAAGAAATAAACATAATTTCATAATCTTTTAAAAAACTCCCGATTGAAAAAGCAGCATAAATAATTAATTTAATTGGTAAAAAAATTGCGAAATTATTATTCACATCGAGAGACACGGGATCGCCTCGACGCCAAGTACTGAAAAAAAAAAAAAATGTTCGGGACGTAACGCTACAGTGTATGCAAAAGCCAACATACAGGAACGGTTTAGTGCGTGCAACTTTCGATCGATGTATCTTATATATGTCTAGTTACCACTAAATTGGTTTAGCCAATTATGAGATGTCGGGACCGAAAATGTCACAGGGTCCAAACGATTATAATGTGTCCTGTATTGTCCTAAATATATATGTGACCGTCTACATCAGTTCATCGAAAAGTTGAGTGGTGGCGCGCGCGTCGCCACAACCGGCTCAGCGGTTTGTTCCGACATATGCTATATGCTGTGACTAGGCGCGGGTAGGCACTCGCAGCAACGTGCTCAAGCGTGGGAATTCGAGAGAGATTTCAGGCAGATTGGTTTCGTTGGTGGATCACTGCTCGTGCCGTCAGATAGCGCCCTGAGAGGCTCTCGAGGGTTTGGCAAAATCTGCTTAAAATAGTCCGTCACAATGCATTAACGTCGAAATTTTAGTCGGTGTAAAATGTCAATGCGCAGTTAAAGAAAAAGTAATTCAATATCACATATCATAATTTGCTGTTTGTTACGATTTGCACTGAAATTTACTCGATATTAATCGTTGTAACAAAAAAATTATAACTCGAGAACGAACATATATATCCTCTTGGTTCTTATCGTGTATTGAAGAGGAAGTAGTACTCAAATAAAAAGTTATAGTGTCTAGGATGCATCCAAAATAATTTTAAAAAATGCAATTTCTCGATGAATTTGACGGCGAGGGCTCTTTGACTGTCGATGTATAAGAGAATTTGGTTATAACACTAAGCATTTTTTTTCTTCCCTATAATAGACAAAATCAATTCATTATTGTCACTGTCCGAGAGTAAAACATTGGAGACGAGAACTTCGAGACATTTTATTTTTTAATCGTTTTATTATGTTTTGAGATAGGTATATTGAAACAATTGAAAAAAATAGAAGGGTAGTTGTAAAATACGAGGTAAAATTTGAATTTTCTTTGTTTCGAAAAGTTGTTAGAGATTGGAAAAAATTAAATTGCAGTTTCTCAATATTTAAAGTAATATACATTATCAAATAAAAAAAAATGAGATTTTTTTTTCGATTGAAATCATCCTGCCACCGAATACCAACGTCGCGGCGGATGCGAACTTTATCACGTCTGCTATGAAATTATCGTCGGCTTCCAAGGATTGACAGATAGAATGAATGGAAAAAAATAAATGGTCGCGATTGTTTTCATTTTGGATATTCGATAATTCTTCATTGTGAAATTATAATCAAGTTTTCAGTGCACCCGCGAAATTTTTTATTTTTATTATGAATGTCAATAACGTATTGTAAAATATTGTGAATGATATTCGTTCAAAATATATTATTTTCGAAATAAAAAGGACTAATATTTGCCAATTAATGTGTGATATCTCGTATTTTATTTTTCACAACCAAATTTTCTTTTTTGACATGATAAAAAATTGTTTTTTGGAATATTAAAATAATATAACCTTTTAAAATAATTCCTCACTAAAAATAATTGGAGAATAAAAGTACTAAGAAATGTCAGAATGTCTTCAAATTTGCTGTGCGTACTGCTTTTCATAAAATAAAATAATGCTGCGAAAAAGAAAAAATTAGGTTCGTAGATTTCATAATTTGAGCACCGTATAGACATTTAGCAGAACAAAATTTAAAACACCTCATTAAAAGCTTCGCAGTAGTTTCAAAATGATTGTGCACAATGGTGATGATATGATACATCACCTCTGCGAAGAAGAGAAAAATTTCTTTGCACAGTCCAAAGTTACAGCACCGTACGGATACTTGTCGAAGCAACAATGGATTTTTTTTGTTAAGCAAAAGTTGAAATGCTTCGCAAGAGCTTCAAAATGTATGTGCATTATGGTGATGATATGATACATCATTCCTGCAAATAAGAGAAAAATGCTTCGCACAGTCCAAAGTTACAGCACCGTACGGACACTTGTCGAAGCAAAAATGGATTTTTTTTGTTAAGCAAATATTCAAATGCTTCGCAGGGGCTTCAAAATGTATGTGCACAATGTTGATGATATGATACATCATCCCTGCGAAGAAAAGAAAAATTGCTTCGCACAGTCCAAACTTACACTGTGATACGGACGTCTAAGAAGATAATTTCAGTAATAAAGGTATTTTTATTCAACCGCAGGCGAAAAAAAATATTACCAGTCATTGGAATCACTTCAAATTAATAACACATGATGTTGAAGATACATCAAAGCAAATGGTGAAAAATAAAAATTTTTGGAGTATTCGCTGCGGAGTAACCCCACTGACAGACTCCGAATAGCAACGGATGGTCATTTCAATAGGCACTCTTTGCCTATTGTTATAGTGAGTGCCTAAAAACGGATTTGGAGAAGCTGGCGTGGTTCTGGGTGGAGGCGGTAGCACCAGATAAGCTCCAGCGAGAACATTTGGAGGCAGCATATTCGATTAAGATTGAAGAACTGCAGCGACAATCCCATGTGCCTGACGGTTTTAGACGAGGATATATGAACGACATTTTACGAGTTGGATCCTCAGTTGGAAGGATTTCTCTAGTCGAATATCGCGTATATGTTGTATGGCGTATACATGTACGTGAAGCTGAGGATCGGTAACAAGTAACCATCGGGAAAACGCGGTCTCAAAGCAAAAAAAAATTAATCACAAAAGAAAATGAAAAAAAAAAAAAAAAAACATAAACAAAAGAAATGAATTTTAAAAAATTAAAATTATAAAGAATAATTTTTATTTACAATTTATGAACAAGTTTTTCATTTACAATTTAAGAATTAATTTATATTCATTCTTTATTTACAGAAAAGAAAAATAGAGTAACACCCGAGTATCTTTCCCTTTCTCGCTCCGCCCGAAGTCCTTTTCCGTTCAAGATTTTCAGCGAGAAAGAACAAATTTCCTTAATTAATCGTGTGCCACAAGAACACACCGTGTATCACACCGTATTTTTGTCTTTTTATTGTTCATCGAGTTATAATATCATCACATCCAATATTTTTTTTTTTTAAGTACATTAAAGTACATTAAAGATCCGGAGTATTGTACCGTCGTCTTCGCTATCGTCGTTTTTATGTATTACGAGAATAAAGTTGTATTTCAACGAATTTCAGAAAAAAAACTTTGACTGTGGTTATTAATGTCAAAGTATTATGCTGGAGTTATTGAGACAAAAAACTACTACATGACATTGTAATAAATGTAAAGATTACATGCTTCCGCGTATTTACTCACAACGAAACGCGACGCGTATTACGTAACGAAATTAAATTCCTATTTTCACACATAACTTTGTATCATTATTACATAAGTGCATGTAATATAAAAAAAAATTGTATCATTTTGTACGACCGGATTAAAGACGCATGTATAGCACGACGATGAAAATGAGGAAGTAACCGACGTCAACACGACAATTATTTTATTATCATTATATTATTTTTAATTTTAAATGAAATAAACACAGAATGAAAAATGTATTTTTATATTTATTATAAGTGTCATTTCTGTTTTCACATAACTTTATATATATTATATTTAATTTATTTGACAGGCAAACTGCTTTAACAGCAAACGCGCTCTCTCTCGATATCTTTCGATATCAATGCGCGTTCAACTCGAGCGACTAATGTCACTTTGTACGCCGCTTTCAATTTGAGAATTCCTCGAGAATTTCTTTTTTTTTTTTCTAAAAATATAGCGTCTTACCTGAACCACGTCGTTTCCGGTTTTCAATTGAAAACATAAAACATAATGGCCGTGGCATTACATTAAAACGTCAATTGAGATCGACGAGAAAAAAATAGATTATTAGCAAAAACTTTGTTGAAGCGGCAAATATCAAGAAGCGCAGTAGCGCTTCGACGTCAAGTACTAAAAAAACTGTACAAGACGTGTCGCTACTGAGAGTAACCTACGCCAATATACCGGAAGTGTATAGTGCGTTCCACTTTCGATCGATTTCCCAAAATATTTTTTTCAAAAAAAAAAAAAAGGTACGCCAAGTACTAAAAAATCCGATTTGCAAATATTGTTTAAAAAAAAAAATGAACAAAATTTTATAAGCCAAGCATAACAGAAAAATAAAGATTCTAAATATCAAAAAATATTTTTTTTTGCACAAAAATTGCTGAAAAAAATTGGCGTTCCAATGCTAGTGGTTTATTGTGACGCTTGCAAACACCGGAACGCCAATTTTTTACAGCAATTTTTGTGCAAAAAAAAAATATTTTTTGATATTTAGAATCTTTTTCTGTTATGCTTGGCTTATAAAATTTTGTTCATTTTTTTTTTTAAACAATATTTGCAAATCGGATTTTTCAGTACTTGGCGTACCTTTTTTTTTTTTTGAAAAAAATATTTTGGGAAATTTCACTTCTTTTTGAAAAGCTACTATTTTTTTGTAATTTTCCCTTTAAAATTAATTTCGAACTCAGAAAATTTAGATCGAACAAAATTAGTTCAATATGCAAAACCGGGCGAACGGCACGTCACATATTCCACTTGATGATTGCCGGTTATGTTGTTCGAGATCGCAAAGAAAAGGTATAATCGATATAAAATCACACGTATAACACGTAACTCGGAATTTTTTTTTTTTACTTCGCGTCAAGACAATAAACCACGATACGCAATACATAATTATTATTTTCGGAAAGACTCAAAAAAAGTGTTCACGCCGCAAAAATACGTGCCGACGATAAGAACTGTCAGCTGTGCCGGCTGTGGCGACGAGCGCGCCACCACGCGAATTTTTCTGTGAACTTATGTAAACGTAGACGGCGTATAACATTGCCACCGACGACAGCTACGCCGGCTGTGGCGACGAGCGCGCCACCATGCAAATTTTTCGATGAACTGATGTAGACGCAGACATATATATACGGGACAGGACACTTTATAATCGTTTGGACCCTGTGAAATTCCCGACCTCGAGATCTTGAAATAGGCTAAACCAATTGAATGGTAACTAGGCTCTTTCGAAAGATTGACCCAAAATTACATTATAAAAGTGTCCATGAAAATTCGATTCGTTGTCTTATTGCGAAGATATATCGATCGAAAGTTCAACGCACTATACACTTCCGGTATATTGGCGTAGGTTACTCTTAGTAGCGACACGCCTTGTACTGTTTTTTCAGTACTTGGCGTCGAAGCGCTACCGCGCTTCTTGATATCTTCGCAATAAGACAACGAATCGAATTTTCATGGACACTTTTATAATGTAATTTTAGGTCAATCTTTCGAAAGAGCCTAGTTACAATTCAATTGGTTTAGCCTATTTCGAGATCTCGAGGTCGGGAATTTCACAGGGTCCAAACGATTATAAATTGTCCTGTCCCGTATATATATGTCTGCGCCTACATCAGTTCATAGAAAAATTCGCGCGGTGGCGCGCTCGTCGCCACAGCCGGCACAGCTGGCAGTTCTTATCGTCGGCACGTATTTTTGCGGCGTGAACATTTTTTTGAGTGTTTCCGAAAATAATAATTATGTATTGCGTATCGTGGTTTAGTGTCTCGACGCGAAGTAAAAAAGAAAAATTCCGAGTTACGTGTTATACGTGTGATTTTATATCGATTATAACTTTTCTTTGCGATCTCGAACAACATAACCGGCAATCATCAAGTGGAATATGTGACGTGCCGTTCGCCCGGTTTTGCATATAGAATTAATTTTGTTCGATCTAAATTTTCTGAGTTCGAAATTAATTTTAAAGGGAAAATTACAAAAAAATAGTAGCTTTTCAAAAAGAAGTGAAATTTCCCAAAATATTTTTTAAAAAAAAAAAAAAAAGGTACGCCAAGTACTGAAAAATCCGATTTGCAAATATTGTTTAAAAAAAAAAATGAACAAAATTTTATAAGCCAAGCATAACAGAAAAATAAAGATTCTATATATCAAAAAAATTTTTTTTTTGCACAAAAATTGCTGTAAAAAATTGGCGTTCCGGTGTTTGCAAGCGTCACAATAAACCCTAGCATTGGAACGCCATTTTTTTTCAGCAATTTTTGTGCAAAAAAAAATATTTTTTGATATATAGAATCTTTATTTTTCTGTTATGCTTAGCTTATAAAATTTTGTTCATTTTTTTTTTTTAAACAATATTTGCAAATTGGATTTTTCAGTACTTGGCGTACCTTTTTTTTTTTTTGAAAAAAATATTTTGGGAATAATATTATCGGAACTATCGGATATTATCGGTGTTGTGATTGTGAGTTGTGTGAAATAGTGCGTGGCATTAAGAATAAACTTTTATAATTTTGTATCTGGAAGGCAAAAATATCGTCTAAAGTTTTTTTCAATAATCGAGAATCAAGAATCGAAACGATCGCCTTCAGTGATTACCGATCACCAATTAAAACTCAACCGATGTCATTACTTGTACGTAAGATACATACATCCTCAAAAAGGTAAGTCTATAATTATAATATAATGCAACAATAACTTTATTTGCGACATTTTTTTCTGCAATGATAGTTGGCGTATCAATATATCGACTTAAAGAGGTTGGAGCGCTGGTGTTCAATTCATCTAAATTCGACGAAATGGAGAGGGAATTGCAAACACTTCTCGATAGTATACAAATCTGAAAAAATGCATGCACATTAAAGGTACTGAAATGATTAATTTTGCATAATAATAATTGCAAAATGTTGTCAACAAATTCATGAAAAAAAAAATGATTAAACTAATTTACCGTAACTCAACTTTTTTTTTATGAAAATGATTCGTTTATTTTTCACAGCACGCTGGAATCGTAAAGAATTTTGTGTCCAAAGAGTTATATCGATAAACAAGCATTTAATTTCAATGGCACTACAGATATTATGGACTCTAAGTATAAACTATTCTTAAGTTTAAAATATTTTTCTTCGATTTCGATTTCAGTCATCCAAAGAGAGACTTCACACCAGAAGTTCGTTCGCCATTAGTTCTTGATTGCGAACTTAAATCTCGTGTGGAACAAGGGGGTCGCACTGGTGAAGGTGTGGAAGAGAGGCCCTAACCCATTTTTTAAATGTATTTTTAACCGTATTAAATCTTAATGACTAAGTTGATAAGAAAAAATAAGAACAACAAATTAAACATGAGTAATATTTCTGTACAAATTCAATTGTTTATTTAACCCTCTTATAGAATTCCCATACTAATTTAATAATGGCGGAATCACCTTTCATCGGAGCGCTACAGCGCCACCGAACCATCGGACGCGCGCGACAGCCTATGCCTATATGACCCTAGTCCATCCCTAAAAAGTTGGTGTGTCACGAGATATCGCATGCGAGTTTCGATGTATCGCAATACGATATTTGTATTGTTGTCGGTTTATTCGTGCCCGTGATTAGTCGATGATGACGACGACGATGCACCGCGAGACGTGCGCGCTCCTTCGATCTTTTGCCTCTGCTGTCACGCTTTGTCTGTTATTAGTGCATATCGCGAGGTCAGAAATCGTCGTAAAAGGTTTTTTGGAGAAGAAAATTTCCATTGCGGGAGTTTTATGGAGTTAAGGAGGAGGATATTGTGGAGAGTCTCGAGGATCTGTGCGACACGTCATTATCTTTTTTTTTTTATGTTTAAACTTATCAAGTGGAAAGGACGATGATGAAATCGTCGGATCCTTCGCGTAATAAACATCAGTTCAGGGGACACGGGTTTTATTGTGCAACGACGAACTTAACTTAAATCATCGGACGATATCGTGTGTGAAATTGTAGTTTCATTTTCGTTGAATAAACGATGGCACTGGCTCCGGCTGCAAAAAGGATGCTGCCAAAACTTCTATCTCTATCTATCTTTCTATCAAGAAGCATGCGCAAGTTTTCGCTTTTTATAAAATTTTGAATTTTAATTATTGTGTCGATTTCGAGTCGATAGCGATTCCTCATTAAAGCCGCGATTGAAAATTTTACTAAACGAAAAAGAAAAATAAGTTTCGCGAGTTGGGTTGTTTATATTTGCGTGTCCATAATTTTTCTGTTCTCCGATAAACTCGATGTATGCATATTTTTTTTATAATATTTTGACAGTATACATTTGTATATGAAAATAAAAGTTGATTCCAATTTTTTACATATAAAAACAATGATAACCTCAAAATTGCTCTGCACGCTCGATCATCATAGATTTTTTCATTGTTGTTTATTATGGGAAACTCGTTTTTTTTAAATAATAAAAGTGCGTTTTTCTTATTAATCGTTGTAATACACTGAACTAATTTAAATCGACAGTCCTCTCCTCGACAGCCTAGTCCTCTCCTAAAAAGTTGGTGAGTAACGATATTATATCGAAAGTATCGAAATTCGATATATGTATTGTTGTCGCTTTATTCGTGCCGTGATTGGTCGACGGGATTTGACAGGAGGTTACGGGCGCGGGTCGACGAGATTTGACAGGAGGATTTGACAGGAGGTTGCGCGCAGCGCGCCCGCAACCTCCTAGTCTTCTCCTAAAAAGTTGGTGGCGATTAATGTCGACTTTCGAGTTTTCACTATCGAAGGTTCGATATATGTATTGTTGTCGCTTTATTCGTGCCGTGATTGGTCGACGAGATTTGACAGGAGGTTTCGGGCGCGCTGCGCAGCGTCGGGATGTGATTGATCGACTAGATTGAAGCTCGTTTAACAGCTGCGCGCGCGTCCGAAACCTCCTAGTTTAATAAAAAGTGGAAAAATTATTTTTCGTCGCTAATAAGAAAGAGTAAAATAACAAATTATTATTTGCATATTATATTAAGGGTGTTGCAATTTCGATTTTTTTTATTTGGCATTGAGGTTAATAATCCACCATCTTATTATGATTCGCAGTCATTGCAATTGTAATATATGACAGTGCGGGGATTCCTCTGCCAACTGAGATGCGAAAGAGAGTAGCAACGCCTTGTTATTAAAACAGAAAGTGACAGAGAGAGTTTGGAGACGCGTTTGGTATTTTTCAAAGATTGATAACTAATAAGTAAAACGTTATTGAATAAACTCTTCTACTTTTTAAATATTTCACTGGTAAAATTGTGGGCCGCTATTCAACGCAACATAAGCTATATTCGTTCATGGTACGCACGCTCTCGTTCCGTCCTAATAGAAGTAAACACAGGATCTCTTTAATTCCGGAAAAACCTTTCGAGCTTTCAACAACCGTCGTAAACTACGTTACGGGAGAAAAAAAAGTGTAGGTCTCGAGTGTTCAAAGGTGCTCGGTGCACCTGAACCTCAATCTGCATAGGCGGTCTTTCTACCCTCTCGCTCGGTATCCCCGAGTTTCCGGTTTCGCCCGCTCGGTTAACACGAGCCATGCGAATTTATGAAACTATGCATACGTAATACAACGTACGTATACGATCTACCGACCTTAAAACGTGTCCGTAACGCCGAAAATAGGCGACATGCCCACACGGCTTCTGGAAGAACAGTAATATACGAATATCCCTCGCTTCTCGTTGTTTCATAATAAGAGTACAAACCTCAATGGAAAAAAATACGAATATCATAACAAAAACAATTCCTGCGACAGATTTTTTTAAATATTGCAATTAAATTTCCTGCACTGTAATTCCGTTGTGATAAAAAAAACCCTCTCACTTTTATGCAGAATTTTTTCACCAACGATGTTTTTTTAGAGTGCTTATATTTCCATAGTAGTACGAAGCGTGCTGGCTATAAGAAATCCTAAAACCTTCCAAGTGCCTCGACGTGCAATTTCCTCACGGTCGCGAGAAGATGGAGAGAAAAAATAAACGTAGCGAACAAGGACTTTCGTGAAAGTTACGTATTTGACCCCCTCTCGCCCGCTTGATGAGTCACCCGTTGTCGTGGCTAATCCTATAAAAAATTAAAAACATTTTTCTTCAAAAAATGTTAAAAAACGTCGCCAAGTACTTTAAAAATTATTTTCAAATAATTTTTCGAAAATAAAAAACTTTAAAAAACATCATACGAGCCAAGTAAAACAAATTGAAAAAAGAACTTTGCTCGTCCTTTCTTTCATCGCTACTACATTTATTTGTGATCTAAGCACTTGCCAAGGTTGCATGGCTCTTGTATACACACGCAGACGCAACACACATCGGACAAATAATTGACAATAGAAAAAATCTATAAAAAAAAAATTTTTAATTAAAAAGAAAAACTCCCGACTGCAAAAACAGTGAAATAATGCCACGGAGGCTCAATGGATCTCAAAAATCCATGGACGGATGCCTAACCTCCCAGCCATAGAATCTCGATACGAAAATCTGTTAAGACATTTTTTGTCGTTTTGACAAACATGTATGCCAAAGATTCGAGGTGAAATTTCTCGACCGTTGCGAAACGCATAACTCCCGTCTTTTTGGCGGGGGGGGGGGGGGGGGGGGGGGGGGCTGTCGGGAGTTCAAAATAATTTTTATCGTTAAGGCGCGGATTTTGAGGGCGATATCGCGATATCTCTTTATTGCGTGCACCGATCGACTTGATTCAGGGCTCAATTTGAAGCTTATATTTCATTATTAGTGAAAGATAGTGAAAGTGTCTTTAACATTTTGTACCGGTGTCTCGTTTCCGAGAAAAAACTTGCCAAAGTTTGAAGGGCACGGTATTAGCGTATAAGGACAAAGTAGTACTCGACGCGCACGAGCTCACTGCCCGGACTTTTATTTTCTTAAACTCCTTGGCGTCGAGACGCTATTGCGTCTCTTGATATAGTCCTTGAAAGCAACGTTCGTATAGCGTATGTGTTTTTGTTCCAAGTTTTATCATCATGCTTTACGGCATGCTTCTCATAAGTGTACGATCAAAAATTCGTGTAATGTTTACACGAAACTACACACATTAATAAATCGTGAACACACGTAGTTTCAACGTTTATGAAATATCTTGAGATTCCAACCCATGGGCGAAGGGAGGGGCGGGACGAGCGGGAATACTCGACACAAGAACGAGAAGACAAGAGGCATAGCTTTTATGAAGATGTATTATATCGTGTCAGAAGCTGGATGAAGCTACTATGAGTGTTTGTGTCCTATGCGAAACTATACTTGTGTTACTATCGTTTTATCCAACGTGAATTTACAGTATTATCGTACGTGACGTTGTTTCTGTGAAGTGACGACGTCCCGAGACGATGTTGTGGACTTTACACGGTGATGATGCACTCGTCCGTGCATGCGTTTCACACCTCGACGAAGAGACAGGGCGCATCTTGTTCCGCTAGTTCCAAGGTAGAGAATGACGTTGAACGTACGTCAACAAGCGAATCACGTTGCACCCTGAGTTAGGATCCTAGGGGTGAAGGGGGTTTGTACTCGGTCTATACCCTTATCCCGACCGGCATAGATTTGCCTGGATCACTGCGGGAAATCTTACCAAGATACATACATCTCGACCATATCTGTCGTGCGACGTACATAGGTATAACGTGAGTAGTTCTGTTCTCCCTGGACGAAACTTTGCTCTCGTCTACGATAAACGTGCATCCTTCCGTAAGCAACTATAAATTTCATCTTTCACATATTACGATACCGTGGAAAATATGAAAATTTGATGTAGACGCGTAGAACGCCAAGGCAATTTTCCGAAGCATACGGTAAACTTCTCTGTTTCAATATACCTACTATGTTACTTCAATATTGAAAGCAACTTGATGCAATACGAGTCGTCCTTATAGAAAAGAAAGTCCTGCTGGGCACAGATTCGGATGCCAATAACTGGAACAGTCTATGCTTTACTGTGCTGTAAAGGGTTAAGGCAACATATAGCCACGATATGTATGTGTACTGTAAAAATTAATATTAATTTTTAACATAATAATTAAATAAAATGTAATTAAATTAATTATTAACCAATTTATTTAAAATAAAATAATAGTAATATTAAATGAAATTCATAGATATATTACGCGATATATGTTTGATGCGTTGCACACATTTTTGTAGTTGAAATAAACGCATGAAATGTAGTTGTCGCGATTTCTATACATGGAAGATGTTTTTGTTCGAGTTTTCCTATCGTCAGACATCCGTCGTAGCTGCATCTTTACTCACGGATTCGCGCCTCAGTAAAACGAGATGCCTGGTAGACCGAGCTGTTGCGCCGGTGGAAAGTCGTCACGCGAATCATGCTGCACCCTCTCTCGCATGGCTTCTCTACATCCCGTCTGCGTGTATGAACCATAGATATATGTATATAAACTGCATGTATACGACGTATTCGAAGGAAGCGTAGGTATACACACGTATGTGATAGTCGCGCATTCGCCTTGCAACCATTCGCCAATGCTCTCCCCCCATTCTCCGCGACGTAGAACTTCGTCGTCGTATAGTCGCATAGCAAAACTTCGGTCTCGGGTTGCCGTGCTGTGCATCCTCTCGTACATAACCGGCGAACCTGTATTCTATCCCTTTTTGACTCACGGTTTCGCGAATCCGTCTCTGTCTATATCTCTCCAGCTTGGAGCGTCGAAAGGACGACAGGGGCGCCGCTGGTAATGGTTCAAGTTTCGAGGTCGGCACCTCTGTGAGTTCTTCCCAGTTCCTCCACTACTAAACTCCCCCTTTCTCCCTGTGCACTCTTCGTCCCCGCACCTCGTGGCATTCAACTCGCCCGCACACGGGTGGCTACCAGCAGCTCTGACCCGGCTGGCGGCTTGCGCGTCGTTGAAATATTGTAATTAAAATTGTTCGTACCCCACCCAGCGAGGATCGCCCGCCGACCCAGTCTGAAGACTACCCCCCCCCCCCCCCCCCCCGTTTCCTGCCTCTCCAGACTTCCAACTCTAACGTCCAACCCTCGCCTACGTCCCGACGACCTGCGACCCGACGTTAATTTGTCGCGGGAGACCGCCACCGTGGGATTATAGCCTGCTCACCCGCGCTCAACGACGATAAATATTCATCCCTTGTATCCCGTGAGAGGTCTGGAACCGTGACTTACGGTACCGTATCTTGTCCGAGGTCGCAAGGCCCTCTTCTTATCCGCGGCTACGCTTTCCCGCGGGAACACGAGAGTCTGGCTAATCGGAATACTGAAGACTTTCTTAAGTACAGTGAAACGTATCCGGATCAGATCAGAGATTTTACGCAGTGCGTATGGATGGGCTCTAAACAATAACTGTAGTATACACTCTAATTGCATAGATGCCATGCCCGCCGTAAGGAATCTTTGATTTTTTTACTGACACTATTCTGACTAGCCACGATCTCCACTACAAAAACTGACGGTAATAGAGATTATGTATGAATATTTTCCGAATGACACTGCTCGAGATCCATAAGTGCCGTATCGTAAGGTATCATTATCGCATAACATCTCATCCCAACTCTTCTCTTGAAAGTACTTTGTCTCGGCAAGAAATCACGTGAAATATAGTTCAGAATCGTATACTCGACTGTTCTCGGCACTACGATCCACAAATATATACACATTTATTGCACGTATATAGAAAATACCCTTACTTCGGCGGGGTAAATACTCGAAGCCAAGATTTTCTCGTCATCCTTGCCTCTTCTCTTATAATTCTCGGTTTATTTTTCAGCTTTCCCTGTGCGAATGCATGTGCCCAGAGGCACCGGCACTCCTAGTAGTACACTTCTAGTATATACCATTATAACGTCTCGGCGGAACGAGCATTAGTAATTCGCGTGGAGAGGTCACCGGGTGCAGCAATGCGCAACGAACACCACCCGCAGCAGCAGGAGCACCGAGCACCGGAGAACACCGAAGAGTATACACCGGCGGCAACGCGTTAACGCTAAAAGCCCTGCGACACGGTATATAGTAAGTACAGTTGGAAAAAAAGCAAAGGGAAAAAGTATCGGTAAATCCAGACCACCTTGCCATGTCGTGAACGTGAAAATTAACGGGGTTGCATGCCCTCTTTCACCCGCTTTTCCCTCTTACCACTCGTTTTTAACCCCTCCACTAATGCTTCCTGCGGCCGCGGCGACCTTTTCGACGTTGCAAAACTCCCCGCCCTTCCTCTCACTCCATGCTTCCACGGAGTCTCGAGTTTTCTGCATTTCTTCGTTCATTTATGCCCTCATGGGTTCTGAACGCTTTACGCGCTGCAGTAGCAATTACGAACATCTGTGCGTCTCCACTCCCGGAATCTGCGTATTTAGACTCAGTACCAACGCAGGTGGCATTTCTGGCATTACAGGAGTTTTGAGACAAGTGCGAGCAGTGTTAAGTTGACGTAATCCGGTGCCGTGACGCTGCGACCGACAACTCCGAGCTTCTCGAACTTCGCGCGACTGTCGTGGGGTTTCCATCGACGATTACCTGCATACGGCTACCGTATTGCCTATCTTGGGCCTCCAGATGCCTTCCGTAAAAGGTAGGAGTTACGCTTCGAATCCTTTACGATCTTAACACGCACCCCTTTGGGTATAATTTTCAACTTGTACTATATATCTCGAGGATATAATTGCTCAAATTTAATTTCGAAGTGGAGAGGCAATAGAAGATTTATTACACTGATAAGATTGCGATAGTCGACTCGTTGCACGTATCATTAAACATTCTAAGGATCGCCGCAGTACGTTCAAATTGAGAGCCTATGGATTGCTGAGTCTATATCATGCACGACTGTTCTACGCGCTCCGCATGCATTCACGAGTCAAGGGAACCAATTAGTTAGTGAAACAACCGAATGCTCGATTCGCATAATACCAAATATAACTGAACGTTTATGTGCCAACAGTGGTATATAAACTATGAGTAGGCAACCAGGAAGATATACTCGCGAACTATTTCACTTCGGTACTGGATAGTTAAGAGACGAATCCTCGGTTGAGTGCCATAATGATGGGCCCTTGAGAAGTGCTCAACCATGCGAAATTCATCTCTCTATCCGCGTATTCGACTTGGGGCACCAGATAACTTAATTGGGAATAACGAAAAAGTTACATCGTTGCACGGTAACAAATAATTCTTTCATAACTTCGGTAATGCAAATACTTTTTTTGTTAAATAATAAGGCAATTACCATTTTTTTTTAACGAAACATTTATATCGGTATATTTTATCATTTTTTACAGTATGAAACCAATGTCTTGAAAATGCTTTCGTAGAAAAATATTATTATTTGAGAGCAGGCAACACCTTCATATATTTCTCGAGTTCCATACATTTTATGGGAGCATATCATCTACCTGACGAGTGAAATTCCAAGCCTTAATCTTCTTTTTTTTTCAAGGATTATAGGAATTAATTTAATTTTTTTTTATTATAAAGTACATGCATTGAAAGCCTTATAAAAAAAATTAGCAAAAATCTTGACAAAAAGAAGGATCTGACAACCGAACGAGTGATTTGCTTTTTATGAAGACGTTTGACGCTGGTCAGTCTCTAGAAGCAACGACGGACCTAAAATGGAAAACCAAATAAGCTATTTCGGTTAATGAAAATGACGAATTATTGATGGTCGCTAGTTTTTTTTACAACAATGATAGTAAATAAAAACTGCCACGTGAGAGAATGCTGCTGACTCTACGTAATTGTTAAACATTAAGGCTCGATTA
Organism: Cryptus viduatorius; assembly: GCA_964006125.1. NCBI lineage: Eukaryota > Metazoa > Arthropoda > Insecta > Hymenoptera > Ichneumonidae > Cryptus > Cryptus viduatorius. The sequence goes on from OZ023228.1 coordinate 12,953,979, forward strand.
AAAAATAATAAAATCATCAATGACTCGTCACTGATAATACCCACCCTGTTATTAACTTGAATAACCCGGATTATTCTTTTGGTTTCGATGCATCCTCCCCACTGGGGAGTTTTCACCACCAACGGTAACAAGTTAGTCTTCTACTGTCAATATTTTTTAAGTATCCGCGCCGACCTTTTCATTCGCAAATCTCGATATCGTATACTTAAGAAAAGAATCATTTTATTATGTCTTATAGTTTTTAAACCCGAAAACGTACAAACACGAAAACGGTACACAAAGAAAAAAGATAAGTTGAATCCATAAATCAGCGCTCGCAGGTGGTGAAACAAATTGTCAGTTCTTTAAAAGAAATAATTGGCATAGTAAGGAACGAAATAGTAAATTAAACTAGCGGTAAGTACGTTTAATAACTAAGCATTTCTTTCAGCCAATTAAATTTTTCTCAGTATAGATGTGTTCCCTTAAAAAATCCCATGTGTAGCGGCGTGCTAGAGGGTTTCGGCAATCGCATAATTTGTTTTCAACATTGTTCACGTTTATTCATTCATTTTGTTGAAAGCTTTTGCTGAGTACTATATCCCGTCGGTGAAGATCGAATACTGTAAACTTCCCTCTCGTGATTATATACCGCAGTCAGATAGTATATCATTGCACCGCGAACGCATGTAGTTCTCGTAGAGTTCGTTCTGGTAATCTACCACCGGTACTGATAAGCCTACGAGAAATCCACTCCTCATTTTCAAGGGATAGAGAAGCATTCGTTGCGCAACGTGGATCAATGGAGGCAACAGGGAGAATATAATAGTGTATGCATGATGTGCTCCTTCATGGATTTCTTCCGTTAAATGTTTACTTCCGGTAATGTGGCCTTGTTAAACTCATTTTTCTCGGGCATTCATCCTATTTGTTTATATATTGTAGATAATATAAATACTACATAGTAGCATTTCACGTTTCCGCGAATTAATCGGATCAGCGACTAAGCAATACAGAAACGGTTTAGCGAAAGGTTTCTCACACATTTGCCACAACTTCTATTTACCGTACAATAAACTCTCATTCACCCTTCGAACTCTGGGGAGACGGAGGGGGTTTAGGGACAACAACACTACCTCGACTACGATTTTTATCGGTCTGTTCGACCGATAATCAGCTTCGAAACTTGCTTTTCACTATTCCTCGTTCTCTCGGTAAAGAATCAGCTGTTTAACCAGAGAGAATCCGGGTCTTTTGCTCTCCAATACTGGAGAGCTCAATGTCTCAAATAGCATCTAGAATTCTACGTCTCCTTTGAAGTGAGATTTTTACATTAAGCCGGGTGATACAGTTTTCCCTAGTGTGTCTTGGGCTGAAACTACATTAAGTACGTTGAATACAGTAAACATAAATAACAACAACTTAAATATTAAAAGGACAACCGAGGATTTTTCTTACCTTATTGAGTAGACTTCTTTAAATCATTACATCGCAGTACAAAATGTTGAAGTAATACAAAAATGTATTTTTATCGATGTTGAGACATTTGTTTAAACAAATATAGATTTTTCGTAGATGCGACTACCTTATTGGCAATCGTTGGCGACCAGGGATCGCTCACGAAATCGAGCAACTATTACTTGAATGAATACTATTTGCGTGAACATAATCTTAGTTAAGAGGATGTGAAGCGAAATTACATGGAACAAATTTATATGGTAAAGAGTATGATTCCCTCGTTATTTTGGTATAGCATCACATGTTGAAAATACACCGATTGCGGTCGTCTGAGAAGAGACGTATACCGACGGATAATGACGATATGTCTGGTATCCGTTGGAGGATTCTTATAAATTTCCACGAAACTGCAAATCGTTTCAGTGAAATTCGTGAAAATTATATTCGTGACAAGCCGTCTTTGAGTCTCAATACGTTATTGATTCTCTTTACGTGAAAAAATAGTTTTTCACATGTGCAATAAATTTTTTATTGATCTTGAATCCATTCGGGAGTTAAGTTAATGGCGCTTCCCATTTCGTACGCTATCACTGTTACTGATGGCATTCAATATGGACGGTCAATTCGTTGACCAATTCGTTTATTCGGCCTATGGAACAGGTGATAGGCGAACGACCAGGGAAAAAGGAGATCGAAAGATTGAACTAGTAGTAGTGATATCGACAGTTTGGCAGTTTGGTTTGGGCGAGTTTTGCTTCAGGGTTTCGATTAAAAGTAGCATTATCGCTTCGATTGATGAATCCTGCAAAAATAGGTCAGTTCTGAGTGGTTTATATTTTATAGTACAGTCCACGCTCCGTACTCTTAACTCCCCTTAACTTAACTGGTCCCTTATTTTAACTCGTTACCATGGTAACGAATTCCCTTAACTGTATTTCTCCTCAGCCCCTTTTCCCCACTCCAAGCGGGGGAAACCCCGCGCGCATACGCCTCGGTACCCCTACTCACAGGAACTGACCGGGAGTAGGGACGATAGAGGAAATACAGAATAGGCATCGGGTCCGGTCCCGTCGAGTTAAGAATACGGTGCTTGGACTGTAATACAAATGAATTTCGAAATATTGAGTATAAGTTCGTTTCATCGTAACTCCATCATGAAAATATAAACTTTTTTTAAAACATCGTCACAAGAATCAACTAAGGTTCGTTTTAAGGATCCTCCGGATCAAAGACTCCCCGAAACAGAAAAGTGGTCTAGTAGTTATTCAAGTGAGAATTCCACAGTTGGAACAATGGCGATCTACTAGTCGTAGGATGCTGTACTTTTTCCATTTCAACCTAAGTTTCTTTTTCTGTTCCCTTACAGTCGTCCGGGAGAACCTCAAGTCTTTTATTTTACTCGTGTGACTCTCCGTATGGTGAACAGTAGTACGGTACACGGTTGTCGACGGCGATAACGACTCCAGAGATGGAAATTCGCCGTATTTTCGTTGCCGGTATAGTACTGAAGCGTACGTGAAGAGACGGACCCAAGTGGCCGGTGCTGGGGTGATTATGGACAGTCTCGAAACTGTGTGGACTGTCCGAACACCCTCTGCCAGCGTCTGACCGTAGGTACATAGAGTCGGTTGGCAGACTAGCAATGTGCACACCGTTGCACCCAACTATATAACGCTATAAGCACATAAAGCGGATAATATAAACCTACTACCAAATATGTCTGGTAGTCGGGAACTGCGCGACAGGCCGCTCTCTCGTCGAGAACGCTTGGTGAACTCGTTGTCCCGTACAAAAGCTTTTTTTTTTCCTACGGAAAATACACTGCGTGACGTTATATGTTTTTTCCCTCGCCCCTCATTCCCCCGGCTGTGCGACAGTACGTGCTTTTTTGTTAGACTCTGAGCACATGCACCGGGTAACCAGAGTAGGCAAACATGGGTACTCATCGTGCTTGCCGTGAACGACAAAACGAACGGATGGACCATGCGTCTAGGTGGTGGGGGCACACATTCGATAACCCGTTTATTCACCACCAACTCCACGAGTTGGCGTTCGCTATGGACCAGCATCGGCGAAAAGTAGGTACGGGGGTGAGAGGGCCAAGCGAGCGCGTGAAAGCGAATCAGAACGATAGAGCGAATGAGAACGATGTTAACGTGAGCTTGTAAACGGAAAGCAGGCCCGACTACCGCACGTGGAATCTCGCAGCGCACACCACCGACCACCCGAACGGTCCAGACCAGCAATGGCCATTTTATGGTCGTATCGGACGTCCATTGAGTGCCCATTAATTCCTGGTACGATTGGCCTAGAGACGTAGGAATGGGGTGCAGGAAATCGAGGACGCGTGCCGACGTTGCTATATAGGTTATTCCCTACAAACCCGGCATGAAAGTAGCTGCATGCTAGTGCACTCACTTCTCAGCTTTGCTCGATCTCTGTGTGCCCGCTAACTCGGTCTCTTCATGGAGAAGCACGAGAAACGAGAGACTATCGTTTACTCTCTGTACCTTACACGTGCACTGTAAACAGCACGTTTTACCGATTTTCCACTGGTACAACAACTTACTCCCTTTTCCCTTCGTTGCTCTATCAACCTCAGAATTACGTGGCGTCGGAATCACAGTTATTTCGAAACGAGGAAATAAATGTATAAACTACTTGAGCCGCGATTCACTTCAATGTGCTCTGCGCATTTTGGTATACGTCGCAATATTGCCTATGCGAGTGCTGAGTGTGCACACTTCTCGGCCAGAAAGGATTTGCTGTTGCCCCAACTGCATCCCGACTTTTCATTCAACATACTAACCCCACTTCTAGCGTTGCTCCTCTTGCCGCTTGTATGAATATTTCACTCACTGCTTTATTCTTTTTTATTCTGCGGATTTTTTTCAACGCATTCTGTTCTTCTTTCATGCGGCAAGCTTCTCCGCATGAAAGAAGAAACTGATTTGCAACTGTATGCGAAACGAACCAATGAATGCCACATTCGTCGAATAACCCAGTTTTTTCAGCATGGTCCAGATATGGAGCATGTAAAATATCTACGCAATGGAAGGCACGATGAATGGTTGTAATAAAAAAAAGTCGTTCTTGATTATCCCAACTAGGATGCACTCCATTAAGCTGCAACTCCACCGAGTTTGATCCTCGGCATCCGTTTCGTGTACCTCAAGATGACATGGAAATAGCTAATAATGGTCTCTGTTGTACGTTCCCTTATTTTCCCCGCCACGGATACTTCCATATCACTTCGTTGAAGGTTAAGGGAGAATAAGCGAATGCCAGCAGGTGCACTCATCAAAATATTATACATAAGTACACAGATACATCATAGATGGTCTATTTTATATGCATGTAAGATTCTATCCTTTCGCGTAATCGATACGTACAACATTCCCTTCCATTTATTATAACATACAGCGAACCCTTAGCGATCCCTTAGCAATAGTCTCGAACTGCGAATAGTCAGCCATTCATGCTAGTTTATCGTTTCGTTCTGTACTTAGGAGCTTTGAAGCATTTCACTATACAAACGACTGCGAAAATACTCAGCTTTCAATCGAACGAGTACGTACCTATCCTGGCATTGAATGCAAGCCCCACGAACACGATTTACGTATGTGAACTACGCATCGTACTAGAACTCCGTATATCTCGTTATTCCTTTCGCTCTCTTGGGATCTATGACCACGAAGATGACAAAAATGTTTAGAACGTAGACCGTTCTCATTTTGATTGAATGATCATATCTTTTGTACCTTTAATTTTGTATTTTGGTACGCGTTTTTTATTTAAGTGATTTTTAGCCGTTTCAGATAGATGTATAACTTTCGCTGTTTGTCTGGGAGAGTAGTCGGGAGTTGACAAATACTGAAAAAATGCTTTTTGTACGAACTTTATGATCAGTGCGACATGACATAAAATAATGGCGCACATAAAACGAAACAGCATTCACAAAAGATGTTTTGTTTGTTTGTTGCAAAGCATCGCATCGCATCGCATCGTTTTTTTTGTCGCCCTAAATGAGCAGCTACTTCTTGCGAAAATGTATTTTTCAGCCATCTTACTGAGAAGGGTGGGGGAGAATCTAATGAATTGTGTGATTTTCTGCTGCGTTAGCTATTCATACACCATCCGAGTCGCACAAAGCAACACGAGATCCATTCGCTACAAATATCAAAAGGGTAAAAGATTGATGTGGACGAACGAAGTCCCAACTAATTGCACGCTTACTTCTCAAGCAAGCTTTCAATCGTAGCAAGGATCTAATTCAGATCAGTTCCATTTGAAATTCTAATTCCTTGGGTGCAATTTCGTGAATTAGGGAAGTTAAGAAGGAATCTTACTGCAGCTGTCGTCAGATTCACGATATCTCTGAACGAATAAATCTATCATCCGGAAAGATCCAGAGAAAGACAGTGGAATGAGTAATTTAATTCTCACATTTAACAAGTCGTGCCTCCGGAAATTATAACATACGCATGGCAGATCACGGCAGTGATCTGATTAATTGACGATAATTTCTGGGTACTTGCTGATCTAGCGACCGTCAATAGGCCGTTCTTGTAATGGACTCCTTTCGATAGGTTCGAAACACACGAGCGCACACGTTAGTTACGATAGAGTGACGGGGGGGGGGGGGGGGGTCGAAGTGCGATCGAGGCAGCGGTAGTGACGATCGGTCGGAGTCCGAGAACAATTTGAGGAAGGCAACGGCCCGCGTGCACCAGCAATTCGGGCAGTAAGTTATCGACTCGTAGATTATCACTAGTACGTGCTACGAATACCGTTACGTAGGTCCAAAGCTTCGTTCACGAGGAACCGAGAGCCTTGGCTTCCACGTCGTCGACGTCCCTGTTCCCTCTTCACCTCCGTCTCGTCCACTGCGATGTCAGTTCCTTCGAGAGGGTTGCGGGCTACCTGTCCTCGAGTATCCTCCGACGAGACAAACTCTAGCGTTAATGCCCGCAACGGTGTGCATACTCCGGTAAGCGTGGGGACTGCGCTTTGGCGACGCTGGCACACTCCACCCTCTCTCTGTCCACCCACTTGACACCCTTGCGACCAGTCGCATTATCACACTTTACGGTGACGATCCATACACCCTACATTCGCTACAATATACTAACAGCAGTACAGTGCAGAATCTCCTAAGTGAAGGTTAGTCGCTGATAATCATGATCCCTTAAGGGAGTGTGCATATACCTAACGGGGCGAAAACTAACTACAATCGTTGTATTGCTTTTTTTTTTGTTTCTTTCATTAAAACTGTAGGGAGGAGTGAATGGAGTGAGCGAGTGTTATCGCTGCTGAATAAGTAATTTATTTTGTTATTTTTTGTAATGGACATTCTCCAGTGAAATTTTGTGGACTTGTGAGTCGATGGCCATCTGAGTTTTTTTTTAACGATTTTGAATTTTTATTAATTATGACATGTTTTGTCTGGGAATTGGGACATGGCTGGCCATTAGGACGTTTACCTTATATAAGAATATGAAAAATCAAAGAGTGCCAAAGACTTCTTAGTATAATCAACGTGTATGACACGTTTTGCTTTTAAATTTCAAACTCGAATTTTAATTAATCAGGTAGACATACGTCATTAAATTAATGATCGATGCTGGATTCATCATCGTGCTAGTGTTACGTCCCAGAGCGGTCTCGGGAGTCAAGTTAACCTCCTCGCGTAAAGCGCGAAGAGTTTATATTTATTTTTTATGCGGATCGGACTGATTCGCCCTGTACAGGACGTTCTTGAGGTGGGTGTGCGATTCACATGACAACTCGAAAGTACAAGTAACTCTGATTCATAGATGTAAAAACAATTTAATTAATGATGATAAAAAGGGAATTGTTTTGAATGAAATAACATATAAATAATCAGTAAAAATATAGAAGATTTAAAAGCGCTCTCCACTCACACACGCATTACGACTAATACTACTTACGATTATATACAAATATTTTGCTGCCTACGTTCACTCACTTCCATCACACCTTCTTTACACGTCACCACTCTCTTCTCTCACGCCACATTCACTCTCGCTCTCTTCTAATCTATCGTACACCTCTCTTTTAATTCTACACGACAGTTTTCGATTGTTCGTGGCGTAAAGTTAAAACACTATTCTAGCACGAGAAGACTGACCGCTGCGACGCAAAACACTAACTTGGCTCCCTTCGGCCTTATCGATTTTCGAACAATTTCGTTAGACCGCGGATTTCCGAAGAAAGATTTTAAGTTTGCTATGCAGGAGCTACTCGAGGAGTTTATCCGAGACTAGCTTTCGCTCTCGTTGTCTCGGGACTGACGTCTCCGGCGTGCTCATCCGCCGATCTCGCGACCGGCGGGTGGCCAACCGGCGAGAATTTTTGTTGTTTTCGCGCTTCCAATGTCAGCAGAATTATGGTGACGAATGCTCTCGCGATATCTGTTACCGTTGCGAGTCGCGGTGATCAGTCTATCTTATGATATTTAATTTTCTAAGTTTCAACTTCGTCTTCTACTCCTCATCCTCGTGCGACGGCGGTGGCAAAATTCGTCACCGCGGTCGCAGTCTGCACGAGGATAACGTATTTGAACGCGATAAGGGGTTTCTTGTATCGCGCCAAAAAATTTTCCGTCGAATAGGGATCCTTTACCAGCGCGATCGTAACACTAGTTCATTGAGCTTTATTTTTGAAGACTGAAATTTGTGAAAGCGTGAAGCCCAGTCGTGACTTTCAACTTTGTTACTTAAAAGATCGAGTATGGTACAAACATTTTCAGGGAGTCATCTTTCATTTTAAGGCGCCAAAGGTGACTTTTTCTTCTAGAGAACCCTGTATGTCGGCTAAACGAATGTGTATTTAATGAGAGCATTATCATTCAATCCGCTCGCCGTGACACTAGTTTGTTCAACGAATATTATATGATAGTGATTAGTTTTGAAATTGCATATACAGCCGAGGGCTGAATTAATCCTACTGTACTATATCCATAACATAGACACACCCTCTATGGCGTAGCCATTGATACCAATCACGTGTCAGCAAATATTTGTTCGTTTCAATTAACGAATATCCCGGTTATTTTGACTTATCGGCATTGGACCAATAGTCGAGTGGTTGGTGGTTTAGGGATACTCCGGCAGCTCTATATTCGCTATGCCAGATACTCACACACACACACCCACACCCATTTGAATGTATATATATTGATAACAAGAGTGTGGAGAAGCGTGCACGACCCGTTATGAAATACCGTGACTCGATTCTCGTGAAAACATTATTTCGACTGAAAATTGCAGTGTGGCGTGAATTCGACGAATGACGGGTAACGTGGCGAAAATCGAACGAGTTTCGAGTTGAACAGCGCGAAAATGGATGAGGGGTGTTGGTGCGTCGGAATAGCAGGTAGTTTCGAGTATATGCGCAGAAAAGGGATGGCACTCGTCAACGACGCGAACCGTTAAATTCGCGGCACGATCAACTCCCATCTCGATGCGACACGTCGACTACCTGCCTCCGCGTTCAGACAACCCCCGGTTCTCCCGTACTCATCCTCTCTTCCTTTCTAACCCCCGTGCAATATCACCACGAGCCTTCATACTATAACCGACACAGAAATGATTCGCGGCCAGGAAATTATTGGTGAATCATGATTTCGCTAGAGAAGAACACAGTAGAGCGCGAGCGACACCGCGGCTGTTGCGAAGGGCGGTGAGCGTGTGGGTGAGGGGGTATTTGCTACGACACGTTGCCCGCAGCTGCCGGCATTACGCTCGTCGGCGGAAATAACTCCCGGAACTCGAGGGCTCGTGCTCGGATTAATTTAATGAACCGGGCGGGAACGGGTGAGGCACACCACCACCCCCAAACCAACCCCTATCTACACCAGAGGACGGTTCGGGCAGCTCGCAACTCACTCTCCCGTCTCCGAACTCGGGCAATGATAATTCCGCGGGGGGGGGGGGGGGGGGGGGAGTAGGGGAGGAGAAGGCTATATGACAGTGTACATGTACTAAACGAAAAGGGTTATCCGGAGAAAAGCGAGACGAGGATGAGAGATAAAAACGAGTGTCGGCGGCGCACACGAAGCCGATTGGATCCGAACTGAATTTATCGCTCAGTCGCGAGGAGAATAGTTGGAAATTACCTGGTAAATTCGCGTCACGCATGAAAATTTACAATTTCGATTTGCCGATTGAAATCTCCCTCTTTCCGTTGTATCTGCATCTCTCTCCCTCAGGCCGCGGGTGCGTGGTGCGTCGCATTCGCGAATCGTTCTTTCTGTCGATAACGGTGTGGGCGTAGATGGGCTGAGGGGAGAGAGAAAGCGAGTTTTGTGGATAAAATGACATGAACTATGCCGGTGGAAATGGTGAAATAATAAAAAAAAAATACAATAAAAAATTCGAATAAATGTAAACAAAGAACTGTGCAACATCGCACTGACACGAAATACCCTCAATTGATATGTGCACCACTGTTATCGTTGGAAAATCGAGTGTGTTGAGGACTCTTGCATCGAACAACGAGTTAAAATAGAAATTGAACCACGAGGAGAATTCCATTAGCTTCTGATACGTGCGATACAATTTTTTAATTCATATATTATTTCAATTTGCATTGCAGCACACTCAAGTGCGATGGGTGTAGTATTCTATGAATGACGATCATTGGAGAGGGTTATAGTGCTTATTTTTCATGCGGTATTCACAATCCTGGTATTTCACTATTTTTTATCGCTAAAAAAATCTCATAAAAAATCCCACGCGATTGATATATTGTTCGTACCGGTATCGAGATCGCACGAAAAGATCCCCGCGTCTAACAATGTGTGGTTGAAGTTACATTTTTTTAAATATGGTTTTTGAAGTTTTTTTCATTTGAGAAAAAGTTGACCGGTTCTATATTTTTTTATACTTAATACCTAGTAGTACTTAATATTAATTTTTATACTAAATACGGACCTGGACATTTTTTCATAGGATCAGAAGACTATTATTAACAAAATTTAATAGGATTATTGACACGATTTTTTTCGCTTACAAAAATGTAATAAAACTTGCTTGTTCACATAAAATCGCAAAACTACTCAGAAGAATCTGAAGTATTTTTTCTGTATACTTAACTCCCGTGATTTGTCGTGAATATAATTACTGATCACTTGTATACGAGATATAACATGCTTGAATTTGTTTTTTTGTTTGTTTAACATTTTTATTGAGTTTTTAGGCACTCACTTCAAAAATAGGCAGAGGGTGCCTATTAGAGTGACCTTCGAGGCCTCTTCGGAGAGCTATTGATGGGAAAACTGTGCAGCGCATGAATCTAAGCAAACATTTTTTTTTTACCGTTTGCTTCAGGGTACCTCCAACATGATGCGCAGTGTACTTGAAATTACTGTGATTTGTATTTAAATATTTTAAATATTTTTCTAGCGTGTTGGTGAATGAAAATACCTTTTTGGTTGAAATTTTCTTATCGGATATTTGTACGGTGCTGTAATTTTGGACAGTACAAACCAATTTTGTTCTCGATCGCAGGGGTTTTCTATTACATTATCACAATTATGCACATCACTTTTAAAAACAATATGAGACCTTAAAGTATGCTGCGTACAAAATTATTGCTCAGAAGTTTTCACTTTCTCCCATCAAGTGCTCGCACGTGCTGCAATAATGAACTGTACGTACCAATTTTTTTTTTCTCCTTCGCACCATTATTTCATTGTATAATAGGCACTATGAACAGCTAATTTGCAGACATTCCGCCATCTCTAACTATTTTTTGTTCGCAATTTTCCATAAAAAAAATGTTCTCATGTTGAATGTCTGTACGGTGCTGCAATTAGAAATCCTGGAAACCTATTTTTTTATCCTATGCAACAATATTTTATTGCACCGAAAGCATTATGCCCAGCAAGTTCGAAGTCATTCCGACAAATCAACTTCTTGTTATAAAATTTTTTAATTGTGCAAAAAACAATTTTTCCAATCACGTTTAAAAAACCTGTCGATCGTGGAAAATAAAACACAAAATATCATATCACAGATACACAAATATTTGGCTTTTTATATGTTTTTGGCGAAAATCTTTCACAAAATTTTGCAATAAAAAGTGTAAATTTAGCGTTTCAACTTAAAAATTCGCATACTAATTCCCAAAGAAGATTCGTTAAATATCCAAAATAATTGCGATTCACCAAGTAGAGCTGAAAAAAAAATCGCGAATAAATATTTTTTCGTTTTATTCAATCTGTCAAATTTTAGAAGCAGATGACAATTTCATAACTGACGATACACAGATGCTCATGCGCGATGGTACTTATACTCTGTGGCGGAATCGTTTTCAAATAAAAAGAAAATCCGCATTTGTTTTCAATACTTGTTCGTATTATACCTCAAATAATGAAAAACAGGACCTTCATTTTTTTCAAATTTCATTGAATCTTCTTCCAAATAAAAAAAATCATTTTTTTAAACCATTTTTTTTAAATAAAAAAAAAAACCAAACCCTAACCAAATGAAAGAAATCCATTTTTTTAATCGGCTTTTTTTTTTATTGTTTCTGTTTCTATGAACCCATCTAAAAAGAAGACAAGATCCAAGAGAAAGATCCTCGTTCGACGCGACCTTCGTTTTTTGCTCGTTTTATAAGACAAGAATCGAGACGATATCTTTTTTTGTTCTCGAGATATGATTTTTTTGCTACAACGATAAATATTTACTAAATTTCATTATAAATCGCAAAAAAAAAATCGAATTTCTCGTCTCCAATGCTTCGCTCTTCTACAGAGACAATAACGAACTGATTTTATCTATTATGGGGAAGACAAAAAAACGCTTAACGTTTTATAACTGAATTCTCTTATAATAATCAATTTATATAAAAAAGAAATGATTTTATTCGATGAAGGTGAAACAATTAAATTTATGAATATGAATCAATTTACATAATTGATAAATGTTTTTCCCCCATGCGTACTTCGGAGATGAAACACGCAGCGCGACGTAAAAAATACAAATAAAATAAAATATATAAAAATATCCAGTTGGCACATTTTTCGGGGGACTTGGGAGGCGGAGCCCATAAACGCTGAGGCGCTTGTTATATCTCGAAAAAACAAGAAATATTTTTAATGTATTTTTCATTAAATCGATTCGTCTATTATCAAGAGTTGCGGTAGCGTCGCGATGCCAAGTAGTTTGAAGAAAATGTCCGCACGGCAATGCCGCGCGCACCGTGTCCTTAAACGTCAATATTGTGTCCCCAAAAGTATGACTGTTGTTTTTCTCTAAAACGAGACATCAGCTCGAAATTCTAATGACACTTTCATACTATGCATCAAATATAAGCTGCAAAATGAGCCCGGAATCAGCTCAATTGATGCACGCAACAATGGGTTATCATTATGTCTCCAGAATACGCTTTCACGATATAAAAGAATGCGTCTATAATAATAAATAAAGAATAAAAGAATGATAGATAATTTTAATTGATAAATATTATGCGTGTGATACAAAAACAATCGTGACGTGCGGCTTCTTAACGTTATAAAGTAATAAAAAAATTTGTTAAATTTTGTAAAAAAAATAATAATAAACCGAATGAAATAAAATATGAAAACACATTTTTTTGCAAGAAAATGAAAAAGAAAAAAACGGCGCCAAGTAGTTCAAAAATAGTTTCCAAATAATTTTTCGATAATGAAAAACATATAAGCCAAGTGAAAATAGGAAAAAACTTCGGAAATCATTAGAATAGACATAAATGCAGTTTGCATTGAAAGAAAGGACGGGCAAAGTTATTTTTTTATTTTCACTTGGCTCATACGAGCTTTGATATTTTAAAAAGTTTTTTACATTTTTTGCAAAAAAAGATTTCTTTTTTCGCATATCTCTCTATTTTTATTCATTTTTGTATCATGAATTCTTATTAGGGTAGTAGAGCATAAAAAAACTCGACTCTAAACGATGAAAAGTATTGACGTGAAATTAGTTTTTTAACTTCTACGCATTTAGAATCAGATTGATAAACTGTTTCCGTAAAAAAAACTTCGGGTACACAACAAACAATTTGTTTTCCATTTAAATTTCCTTGTTACCCAGAGTGACAGATAGAATTTCATCTAAAATCATTGAAGCATGCGACAAATTCAAAACCTAACATCTTTTGTGCATTTATTCAATTATTATTTACTCACTTATTGAGTGCTGCCAGTCGATCTAAATTGTTTTTTTTTCTTTAAAATTCTCGAACTTTGCGTAGCTGGCATTGCCCCAGTTTTTATAGTGTGCGCGGAACATTCGAATCAAGTACGGATCTGACTTTGATACGTTATCTGGAACGAGACGCAATGCACTCGAGTGTGCATCTGCAAAACGTGCATGTGATTAATTTATCTAAATGTCGACAGTAACGGTGCTTTTCTGGAATGAACACTCGATATGGTGAAACTGGCGTCGTCCGCGCGCGGTCTGGCGAGAGTGAGTTTCCTCCGACGCGCTCGTCACTTTAACTTTATTCAAACTCGTTTTAACAAATTGTAACGAGTAAACGCAACGCGAAAGCTCCCGATGCTCATGTCAACGACACGGCGTCCAACGAGAGCTTTTCCAGCATGCCGAACTCAGAATTTAACGAGCATTAGCCGTCGTTAATTTGAACTTAAATTACGAGGCCAGTATGTACCCAGTCTCCGTGTAGCCGCTCTCGTCTATAACGAATACGTACGTTCCCGTGAAATACCTCTGTTGCTAAACACCAGCTAAAAGGGTGGTGCAAGAGACGCGAGAGGGTCGGCTAATCGAGCGCTCGAACCAGTTTACGTTTCTCTCTCCATCGACGTATGGTAAGTGCATATGTATGGCCGGACAGCGTGAACGTTTCGCGCTGTAAATTCTTCCGAGTACCGAAAGTAATAGACGTACATTATGTATTGTAGTAAAACTTTCCATGCATACCTTTCTCGTGCGAAAAGGAATGCGAAGATAGAATTGCAGAGATACACAGATTCGTAAAGATTACGAAATTATTTTGTCAAAACGATAACCTATTAGTAAGAGATTCGCCATTTATATAGCGTAAAAATATGCCGACCGATTAACCATATAAAGTCACAAAAAAGTGTATAACAAAGAATATATTCAACATAAATGAAATGCTGATTTTTTTTCTATAATTGATATTTTAATCATAATATAATTTATTTTATATTCGGTGACTAATGATCACCGAAATACATTGTAACATATATTCGAAATGTATCATTTTTCAATGAAAATATATTCGATATATCACAGATATAGTTTGCTATATAGTTTTTTTCATGCGAAGAACGGCGATTTTATGCAATTTTGACCGCTAGAAATTTTTTTTACCAAACCAAATGATTCTCTATCAGATTAAAAGGAGTCGAAATATTGTCGAAGATCTCGTTGTTTGATATACAAATTTAATCTGCCTAAGTACACGACAGAGTGACACAAGAATAGTCAACCATCAGCGGCATATACATTCAATTATGAGAAGGAACAGTGTATAAACTCTGTTAGAATGTTGCGAATCTCTCGAGAACATGCATATATACATACGTCGACGGTTTCTAGCTACCTTGTCATCAACTTAATTATCCTAATGAATATTCTCATTCCGCGAGTGTAGTATACTGCAGTGCCTATAATACATTTGTATACGCAACGTATACACTGCATATACCAGTAATTAATTAAGTAATAAACCTTTTTTTCAGCAATTTTTTCGTTTTTTTCAAAAGCCGACTGCACAAAACACAGAATGGATTTTTCTTCGTCGTTTTACACTCGAAATGATGTTCGAAACAACGCGTTATATCACTTAAATTCCACAACTGCTTGGCATTCGCTCTCAAAAGAATTCCTATGCTTTGGATATCCGAAAAGATAGTGCAATTCACAGAGCTTCTCGAAATAAATTCACTAACGGTTTATTGTCTGTATTTCGTGGGGTCCACTTATACCCGTCATTAATTTATAAATACTGCATCGTTTAACGCTTTGCAGTGGATCGATTTTCGCGCTTATTTCTTTTCCGAAAATTAGCACGCTGTTTGGAGAAACCTGTGCTATTTCATTCTTGCGTTTCGTGCTTCGCACGATTGTTCTGTTATTTCATCCTATCGTATTTAAAACAGCACGTACGACTTTATTTTTAACATTGTGTGGTCAGTGCTCTCTTAATTTAGTACACTGAGAATACTTAACGATAACATTTATCAAGATATGCTGATTTTTCGTAAGTATTATTCTTGATTTTTTCTTCTAACTACATTGTTTACTTTGATTTTCCCACAAGACATACTATACGAAGCTTTCTTAAAAATCAAATAGGAAAAACTAAAAGCCCAACAGTATATCGCTTTTTCTTTGTATTCATATTTCATTCTAACCGGTATAAAAGTATAAAAAGGATTAGCTTTTAAAACATTTAAATAACAGAGACATCGCGATAGAACAACCGTCAAGAATTTCGTCGAGTTCGCGATATCGGTTTGACCTCCGACTTTTTGCTAAATTTTATTTGCATCGCAGCGTATTGCTTATCTTTAATTATAGCGAATAAGGAAACGTTGCTCTACCGAGGTTAATAACGCTTCAGGGTGCTCTCGACCTTTCAGTTGGATGTTCAAGATTTCATATGTATCTGTCTTAACCTTCAATCCGCGAATTCTTTCACAGGAACGTTGAGAAGGGGGGTGGGGGGTTGAGATACGAGAGAAAAAGAACGATCTTTCTCTTTCACAATCTCCGCTACTGATGTAACATTCCTTTTTTCATCTCATGGCACACCCAATACAGATACTCTCTCGCAAACGGCACGCGTTTGCTGGCTCACCCGCAGTACCTAACGAGATTTAACGGAAAGATTAAAAGCCCTTCTTGGCGCTGCCTTTCTTTTCACGTAAATGAAAATGCGAAGTGCTACGGGGTCGCTCAACGCTGTAGTACTACCTGCTGACATCGCACATTTGTATTCGCCGTTTTGAGAGCATGTTAGCTTTTTTGGAATTTTAGATTATACGCACGGGTACTGTCTGAAGACCATTGAGGCAATTTTAAAGAAAAAAGGAACAAAATTTTTCATTTCATACCTGAGAGTTTAGTACTGTTGAAAACATCGCTGCTAACGAGATTGTTTTTATTACATGATTTCGCCGAGGGATTCATATCATAGGTAAATCTATAAACCCCTTTATAAAAACTTTTCTATCGAAATTATATGTAAGTTATATGATATAAATACGTCTTCAACTTATTTTAAATATATTTTCTATACGTTTTAATAAATTTATACCGCATGTATTCGATATATCTATCTGCAAACAGACGAAAAATTCTAACGATGTCCGAAAAATGTTCAAGTGCTCCAATTGCATTGCTTATATAACAGGGATTCGTTCTTGAATCTATTTTTTGGGCGTTTTAAATGTGCCTTGCATATATGCATTAATTACGATATTAGTAAAATCATATTTAAAAGCATATAATAGATCATAAAATTGTTTATATTACAAAGTTTCTTAAATACTTTTATTTTTAAATTCACTTTGAATTTTTCGTTTTTCGACACTTTTTTTCGTATAAAAAAATCGAAGTGAATTTAAAAAACTGATAAAATTCATACGTATTTAGAAAAATTAACGAATGATGTTCCTGCAAAAAAAAAATTGGGTTTCGGGAAAATTGTTTACCAATTCCTTTTTCATCAATTTCTAAAAACATGTTGAAATTATTATTTTGCAAGATCAATCTTTTCAAGTACCTTCAATGTGCATGGTTTTTTTTTTTTTTTTTCAGATTTTTATATCATCGCGAATGGTTTGCAATTCTCATTATTTTTTTCGAACTTTTGCGCAATGCAACACCATACGCAAGGACTACCTTAATCGAGGAAAAAATCCGAGAACTCGTACCAAGTATAAAGAATTTGCCAATCTAATATTAATAAAGAGTAGGCGAATATTACGCTCTTTCGCCGACTCTGCTTATCAAGAATATAAAGATTTTTGTTCCATTCATTGTCTCTCTCTCTCTCCCCCCCCCCCCCCCTCTCTCCCTCTTTTCTCTCTCTCTCTCTCTCGGTCGAAACGGAGTGAAAACATTTTCACTCTATTTCGGTTTGCCGAGCGTGCCTTCGAAGTGCCGTTCTGTTTGAGCCGCAGGGCGCTGTGCTCCGTGTTTTACTTCTACGAAGAACTTTTGTTGAAATAACACAACGCAATGCTGCCAATTTCCATGCGCTTTTGGGAATGGTATACTACACGTCTAAATCTAATATCCCGAGAGTGCGTCGAGTTGACAAGTTTGTAGTGGACCGGAAGAGCGAATGAAAGGTGAACGCGACGAAAAGTAAAGTTCTTATTTCTTCTCAAATAGTTTCACAAAGAAAGTGGGAACAAGTCGAACCAAAAGAAGAATTGCACGTCGCCGATAAGAGAAACAAAGCGATACGAATGACAAATGTAGACTACAAAAAAAACCTACATTTTCGCATTCTTGTCAATTTCTATAACGGTGCACGACAAGTAACCGTCATGAGGGCCGGCGTTGACCCGTCGTTGGCCCAGTCAAACCAGTCGTTCCTAATATTACCAATGACTAACAAAGGCATATTCGACGGGACACGTGCCATTTCAGGAGATAACACCCAACGTCGCGCCGGCCGTGGTCCGTATTTTACCATCAGCGGAACTCCACATGAACATCCTCCTTTGAGTAAAAAATAATGAATTTCATTTCCTCCGATAGACACAATGGTCATGTCTGTAGATTTTTCCAAAATGTCGATGTATGTGCGGCGGTAACTTCGATAGATACAGTGTACCGTTACTGTAGTGCGGTCAAATACAACTTTTAACTCTGAACCGAAAGCGCGTTTCCTCTCCCAATTTTGCAATTATTCTGGATACATTTCATTAACGTCCCCCTTAACGGATGCGAAAATGAACTGAATCACTAGGACCGGAAGTCACTAGGATTGCATCAAATGAGACTCGCAAATTGGTCTTTGAGTCCATTCACTGATACGCGGTTCAACTTCTGTAAAGCACGTGAAACCTTGTCAAAGAGTGAGTCTCGTACAAACCGATCCATAGTGGCATTCAGTGATCAACGTAGTTCCCGGCGTTGGTACGGAGTGAATCGGTTGTTTCTAATTAAACGGAACCTTTGACGCGACGAAACCGCCAGCGTCAGGTCCAACCAAATCCATAATGACGATCCAAAGCAATGCTCTCAATCACTTCAGAGATAGGCAAGTCCTCTTAATTGAAGGAATCAATTGGCGGAGATAGCGCCCATTTATGGGACACAGCGGACGATTGGATACATGTGCGCAAATACTCTTGTAATAGACATACGCTCGACGGGAGATAAGGGCTTGTAACGAGCCCCCATTTTCTTCCCCACCCGTGTTTATACTTCACTACGTTGTTTGTTAATGGGACTCATCCAGTAACTCACTGGGATAACACTGTGCAATAACCACGATGCATAACATAATCACGATGGACGTTTTTAAACAAAGAAAAAAAACTGCTTGAATGATTAATTCAATCAATTCAATCCTTGAATGGTTGTCTGGGAGAAAATTGTGAAATATCGTTTGTTTATGTTACGTCCCAACGAGCTCAAGCGAGCTTCCAAGTTCGTTCAGAACGGGCCTAACGCCGGTCTTTCTTTCGAGTCAAGGCGTTAACTCTTACCCAGGGATGGAGACCTCGCCGTACACTGCCCGTCGATCAGAGATTACGCTAGTAGGATTGTCGAGACCGATAGCCTCGTAGCACGATGTTAGAGCATGCAGACATAATAGTCGATGACGGTTTGTCAGTACTCACTGAATACTTATTTATTTTTCAATGTTCGGTGAGAGAATAATCTTCCGATTACAAACACCTAATTGAACTTATTTTACTGGAAAGTCAGCTGCTGTAGGGCTTTCATAGCCATCTCGTTGTGCAGAGCCTTGCTCGCTCTGTGCCGTTAGTTTCACTGGTAAACGGATAACGATACTCGGAGGAATAACGACGAACTACGGATTTTTGGTAAAGATCCTCGGCCTCGTATGTATACTAGTTTAGTACTATTCTAGTAATGCAAAAATAGTCTCTGGTAGTGCGGCTAATAAGCCTTATAAAAGTTCGCGACCCTTTACTTGAAGTAACCAGCGAGATGAGTTGCGGTGCTGTAATTTATTCTCCATAGGACGAGTTTCGGCGAAGCAATTAATTGCTTTGGCTAAAGACTGTGAGATGACCGAATATTTTAGAGAAAAAGACTCGACGTTTTTAATAGGGCTTTAATAAAAATCAGTGACGCTGTCCAACGTATTGATAACAGAGCGCGAACTTAGAAAGCTATAGTCCGCAAAGGCCGCCTGACGTATTGCTTCTTGGCAGTGTTTAATGCAGAAAAGATGGGCACGTTCGGCCGTTTGGGTTATAGACGTACAAGTGCGCACGGGTACGACTTGTACGCCAGGCTAATGCTTTATGTGGAGTGAGATATTTTACGCTCTTAATTTTCGGATTTTGGATAGTTGCTATGCGAAGGCTATCGTAGAAAGGTTACGTCCTAACATAACATTTCCCCAAATCATGTTTTTGTGTGCAATATAAATTTCTTAAATTTGACGAAAAAGCTATCTGACACGTGAGAATAGAAATATTACACGTTGTTCAATGACCGTAGGGACGCCCGATGAGTTCTATAATAACTTATTCATATCCTTCGACTAGCCGGAAATCTCTTGAAGCGAAAATCTATAATTCCATTGTAATTCGAACCTCATTCAAGTAGATATGCCAAATGTAGGATCGGTATATATACGCTCGAGTATTCTGGGATGTTAATGAAGGGGTGGCGAACGGAACTTGGTCGCCATATCTGAAACGCGTCAACAAAATTTGATGATTTTCAGATATTGCAGATCTATATTCAGCATCGGGTAATACCCAGAGTGACCGAGTTACGCGTCCAGTTAAGCATTGAATAGCTTCACACGAAGAAGATAGGCAGATAAGCTCACAGCTGGAAGATTCCGATATCGGCGACGAAGAAATGTTCTCCGATTCTCGTTCTATTTGCGTGCGTTTACAAAATTAGACATCACAATGAGAAATTGAAATGAAAAAAGTCATGCAGTTCACCTTTTGCAATTTTGATAAAATTATCAACAAAGAAGAACAAAAAGTACCGAAAACTGGTAGAATATCATAGCAGTCCTCAATAACTGCGTTCAAAGTGAGCACAGTATGTGGGCATCAGTGGCTTCTAACATTAGCGTATGGCATCGATTCAGAGCCGTTCGCAAAGGAAGTTGATGAAAGGCATTAACCCTTTCAGCCGCATTAATGAAATGATCATCTAATAGGCATGAAGGCACTTCTGCTCTCAAGAAAGGGTTACTTAACATGAAATGATGTAATTATAACTTTTTTTTCAATTGTTTATTGACATTCAACCGGGGCTTGTTTCAACTAGCCCCGGCCCGGTCTCCCCGGGGCTCGTTGAAACAAGATGAAAGTCAAAATCACATTAAAATGAAAATTGAGGTTCCACATAGAAAGCATAGCGCGCACGGCACTCTAAGAAATTATTATTATTATTCAAATTATTTATTGCAGTATCCATATAATTCCTTAGATCCTCGTTGCCTGGATACTCACTGTGGGAAATCTCGATTTTTTTTTGTCGCAATGCGATTCCGGCTTGCCCCGTGTTACGAGTAGTCCTGTCCTCCCCTACAAGGTAAACCGAAAAAAAATAAAATAATAATAACATCCTAGCATTCCTCATCTCTTGGGCCTTTTTAGAACGCAATTCTAATCGTTTTTATTTTTTCTCCATTTCGAAGACCTGCGATTACGTAGACCGGCATAAGCATGGAGATACACAGTTGTTCTGTTAATAGAGGAATCGAATATATAAGCCCGGTTTACTCGAGTACATAGGTAATGATCCTGCAGTACTAAAACTCCTTTCTATATTGTTTGTTTCGTATTATCCTCCTTTTTACTGTATCTGTTACAAGTTCGGAGTGGAAAACACCAGGTAAAATTTTACGCGGTATATGCGGCTCATACTTCGAATGAGGCGCGTGACGCACACTCGATATCAGCAAAGCAAAGCTTTTTCGATCTATAGGTACAATCTTCGCGCATACTCTCTCTCTCTCCATTCGTCCTGTTGGAATATAAACGACGGACTATGCCCGTAAATCAGAGTCTGGGTGTTCAGAAGAGGGCACGCTTACACGCCCGGTATATAGCGCAAGGACTCCAAACAAAATCCATAAATTTCCGCTTTGCCGCGCCCGGTGGTTTCCGTCACAAGTTTTCGAACTTTCGAAAGTAGTATTTCCGCAGTACGCGCGAGCGCGGTTGAGACGAGAGGGAGAAATGCGGAGAGTAACGTATAAATAATGCAGGCAGCAGCAGCAGCAGCAGCAAGAGGCGGAGGAACCGCGGGACAACGAGGGGGGGAAGGGGGGTACCGTGCATGCGGTGGCTAAGGACTGCTGGCTCGTACAAAAGGCTTATATATAGATGGAGATCCCGTGTGCACGAAGGAACAAGAAAGCTCTAGCTTTTCTCTTTCCTCGTTGTCGAAGAAGAAGTCCGATGGATGCGGAAACGCTCGCACGGTTTATAGTATGTAGTAAGCAAAACCGCGGTATTGGGTTCTCGTGGATCGGGTATGGGAGCTTCAATCTATTGGACAAAGACATAAAAGCTCCAAAAGCAGAAAGAAAGGGAAGATGGTCGTCGTGCATGCATAAGCGATACTCAGGGTATTAAGGGTAGCATAGGGGTGGCATATATCTGTATATATGAGGATATATGTATATATATATACATGTGTATATGTAGTATATATATAACCAAGGTACGAATAATGTTCCTAACAAAAACGTCCGCGGTCGTGAAGAACACCCGTGGTTGCTGCGCATAATTGAGCGGTTTCGACGATTCCATTTGGTAACTGCCGAGGACGTCTGTCCCCAAGATGATTCGCGATGTTTCAAAGACTTCGTTGACGCAAGCACTTCGAGAAATGTCTGCACGGTCATTTTTTCAATGGCGGGAAAAATAACGCATATGATTTCTTAAATCTCCCAATGATTCATGATGAATTTTTTTTTCGTAAATATACATATATTACAATGGAAGTGTTCATTCGCACCTTGAAAAGTCAGCTTGCAGTTTATAAGAGCAACTTATCTTTCAAATCCAAGCCAAAATGTGGAGACACGTAACGTTTAAATGCACGTAAAAATCTTGACACACGCAGTATCTAAGATCAACGAAACTGTTTAAAACGCCGAATCTTTTGTTTACGTGCCTTTAGCTGTATGATGTTGACAGTTTTTTTGTATTTTTACGTGTCTCTACTACAGACACTTGTAGCTGCGAATAGGATCGGCCATTATTTTTTATTTAAATGTTTTTTCTTCATACCGATTTATCATTTTTATTTTTTATGTTTAGCGAACATCGTAAGTTTCATTTCTTGTATATATTGAATTTCTCAAAATATTTTGTTCAAAAAAAAAGTACGCCAAGTACTGAAGAATCCGATTTGCAAATATTATTAAAAAAAAGAAATGAACAAAATTTTATAAGCCAAGTATAACAGAAAAAAAAAAGATTCTATGTGATAAAAAATATTTTTCTTTTTTGCAAAAAAATTGCTGTAAAAAATTGGCGTTCCGGTGTTTGCAAGCGTCACAATAAACCACTAGCATTGGAACGACAATTTTTTACAGTAATTTTTTTGCAAAAAAGAAAAATATTTTTTATCACATAGAATCTTTTTTTTCTGTTATGCTTGGCTTATAAAATATAGTTCTTTTTTTTTAATAATATTTGCAAATCGGATTTTTCAGTACTTGGCGTACCTATTTTTTTTTTTTTTAAATATTTTGGGAAATTTCACTTCTTTTTGAAAAGCTACTATTTTTTGTAATTTTCCCTTTAAAATTAATTTCGAACTCAGAAAATTTAGATCGAACATAATTAATTCTATATGCAAAACCGGGCGAACGGCACGTCACATATTCCACTTGATGATTGCCGGTTATATTGTTCGAGATCGCAAAGAAAAGTTATAACCGATATAAAATCACACGTATAACACGTAATTCGCAATTTTTCTTTTTTACTTCGCGTCGAGACACTATACCACAATACGCAATATATAATTATTATTTTCGGAAACACTCAAAAAAAAGTTCACGCCGTGAAAATACGTGCCGACGATAACAACTGTTAGCTGAGCCGGCTGTAACGACGAGCGCGCCACCGCGCGAATTTTTCTATGAACTGATGTAAACGTAGACATATATATAGGGGACAGGACACTTTATAATCGTTTGGACCCTGTGAAATTTCCGACCTCGATATCTCAAAATAGGCTAAACCAATTAAATGGTAACTAGGCTCTTTCGAAAGATTGACCCAAAATTACATTATAAAAGTGTCCATGAAAATTCGATTCGTTGTCTTATTGCGAAGATATATCGATCGAAAGTTGAACGCACTATACACTTGCGGTATATTGGCGTAGGTTACTCAGTAGCGGCACGCCTTGTACTGCTTTTTCGTACTTGGCGTCAAGGCGCTACTGCGCCTCTTGATAACATAATCAACAAAGCGCGCGCCTTCGTAGGCATACGTCATCTGATGTGAAAATAAGCTTATAGAGTGCGAGCGAAACAAGCGCGTCAATACTAGTATATTATAATGCCGATGTTTCAAGAATGTATGGGTCACATCTCGCACTGCCACAAAAACACAGCTTTTGAAGTTTGAATTCATTTTTTTTTTGGCAAATTTTTCAGCCAGAAATTTGAAAGCAATGTATCATTTTAGATGTTTCTCTACCGAGTATTGCGTTTATACAATTTTTTACTTTCTCATTCCATTTGAAGTATGCAAAAAGAGAAAGTATTGTAATCGCGAGAAAAAATAACGTTAATTTATGGACTAAATAACTATTTTCAACATGACAAAATGGAAAAAAAAACTTTTCTCACGTTTGTCCTTGTAATTGTTGCCCAACTTATCATATGTCATGACCCGAATAGTTTTTTTTGGTCAAAAGTAGTTCAAAAAAGGGATTTTCCTTGGATGTCTGTCCGTCTGTGCGTACGGATTAAATTTTTTCTCGCAGACATTTTCTATCATTACGAAACGTTCAACATAAACTATATGTGGAGTATGAGCTTGCTATTAAAATTCATAACATTTCCTCCACATTGACTAGTTATTTACTCGCAACGTGCAAAATTTAAAATTACAGAAAATTAAAAAAACGCCAAGCTTTCAAAAAAATACCAAACTCATACCGCACATGTAGAAGATATGTTGAAAGATTTGTAGCGATATAAAATATCTGCGTAAAGTTATTATGTCTACGCTAGAAAATCGTTTGTCTGTCTGTACATATATATTAAGTTTTCTGGCGTAGGCAAAAATAATAAAAAACATTTTTCATCAAAAAGTGTAAAAAACGACGCCAAGTAATTTAAAAATTATTTTTGAATAATTTTTTACAAATAAAAATACTTGAAAAAAATCATGTAGGCCAAGTAAAAATAAATTAAAAAAACTTTGCTCGTCCTTTCTTTTTATTTATACTACATTTATTTGTGTTCTAAGAACTCGTCAAGTTTAAAAAAAAAATTTTTTTTTTTGACGGAAAATGTTTGTCATTATTTATTTCATTCTTTTTTTACTTTTATTTTTTGTTACTAACTTGAATTATTTACTGTTAATGAAAATTGTTTCATTTTGAAACGTTCAAAATCCTTACGAAACGTTTTTTTTTTGTATCACGCGAATAATATTTTTATTAATTGAAATTACCACTTGCCTGCAATTAGTTAGTATAAGTTTTTCACACACACATTCCGTTTTTATCCACGAGAGGGGTTCTTTTTTATTAAAAGTTTTCACGATAATAAAATTATAAATAACCCCTTACTATCTAACCTCTATTTCTATTTTTCCCGGACCGCGGATACGAATATCGCAAGTTGCTGTATTCTCGAATTGACACTTGGAAATCGGTAACAACTAATTGTTCGTTCCGCTTATACCGTGATGGATGCGGGGACTCACGTATGAAAGCACGGACGCAACACACAGGCATCATGGGATATCAGACAAACAACTGACAATCGAAAAAATCTAAAGAAATTTTTTTATCGTAAAAGTGATGATTTTTTGGGTGTTATCACGATATCTCATCATTTCGTGCATCGATCGGGCTGATTCTAGGCGCATTTCAAAGCTTGTAATGGATTTATATTATGAAAATGTCTTTAAAATTTAGATTCGATGTCTCGTTTTCGAGAACAAAACTGTCAAATTTTCAGATTTTTCAAAAATCAGATTTTTTAAAATGCAAATAATTACTTTTTGAGGTTATATATACATATACAGTTTTTATCGCATAACACCGTGTTTCATTGCAATAAAAATCATCCGTCATATTCCATAAAAATGAAATTGTACACTAAAAACGTGCACTATATTTCTCAATACCTTTAATAAATAAATAAAAAAAAAATTACGAAAAAACATCGCGAACTGTCAAACTTTAGGTACTTGTAACGGTAACGTCTATACCTTGAATTCCAATCACAAGAGGTGTGATCGGCGTCAAAAGATCGATTCGCCAGCTATGGTTTGTAACATAATGTTCAAACATTTCAGCGGTAAACGCAGGTTGTAAGCGATCAACAAGATTTTAACAAAATTTGAGTTACAATTATGAGGACAAAAACAGATGCGATTGAAAACTAAAGTCCTCCACTAAAAACTTACAAATTAACACAATACTACGCAACACGCAAACAACAATGGCAACCAGACAGTAGCAACTGTCCCGTGCCCATATTTCTTTTATTAAATATATTAGCAAGATATAATCTTGCGAAGTTTTCGATGACGAAAGGAATACCGACTGTACAAAGTAATTAAATGTATACATTTAATACTGGCGACGGAGAAGAAACAAAATACTTTCATTGCAATATAGTATAGTAAAAATCCATACGGTTTGCGAGTTTTTCCAACTATTGTCGTACGAATAAATTGCCATTGGGCTCCTCTCTCGTTCTTGGCTTTCCCGAGGGGTGCAGGACATTGGCTAAGCGCTTCGAGCGAGAGGAATTCGAAATTGGTGCACCGATGCCGTATACCGTACCGTCGTCGGGGCTCCGTCTGTTTGTCCAGCCTCCAGCGTTGAACGTACGCTCGGCAAACGGTACGTAAATAAACGAGATCACGTGAAGCATTCGCTCGTCGTAGACCGAAGGCGGAGGTGAACGGTGCGAGAGGTTCACACTCGCCCACGTTTCTAGTCTCGCGACGAGAGAGAAAGAGTCTCTCAGCTGAATGTGCCGGCGGCAACGGCAGCGCGCGAGCTAAACAATTCCCCACTCTGGCGGTCATTGAAGCCGATTAAACAATAGGGAAGGGTTGGACGCGAATGCCTCACTCACTAACGGAATCGATTTGACGGTCGCAAGACCCCGGATCAACGATATAGTAATAAGTAGTTTCATCAGTCTCTCCGTATGCTTCATTGAAACAATTCTATCAAAAGTTTGACCCTCGTTTTTCTTACATTTTTCATTGCGAAATATTCCATTCTTCTGATCGTTTCAAGAGTTCATAGCGATAATGTGACATCGGTTTTCCCTTGTTTACGCCAAAGGTTATATTACCGATTCATACACGGACATGTGGAACTTTTATTGAAACTGTATATATCAACAAAAGCATCATGTGTTGACCTGAAATTTTAGAGGCACATTGACTAATCAATATTTAGTAATTGAGTCAATTTTTTGGGATTTCTCGGATCGTCATTTTGAGTTTTTTCAAACAATTTTTCCATGCGAAAAAAAATCAAAGTAAATCGAAAAATTTGAAAAAATGCATACCCATTCAGAAAATGAACGAATAATTCTCATTAAAAAAAAGTTGGCTTCCCAGAAAATTTGTTGACCAATTACTTCTTTCATCAATTTGTTAATAACATTTTCTAATTATTATTATGCGAAATTAATCTTTCCAGTACCTTTGATATGCATGCATTTTTTCAGATTTTTATACCATTGAGAAGTATATGCAATTTTTCTCGAAATTATGCGAAATGAACACGAAACGACAGTAACCTTAACCTCAAGGTTAAGGTTCAGGTACGAAGATCAAACGCGACGAACCTATAGCAGACAGTATTATCTTTATTGTTATGATTATTTACAAAAAAAATCATTATAATGATTTTTTCGAATGTAAAAACGATTTTTTTGCACTGAACACTTCCAAGTGAAAATGTTGCATCCGAAATAAAAAAAAATTTAAACAAGAAGTCGTTGATGATCGCCGATTTAGTGTATACTTTTTTTTTTACAAAATGATTAATTATAATTGGAGCATGAGAAGTCCGTCAACGAAAGTCGTCGTTTGTGTTTAATATTAAAAAACTAAGATCTTTAACGACGCGTTATTGTTTTTAACTTGAACAATCTGTTTTATTCTTGTTGTTTAGATGCATCGTTTCCGCTGGAAACTTTTACGTTTACCAGTTTTTCTTTTTTTTTTACATTTACTTTTTTAACTACTTTTACTATTTTATCAAAAAATAATTATTTTCCGTCGCGCAGTTGTTGTTAATAAAATCCAAACTTTGTCTCAGTTTCCGAACTGGTAGCCCACACCCATTAGTGATCGGCGGGGGAAGAATAGGTGGTGATAGTGGTTTAGCCTGGTGAATTGAAAAACATATACTTAGTTGTTATCGTTGGAATTACCGTTATAACACAACAATAATTACGAATATGACGATTATATGAAATGACATCAATAGACGCCAACGCCGGCTCCGTGGGGTAAAGGGGGGGGGGGGGGGGGGGGCTCGAGAGCACCGCGTGTCTCGCGATAAACGACGTGGATGCACGGTATCTGCACAACGGAATACTTTGCGCTTGCGTTTCTCCCACCGGCGTTACTTCGTGACGACGGCGAGCGTCTCGCTGTGGCGTACGAAGGACCGAGTAGATTTGCACTGCGTCGCCCCTACGGTAAGCGGGCAGGGGGTAGGAGTATTGTGATCAGCGTGTTGCGATTCTCATGGTGGGGAGGGTGGTGGTAGCGCGGATATCCACGCGCGATTCCGCTGAACGCAGGTGCACCGTGGTGGGGGATTTGTGTGGATGTTCGATAGGATGGTGGGGGTGTCGAGGGTGACGGTGAAGGGTGAGGTACGGCCGATCTGACCTACCGAGAAAGTGCGACCGAGACAGCGCTAAAAGGGGAATCCGCGCGTCATAGCTTTGGTCATAGCCCTCCAGAGCCAAGCGAGCGAGAGAGACACGCCGCTACGAGAGAAAGAGAGAGGCGACTGCAGGAACGGAACTCGCATGGGAGGGGGAAGGGGAAAAAATATTTGCGGGTCTATGGAATGCACCGAGAATCCACGAGGAATCCCGTTGACAGAACTTACAGCTGAATGTTGATGATGTTTTTCTTTTTTCAACTTTTCGAAGATTAACTAGAAAGTATACGAAAAATGAAAAAATTCTCGCAAGTATTACTGTTGTTGTAATGAGTTAAATGTTATTAAAAAAGATTTTTGGTTTGACATTCGCGTCAGCTGCATCTGAACGTTATGATTTTTTGTAATTCGAAATAAAAATAATTCTCAAAAGTATCACTCTGATAGCTTAATTATTGATTAAAAATTATTTAGACGGACACTAACGAAAGCTATCGACTCCAATGCATTTTTTTATTGGTACAATTTATAATGTAAACATATACTAAAGGTGTCTATGACGAAGTTAATTATTTTATGGAGAAATTTTCAATCCTGTTATTTATTGTGTTCATAGCGCCTATGAAAAAAAAAAAGTTAACAGTAATCTACGACATGTGTCGCATAAACACAAGATAATTTCTTTGTGTTTTTGTGTAAACGCAAGAAAAAAACGTCCACTGTGTCATGTCACGCGACATTGTTTTGATTATTAAAATTTCATTGTCGTCCTGATACATAATCGATTTGTTAGTCTTTTTGTATCCGGTGAATGTGACGTGCGTTTGTTGAACGCTGTAAAATTTTTTATACCGAAGGGGGGTATCTCGATCCCTTTAAGCGGGCGATATAACTCCGTCCCTGGCTAGCGCTCTTTCTCTCCCCCCTGCTCCGATTCGTCTGCCATCTCTCTCGGGTTCGCGCCTTCTCTCTTACTGTCTCGTTCGCTCGGGTTGCCTGTTCCCCTTCGGCACAGAGCGGCGTACCAGCAAGCAGCAGCCAGCCCGACCAGTGGCAGTTTGACGCCGGTCGCGCAGCCAGCATGGCTCGGTCGTTCTTATCAATTTTTAACATGCACCTACACCAGATATAACAACGAAATTTACGCGTTTTAGTGACGTTAATAAACAGCCGAAGATAATATACTCGGTTATTTCGTTGCGAAGGAAAAACGCGAAAACCCCCGCTGGCTAAACGTTTTTTATTTAACCAATAAAAATCTTGAACGAAACTCCTTCGTTCGTTGAGTTACGGAGAAGGCCTACAGTACGCCAGATGCCTGGACCTAACCTCAAAGAGACAAAGACACTAACGAGTAATTCTCGTTACGCGGAACACGGAATATCGACTGTGCGTGTTTTTCCGTCGAATACAACCACCGCGGTATCGTCATGATTTAAACTTTTTCGTTTTCTTTACGTTTCGCGAAGAAGAATATTGAAAGAATGCACGGGCTCGTGGCGAATGTTGACACTCGTGCGTGCGCGTAAAATTTTCATATCTTCTATACGAGCAATCGTCACTTCGTCTCTCAGCATTAAACTTTCGAACGGTCCTTTCAATGAGACTTTGTTCATCGAGTGATTGCGATTTTCTTGCGCCAATCTAGTCATTTTTTTCTGTGTAATCTGTGCAATAAATTTATTCGTCGTGTGAACTCGTCGCGTAAACAAGAAACATCGACAGCGCGCTTGGGTTATACCACCCGTGGAGCAACGTACTTGTATAATAACAACAATTGTAATATACCAGCGCGTCAAAGCAAAACGAAGAAGACTTCGTCGAGAGAACGCATCGCTGAAAAGCTTGATGCTAAATTTTCGCGCGACGTCACGACGGTGAGTCTTTTCATTCGGTGAAAATGATAGCCTGTGCAGAATCGCACTTTAATCTTCTTATGAAAATATATCTCGTCGTTGGCCGCGATTTCGAGGCATGTACGCGCGCGTGTCGCGACAAGGGTGCGTTGTGTGTACGGATCGGAGCAGATCGCTCTTTCACTCAAACTGTCCCTCAGTGACGTATCAATGAATTCGCTGCGCCCTGTCATTAATAATGTAATTTCGCGCCTCTTTTCATTGCGATTCGCTCATTTCTTATTTACGTTCACTCTACAAATTCATTTTCATTTCTTCCTTCAAACTAATTTGTTCGATCGTAATATATTAAATGAAATTTATACACGTCCGATATATAGGATCTACTTGCGATATTTTCCCAAACGAGATAAAAAAGAACTTGATAAATAGTCGACATGACGGAAAACAATTATGACAATTATTTAGTGTGGTAGAAAAGCACTATTCTTGTGCTCCAAACGCAAAAGATTTCTCGATAACAATGTCATTATATCGAATGATATTTGTTGAAAAAAAAAGTTATATTACGTCGTTGACTATATAAACTTGGCAACTTGTTTTCGTTTTTTCTTCAAATCGCGTCTTCGATCTAAATATATACTTACTCCGCGTAACCTCAAAATAAGTCATTTAAAAAACTTCATATTGTAAAGAAAAAAAAAAACAATTTTAATTCGGAGAAACAATTGATATTATAGCAGCCGACATGGTAAAGATTCAGTCACCAATATTGTCACATTAAACAGTTGACATTTAAAAGAAAAAAAGAAGAAGAAAAAAACGGCGTGTTACTACGTCATTGCTCTAGGCGTTCCGAGTCGACATATGTAGATCCGGCATTATATTCAACACTTATATTCATTGTTAGCAAACACCTGTTTGTAGATTTTCTAAAAGCTTCTACTCTGTCGAGCGTTGCGAGAAACGGGAGAGCTCCGGATGCTGGAAATGCCGACTG
This sequence comes from Cryptus viduatorius, assembly GCA_964006125.1. Lineage (NCBI taxonomy): Eukaryota > Metazoa > Arthropoda > Insecta > Hymenoptera > Ichneumonidae > Cryptus > Cryptus viduatorius. The sequence continues at coordinate 12,985,592 of OZ023228.1, forward strand.
GCGTACAATGAAAGCGGCACGAGAAAACGTGGGCTATTTTTTTGCCGCCGGTGGACAAACATTCGAGATTAAAACGCGACCTCAATACACGAGATTTCGCACGCGTGCATCCATTCTCCTTTCATCTGTGTTCATCGAGAATCGATGACGACTTCATTGCGAGAGTGATTCATACATTTCATGCGTAAACACTCGCGCAGTGGAATAACGTCGTGGCGTCGCGTTTGTCGAGAATGGAATAACGCGACTCGCACGTGCCTAACGTCGCCCACTCGAGAGCTGCGATGAAAGGATACCGGAGAAGGTGGAGACCGCGGTGGAGTTTTTTTTTTTTTTCATGACGCTCGTTATCGATAATTAGGAATCACAGCAGAAAACGAAACTGAATTGTCTGAATTTCCGATAACGTTAGACCGATTAGATAAAAAAAGACATCGAATTACCGAAAAAACTGAGGACAAAAAATAATTAATGGATATATTGAATATATATTATAGAAAGATAGATGCTGAAAATGAAGTGAAATTTGCGTGAGTTTTACGAATGGTCCTCTTTAAAGTACGAAGCTCGCCTTTAACGCGACCGAGTGAGGGAGCGCGCGGGCGTATACCGGTGTGAAACCCTCGTCAGGACTCGCCGGGGTCGCAGTAAAAATTCCACATCTTAGGGAGTTGGCGGAGACACTCTCCGGTTGGGCGAGGAAAAGAGAAAGATTGTCGAGGGAAGCCTGCTGCGAAGAAGTGCTGCGCGAGCGTCAGCAGTTGAGAGGAGGACGATGGTGAAGGCGCGCGGGTCGAATGGAGAGTAGTAGGCTGAATGAGAGTGAGACGAAGATGGCAGCTATATCTAGTACCTTTGTATCAACAGAATTGGGATGGGTACCGACGGAGAGAACGAACGAAAGAGGAAAGAAAAGCAGCAACGTTCAAAGGGGAATACGCTATTACTGTATATCTCTGTAGAAATTTCTGTACATATAGCACTGCTCCCGGACAGTTATAAAGATGAACAGCTAACGCTCGAATCGGACCAAAGACGAAGGGTAGTAAAGCACGGACTACACTTTTAGGCTGCCACCAAAAAACGTGTCTGCTTCTCGGACGATGCCTGAAAGATCGTTACCACACATTTTCTTTACGTATATTCGACAAAAAATATCCACTAACGAATTTGTTTATTACAACATTCACAAATTTTCCAACACTAAACAACGAAACTGTAATTTGATAATCGTAATGTGTTGTTTAGCGAGGGGCAAACATTTTCGATATCAAATCAGCGTCAATCGTTGCATCACGACACAAATCATTTGACGCAAGAAAACTCCTACACACCGCAGATACTACCTTCGCGTACGCTTCATTCTGCACAGAGCGTATGTGCAGATTGTTGAACACTGACGCGATACGTTTAGTCTTCTGTACATCATTGATCCTACGCGTAACGATCTTGCGCCATATCGGAATTTATGCATAGAGAAAAAAAGATTCAATCGACACTCCTGGGTGGCGAATCAAATAGTCGGCTCTTCAAAAGAAAGAATGGTCTTAGTAAGAAAAGAAATAGTCAATTTAACTAGCAGTGAGTATGATTAACTAACATCCGATTTTTAATAATACTGATGAGAACAACTTTATTAAATTCGATTTTTTTTTTTTCGGCATTTTCATAATAACGCTCCTATTTTTAACTTGAAATTTTTTGTTTATTAATACCCTCAGGTTTTTCCAATTTGTGTTTCGGTTAACAACTTTCAAGACAGATGAAAAATTGCCATGCGATTATTGATATTGGTTTTTCTCTTGTAATATTTAAAATTAGATTAGACTCCGCAATTGATGTCTCTATTTAAAAAAAATTTCCACATCGCCCGCGGAATGGATCTCAATTTTCAAGAAATTTTTAATTCTCAAGATTCTCCGAGGTTTCACGCTCACGGTGACTCGCTCGGGGTGGAAATAAAAGTGTCATCTTTTTTTTTTTAGTTGTGCGACGAATGTATGAGAACGAAAAAGAGAGTGCCTCGAGAGAGGAAAAAAGAGTCGGCCAACTCGATCTCCCGGTAGAATGTTTCACGGTACGCGCGCCGGCATGTAAATCCGGAAAACTCCAAGTCGGGGATTTATGGTCGTGCCAGGTAGTCGGTCCGTAAAGGACGATCTCTCCGTAGTCGTCGTCGCCGGCAAACTATAACCTTTTCCTCTGTTAGAAAAATCTTTTTCATTCCAAACACTATATCGCGAGAAAAACAATATTTTCTATAAGACAACACTAAAGTACGATTGAACGCATCGTGAGTCATTTGTATCGCAAAAAAGAATTCATGGACGCCTTGTCCTCGAATTGCATCGCGATACGTTACCGGTCGATCGTTCGATCTATCATGAATTAATTGACTCGACGAGGAGAAAAAAATGTTTCTGCGCGTCGGAGGCTCCGAGAAGATCGCAGCGCAAATATGCCACAAGTCGAGATGTGTGTACGCGCATCACAAGCGATATCTTTCACGTTTGTGGAGCACAAAATCGACACCGTAAGCGAATGCAGCGAGCAGCCTGTTCCAAAGATATGAAGCATATGTTATAACTAACCCGCCCGCGTGGTTGAGTATGTATATGCGCGTAATATCCCTCTATCCGCGTGATCGCGTAACACGTGCGCATGCAGCCACGACGCCGATAATCTATCGGCCTTGTGCGCATGATAATTAAACGTATTCTAATAAATGCAGTCCTGTGCCCCCCAACAGCCCGGTATCGGCTATACGTTCGGTTGGCTCACTAAAAGCGTCACCCCGTCGGCTAGCAGCTCGATGTCGGTGGTTACCAATGTTCGCGGTAATTGGCTGCGACATAATGATACGGGGGTAGGGATCGACTGGTTCATACACTATGATACTTTATAATAACCCATTTTATCGGCAATAAGCTATACGCCAATTTCACGTGGAATATGTACAGTACAAAACGACTGAAATATTCTCGATAATGAACTGTTATTATTACAGTGTAACGTTGCGTATTCGTGTTCAATTAAAAATATCTAACGACTTGAACGCGATGCGAGAAAAACATGAAAATAAATATCGCTGATAGTAACGTTAAAATAAAGACTATACGAATATACTGGTCTTCTCAAAAATTATAAATTTAAATGAAAACTTTTTACTTACTCCCGACCAAAAGAGAAATTTAATAAAGAAATAGCCTCAATAAAAAATGTTAAATAACAAATAATTGTTTCCATACTATAGTAGGAATATTTATTTCTCATTGAGTGTTGCAATCTCGCAATTATAATTTGCGAATAATTATTTGTTATTTAAATATTTTTTATCCATCACTCCCGTCTTTTGCGCTGGCAATCGGAAATTCAATAGAGAAGAAAGGACTATCGTCAGATACGATATGGCGCATTGACAAAAACAACATCGACGTTTTTATCGTTTTTCCCGAAAATAAATTTAAAACGAAAATTTTGCCGAAAAAATGTTGAATTATCATATTGATAAATTCTTTTGAGTATTCTCTTCATATTTCAACTTATCTGGTCTCCTACAATGTTTATCCAAAAAAATGTATGTCACAGCGAGAGCTATAATAATTTATTGTTTCGTAGAGTATGATATTTTATAAAATCTAAAAATGTCGAGTAATTTTTAAGAAAATTACAACAAAGGAAGAATTGCTTTGGATTTTTATTGGAATCTCGAATATCAAAAATATATTATATCGCGAAAACAAGTAGTTTCATGGTGGGAGAAAAAGAATCGACAACGGTATCCCTTTAAGATTCGAAGCTTCTCGGTATTGTTTTCATTTTTCAATATGAAAAATTCCGGTGTAAAGCAGAAGGAATCCGATGAAGAAAAAGCAGAGTAGACATATATAAACATGCATACCTGGCGGCGCAACGCCGTCTCTGAATACCTGTGTTTGCCTCGGAGTTCCAACGGGATTGGCTGAGATGAAAGCGGTGCCTCGCGAGTGTGCAATGTGGATGAGACACGTGGGAGATACGTCATTATATGGCGTATATATGTAGCAGGGTTGCGCCGTGTTCTTCGTCGTGTTGTGAATTCGGAGATATTCTAGTTGGCCCCAGCCATCCAGCGGCATATCAGTACCATCGGCCCCTGAATCCGGCACCAGACCCTAGTGGCTCGAGCCACGCCCGGACTTTCCGATCAAATCTTTCGTCTCTCTGCGCTCTTTTATTTTCATCTATTGTCGTCTCTGTATTTCAGTAGCAGCTATTCTCCAATATATACGTAATTCTCAAAATCGCAAGTGGATAGAAAGATTTTGTAGCCACGTGCTCGCTGCCCGGTTAAACATTTTTTTCCTTTCTAAACGACTCGATTGGATTGTTATTGATTTTCAAACGACCGATTAATGGCCGGTAAAAAAGACGGAAGGGATTTATTTCACTGATGTTCAGACATTTTTTCCGTTTTCGTTGCCCCGCGAATTTGCCGAAACGGCTTCGGTTTTGTACTTTAAAAACGGCAACGTTAAAAACAATTTTACCAAAATTAAAATACATCCGACCGACAAAGAAGTTTTTTTCCATAATATTGCTTCTTTGTCAGCGGGAATTTTTTTTTGTTACGTTTGTGAAATATAGTTTTTTTTAAATTAAATCGGTGAATGATTCTCAGTTCTGTATTAATTACAATTCTATCTTATTTGTTTTTTGATGTTATGAATCTATTTCGCGGTTTAATATATTTTTCTCAAAACGTTGCGTTAATTATCAAGTTTCGTTACGATGGCAAAAGTTGCTTTGAAGCCGTGGAGAACACGACGTTATAAATGCAAAAGCTCGTGTGAGATTTTCGTTGGTAACGTTCGGAAGCGAAGGGGAAAACTGGTCAATATGCCAGCCGAGCTCTTTGGATACATTTTTTTTCATAATCGTTTGATGCGAATTCGTAAACGAAGTATGCTATCGATGGTTCGTAATATTTTTTAAAATCGTTCGAAATATGAGAATTTTTCGATAGCTCGGTGAAGTTCAATGTAGTAGATAGAAAAAACTCGCCGATGGGCATCTATATGTGACGCCATGCAGATTTCCAATTATTTGTTCGTCGTGAGTCCGTGAACCCGGGGCCAACTAGTACAATATCAGTCGGTCGGCTTTTAAACTCTGTCGATGACGTGGCTAGTCGCTCGCTGCTTAGTTACAGTTGACGCGAACCGGCTAAAAGTGTACCCTCCTTCGTTGTTAAACGATGCTAAACGATCGTATACACGGCACGATTATAAGCGTTGCGGACCGAGACGGTTCGGCTGTTATTGATATTTACGAGGGAACCGAGAAAACCTGTGAGCCAACAATAGGTACAAGTTGAACTGCATAATGATTGACCGCTTAAACGAACATAAAGTGTAATTAAACATACTTTTGTCTGTATATCCCGCATAATGAATTATACCATCTACTCTCATTTTTTCGCTGTCTCTCTAAGTGACGATAGTTTTTAATCTTTTAATTTCTCTTGTACTTTATCGGTTATTTGTAATTCGCAACTCTGTTTATAGTAATAATAATAATAATACTATTTGTTTTTATTATTAATTATTTTTTCAACGCATTCCAATCTTTTGAAAAACTGTTTATATTTTCGTTTAACCTTCATGACGCGACCGTGTATAGTAAAAATCTCTCTAATAAATTGCCCTTACCACGTGTACGGTGAAACTCACATAAGCGATTCTTGAGTTTCAAATCTTTGCATAGGTATGCGACAAACCTCTCGAGCAGAATCACAGTAATAGTTAATATTTGATTCTGTTAAATGTAATCCGTATAGTAACTGTGACAATACCTATAATACACAGTAATATCCTAATCCAAAGCAATGGTATACGTTGTTTAATATATCGAATATTAAAAATCTTAATATCTATTTCATTCGGTGTCATACACACGACAAAACTTTATCGAAAATCGCTAATCGATCTTATCAATTAAATCCAAAGTGAAATAGTGTGAAAAAAAACCACGTCATCGATAATCATAAGCGCATAGATAAAATGAAATTTATCGGTTTCGTAACTTCGATGTGCGTAACACTCGGAGAAGCCAACGCGTGTGTATACGGATATTTCTTCAAAGGAATTTTTTTTTGTATCTTACTTCCTGGATTGGCGAGTAACCGTTCGTACATATGTACCCGGTACACCGCCGGAGTAGACACAGACGTTGTTCAACTTTACGAACTCACGATGTTACGCATATCCACAATATGCATACATACATATATACAAATACTATATATACAGGTACGTGAAATACACGCAAGGCGCGTTGCACGGCGTGGGCGCACGGTAAACGTAGACGGAGACGTAGACGCAGACGCAGACGCAAGTTTCTGCCTACCAGAATCGGAAATGTTATGTTTGCCAGGAATAAAGCGCATACAGATAAAATGTCCATACGTACATGTAATCAGTAGAAAATTCATTCTGATGTGAAAAAAAAACAACCAACTAATCTTTGATAGAATAAAAAAAGAAGAATCTTTGAAGAATTCGCGTACGAGTGGATGTTGAGGGAAATTTGCGGCGAGGAAAAAAATAAAATAAAACTGAAAATTGCGATAGATCGTTGTTCCTTGGACGCGCCGTCAAGGTCTTGACCACCCGCGCGTTTCATCGCACGAGAAGTCAATCTCTCAGTTTCGTTTCGCTTGCTCTCCTCGCGGCGAGATCCGTTCTCGGTTCAACGAGCACGAAGAGAGCATTCCTTTGGCCGTGTGATGGCCGCGGTCACGCGCGACTCCAGACGGGACATAATACAGTGTGCAGTGACGATGGGGGATGTATATATATGTATCTAGAGGCTTGGCGCGTGCGGTTTTACCGTTTCGCGTTAAATTCCGTGAAACCGATTCCTGTACCGAGATCGGCTTGTGCGCGTCGACGACACACGTGAGATGGAGAAAGAAAGAAAAAAAAAGGTGTCGACCACCTACGTGCGTGCGAGAAGTTAAGAAACAGAGATAGATCGAGGTTAGTGGGAGACGAAGTGCGAGAGATAGATGTATATGTATATGTATACAGAAAGACGGAGAGAGAGCCTTCGGTAGAGTCTAGAGCAAGCAGACCGAGCAACGAAGCGTTTTTCCGGCCGTTGGCTTGTTCGCCCTGACCTCCCACGATTGGCTCGTTCTCCCACGGAGGATTTGTGTGTGTCTCTTCGTCTATACCTTTTGCTTTCTATCTCATTCACCGCTGGTCTCTTTATGCATTCGAATCTCATATCTCTCTCTATTTTCCTTCGCGTACTCCGAGCGAACGACCGCGAAGCCGCATTCGATTGTGGCCTGAATGGGCATTATCAGTAAATTATAAAAAAATATTAATTACCGATACTCGAGAAAATGTGGGCGCGTAATTGATATAACTGACGACAGTTAACGATAAACGTTGACCGAAAGAGGCTTTTACCGAATAAACTATTTTGCTCGGCGCAAATTAACACAAAAGGCTCGGGGGAAATCAAGGAGTATCCATAAATTTAACAGTGAAACCATAATATCATTATAATTTGTTACTTCAATCTATTTTATTAATAAAATTCCATGTTTAATTAAACGTTTCTTTATTACACTTTTTTTTCAATTCGGTGAGCGTAATTTTTATTTGGAAAAAGTTATGCGTAAAAACAGGTACGGACAAAAAGCAAAGAAACAGGTAGTTTCTTATTTTCGCGCGTATTCGTCGGACTTTTCCAATCGTTGCCACTTCGCAATTCGTTCGATAATTATAGCAGCGGAAGCTGGTAAAACGGGGTAAAAGAAAATAATGAAAAATAAAGTAAAGATCTTCGAATGAGCATCGAGTAGAGAGGTCGATTTCCGGTCACGTATCGCACGTGTTCGAGTAGATTGTCGGAGCTTAATTGTGGCTGAGGAAACTCTCGGGGAAGCTCTCGGTACGGGCACACAACCCAGTAAACTCGTACATTTACACACGAGCGTAACTATAGGTATACATAGATATAGCGAAGCGTCGGAGGGCTGAGTTTGCACGTTCGCTTCGAAGATAGAGATGAGAGATGAGAGAACTGCCGAGTGGGGGATACTGGGTGACCATCGCAAACATGTCTTATCGAGCGGTACGTGTCTCCCTTCGTCCGCAGTATCCACGGTAAATGGCCAACTCCATTTCAAGTCAAAAACCTCTATCGTAATCGAAGCTCGTCAGTTCATATTTTAAAAAATCTAATTGATGGACAAACATAATTATTTCGAAACAAAAAATGCACAATTTCGGAGTACGACGACACGTCGCAAACCCGTGGAGAATGGTAGAGCTGCTTGACGAGCCTCGGCGACCCTCGACGTTCCGCAGCCCCGTTATTCTCGAGGTGTAAACCGCCTCGTTAGAGTGGCAGACAAACGCACGTTGTTACACGGATCTCCGGATGCAATTATGTTTATTAGGAAGGGCTGGCAAATGCGTTAGCGGCGTACCGCAAACGGGAATGTCGAGGCTCGTTGTCACATCTCGGAATGGTTTTGAAGTACTAACGAAGCCCATTAACGCCGCGAGATATTGACTGTTTGGAAACATAGAGGCGTATCGGGCGGCATGTAACGTACAGAATAGTGTGAGGAATAGCGTCCTTCTCTTTTTAATTCATCCGTCGATATATGGTTGGATCCGTGGTATCAGAATGAACGCAAGTGTAATGACGTCAATAGTAGTCGCACATTTGAGGAATTACTATAGAAATGTGCAAGTTAAGATATTCGTATAACAATCGGATATAATATGACGAAGAGCAAGACTACAGATTTTGTTATGGTTTCGCAGAATTGCATTTTTTTTTTAAGGACAAAAATAATTAAATAAAAATCCCTTTGACTTTTGAAACAAAATCATTCCAAACAGCCTACACACGCATTTCGCATTTAATTTTTCATCAAATATTCCTTGCGCCCTCAACGTTGTCATTTTTTTTATGCTCGTTGTCGATTCTCAACTTGCTTTTCATTTGTCACAGTCACGTATATTTTATTTATCTTTCGCGCTTTCCTCTCCAGTTTCCTATTATGTTTACCAAGAAGAATATATAGAACCGGATGAACGACTAGATGACTGGGGATGAGTAAAAAAAAAAAAAAGAGAAACGAATATACTCGGCATTATAGCTAAGCGAACGTGAGGAAACGTCGATAAGAAACGAGGATAGATGCGGTTGAAGAACTTTTGCGGTATCGGATTCGTCGTGCGTTAGCCGTATATACGTCGCTTTTCCCCGATACAATGTGACACTCGTGATGCTTCTGCAACTTAAGGTTTTTTGATCCCGAGCGCTGCTTCCGGAGATTGTAAGAACGGGAACTCCCAAGATATCGGGGGCTTCTTCTCGCTAACCTGATTTTTTATTTTTGATACGCAAAAGATGGCATTACCCATCACTGGCTATACGTTTGAAAAGAAATCCGTTCATTTCTGTTTTGCCTTCGTATGAAACAAATAACTTCATGACGATGTCGCGAGTGATGGATCGTGAAGCAGACTAAAGAATCTAATGTATGGAGAGAGGTGTGAAAAATGTTTCAATCAATCAGTCATACGATCAAACAACTTTCGATAATACACGTAAGATTGGAAAGCTGTCTTTTAGTACGTATGCGCGTTCTCAATTATAAACTCGGCAATAATAGAAAAGGCAGACACGCCGAGAATGAACTTCCAGAGACCGTAGACGTACAGTGAAACGCGTATAACTATAAATACTCGAGTAATTTTGCTGCACTTCGGTGGAAAAGCGGACAGTTACATTACGTACGTTGGACGACCTAGCGTTTCAGACATCTTCCCGCGTACGGTACGGTCTTAACATTTGCGTCCATTGACACCAATCAACGCGGAAATGTCGTGGAGCATCTGTCGCAATGGGAATCTTCAATTACCGCGCCGCGAAGCTCCGCGCTCCGGGTAACGACTCCGGGAACGTGCTCAGGCGTTCTCGACATAGCGTGTGTTTATCCTGAAATTCGCACGTGCGTTAATTCACGATAACGCGATGCAGCTCTCCGCCCGTATGTCGCGTACGCGTAACCCGAGAATGTCAACTACAGTTAAAGAGATTGTCGTTTTTAAACGAGTCAAGTATCGTCATTTTAAATTTTAATGCAATGTGCCGTAAACATTCCACAATATTTGCATTATTCGGCTAGCGAACGTTTATCGGTATTTATTGGATGTAAAAAAAAATTCTGCTTGTTAGCATAAAAAGCCCCGCTTGTTAGTGTTTCATTTTCTTTTTTTTACTGCGTTTCTACTTTTATTGTACAGCATTGTACCAATTCTTGCTATCATTTTTGTTATTTCTCATTTTTTCTACATAGTTTGCATTAATTTGTTGTTTGTTATTGTCATCGATTCTTATTGTTCGTCTTAGCTAATGCAATAATTTTTATCTACTACTATTATCCTTCATTGAACAACTATGTGTCTCATCTACATCGAATAACCTCATAAATATCTGTATACATTTTCTGTTCTACTACTATAGTGAAAGAATATCACGGTGAATTTAGAGATTTTTCATAATTGTTTCAATTGTATTAAGGGGGCTGAGTCACCTAAAAAGTAGAATGTTCATTTTTTTTTTATTCTGTCTGAAAAAAATAAAAAATAAAAATTTAATTGTATTGTCATAATCTATATAAGATTAACTATCTTTTTTAATTTTTTTGAGGTCCCCAAGCTTGTCGAAGCGAAAGCAGAGATGGTCAAACTTTTTTTACTTGTCGCAGGATTTAGACCGCAGGAGTGAATTAATCTTGACTTTTCATAGCTCATTTTCTTCGCTGAAGTATTTATCATGGAACGAGTTCAGGAATTTTTTTTTGAAGTTCCCCCGATGGAGTTATCAAATAAAATCTGGAAAAAGAGCATCGCAGTCATGTGAAAATGACATTTTTTTCCACATTTTATTCGATAGCTCCATCGGGGGAACTTCAAAAAAAATTTCCTCAACTCGTTCCATAATAAATACTCCAGCGAAGAAAATGAGCTATGAAAAGTCAAAATTGATTCACTCCTGCTGTCTGAATCCTGCGACAAGTAAAAAAAGTTTGACCATCTCTGCTTTCGCTTCGACAAACTTGGGAACTTCAAAAAAAATTTGAAAAGTAGTTAATCATATATAGATTATGAAAATACAATCGAATTTTTATTTTTAATTTTTTTCAGACAGAAAAAAAAAATGAACATTCTACTTTTTAGGTAACTCAGTCCCCTTAAATTTTTTCACCGTTTGTCATTTTTCAAAAGTTGTTTTCTTTTTCCATTCCATATTCCGTTGGTAGTAGAATTTCATTTTTCCGTTTTTTACCTTTGCCAACGAGAGGTTTACGAAAAAAGTAGAAAAAAAATCATTCAAGATGACGCGAGGTTCAATAAGGTTGGCAGTTTATGTAGCAAAAGCAATCATCGAAGGGTCAACCAATATGTATTTCTCTAACGTGAAAGATTAACGTTATTGTATACAGATATATCATTCAAATGGCGAAGTCGAATAAGCAAACCCGCCGTCGAGAAGCTCAAAGCCGCCCACGTACGACGGGCGGATAGATCGACGGAATCGTTTCGACGTTCCACTATCTCGTTCATCTCGAACTTTTGATAGGGCACTACAGTATATGCTCGACATAACATATACCGCATTACGTTATTATTGCCCCCGCACACTCCAGAAATATCTCTAACGATACGAGACGTATGACTTATAACAGCGGCTATTTATGAACATTACTCACGTCTCTCCCTCTCCCGACGGTCTCCTTCGATTCGCTTACGTCGGTGTGCGATTCTCGTCGGAGAATAGAATGCCCGCACACATTCGTGATACAGTGTGTCACCAGGGCGTACAGCGGAAAGAGGACGGACAAGCGCGCCTTTGATGACATAGTAACAGTAACAAATTTACAGAGAGTTTTACGCAGACCAATGACGAAAAATTATATTGTACGTTGTGATACAAATGACATTTGCTGCGTGGCGCAGCGGACAATTGGCGATACATTCGTCTCACCCATGCTTGACGTTTCTTTACTGTAGATGCGCGATAGCTTTCGAATACCACGTGCAGTTGTAAAGTGTACGACTACTGTCAAGTAGCATTACGTTTGCACGAGCAACACAATCGAGTAGACTGAGAAGCATGCGGAAGCCAGAAAGTCGCCACGCCCTTATTTCATAGAGGTCTTTTATGACTTCGTCGTACGTTCGGGAGGTCGCGTCTTCCTCGGAATAAATACATGTATCTCAAACGTGTCTCAGTGATAATCTTAGGGCCTCGTCGGATGTTAATGCAAAGGCCATGATGGAATATTATAGTGCCTGTAATCGGTGACCTTTGACTAATCTTAAGACTCAACTGTTTTGTACAATTATTTTAAATGCTGTTTCTCGGAAGTACTCGGAGAATCGTTTACATAATGTGCATACTATATTTTGTGTTTCGGAAAAACTTCGGCTGTGAAAAATGCACCGTAAGAAAAATAACTTACTATCCAATTTATACAGACACACGCGCATTTGCATGTATTTGGATATTACTATGTATTATAACTATTGTTACAGTTACTACACGGTTTAGATTTGGTGCAATCAGATATTGACAATTATTCAATAGACATTAACTATTACTATAATTATACCTACTATAGCAATCTAGAGAGTGATCCCTGTCCGAAATAGACAATATACTAAGGGATATCTCAATTAAAAATATTCTGTGTGAGTTTCCAAAGTAAAAGTACAATATAATTTCAACGTATAAACTGTTCGCGTCGCGTTTCCGATATTGAATGCTCGCTGATCCCGATCGATGACGACCCAACGCCCCACCAGCTCTTTTGTCGCCGCAAACTGCTTCTCGTCTTAGTCAGCAACCTTTGTCGATATCTCGAATGCCGCGAGATTTGTATATCCAACGGTACTGACAAGTGATGAATCTCGATACCTCCGATGCCGTCGCGTTCAGGTAGCATATTTCTATTACCGGACAGTATCCATTGCGCTCAGTGTGGAGAAAAAATACTTCGAAGGCGTCGGGGGTGAATTATATTGTCAGAGACCAATTGTACGCAGATCTTTTGACAATCATTTTTTACGCCATTTCACAGGCTGGTACTACTGGTAATACACAATGGACATTTCGTTCACATATCTGTCGAAAATTAATGACAAAGCATCTGGGGTACTTTTGGCTATTTTTTTTAAATTTAAACATCATATTCACAATTTTATCTGGAAGGAACAACTTATACGTGAGGTGAATTTGTGTAACAAGGTGCACAACTACCGTAAAATAAAGACTAGAATAACTTGATTGTAGATGGAATGGGAAAACCTACTCCCGGATCGGAGTAACGTTACCACATTGATTTTTATCATGGTATAACACATTAACGGATGTGAATAAATTTCATCTCGTAATAGCGCAATCAACGTACATAGATAGCACACGAACCGTCAAGCTTTTCTTCGTCATTTCGGTTATTCATTTTAATGAAGAGTCGTTATTCCGAAATCTGTTTTTCCCCCTCAATTGACTTGCTTATTCGAGGTTTCAGGGCACCATCATCGAAAAATGGAAAACATATTCACTCCTCTTTACGCGAATCGTTTACGACTTTTTCGTTGGTACGGTAATCCGAATGGTCGTTAACGCGATTCACATTGTCTATTGTCGACTCAAAATATTCAAATGTGAAATTATTCTGTGTGACCCGTTAACGTAGTGGACAGTAATGTAAAACGACAGCAATTTTTTTTACAGCGAGCGAAATTCACACCGTTTACCCGTTAAGGGTCACAAAAAGAAATAATTTTCCGTAACCGATCATTTTTAATACTGTCTCATTATCTGACTATTTTTATGTTCAAGCATCCGTCTGCTTTTCGTAATCCTTATTTCTTTCCCCAAAAAACGAGGATTAGTTTTTTAATTTATAGTCATTTTATTTAATGCGGCAGTAATTAATGTAATCTTACCGAATTGTGCTTTCGCAAATGTTATTTTTATTTATTTATTTTTTTTTGAAAGGAATGAGTTTTTCGAAAAGCAGTCGGATGCTTGAACACAAAAATATTCGGAAAGTAAGGCAGTATTAAAAATGATCTGTTGGGGAAAATTATTTCTTTTTGTCACACGAAGTGTTACTATACATGAGCAACTAGTTGGTCCAAAAAAAGTGTGTTTTAACAAGCCTGTTGAGCATTATTTTCAACGAGAATGTTAATGTTTTGCAACGATTCTTTTGTTTGTGATATAAAAGTAATATAAATGGGGTAATATAAAAGCTCGTTTCATCAATATTTTATCTAGAAGAACAGTTTGACGAATTCATATAATATACGTGGGTTCGAATTTTATGTGCGACATGTTTGGATTGGCTTAGCCAACGAAAGGCCGGTAACGGGGTAAAGTATCTTTTTAAAGATCCGGTATGAATACCAACCGCATTCGGTAAACGTTGGAGAGCCACGGCAGTAGCTGTCATTCCGAGCCATCCTTTGCGCCGCGTAACGTGTCCCTGGGTGCACTCCCCCTTTATTTTTCCGATGTACGAGAATGCCACGTCGAGACCTTTGCAGATTCCAGGAATGTCTCATCGTCTTATTTTCCTTTACTCTCGTATCTCTTGGCTACGCACGCGGCAAAGTCCGTTTACCCGCGTCTAGTGTATACCTTTGACTCGCCGTCGTTCGTTCGACGCGTTCATTCTTGCCTCAGTGAACGTGCGTCTCGTTTTAAATAGCAATTCTCTGGCAAATTCCCAATGCGAACGGGACATGCCGATTAATAACGCCCATTGAATCACGCGAATAAGCCCGATGGGAATGCGTTTGAGAAGTACGACGGATTAATCGAAGCGTAAACTTAGATACCGGTGTACTGCGGTGATCGGCGAAGCGCCCAATGGCAATGGCAATCTGCTTCCATGTGCGACGAGGCTTAACGTAATTCCGCGATCGATAGGATTAAACTTAACGCCAATTCCGTTGTCAAAATTCAATCAATGACGTCACCAATATGATTCTCATTGGTGCAAAATTACACATGTCCATAAAGTCAGATTCGCCGAGAGCTTTGACGATACAAAATTAAATTGAATAACCAAGAGGTCACGTAGTTTCCACTACAAAATCGGACATCGAACAATCCGGATATAAAGCAATATATTATATCAGCTTCCAAACACCAGTCTGCGCAAAAGTTTTTGACATTGTATAACAATATTAAAGCCAGTTAAATTTGACGACAATTTATCCGGCAAAATTGAGTTTATCCGATAACGTCTAGATTCGAAATTTATAGGCCGTCGTACCAAGCGAAAGGTCGACAGCCCTTTGCACTTGGCTTGGCTTGCTTTTCTGGCTGGCGCTCTAAACTCCGCGGCGAGAAAGCGCGTCACGAAAGGGATGAATAAATTTTCCCTCGAGTTACAAGGATCGAGTCTCGGGGTATAGAGAAGGCGAGCTTGCAAGCTCCGGTCGAGAGATTTCCGGCCCGCAAGCGAATACGTAGTACGTAGCAGCAGCAACAGCACGATAGACGGAACTCGCAGTCTTGATGCTGATCCTCGTCGTCGTCGTCTCATTCTTTCCAACGTTTCGCTTTATCATCCCACTTCTTACTGGTTTCTACCACCGCATTATCGTCGCTGGAGATCGGACATTTCCGAGAGCCCGCGTGCCCCTCGTAGTCGTTGCCGGCCACGTAAACCCGCGACCTCTCTCACTACTTTTCTACGTTCTCGCTATTTTTTCTTGTGAAAAAAAAAAACTGTTGTCGCGAATTGCCCGTGTCCGGTTGAGCGACGTCGGGCGTCAGCGGTCGCGTACCTTCTCACCCTCACTCCCCAACCGTTCGCATACTTGCAACGTAGCTTCCGCGTAAATTAACATGTAGGTGGACTTACCAGCCAACAGCTATATGACTCTGATCGCAAAGTAAGCCATCAAACGTCTCTAAGTTTAGAATTTTTTTCCTACCCCAGCTATTCTCTTTAAAACTCCGTATCGTCGTTCTCTTTTCTCGCCTACGATACATCGCCACGGGCGACGGGGAACAAAATTAGTCTGCAACATGCACAATAACTCGTTTTCTTTCGTTTGGGCACACAATGTCGGTTCTTTTATGTTAACCCGAAGAAATGTCTGTACACTGCACAGTCGGTGTTTAGCGGAATTTAATAGAATTCACCGTAATCGCATTTTCCACTGTGTTTCATATAACCCAACGAGAATTTTCTAACGCAGCGTAAGCATTCTGACGGGATATGATACATTTCGGATACGAGGGAAAAAATTTTTTTAAAATGCGGCCCCTATACCACTGGAACGCATTATTATCGGGTAATATTGCTGAAAATTCAATAATGCATACCACAAAGTGATGTGCACTACAGCGCGCGAATGGCATACGAGTTATCGATCATAGACATTTCATGCCCACCTTTGACTTTAGGCCAACGAAATAAACGACGAATTAAATTTTTAATTTACCTACTGAAATTCTGTCGGCGACGCTGTGTATTTGTATAGTACATCGATGTCGTGGAATCATACATTTTGGAAATGTTCATTTTATTATTGACAGTTATTTGACACAATGAAGAATTTGCGAGATGTATTTGTGAACGAAAACACTATTATTGATTTATGCGATATTTCTGAGCGATGAATTTTATAGTCTCCCCGAATGAGTGTAGGAATATCGCCCGCGAGTTATTGAGAAATGGCGTGACTCATAACAAGACCATCAACATGTTTCAGCATAGGAAGCGTTAAATATTGAAAAAGCTCGCGGCTCCCGTGTTAGACAAAATGTCATAAATTCGATACACGGATTTAGCACTTCTTTTTTGTCCACACTTCCATAACAAGTGTCAGATCCAGCGCGAACTTAGTCAGTTAGTTTTTTTTTAGCCCGATATCTCAAAAAATGTGGCAGAGCACTATCACCAATTTTTTAAAAAATTCCAAATAGCGTGAAAACCGAATGACTGCATTTTTCTAAAAATTTGACCAATGAAGGGACTTGACCCCTCAATATGTGGTGTAAATTTCAGCTTTGGCCGTTCTCAAAGTATAAATTCGAATGATGAGATGACAAACTTTTTTTCTAAATGTAATTTTTCGACGTTTTCCAACATTCTAAACACGTTTACATGAAAATCTAAAAAAAATGTCACGAAAACAAAGCTTATCGAGGAAGTAAAAATGATTCACCTCATTAAGGTATAATACGTTTTTTTTTTCTAGTACCTATTACTATAGAATGATTTTTAATTGCATTTTCAGTTTTTTCTCAGTTGACAATTTTTATGTTGATTTACATTTCCATTGAATAGACTTTTATAAAATGATTTTTTTTTCTAGAATGAGAATCATTGTTTCGTATGTGATTTCGTATGTGATCCATCTAATGAATTGTATACTATCAATGTCGATATGTGTATTCTACTATCCGCGTTCGTAACAATACACAAGGAACTTTGTATAAAAAGACCGACAACATTTCGATGTGACAGAAGTTGGCAATATAGTCTTCTCTAAACTCAGTTTTATTATCGTCCCCTTCTTTTTTTTTTCTTACAAATACAATGAACGCTTTTTCTTTTCCAATCTCCACCAAACGAATTTGTGAATATTCGTGGTGGTTATTTGCCAATGTTCTTTTTTTTCTTCTTTCTTTACATCGTGTTTTCTCTCGCCCACGTTTATTCGTTGCTCCCTCCGCGTTGCTATCGATCAGCTGGCACTTCATCACCGCGCAGCACGCCAGCCATAGCCAGCACAATCCGGGCAGCCAGGCAGAAAGCAAGAGCATCAGCGTCGAACCGGGCTTCGCGCACTTTATCGCGGCATGAACAGCGCCAGACGCGTCCTAAACCATACGTATCTGGCTATATATGTATATCGTACAGTAGTAGTACAACTATAACTATAACTATAACTCTGCGTTCTGGCGTGTTATTCTCGATCTCTTGCGTTACAACAATACGTCAGTGTGGTTTTGCCGCCATCAATTGCCATTCAAATCACTGTCAATGTCACGAAGTACAGCGGCAAGAGGCGTCCTGCCACAGACGCGAGCATGTATTCCTCCCGCGAAAGGTCCCAGGGGTTCGGTATTGTCGTGTACCTCAAATGCCTGACCGGAAAATTATGAACGCGATCGCCACGGCAAGGACACACAAGTGAAAATTCGTCCCTCATAATGTATGCCCGCACACAGAGACGACGCAGATGGGTGAGGTAAAGAGCTATGAGGAAGTCTGTTTGCATGTGCGTATGTGACCTGACGCCCTCGTGCTCTATACTCATCATATGTGATCAACCGCGATTAAATTTTAATGTACTAACCCGCGTTCGACGAATCGAGCTGCGCCCGTATCCGAAGCCCCGGAACGGCCACTCTCGCGCGTCAATTGCCATTACCCACGCGCGTTTACTTATATTGATTAACTCTACGCCTGTGCGTTGACATTTTGTCGACACTGTCAATAATTTCACGAACGAACTTTTCAACCAAATTCTCGCCCGCCGTACTATCATCCGAGTCGTGTATTCCAATCGTTAGCGCATTAATTGAATCATTCAATCGCGAATTCGTCGCGTTTCAGGCTTTTGTTCGTTGCCTCGCCAATTTGAGTGACGTATTTGTATTAAAAAAAAATAATTAAATACAAAATGTTATATTTCACTTTTTCTGTTAAATCGGAAGGTTCGTGACACTCGCAAATTCGGCCATTGAACAATGACGATAAAAAACGAAGATAAATGTATTCACTGTATGATAAATGTATGATAAAAATTGATACATATAAAACAACCCGTAAATAAATAGAGTTAATATACGAGCTATTTCACGGGTAAAATAGAGCACTGTCCAGGAAATCATGATGTATATTAAGAATGTGTATCAAGAGAAATTAATATTGATCTTTCGTTACGCAAAGAAACGGAAGCCAACTCATTTTTTTAACTCTAGCAAGTTTGGATGAACTTAAGGAGGTTCGATTGTCAGTATCACCGAAATGTATTTGTTTTACAGTAACCATTATGTACCTTATTCCGATCTGCTTACTCTTACACTTCTAATCTGTTACCTTTTTGTTGCGACAATTAATCTTCTCATGAAACTGATAAAAATCTATATTTATGGCTGCGATTACGTACAGCGATTATGACACGTTCTAAAAATCAACAATTTTGGTACTCACCCTTGTGTCACTCTGGCATTTGAATATTTTGTGCACAGATACACGATATACAGTACATGTTCGAAAGTGCATAAGTACATATATATATACATGTATGCGTAGAGTATGTTTTGAATCAGAAAAGGGGTATATATTATTATTGAAACGGATAAGAGATCCTATTATAGGTTAAATATTTTTAGTGAAAACTATACGTTAATTTTCAATATATTTCACAATTTGTAAGAACTGTCTACTATGAGGACAGTTGTTATACCAGCGTATATGGGGACATTTTCAAAAGTCTATACCGAGTGCTATGAAGATACATACATATACACGTTTCCTTATAGCAGACGATACGTGAACAAAATTCAAGTACCTCAAACGTTACGCTGATGGCAGGTATAGTACCTTTACATGTTCGAAAATGTTTATGAAAAAATAATTCATGCAATTCAACGTCGCACTGATTTATGTCATAGACATACGTTTTACATGATAAAAAAAAAAATCATTCGTTTTAAAAACAGGCACAGCCGCAAGGATAGCTGTTTTTTTGTATCATTTGTACTTGCGATCTACTCAGTGGTTGATCAAAGCAAAAAAATGTAAAATGCTATTTCAATAAAAAGTTGTACGAAATAAACAAGATTCTTAATTAACAATTTAAAGTTTTGATGGTCGATAGTTTTTAACATAAAATCGTCAGTATTTGCACTATCGTAATGATGATAAAATCGTTGAAAAAAATGTAGATTGTAGAAATCTAAAGACGCTTCATTCGAAATTTGGACCATTTGCTCTATCCTGATGTCAATAAAAAGCTTTTAAAAAAATTGCATCGTCTTTAGGTGTTATATAAATCAGGCCAACCGCGACGACGGTTTATGGTGACGATAATGTGAAATAATGAAATAATCATTGTAACGAAACAAAGACTGATTCTCATAAATAACCTAACAGGGCGGAAGTTTGAAGGAATATTTGATTTAGATCTGTTTATGACATTACCGCGTTGTTATTGTGAATTTTTTGAAATCTGATCTATATCGACTGCTAAAACGAAAGAGGGTCATAAATATCATGTTAAATGATGAAATTTATCCCTTTATGCCTTTTAACGGTAGTTTTGAAGACAGTCCTCGAACGATACGATCCGTAAATTTGCTAGTTTGAGGGCAGACCACAAATAATACGAATTGTATATAATTTTATTTCGAGCACAGTCCTCGAAACATTCTTTACGATGATAAAATTATGAGGACGGTCCTCAAAACAGTCCGATGTCTTCAAAATCGACGTTAGACATACGATAATGTTCCGACGGGCTTAACGACGAGATCGCAGTGTCGCCGATCGGTTCCCCGTACATAATATAATGACGCCCAAATGTACGTGCTACCTTTATTCCCTCGCTGTCCTTTTTTCGTTGAGTGTGGGCTACACTGGACCTACTTTTCTTTCCGTTATATCCCTTTTTGAAACGTCCGTCGCGTTCTTCACGAGGTTTTTCCTCGAGCTACGAGTTGTTAATTTCCTATATTCTCTGTCTCTGCCGTTGACACGGCGTACCATTTCCTCTGCTTTGGAACACGTTTTTCAGAACAATTTTATCCGCCGCGGGTACACGAATCGCGTGTAATACACAGTCTATTACACGCTAATCTTTCAACACTAATAATCTGACCGATTTATTTGACGTGTTACACGAGAGTGTCCCGCTCGTGCCTGGTTACGCGTGCCGGTAGTTCGGGAATGAGGGAACGAGCCCTCTTCGATGATTTTCGATAATCGTCGTAGCTCCGTCGCGGCACCACCCGTCCTGCGCTCCCCTCACGCGTCGCCAATTGAAATCCAGCGAAGCTGCTGATTTGAAAAATACAATTTCTCTACGGCAGATTCTCGTATTCTATAGTTTCGGTATGTTCCTCGAGTACTGCGGTAGGACAACCCTGTAGCGTTTTCGCTCGTTGGACTGTCGTGCGCAATCTACTCTAGCGTGGACGCGAGCGCGCTATAACGTCTCGTCGCAACGTATATTCAACGTACACAGGATCGTAGACGCTCGAGAATTTCCCGTTTGCCGCATGGGCGCATGCATGCACGCCCCCGACCCTCTCAGACACTATATTTAGTCACGAGGAATAGCGCATACCCAAGCGTAAGCTTCCCGTCTTTCCGGCTGCTGATTTAGCTCCATCATCAATGTCATGCATATCCCTATGTATATATCGGTAGAATCACTTTTGGGAGGGAACAGCAAAATTGTCGTTTGTTCCCTTGAGCTTCGTGCGAAAATGATCAATCTCACGCCCTGTAAACAGCCCCAACTAAATTATAGACGTTTACAAGACGACCATTACGAAGCTTCGTCCTTCTCTTATCTTCGTCCTCGTATTCTTGATATTTGCACAAATTATACAAATGCAACTTGCCAATGATATTCGCTTCGATTGTGATCCATCAAATTATCTTGTTATAGAATGTCCAACTATAAACGCGGGTGGTTGTAGGCGAGGTGGGTTAAAGGATATCCTCATCTATTTTCACCTCGTCTCTTCGTCGCGACAAAGTAAGATAAAATGTCTATCCTTAGTTTTCATCAAACGCATTCTACCGTTGTATAAGTCATGTTAATGAAGAATTTACAAGTTTTGCTATATACGTTAGTACTGCAATTTCATTTTTGCTAAAATCAACAAAAAAAACTACATATTATTAGCGCGGATAACTACACCTGTCTTTGTTTGTACCCTTTGAAAAGCTACACATGACTCTGGTGCATGCGTTATCTTAATCCTAGCGACATTTTGTCTAAAATTAAAAAGGACGCCACACTATTTTTTGTCTATTAGATTTTTTCGCTTGTATAATTTACCTGTACAGACGTAAAAAATAAGCGGAGAAATACGCGTTTATTCGTTGTATACACGTTTCTCGATCTTCCAATCGCGGGGACCTTTTTAAAAGAAATAACGTCTTCGATGTGATACAGTTATGGTACATATCCAATAATACGAAAGCACACGAACGTCACGTTTGCCCGAGCGTCACCGAGAAATGACCGCCGAGACGCGAGATAGGGTCGTTGACCCTATACCGATGCTTGTGCACTCTTCGTACTGAAATCGAACCGTGTGTCGGCCGCTTCGAAGCCGACACTGCGACTGCTGCCGAAGGCACCGATTATACACATAGATTTCCACATAGATACCGCACGCGAATGGTTCTCGAGATGTACTATATAGTTCTATATTCTATATCCGTAACTATCAGTGGCGCTCAGCTATCTCTTATATACGGTATACAAGGTGATTTATATATGTACACACACACGCCGGGTCGATGGTTTCGTTCGCTACGTCTGACCACTCGCGGCTGTAACCACTACGCTATCCGAATACGACTTGGCGATGCACCGTCAACCTATCCGGGGCTGTATAGGCTCTATAGACTCCAGTAAATAGATAGAGAATAGATATAGCTATAATCATACACGAATGTTCGCGGTCTGTCGAATTTGCGGCGCACTTGTCTCAATTTCTATGCCAAACAAGGTGCGACGCATTTTTTCTACGAAAATGTAGCGCTAGGTGTTTGTGCTCGGAGCCTCGAGCCAAATCGCTATTTATCCAGTCATTCATTGCTCTTCAAATCATTGTCAATGTCAAGTTTTTTTTTTATTTTACTTGACTGATGTTTTTTTAAACTTTTTTTTAACTATTTTTAAACTACTTGGCGACGTTTTTTGCATTTTTGCAATGAAATGTTTTTATATTTTTTATTAATTCCTGAGAAGTAAGTGTGCAAAGTTCCGGCGTTAATACACTATTCGGAGATATTAATGGATAAGGATTTTTTAATAATAAATCGCAGTCCGTTGGAAAAAATATAAGATAACTTGTGTAATGTATGATCTCGTAAATATGAAATATTTCTTTGGGCGCAAGGAAAGTTTCGTTTTGCTAATCGATCTTCGGGGGTGGAGAAGGATGGAGGATATATGCAGTATGGGAGCAAGAGCCGGGGCGCTATTTAATAGCCGACGCGAGGGGGTATACGTGTGCAGGCTGTGGCGCTCGAGGCCAGCGAACCGGCCGTAAATCCGAGGTTGAAGGAAAGTTGCGAAAGGGAGGGTAAGCTCGGTGCGTCTTCGCGAAGAGAAAGCGAAAGAGGAAGAAGAAGTGGAAGCACCGGAGCTTGGAACCGTGTATGGAAAAATTGGGAAAGAAAAAAAAATGAATAAGAAAGAGGTGAATTTGGAATTAGTGGAAGATCACGAACGAGAATGGAATGTAGAAGAGGCCAAATACTCTCGCACGGGAATGCTACCGTTTCAGGATTCACGGGCTGTTCTCATTTCCAGGATTGCTCGCTGGAGTTGGTTTATGCACGAGGACACGTACCTATAGGATACACAGA
Source organism: Cryptus viduatorius (assembly GCA_964006125.1). Lineage (NCBI taxonomy): Eukaryota > Metazoa > Arthropoda > Insecta > Hymenoptera > Ichneumonidae > Cryptus > Cryptus viduatorius. Next base: position 13,009,266 of record OZ023228.1, read on the forward strand.
GTTTTTTAAAATGTTATTAATCAAGGAACATGGGATAGGCATAGTGTGCCAGTAAATCGGAAGGGGATGATAAAACAAGAGCAGCGCTACGTTCTTTTATCAATCAGTCACACTTTTTTTATCCACGTAATAAAGTTATATGATGGAATCATAAAAAAAAATAAGTCTGCCGAACATGTTTTGGGACTCGCTATTTCAAAACTCAACTATGCGAATCGTAATTCTATCAACATTTTTACATCCCACGGAGAACTGGTTATACGAAGGCATAAAACATTAGCAGCTAGTAGTTTTTTTTTACATTTTTTTAAATTAATTTTTAGTCGTTCTGTGCTGTCAATTTTCGACCCCTTAAACTAGTGCTACTTCTTGACGGCGTTTTGTACATTTTTTTGTAAGAAAACATGTATTTGAACATTACTTTTTAAGTAAAGCAATGTTTTCGACAAAAAGTAACGAACATCGCCATTCATAAATCGAAAAAACTCTTACTTTTTTTCCCTCTCATATATTACTGATGATTTTTCATACAACTAAAGCGGATGTCAAACGACCGTCTCTGACTTTCATACATGAGAACGAGATCAGTTCGTATGGATGATGCACATTCCTCGCAATCATCTCTCGCGTTGCAGCGAAAACCTGATCTTAGCTTGCCGTGTATATGTGATGCGTCCTGTCGAGTATCCCACGGGCATATATATCTTCTCGGCTCGATGAAGCTGACCGATTTACAACGACGTCCATCACCAACTCTGTGCTCCTTGGTAAACAAGTCAGTTTCAACGTGTGCATGTCCATCGAATGGCACGAGTTTCAGACACGCGTGAGACGAGTTTAATGTTCAGCGTATATTTATACAACGTATTACGTACGTATCCACATAGACGTACAGTGCAGAATACAGAAATTTATGCTAACTCTGAGTGCGGGTGCGCCGCGACGCTGCAGCACGCACTCGAGAATCCCGGAGTAATAGGGCCCTCGATATATAGCGGCCGACTGCAGCGTTGAAAACGTTGCGCGGAGAGAACTCAAAACGATGAAGAACACACACATGAGCATACAAAAGCGCGCCGCTTATTCCTTCTGGAGTCTCACGCGAGATCGTCCGAATGTAAATTATGTCAGAGACGAGGCAGTGGTATTTGTTTACGATTAGTATGCAACGGAGTTGGGCTCTGAGTCCATGAATCGGTTGGCAGTTACGCAGCATTCTCGTGATAGTACGAAGTAAGGTTGGCGCAAGCCCTCTGGTTCGAGCGGATAGTGCATCGTTGGCTATGCCTGTGCCAACTTTTCAATTCATTTGACGAAGAAATAAAAGGAACGAAATAAAAAAAACCTTTTCTCACCAGCTAGTTTACTTCATATTTTTTTAATGCTAATTGTATACAGCATCGCTGCATGAACTTGAACATTAATAGTTCGCGAGAACATTGGAAGTTTCAAATTATTCCACTCCGTTAGTCATGCAATCTTTTTTTTTATATTCCAAACGCGCAAAGTTTTTTGGCAAACGTTCGATTCGCCAAACGGACTGTCGCGAAGGAAGGGTGGGGGATGGGGGATACGAGTATCATAGCTTTATACTGGTGAGGTAATTTGCGGACGAACCGAGAGTGCGGTAGTGTATATTGCGAGGAGGGCGCTCGGGCGGATGAGCCTCACACCAGTGAAACGGCACGTGGTGACGACTAGATCCCGGGGTGCCAAGTCTCGTAATGGCTTTAGTTTTAATGCTCCTACCGGGCTCCTCGCGTCACGCGTCTCAACTCTTCTTATCATACTTCGAGTCCATCTCCGTGTAAACTCGGGAACATAAAGAGATAGAGGAGACCAAGAGAGCGAGAGACAGTCGCGTGGGATTAGTATTTTTGCGGAGGGAGGATTATAGAGAACTCCACGCGAAGCGTTGCTTTCTCCACCAAGATAAATGGCTTTTCATTACAGTCTTAGTAATTGACCATTTTTTTACGACCATATTCTTACTGTCATTTTTATTTATTGAATGATGTTTTTATTTATTTTTCGTAGTGGTTGCAGTAGTAATAATATGTATCTATTGTTAAAGGATATCCTGTGTAAAATGTCTCTCCTGTCTTCTTCGCGCTCGACCAATCACGCTGCGAATGAACCGAAAACATTACAAATATCGAACTGTCGATAGTTAGGTGGCTTGTGTTCATTATGCTAGTACGACCTTAATCTCGTTTCGGAGATGCATTTGCTCGATTCAATGAAATTATAAAACAATTCCAATTCAATACAAATAAATTGTTTGCCCATCTCGTACTAGCTAATGATACTCGAGTGTAAGATGACTTCCCTGGGGAACTATATACGTTTCGGATAGTCAATACTTGTAGAGATTAGCGAAAACGATCGGCAGATGAAACTGGATTCGGTTGAGCTTCCTCGTTGTCGTATTCGTCCCCGTCATCAATATCGATCTCCTTCTTCAGCCCGATTTTCGGAGTTAGCCTCGAGAGGCTGAGTCGACGGGCACGTGTCGATAATACTTGAGTTACTTGCGAGAGTAGTTGCACAGAGGCGGAGGCTGAGAATTCAGTGGAGCTTCTCGGTTCGAAGACTTCGTGGCTTTACTAGGATGCGAGATGACGTAAGGTTGAGCCCGCGTTCCGAGTGTTCCGGGGTGTCAGGATGAGCTCCCCGGGGAACGATCAAGTCGAAGGAAATGAAGACTGTCGCAAGATCGAAGTGAGGCAAAAATTTTTAGACGAAGAGTCTCCACATTTTTCGCCCCGTATAAAATTGCCGTACCATGAAATTTATCGAAATCCCGAAAGCGTTGTTGTCACTCACCTTCAAACCTATTGTTGTCTTTTATTGTGTTGGACTACAAAGCGTCCTCTTTTGTCATCTAGCGGCTGTGAAGGCGTTAACGAGGGAACGACTATTGACTTAATCATACCTCTGTATGCTTTTTGTAAACGTATTATATTAAAAATTAGTGAAAATTGTAATTTAACTCCAACCGTATAAATACGGTATGTGTTGGGTCAATTCTATTTTTATTTTTATTCGAAAAGGACGAAATAAAAATAATTTTACAAAAATCTATGAACTCTCAACTGAAAAGGGAATGTAATAATTAAAAAATTGTTTTACGGTAGTTATCGTGCGACCAGCCTGACGTTACATAAGTTTTAGAGAAATGAGAGGGAATTGCAAACACTTCTCAGTGGCTTAAAAATCAGAAAAAAATGAAGCATATTGAAGGTGATCATTGCAAAATTGAATTTTTCAAAGTAAGGATTAGACATTTGTCTAACCGTCAAAAAAGTTTGTTCAAAATGGTAAGAAAGATACGTTTACGGCAATCGAAAAGACAATCCACCATGTTGTTTGATAGGGAGTGCCGAGAATAAACACTTTTTTTAATAATTTATTTCTCTGGTCCTGGGTGGTAGATTGTGCTGCAACTTCAGACGTGTATTGAAGACGCATTAAATAATAAATACACAAAAATTGAACATAATCGTAACAAAATCGATACCGCGTGATAACTACCTTAAGAAAAAAGAGGAAAACAACAAATCATTTTTTGCATATCATAGTCGAAATATTGCCACGTTCAATAAAGAATTAATCCAGCGACTATAATAGGCGAATAATGATTTCTTTATTACACTAGTCATGACAGGGGCGCGTTGTGCGCGCCCGTAACCTCTTCGTCGGACTCGACCCGCTCGACATCACGGCACGCATAAAGTGACAACAATAGTTTTGCGATTTTTCGAGATTTTTCGTTGCTCACCAACTATTTGAGAGTGGCGGCGACGACGACTCTCGTTTGTGCGACATTTTCTTATTTTCGTGAAAGTATTTTCCAACTATACTATCCCCCGTAACATAAATGCAACCAAGTAATCGCGTTAAATGTCGGCGATAATAGACGTTTCGATAATCGAGGAAGAACCATTCTCGTGCCATCTTGCTTTCCTCCGCTTTCGTCTTATCGTAACACGAAAGAAACCGTAGAGAAAAGTTTTATTCGGAAGAAGGAAAGAAATAAGAGAAGAGGTAAAACAAAGGAATGAATCAAGCGGACCATAGTTGTCCGATCGGTCGTCTAGCCGCGCGCGTAATTAAATTCCATTCGCGCCTAACATGCCGTACATTTGGTACTACTACTACTTTTTCTTCGAAGAAAAGCTTTTTCTGGTCACTGCGCGAAGACGACGAAAATCCATTGGTGAGTTACTCTACAGCTGAGCGAGTATATACATACAGCGATTCACGCGAGAAAGGATTCAGCTATCCAGAACTATATCCGCGCCAGTCTTTCTCCTTCTCTTCCACGACTCTCGTCCATTTATTTTTATCGAAAATCTCACTTTCTTCGTTGGACCACGATTTCTTTCGCACGTTGATCACAATTCGTAGTCAGCCGGTAGTTCAGCGACTAGCAGCTTTCACTCCTGCCTCCTAAGCACGCGCGCCGAAGGATATCAATATTCCTTGGCGAAAAATGTCAGGTCAGCTCCCGTGAGGGAATAAAAGAAGGTAAGATGAATAAGAGAGAATCGCTGCTTCTGCCTTTGAATGGATATATATACTATCGGATATGTATATTAAACGATGACGCGACCATCGTTCCGCGAATGAAAGAAGAATAATAAAACTGGAGGTATTGATAAAAACGAAAAGTTACGATAAATTGAAGGGCAGTTTTACAACTGTAAACGAATATAGTTTGCCACCATATTTCTTGCGTTTCTCGTATTTTCTTTTGGTCTCGTCGGTGTTTCAAGCTACGCGGTCTTTCTATGATTTTCATTGATATATTTCTATAGATCCCATTGATTTGTAATTAATGTTTTTTGTTATTTGACTTTTCCGGTACGTACCTCGGTTATTCTTATTCTCACCGTGGCGTTCGCGAACGTAAAGTAGACACGGAGGTGAAAGCTCCTCTCGCGAATGGATCTGTAAATACGCAAAAGCTTTGAGGAAACAACGAGAGTTTTCGTATACCGAAAAACCGGGGGAGGAATGGAGAGGAGAATAACCGGTTGAACTCGAACGAAGGAACGAGAGCGGAGTTGGACGGACGGCTCGCGGCGGGCTCTCCGCAGCTCCGCCAAGAGGGCTTGATTAATGGACTTCTTGTTGGTCCGATGTCCGGGCGGGTTGAGAGAAAAAATTACTTCGCTACAACAACAGGGATGCTCCCGGAATACGGTCGATTAATTGCGGCGAGCGTAGCGCCTTTCCCCATCTCTCTTACCACCTCTCTTTTTCCTCATCCCTTTTCTCGCTTAACTCACCCCCTTCGGTCGGACCGAAACCGTCGAGCCGTCCCGTTATTGCGCGGCTCGTTGCTTAAACGATACCCGGGGATAAACCCTTGGCGAAAAAATATTGCTAAACTGCGAAAAAACGCGATACCGCCTCTCGTGATGCTTCTACACTCTACGTATCGCTTGAAAGCTTTTTGTGTGCACTCAACTAACCCGCTTCTATCCCGTTCGACGGAGATATAACTCGCAATCCGATTAAACTTCGAGTTCTACAATTGAAACGTTCCGGTGGGAGTAATTGTTATACACAAAGTTGATTACAACGAAAACAAAAATTCATCTATATATGGAAACGGTATTAAATGTTTACCTCTCAAAGTTTTCACTTTCATGCGCTACATGGGCCATTTACCATACATTTCGGTAAAGTACCGCATAAAATTATCGAAAAGAAAATAATCATAAGAAAAGACGGCAGAGTTTGACGTAATGTGTGGGTCAATCGAAGCAAAAAAGGGCCTTGCGCTTGGGTATATAGCCGGGTAAGAGTCATTCGCGTGCACGGAAGGCACTTCAACCCGAAACTCTAAACAGGGAGGAACTCATGCGCGGTTACGGCACGTTTGATCTTGGGTTCCTCAATTTTACTTATTAATCATTTTTGATAGTCAAAGAAATACCGAAATTTTCCATTTTTCGAGTAAAGCGTTGCTTTACCCGGCATAGTTCCGTCGCTAAAAAAAGCAAGGGACAAATTTCTCATCGACGATCCAATCCGAGAAGGAAGAACCAACGTCGGCTATTCAGTATTATCAACAAATTCTAGTTAATCAAATTTCTTTCAGCGAACAGTTTCGTTTTTTTACATTTGTCCCTATCGAACGCCAGTGCCGCCAACCGCCTTCGAGAACCTCGGCAATCGCTTTCGTCTGGGTTACGTTTCCTTTAAAAAACCAGCGATGGCAACTGCCTTCGGGGATCTGGGTGACCACTTTCGTCTCGGTTTATTCATCCAATCCTAATTAACGTAGAATCACATGCATTGTGGTGACGTATTAGTACACGACACTGCCGGCGACTGCCTTGAGGGACCTCAGCGACTGCTCTCGTCTCGCCATTAACCGATAGGCGTCTGTTTTTAACGTAGCAGCGAATTTCCCATATTTCCATAAATAAAATAACCTTTCGACCTGTTTCGCAAAGTAAATAATGAAAGAATTAAATATCTCTGAAAGCATCGAATAAACATTAAACTCATACCATTTCATTTGTATTAACGTTATCGATTTAATACAATTCAATTATCGTTGACATTTCGAATCAACTAACGGATTTCTTATTTGACAGCATTATTTGACGTGAGCCAAAAACTCATAATAACGCCGCTTGTAGAGCAAATATCAAGAGACGCGGTAGCGTCTCGACGCCAAGTGGTTTAAAAAGTAAAAAGTCCGCGCGGTGAGTCCGCGCGCGTTGAGCGCTACCGTGTACTTATACGCTAATATCGTGCCCCCTAAAGTTTGACATTTTTTTTCTCTGAAACGAGACATCGGATCTGAATTCCAAAGACACTTTCATAATATAATTCGAATACAAGCTTCAAAATGCGCCTGGAATCAGCCCGATCGGTGCTCGAAATGATGAGATATCGCGATGTCGCCCAAAAAATCCTCACTTTCACGATAAAATTTTTCTTCAGAGATTTTTTCGTCTGTCCGTTGTTTGTCCGATGTCCCACCATGCCTGTGTGTTGCGTCTGTGTGTCCATGCGTGCGCCCTGCATATACAATGGTATATGCGGAACGAACGGTTAGCTGTTACCGATTCCGAGTGTCAGTTCGTGAACACAGCAACTTGTGATATCCGTATCCGCGATCCACGAATAGTGCACTCGCATTCAGTCATCGAAATAGAGGTTAAATACTAAGAGGTTATTTATAATTTTCCTATCGCGAAAGGTACTAATAAAAAAAATCTCTCGTGGTAAAAAAAAGGGATACCGGTGTGAAAAAATTATCTTAACTAATTGCAGGCGAGTGGTAATTTCAATTAATAAATATTACGCGTGTGATACAAAAAAAAATCTTTATAATTAAATAATTCAAATTAATAATAATAAAATAAATGAAAAAAAAGAATAAAATAAATAGTAAAAACATTTTTCTACAAAAATGTGAAAAAAAAGACGCCAAGTGGTTTAAATAATGTTTGCGAAAAAAAAATTCAAAAAATAAAAAATCTTAGAAGCCAAGTAAAAATAAAAATAAAAAAACTTGGCGAGTCCTTAGACCACAAATAAATGTCGTAGGAATGAACGAAAGGACGAGCAAAGTTTTTTATTTTTATTTTTACTTGGCTTCTAAGATTTTTTATTTTTTGAATTTTTTTTTCGCAAGCATTATTTAAACCACTTGGCGTCTTTTTTTTACATTTTTGTAGAAAAATGTTTTTACTATTTTCTGTAAGACTCTAAAAGCGTACCGTTACAACATAGATATCGTAATGAAAGTGAGTCTGTTAACCTTCATCAGGGCATAACTCAGAAAAAACTTTGAAATTGATAAAACATTGATTTTACTTTCTGACTATGCAAAACAAATATTTTTGCTACAGGTATTTACAAAATAAACAAAAAAAATCTTGTTTTTTGGTTAATTTTTCGAAAAAAATAGTATTCAATTGCAAACACTTTAGAAAAAATTGAATAACTAGTTATCCATGAATGTTATGTAAAACTTTCATGCAGAGCTACTCTCGTGGATGTACTCCATTTACGTATGTGAAATGAAGTTTTGTAATAAAAAATGAGCAACACTTTATTCGTGGCTTGGCTGTAGATGTGATAAGAAATCCTATTCCTGGTACCTATATAAAGTTAACGTCAAATGGATTAAACGGTCCATTTGAACCTCTCTTTAAAACTCACGTTAGTCGTCAAAAAACAATGAATGTTTCTTAACCATCTTTACATACTTTTTAATCTTATGTATGTACTTATAAACGCCTTATCGTGCATTTTTATACATTGTCAAACATTTTTTGGACCCCTTTGATTTCGTTGAGCAACAAATGGGGGAAAGATGGCGGAATAGCTATTGGGGTGTTTTTAAATAATTGTGCAATAGTATTGTGCTTGAATTTATCGTGTTCCTTACGTTGGAATTAAATTCTTGAGACTAATTTTAACTTTGTAGGTGCTCTGGAAATATTCTTGAAACGATTAATATGTTTTGCTCGTTTTTCACATAAACATTTTCACAGTTGGAAAATTTACAGTCAACGTATTTCGACCTGTAACTGAAAAGTGGAAACGAGAAAAAGCGTCACTGTTCTTAAGTGAACCGATACTTTGACTGGATTTGAAAATAAAGCATTTAAAATAAAAATAAAATGCTTGCGTCAAAAACGATCTGTTGAAGAGTATAACTTTATAATAATTTGTTTGTTGACGAACCCTCGAAATAATTGAGTACTCTCGTTTTGCTTATAAAATAAATAGCATAATTTTATGGAACAATTTCCCTGTCGTCCAATTATCGTCAATCGATGAATTGAATGATTCTGTCCGCTGGTCTATTCAGGCACATATAGTTGCCCGAGCCATTCGAAAGAACGAAGAAAAACATACGAAACGATCCGTAAGAGATGCTGAGATATCGTTCTAACGACTTTTCCCTTGTATCTCTGTTGCAGTTGAGTCCCATGTGGCGATCCTTAAGGAATATCTATTGGTGATTCGTCGGAGCTGAAGCCTTTTCTTCGCCGGTGTTTTCTAGTAAAAAAAAAGGACGAAAAAAAGAAAAGACATAGCATCGAGCGTGCCGGTGAAAGGAATCGCGTTGTCCAGGAAACCGCGGCTTTACATCGCCCCTAATTGACAGGGTGAAAAAAGAGAGTGGGTTGCCCGGCCAGGGGTGAGCACTACGATCCACGTACAGAGAGAGCGAGAGAGAGACGGAGAATAAAGAAGAAGAGGAAAGAGGAGATTCGCGCAACGTTAAAATTTACGAGTGCGAGTCCGGCGGCACGGGTTCTCTTTACGAAGCGGAAACAGCGAGGCAGGAAGAGAGGTTTCTGGTTGCCGCGAGTGAGAAAGGGTAGCGGCGAGCACACCACCCCTCCCCCTCTCCACCCTCTCGCTTCACCTCCGCTTCTAACGAATAGCCTCCCAGAGAAACGGACTGCCGACCGAGAACCACGAGAGCGGAAGTGGCTACTGCCGTCCAGCTCGTTGCAATAAAAATTGATTTTTCATTCTCTACACAGTTATACCGTAATATCAAAAGAGAAACAGGATAGTGAGTCAAGAAAAAAAAAAACGTCGAATCGCAAAGGTATAACAAGGAAAAATCTCAGCGAATTGCCGTACACAACCGAAATATTTTCTTCGCCAAACATATCTTTCCATTATACCAAAAATACGATCGACCGTGGTCCTTACTGATATTCGATGAAAATCTCTTGAAAAAAAAAATGTTGTCCAGTTAATGAGCGATCATTTTAGTTGACACGTGCATTGAACGCGTAGTCAAGCAACGAGATTGTAAAAGATGAATGCACAACGGCGGAGGTAGAGTTTCGTGACTGCGCGAGAAACTTATTCTCCAACAATATTAATTATCTCTCCTCTCTCCCCGAATGGGGTAAACCAAGAGTACGAGATGAACTACGACTCGGTTTTTCGCTTGTCGAAAAATGGATCACGCGATTGTACAACGAGGACCTCGAGATTCAGCATCAACCCGATGGACCACTACAGTGTTTTATCGAGGACCGGCAACTAGTGGATACCAATGTACCAATAGATCTTAGATTTTGACGTGCAATCGCGTCATACAAAATATCTCGGTAAACTTCGAATATGTTATTCTCGTCGCTAGATCGACGTTGTAAATAGATGAGATCGAATGTAAGCATTAGTGTATGGAATTTCTCATCCGTGGATGAACGAGAAGGTTCGATTTGACTTTCGGTGATCCGCGAGAGATTTGTACATTTTTTTTATGTATTTTCTTTTTTCGATTTTTCGCGAGTTTTCGTGTATTTTTGAACGGATTTTGTCATCGATAAGCCGTTCAACAGTCCATGGAGTCGATACAGAGCATCGAGATATCGGGACGATCGTGGAAAATCGATCCAACGAACGCGATAGGGTACGCATCGTTGTACTCGTCGATGAGGAAGAAACTCCAAGCGCCAAACTCAGTTCCAGATACGACAGAGTATCGAGAATCAGCCACTACCACGCATCGATATTTTTTGTTCTCGCGTCTGTTCGTTCGAAATCTGGTTCGAGGGGATTACAATTGCAGGTTATAGAAATAGATAACGCGAGTGGGATATATAGCGGTGCAAGATTGTGCAGCGATCGCGGTGGTGCATCGTTCGACAATCTCGGAGTAACTACGGTTCCGCGTATTGTAGAATTCGTCGATACTCGATCGAAAACAAATAAAAAAGAAGAAGAGACCGAGAGATGAAGATATCGAGTGGCGAAGCGGGTGTACCGCTTCTCGGCTCTGTGGGACCCCGTTGCATCGTTAAACAGGCAACGGTCAAGAGATGCGTCGCCGCACTTCTGCTCGTGTCCGTCGCCAGCATATTCTACTACACCCACTACATCATAAGCAGCCCGCTGTCGAGGTGAGTTTTGCCAATCGAATTATTATGTCCTTTCAGCTCCAAAATATTACCGTCGGATTTCAATGTCTATTTTATTCATTTTCTAATTAAACTTTTCCGAATTGCACACTGCGAAAATAATCGCCAAAATCGGCGCCTGTGAGTGGTCAAACAAATATTCCATTCACTGGAATGAATATTTAATTAGTTAATCGTATAAACTGCTACTTAAATTAGCCGTTTCTTCTCTTACTATGACAATTATTTCTTATAAGCAACCGATTATTTGTTTCGACGACGTAAGCGACGATTTAGTTGGCTAAACCGAATTTTTTCTTAGTATATCTCCTTCAAAGATATCTCGTACCCACTGAAAATGCCACACTGCACAATTGCACTGAAAGACTATTACTTCTTGAGAAAAGTAAATAAAGAAAATTGTGAAGAAAACAACCTTTATTAATTCTTTTATAAAATATGAGTTTTTTGGCATAAAAAATGCTACATATATCTGTAAATAATTTGACGTTGATACTTCGGTACTAAAAAGCTTGCGTAACTTTTGCCGCGTGAAAATCGTAAGGCAGAATATTCCGGCTCATTGCTCCATTGTAGGACTAATAACAAAGTAATGCGAGAATTCTTTCTCCGCGAAAAATGAACGTTTCGATGTTCACAACAACGATATCTTTTCTTATGAAAAAAACAAAAAAAATATCTTTTATAACGGGTCACCGAGCAAACTCTGAAAAATCGTATGAGAGAGCGTGCAAACTCGTCGTTCACGTTGAAACCCGCGCGTTCTGCACGTAGCCGAACGGTTCCTATCGACATCCCTATCTACACAAGAGTTTACTGCCTTAACGTATACCTATACCATAGGCTTGTATGTACCTATACGTTACATACGTTACTGGTAAAACTCACGTAATACTCGCATCGATCAAGCTGCCCGAATTTCATTCGTTCATCGCGATTATAGCTGCTAGCTTTATCGGCGTTCGATTTGTTTTCGGCCTTCTCGGTCGCATGCTGTGTCAGTGACACAAAAAAAAATCACGGAATAAAATATTATGTATGAAACTGATGGGCAAAATTTTGGCAAACATTTGTTCGCAAATTTTGAATGCCGCAAAGAAAATGCATGGTACTAAACCGCGTCCGGCGGTGCTCGCCGGAGAGCCCGGGCTGTGTACACAGTAATCTAGCGTGGCCTGCACTCTATACAGAAGATAGAATGGCTTTCTCACTCGGATACCAGAATCGAGATGAGCAAACACAAGCGAGCCCAGGGTCCGGTTTATGTACGCCGCCGTGCGCGTATTCTCTCCCGCGGTTATACTATAGATTCTCGAGTTTGAGCGCAGGCCAGAGTCGCGCTCGCTTCCTTGTCGGACTGCGGGATTGCTCTCGCTTGGTAATGCCGGCTGCCCGGGGGGTGGCCACAACCAACTTTTAGTTAATAAACTAGCGAATCGAGGGAAGCGGGTCACTTAGGGTAACGAGTTAGTTGAGCGCACGTCTCTAGCTTGCTCGCTCGGAAACTGCTCTCGCCGTACTCGTACCGACACTATCACCCATCGTCTCTCTATACCACACTCGTGCAGCCTTCGCTGAATGCAAAGTTAGTTTCTCCGAAGCCCCGTGCGTCCCCAAAAGCTTCGCGATAGAGAGGGGAAATATACATTCAGCACGAGGGCCGATCTATCTTAAACAGAGAATTTGTGTGGCTCTCTCGTTCTCCGTTCCTCTTTGCCTCTATCTTTCTACTCTCACGAGTAAATTCAACTTCGAATGCACACTTATAACGTATACAAGCACAGTATACTGGCTTACTTCCTACTATACATCTTGCGGCGTTGGGTCCGCAGATGAAGAAACTTCGTCGCAAAAGCCCATTGACGGGGGCTTCACCGTCGTCACTGCCTTCAGAGTCCTTTATACCGGCGGATATAATGGTAAGAAGAATTTCCTTTTCGTCGTAGTCGGCTTTACCATCGTACGTCAGTGTGTTCTTTGTAAAGCAGAGAATATTTAAACGAAGCGCTGAAAACTTTTCATGTGTTACCCTTACCTTCGATGTCAATTTTTACTTTCTGCGTCGTTAAAATTAAGTACAATCGAAAGAATATTTCATACTTTTTTTGTCGTTAACACAATAATATAGACTCATAACTGCATTTTTGAATCAGGTAGAACCGGGAGAATTGCTTTCACAAATGAACTATCGTAATTTTTTAATATAGCTCTTGTCAATAAAACGTCACGTAACGCGCCTATTAATTTGGGAATTATAGTAACAGCTTCAACGCAGTTTATTCAATTGTTCCATTAAAAGTAACACCGGTTAATTGTTTTATTTCGTGGAAAGTTATGAATGGCCGATCTTTGAAATTTCCTGAAATTCACGAACCCCCAAGTTGTCTACGATAAAAATATTACGTTCGGAATCTCGCAGTAACTCGTACATTTTGATAAAAAACAATCCAACTTTTTTTCACTCTAATCCTCGACTAAGCCGATGCTGTATTATGAGGTAACGGTTCATCTTCCAAATCTATATTAATAGCATCGCTCTGTAATAATCTACGTCGATCTGGGATATCTTTTGGAAAAAAAAAAAGAAAAATGATTCACGGTTTTCACTCTACAGACATGGTCGACCGGTAAGTTCAATCGAAGTTTGGAAAGCCTTGCGGCAACGAGATTTCACGATACCCACGAAATTCGTCGCTCTGTCCTCACTCTCTCGTACTTCCCAAATTTCCGAATAACTTGTGGACTCAGCAAATTGCGGGTTACCTTTGCTCTTAGCGTGAGGAGAAACGGCCAAAGCGGGGGTTCCAATACTCTTGTGGCGGTGGCCCAATTTAAGTCAAGATATATGACCGGGCGTATATTTTAGTAAATGTAACCATTCCAATTCCAATTCTGTACGATCACCGGTCCGCGAACTCTCACATCGTGATGCTCTTTCACCCCCTCTCATCCTCCTACCGTTACTGCTCTCACAGTTCATAGCACTGATGCGGTCTTTCATTCTCCACCCCCCCCCCCCCCCCCGCCCTCCTCCTGTTCCCTCTGTTCTCAGTCCTCTCGATAAACTTCCCCTCCCGTCGTTTCGATATTGCCAGTTCGCTCTTGCAGTGAAATTGCTGAAGAAGACGACGGCGAACACTGTTCGAGTATAGATATCGGGTAGTATGCAAGCCCGCGAAGCTCAGCGGGGTCCACCAGTTAATTAGTGAAGAGAAACGATCTGGGGGAGGGGGGGGGGAGGGTCCTCGCAGAAATTGGTTCATTGGAAGCGAGATTCGACTACGACTTTACGCAACTAATCACGGGATCAAATTGACGTGGAATCTTTTCAGAACAGGTTTATATGTCTGTAAACAGTAAACACACTTTTCTGATTTTACTTACATAATTCTGCTGTATTGAAACGATGTATGACTGTCAATACGAATAATGCAGTATTCATAGGAATGACTGTTGCTGACACAATGTAGTCTGAAAAAAAAGTAACTATTTGCATAATGCAGATCGCAACGTATAAACATCAGGACGTGTTATCAATATGAATGTTGGTGCATAATAGCTATTGGCAGCGTTTCAATAATTAACTCCAGACTGCCGGTGAAATAAAAAAAATGAATGATATGCTTTTTTGTAACTCGTGCATGTAAATCAACGCATTTCATACTTTTGCGGAACGAAAGTGACAGATTACTTGGCAGTATTGAAAAGATACGTTAGCGCGTGCGCATTTCGCATTTTCTTAACCCTCGTCCCTTGGGATGAGAAACAATACTTTTCACTGTACGTCCCGCAAAACGGGCATGCAACGCGACGGTTTCCCTGCACTCGTAAAAAAATATAGTATGCAACTCAGGCCGAAATTGGCAATTGCGACTCTTGTGATAGCGCGCCTCGCCTCGCTCAGGCGCAAGCCGCACACTCGTTGCAATCACCAATTATTAATTATTATTTCACTCGTTTTTGTGTCAGGAGTTTTTTAATTCTTGTAAGTTTAAAAAATTTCATTCTTTTCAAAGAAGTCGACATTTTACTAAGACCGAGACTTCCGTGAATTTGAGGTTATAACGCACAAAAATCGGGCGCCTTGCTAGTCCCCTAGAGTCGAAAAAATATATCGCAGAGAATAGCGCCCTATCTTCGATATATCTAAAGGACTATTCTGTAAAGTGCTAGTTCCTCTACGAATATTCAACCCATGTAAACTCTCCATTGCGAACGATATTGAGCGCACGTCGTAGAATCGCTGCATCAAATTCTGTTAAGTAATTTTTAGCCGTTTTCGAAAACATACCGGACAACGAATTCGCTCGTCTCCGCGAAACACGTAACTCCCGTCTATTTGCCCTGCCGGGCAGTTGGGAATTAAATTAAAGATAACTGATATCAACTATAAATTCATGCAGATTTAACATTTCAACGAAAAAACTAGCTTGAGTATAGTAAATCAAGAGACGCGGTAGCGTCTCGATGCCAAGCGGTTTAAAAAGTAAAAAGTTCGCGCGGTGAGTCTGCGCGCGTCGAGCGCTACCGTGTATTACTTATATTCATAATGTAATTCGAAAATAAGCTTCAAAAATGCGCCTGGAATCAGTCCGATTGGCGCACGAAATGATGAGATATCGCGATGTCGCCCAAAAAATCCTCACTTTCACGACAAAATTTTTCTTCAGAGATTTTTTCGTCTGTCCATTGTTTGTTCGATGTCCCATCATGCCTGTGTGTCTGTGTGTCCATGCCTGCTCCCTGCATACACAATGGTATAGGCGGAACGAACGGTTAGCTGTTACCGATTTCCAAGTGTCAGTTCGTGAACACAGCAACTTGTGATATCCGTATCCGCGATTCGTGATCCGTGAATAGTGCACTCGCATTCAGTCATCGAAATAGAGGTTAAATAGTGAGGGGGTATTTATAATTTTACTATCGCGAAAAGTACTAATAAAAACAAACCTCTCTCGTGGTAAAAAAAAAGGGATACGTGTATGAAAAAATTACATTAACTAATTGCCGGCGAGTCGTCATTTTAATTAATAAATATTATGCGTGTGATACAAAAAAATTCGATTCGTACGGATTTTTAACGGTGTAAAATAAAACAGTTTTCTTTAAAAATAAACAATTCAAATAAATAATAAAAGAATAAATGAAAAAAAAAGAATAAAATAAATAGTAAAAATATGTTTCTTCAAAAAATGTAAAAAAAAGACGCCAAGTGGTTTAAATAATTTTTTGCGAATAACAAATTTTAAAAATAAAAAATCATACAAGCCAACTGAAAATAAAAAAATAAAAAAACTTGGCGAGTCCTTAGAAAACAAATAAATGCAGTAGCAATGAAAGAAAAGACGAGCAAAGTTTTTTATTTTTATTTTCATTTGGCTTGTATGATTTTTTATTGTTAACATTTTTTATTCGCAAGAAATTATTTAAACCACTTGGCGTCTTTTTTTTTACATTTTTGAAGAAAGATGTTTTTACTATTTATATATTTTACTAACGAAGTATCTTAAATAACAATTAATTATTCTTTTCGTACGTTCGGGAGATATCTATATTCACTGACGATGAAATCTCTCAAAGATATCGTAAAATGCAAACAATTATTTGTTATTGCATAAATTTTCGTTAATACAATTTATTATACTCGGTTTTCACGAGTTTTAAAGTGTTTATTTTTATTTTACCGCGACATCAAAATCAAGCGGACGTTAAGATAGTCCTTGTGTATAGTCGTCAGATAAGTTTCAGAGAAATGAGAGGGGAATTTCAAATACTTGATATAAGAATCTAAAAAATCAAGCATGTTGGTGGTGTTCAAAAGATTGATTTTGCATAATAATAATTCCGAAATGTTATTAACAAATTACTGAATTAAAAAATTTAACAATAAATTACTCGGCAACCTAACTTTTTGTTTATAAAAATATTTCGATTATTTTTCAGAATACGTATGAATTTTTTCAGATTTTTAAATTGTCTTTGAATTTTGCGATGTTTTACACGTTTTTTACATATAAAGATAAGATTGAAAGTGAATTAAAAAATCTGCAAAAATGCATATGTATTCAGAAAAATGGAAGAATTCATTTTCATTAATAAAAATATTAGGTTGCCGGATAATTTGTTGCACAATTTTTTGTTTCTGTAATTTGTTAATAACATTTCCGAATTGTTATTATGCAAAATGAGTGTTTTCGGCGCTTTCAATGTATATGATTTTTTTTTTTTCAGATTTTTATACCATTGAGAAGTATTTGTAATTTTTCTCTCATTTCTCGGAAGTTTAAGCGAAGAGAAAACTTCCTTAAGGGGACTAAGGATGTTTGCCCGACGAAAAATTTAGTCATGTTTGATTGTGTAGAACAGGGCTAAAATAAAAAGTGAACGCTTTTCTTCGTAGTGAGTATGTATGTCTACATTATTTAATTGGAAGATAAATTCAATGTTGGTATACTACTTATAACAATATGGTTACTGTTGTTTGTACGGAACAAGCACTTTTCACTCATTATCGCGATTCCGGGAAAAGAACAGAAAATTCGTCTTATATCCATAAGAGCAAGGTTGTCTCCAACATCCTGCCCTATCGATTGAACCTGAAAAGAAATATATTTGAAGAAAATTCACGGAATAGCGAGTTCAGAAACAAAAAAAATATGAAAAATTGTGAGATTTGTTAAGATAAAATGAAAAAAAAAAAAAAAAATTACATGACATTTAGTCTAAGGTTCAGTTTTTAGAATATGATATTATCCAACTCCAGTACAAATTGAAAGACAATATATAGAAACGGTCTCGAGATATCGTGGTAAAACCAATAAAATGTGTCATTGCAGAGGAACATCGTTTTTTGGTCGTCCTGGTCCCGCATATGCAACTGATATCTTCGCCTTTTTCACGTCTGAAGACATTTTTGAACAAAAAAAATCACACCGTATGCGAGATAATTGTGATTTAATATTCAACCTAATCTTTTAAAATATATTGACCGTCGATACGTATTTTAAGAGTGTACACTTGCCGCGCGAACTTACTCGTCGCGTCCAGGTGTGCACCGCATTACATTTTTGCTCTCCCGTCCCCAATTTTGAGAATCTCATATTAAATTTGACGGCCTTGTCAACAAAAAAACAACAACAAAAAAATTCGACTTTTCAAAATCATAAACCTGCCTGGCCCCCTGCCGATTTATTTGTTATTCGTTTGAACTTTAAATTATCTATCATTCTGCCCGTTATATCGTGTAGCGCGTATCTTCGTCGGGATTTCCGAGCCTCTGGAAGTACATCCAAGCGAAGCGTCTTTACTACCTCGGGCTTTGCAGTCACGTTTCTGGATGTCAACCCAGTGCGTTATATGGTATACTCCATGATCTTTTCCCGTCAATAAGCGTGAGAGAGGGCCCACGTCTCGAAATGTTACCGGATGTTTCTCGCACGCCCAATCACCGTCAATTCAAGTCTCTCGCGGCTGGTGCATTCTAGTTATATAGCTTGTGTTGGATCCCGCCCTCGCGCCAAATTCGATATCCCTTCGGTCTCTCGGGTTGCCCTATTCCTCCCGCACACGTTTCATGTCAAACTAGATGCCCTTTCCAACGCATACCGGTGCAAACCATTGGTTTCACAGCTATGCGCTATACAGCGTGCCAATGGCATTGCATTGGCGAAGCGTGCCATATTCACCGAGGTTTCGTCGCTTCTGTGTGCGTCTCGTCGTTGACACGAAATCGACAGCGTTGTCACTTCGTAGAGTGTCGAACACGGGAACAGCTTATCCTCGTTGCAGTGTTTCGGTATAGTCACTATCTTATACTCAGATAAGCAAGTGAAGAAGAAAAAGCTTTCAAAAAATATTTATTCAATTATTTGAAGCATTATTTATATTTTTTATACAACGAAAACAAAGCTTGAAAAAAGTTTTTTCAAGACTTTTTACTTTCTCAAGAAGCTTTGTTTTGGCAACATTTTTTTATTTTTCAATACTTTTATAGAAACGTAGTCAGAATGTTCCAAAATGTTGTAAACCGCATTTAAAAAAAAATCCGTCTGTATGTGTTTGTGTGTGCGTCCGTGTGTGTGCGGGCGTGAGTACATAGATATTAAGTTGAAATTTATTCCACATGTTGGGGAAGAGGATCCCCTTCTTGGGTCTGACTTTTATGAAAATCGACCAAGGCGATCAATTTTTAACGAAATTTTGAAGTTTTTGAAAAACTGGTGGTGGCGCTCTAAGTGCCATATTTTTTGAGATATCTGGTTATAAACTGGCAGCATGGCATTGGTAAAATATTTGTGGAAATTTTGAAAATTGAACCTCATAAATTGAAAAATTAACCATTAAAATAACTTATCAGAAAACACAGGTTCTCGATCAAGCCAAAAATGACAAATATACGTTTCTGAAATATACGTTTCGTGCGGCGCAATCTTGTGAACGGCCACACTCGCCTCCGGTTCGAGCCTCGCTTCACAATCGTCAAAAGAGACCGATTTTGTCCGCACTTGTATCGAAAATAACTGTTCTTAAAAATAGTGCTGGGTAATCTACAGAAAAAGAAAGAGAGGAACCAAAGTCCCAACGTAGTTGGCAACTTTTTTTCATGGAAAGATGAATTGGCAATTGAATAAACACCCGCCAGTAAATATACAAAATTGCATTTAGTGAAAGGGCGTGATTTAGAGATTAATTATCTACATATATTCTTTTGTATATCTATTAGATGAGTAAAGTCTGTTAATTATCAAAGAATCCAGTCAATATAGTCATCAAAAAAATCAAAAGCGATATTAAATTCTATTTCAAATAAAGGTTACGTTGATTTTGTACAAATAGTCTACTAATTGAAAAGCCTGATATGTCCGTTTCGTGTCCATTTAACAGGCGATTTATCCTATTTAAATTTTGAATGTTAAACCAGAATTTTCAGAAATTAGATTTACTCGGTGCAACGCATGATTTATCCTGCGCTGTTTTACTGTTCATCGGAATCTTTGACTCTCGGCGGCGGTGCGTTTGGCATTAAAACAGGAGTAGTACAATTCAATTATTTGCCCGAGTGGAACCAGTTTTCCCAGATATACACGTCCAATGTACCCACGCGATAATGGCAAATAATACGGGGAAAGTACGCGAATGGAATGACCATGAGAGACGGATCGATAATTTTTTTTTTCCTTTCTTCGGAGTCGATTAATCACGCGGGATTTCCGGTCGAGGATATTTTAACCCCGCAATCTCCGAAGTGTCGCGCGTGGGTACCGAAGAATTCTCAAGGGAAGTCCAGGGTTTCGAGAGGTCGCGTACGCGATAGTCGAGTTGAACCGTGTTATCAACGAAGACAAACATCAATCCGCACAAGCGCACATGCGACCGTGTGTGTAAACGTATTACTTGTACATTTTGTTGTATTCCTTATCTATCGGTCTCATTCTCCGAATACATTCTTACCACAAAGAATACCAGTGGTACTCGTGGACTCGTTCCGTGAGTAGATGGAATAAATTGCGTCTTGATCCCCGCTAGTCATGCAGCGTTACACACTATTATATACTTTCTTTAATTACGCAGATTTTACAGTGTAGCGTTATGCTCGACATCAAGGGAGTCTCGAATATTATGACGCGCACATTATTTATACTCACGGTAAACCCCGTTGGTGCACGTGCAATGGAATGTCGATGCGCGCACACATACGCAGCGTAGATGCACATTCTACGCGCTTGACGCCTCATTCGCTTATCAATCTCAGTGTTACGAGCGCAAAAAAATCAATCCACCCCTTCACGTATCGCCATCAAATATTATTTCATTTCTAATTACGTTAATCGACAACGCTTTTTTCTGCGAGTGTATTATACGGAAGTCATGTAGGTTTTTTTATAATTAATGCAATGGCATAATCGAAATATAAAACGGCGGGGGAGGGGGTGACGGTCACTGTAATTCATGGAATACACTAACTGCAATAACAACTAATTTGTAAATCATTATTTGCGCTTTTGGCCAGGAAAATCTTGCGCATGTTCAGTGATCGGCATTACTCATTTAACATCGCTCGCCTATTCTCCTCTAACTATATTATAATTCGAGGTGTAATTTGGTATTATGCTCGAGAAAATGATTTGATCCATTTTTGTGATGAAATTCAGTTTTTTATCGAAATACATTGAATGAAATAAATTGTAGTAACAAGTACACATTCGTAATTAAATAACGCTGTAGCGTGTTCTTCTTTTTTAGTTAACTCCACCAATCGAATATATATTAAATACAATTGTAAATAATGTGTACGCCAATAAAATTTTTGTTCTACGAATGCACAAGTCGCAATGCCGATGAACACACAAGTTCATCGAAAAACACTAGCAGACACGCTTATAAAAAATTATTCATTTACATTTTCAATGCAGTCGGAAATTTGTTGCGCCTGTTGCAGTAGTCACCTTACAAAGTACAGTGGAGTCCCTCTTTTCTTAACTTCACTTGATTCAACTGCTCGCTTACCTTAACCCGTTACCATAGCAACGATTTCGTTTACCTGAATTTCCCCCGAGTTTGCTCGCCTCACTATAAGCGCCACGCATACTCACACCCTGGCCATGCTTTGTATCTACGGACGCGTCTACCGCTCGTTACCCCTACCGGCAGCATTTGACCGGGGGTGGGAAATACAGAATAGTGAAGCTGTCCCGTTTCGCCAAGGGGAAATACAGAATAGTGAAGCTATCCGGTCCCGCCGAGTTAAGAAAAGAGGGGCTGTTCTGTAGTTATTTCTATTGCTCGAACATAAATAAATTGATATACATGTCCATCTGTACTGCCTTCATCGCCATTAGGCAAAACCCGTTTGTTATTAAATTTCGTGATTTTTTTTTCGTTGCCGGCGCGCATTGATTTTTTCGCCACGGCTTAAAGTCTTTCGTTCATGCGAAATGTGCATTTTAAACTTAATCCATTTGACGCAAACGCGATGAATATGCTTTCGACGAAACGTGAACCATTTCGATTTTTATCAATTTAAGCCAAAAAGTCCTCAATAGTATGGAGCCGCTATTTCAGTATGGTGTATACATACCTTTGATGATGGCGATGCGAGTACCCGATGAGCTTGTCAAAATCCTTTCAATGCGGCCCACAGCCCGGTACAGCAATTGAAAGGGCTTCGAGTGTCGGATGGTGCTGGTTTCAAGGACTATTGGACGTCGCATTATTCATGTTTCAGGTTGTACGTACTTGTTAGGGAACCACGCTCTTTGGCACGTGCGCATCGCGCTCTATAGCTTGTCGCTCGGTACGCCCACAGAATGGTCTCGTCATCGGCGTCTGCAATCGGATCCTCGAGAGGCTCATGTGCACGCAGCCCGCACGAATACACGCACGATGGATATATAATCCTTTCTGAATTGAACTTATAGGAGATCCTCTAGTACAGCGGCGCCATTCGCAAGAGTCCTAAACACCATTCAACCAAACGAAAAAGAGATTCTATGGTGATATCAGTCGTAACTAGTCGTACACGCGTACCCAATTAAATTTTTAATAGCCATACGTTGCAGAGCAAAATATCACGAAATTTTCGTCTGCTGATAGGATTAATGAATTGATAGGCCTGCGATTGGCACGCGTTGAATAATACGTTCAAGTAATTGAGAGGTCCATTAAAGACACGAATTATTACGTGGCCAGTCTCGACGTCAAGTGCTTAAAAGATAATTTTTCAAAGTGGCGAAACACTGTTCGCAAGGGTAACAATAAACTGCTAGCAGAGGAATACCAATCTTTTGTCGTAAAAAAATAATAGTTTTTATCACTTAGAATAATTTTCCTTCTGTTGCACTCGGGCCATGTAATTTTGTTGATTTTTTTTTTAATGTTGCCAACCGAATTTTTAAGTACTTGGCTATTTCCTATTTACAATTTTTTTATTTTTCGGGAAATCAAAAGACGCGGCAGGTCTCGCCGTCAAGTACATAAAAAAAAAGTGACTGTCGGGACGGTACCGTGTAAAACGTCGCCAAAATGCCGAAAGTGCACATTAAAATTAATGGTTCATAAAAACGACGCGTCGAATCAAAATGTTAATAACACTTCTATCATATATTATGGATATCAGCTTTCAAACGAGCATAACCGCGATTAAATCCGTTCCGCCGATGTTAAGATATCATAATAAGCGTTTTTCGTTTCTCAAGATTTTTCGTAGAGTTTAAGTGTTGTTATATCTTACCTATGTGAAGTTGTTCGCATATGGGTAACAGCGGTTGGCTGACGCAAGGGCGGTAGTAATCACCATGCGACTCGTTCGTGTGTCAGCAGACTGCACGTCGACTATTCGATCACGATTACACCGTTTGTTTACTACGCTCGGTTCGGTTCAAAAGTTTTCAAAGAATTTCAAAATGATCTATTTGCGAGTGAGTCATTTATAGTTGAGTATATTGATTTATTGAAATGTATTTCGGGCAACATTTAAGTTGTTAACTTCATCGCTGCAAATTTGTCACAGGGACTCCATTGCTGAAAAATGGACGCGGCGCCTTCATCGATGAAAACTTACCACAGCGACTTCATCGCTGCGCAAATTGCACGCAATTATTTATCGAATTTAAAAAATAAGCGAAATCTCCTAAAATTCCTTTATATCAGAAAAGTAAAAAAACGTACGTCAAGTACATAAAAAACAGTTATTTCTAAAAATTTCTTTTAAAAAAGCGTGAACTCGTATGAGCCAAGGTAGTAGATGTTGTTAATAAACATTTTTTAAAACTTGGCACGTCCTTGGAATTTAAATAAAATTAGTTAATTGCTTTAAATAAAAGGGTGTGCCAAGTTTTGCAAAAAGTTTATTTCTAATATTTATTACCTTGGCTCATATGATTTCACCCTTTTTTAAAAAAATGTTTGCAAATAACTATATTTTTATGTGCTTGGCGTACATTTTTGACTTTGTCGAAAAAAAAGAAGTTTTGGGAGATTATGATTACAATGAATTTGGTTTACGGTTTTTGATTATTTTACGCGATCTTACTGGATAATGTTTATTTGTAACTGCAGTCCACGCTCCGTATTCTTAACCCGACTGGACCGGACCTTCCGGATCTTCCTTACTCCCGGTCGATTACTGCAAGTAGAGGTGACGAGGGGTATTCGCGCGGGGTTTCCCCCGTTTGGAGTGGGGGAAAAGGGGCTGAGGGGAAATACAGTTAAGGGAATTCGTTACCATGGTACCGAGTTAAAATATAGGAGCAGTTAACTGAAGGGAAGTTAAGAATACCGAGCGTGGCCTGTACAACGTTATTTTGTAGAGCTGTAACTATAACTATAGCTGATAAATTAGCACGATCGTTCCTGCAAAGAAAATTCAACATTAAAAAAAAAAACTCCCGTCTGCAAAAAGAGTGAAATAAAGAAATAATTATTCGCATATTATAGTCGCTATAATATAATAAAGAAATAATTATTCGCATATTATAGTCGCTATAATATGCGAATAATTATTTCTTTATTTCACTCTTTTTGCAGTCGGGAGTTTTTTTTTTATTTGGATTTCTTTTTATTTCACACTTTTTAATAAATATAAATTGTCGCGTCGTCGGTTTTATATCACCGCCACCGCTGAACGATAGCACCTCTGCTGGCCATAGCTTGAATCAATCGATGCTACGTTAGGCTAGGCTCACACACGTATACAGTAGTCGTAAGAATGTAGTGGTCAAAAGCGATATGTACGAATTGGCAATTGGACAACTTTTTCTAAAGATGTATATCTCCGCGGAGGCACAATGGATCTCAAAAATCCATGGACGCATGCCTAACCTCTCAGCCATAAAATCTCTATACGAAAATCTGTCAAGACATTTTTTGTCGTTTTGACAAACATGTATGCCGAAGATTCGAGCTGAAATTTCTGGATCGTCTCGAAACGCATAACTCCCGTCTTTTTGCCTGGGGGGTAGTCGGGAATTAAAAAAATGCTGATTCGAGTACGCAATCTCGTAGACATAGAACGCTGGCCCGACTAAGAGACGCATGTCTCGAATGTCTAATTTGTCAAAGTTGCCGAACCGCCCAACGGTTAAGTGGACGTGTACACAGTGGCCTTGCTCTGCGCTCTGCACCTTGGTGCGTCCTATAGGACACATATCTCTGGCAATAATGTCGAAGGTTTAATCGAGAACGACGAACCATAGAGAGGGGAAAATGATAATATGATGTGTGTGTGGTGATGTTGATACTGTCGGTGAGATTGTGTGATGTCTGGGCGGTAGCGGATGAACGAGAGAGTTTGTCAGTAGTTGCGGCAGGCAAATGTGTATAGCGAGATGTGTACTAGATGTTTGCGGCTCGGTCCTGGCGAACCTCGGCACGACGCTAATCATGCTTCTAATCACGCGCCTACGGATGAAATTAGCCGCTGGCGAGCCACGGGACATCCCTGAGAGGACTACAAGCTCAAAGGAAGTAATCCGAGAAGCGCTGGCATCGCGTAACGAGGGTAGGAGAGACTACACCGACCATGCAGCATGACGGTATATTGCTGTTTTGCTTACGGTATGAGCAACCAAGCAAACTTCGCACACTACCAAAGTGCTTTGCCACCGCTGAGCTCTTGATCTTCTGTAGACCCGTTTATAACTTTCCAGCGTCTATGAGCGGAAAAAATTGATTGTCTTCATTTGTATGTGGAAATTTTAATGATAAAGAATACCAGATAATGACTGTTAAATCTGTTTTTCCGAAACTATTTTTTCATATTCCTGTCTTTGCTAGGAGTTTTTTAGTTTTGTAATCTACTATACGAACTAAGGTCGCGGACACTATTTAAAAATGTCAACATGCTGGTACATTTTTTTCCGAAAAAAAAAAAAACAGAAATTGTTTTTCGTCTTTTTTTGAAAATTCCTGTGCCATAAATACTTATTTTGTTTTGCGGGTAGCCTTTCGAGTTGCATCAAATTTCCAGCGCTCCCTGATTTTTGCTTTGAAAAGGGAGAAATCTATTGAACAGCACCGGATGCTTAATATAAGGGTCACACGTAATTGAGCCATAAAATAATAATATTGACGTAACCTTACCGGTCGATTCACATCAGTTGCTTCACTACCGATATATATTTGTAATTTGATATCCAATAACTCTGTTTTGTCGAATAGAATCTTCGATGCATGCAAGTTGACGTACACATGCATATGTCCATTCCATGAATAGCATGTATACGTATACCGTTGACGAAACAAGAGATAGACAAAGCACGAGATGGGAATGCCGGGGCAAAAAGGCAGCTGTATAGTCAACTTCCCCCCCCCCCCCCTTCCCCTCCGCCCGTCCATTGCTCCCTCGCTGCATGCACTCCGTTCATCGAAACGTGGAGCACGCTTGACCGATTGCTCTCTATTGATTAGGATTCCAATTATTGGACTGAATTGACTATTTTTATTTTATGGACCTTCGAATGTCGCTTTTTTTTCATTCTGGCCCTCCTTTCCTTTGTTCCCGAAAGCCTGCGCTCTATTCCCTCCGAGTTATTTATTCCACGTTCGCCTCGTTCTCTATCTTCGTTAATTGATCCATTTACAAAGGTCATACGTCGACTAGATTTATATCGAATTTTCAAAATAAATACGTTAGCGAAACATCAATGAATCACCGTATTTAAAGAAAAAATCGACAAAATCGATTAAACGAACGGATATTGTCTGTGTATCGACCATTTCAAGTACACCGGTTATTTTTATTGATAACCTGAAGTATCCAGGAAATGACAAAATGAAAAGGACCAGAAAGTAATGTCTTTTCATCGTAAATGGCTTGGAGACAGAAAAACGATAAAATAGCGCACAATTGGACACTTCACTGTACTCGTCGACTAGACTAGAAGATATGAAAGTAGCGAGGGTTTTCAACAATTTGCCAATCGTCGAGTGTCACAGTTTCCTCTTTCATTCGCTATACGACTTGGATCTGTAACCGCGTAAGGATACTTGTTATACTGTATCGAATATCGATTTACCAAAAGCAGCGAATGAACCAACAATGCAGCAGCATCAACATCAGCTCGGGGATCCGATCGGTATTCACCGAAGCTCTTTGGCTGTTTGCATTCTAATTAAAGAAGGGAAGGGCAACACAGACGTGACACAGTTGCCAACGAGACTAGTTGAGACACAACAGTGAGCGAGCGTAGAATATTGTATTGGTGATGAACGAGACACTCACGGAGACGTGGCGAAGACAATTCGTAACAACGCCAAGAACGACGGGCCAATACGAGAGACCAGATTGAGTCGTTCACCACTCGGTAGCATTATAATCGATACACCACGATGAAACTTGTCACGTCGACAATACGAATATATATGATTCCATTAACGAACCGTCAAAGCACACATTCAACGTAAATAATGTTACGTTGTCATTTTATTCGTAATAGGTGACGAATACACTTTGGTTCCGCGTAACTCTATTTCGCGTTGATTTCAAATTGATGTAAGAAATTGACGACTAACTCTTTATATTAGCAGAATGTTCAGTTGGAACGAAATATTTGATATAGCTTAAGGGGGTTCGAAAGTTTTCTTTACTATTGTAAGGTTTAGAGTCTTACAGGATTTATCAAATCCCGAAGCTTATCGGAAGTTGTTAATATATTAGGAATATTAGAATCATGAATATTCGCGCGACAAAATCGGAACTAATTAAGTTTGATGCGCAGAACCCTAGTCTAATAAAGCAAAATAAATACAAGTACAATGTTCGTTCCTTAACGATATAATAGTCACGAGATGAAACACGTACAGGCTATCGCTTCATGGATGTAAATATCCTGCAGCTAGTTAACCCAGGTACTTCGATCGTCGTCGTAGAAGTAGATTCATCCAAAGTGCTGCAACGAAAGCCCGTCACAAATTCGCGAACTCGGGTACTATGCGTTCACGATCGAGCTATCAACGAAAATCGACTTTCGATCAAACGATTTGGGTGAGTGAGGCTTGCGGCTTAATTCGTTGCTCGTCGACCTTAATCGGTCGACCTCTCGGTTTCTCTTCCGCCCGAGCACATCCTCCATTCCACCACCCCCCCCCCCTCCCCCTCCTCTCATCCTTCCTCCGACTCCCTGGTGGCGCGGATCGTTTGCATTTGTCGTAATCCGCCACGCGCCAATAGACTCTTATCTCTATCGTCGTGCCTCGACGATACTGTGATCGATCGTGATTATAAAAGTCGAAAGCACTAGCTGATTCACGTTCCCTTTACCACGTTTCAGACACCACGTCGACACAAAGCTGTGTTTACCGTGTAATCGACGGATAACGATTGCACTAAAATGATCGAGTCTCACAGTCGGCTAAACACTCTAATTCGAAAGTTATTTCCCAGTCGATGATTTGACGACATTGCAATAAAGTATTTATTGGTTCTACTGCAGTATCAATTGGCAGGAAACAAATTTAAGAAATATAGATATTATAAATTTACAAAAAAAGAGTCACGTTGACGTATGCAGATAACAAACTATTTATTATTTTTCCATTTAAATAAGAACATCTATAACTTGAGATTGCTTTGAGCTGTGACAGTGAAATTGATCGCATACATATATGGAGGGGCCGATATTGAATTTCGTGAAGTTTTAGTGGAATATGCGCGGTTGCTTTTTTTCTACTTATCTTTGAATTTTGTCAAAGGTTTCGATACGCAGGATAACGTAAACAATTTTTTTTTGTTTTCTAGCTATGTTGCATTAAATTTACACGTTAAAATACAAGTGTCAGTTCCGAAGAATGATGTACGTACAGAAAATAGATATTATTATACATTGAGACATGTATAACGAAAATGAGATTTAAAAAATGTGCATATTTAGCGTCGAGTGTTATGCGCCTATAGAATTACTATTAAGTTTTCCGGTCAGTCGATCAAATATTCGACTTTTGTTTCAACGACAAGAAAGGAGAGAGAGAGAGAGCCACGAAGACTGTTGAACTGCTGGATGTTTCGTGCGGTCACGTAGCAACATTTTTCGATGGCAAAACTACTACAGGCTGCGGTGCTGAGTTCCGTTCGTGTGTTGTGCTTCGCATCGCGTGGAAAACTTTCGCAGCACATGGTATTAGGCACTCCATACTTTGTACGGCGGCTGCAGGGCCTCCCGAACTTCTTCTCATTGGTCCACTTCTTCGCTTCAACGAATCTCTTCGCTCTACCTATACAAGAGGTCACGTTGCCCGAAGCTACGAGCGATCATTAGATTAGTTTACAGAGGTCGAGAGTTTCACTGTACTACAAAACACCGGTAAACTTTTCACGGCAGTGGCGAATACGTGGCTGTGAAACTTTCGTCGCTGCATCGTGGATCGTTATAATAGACTCATGTTAACATTTCGCATCACGATGAATTTCCTTTCTTCAATATTTAATTCTAGTAGGGTGAAGAACGGTTATAAAAAAAAAACATGCGAAACTCACGGTAAAAAGTCAGCAAAAGTACTGATGATCGCATTTCTTATTTATGTAAAAACAACTTTTTACTTTACAATCCATTCATCGTTGTATCATAACAATTTTGCCTCGAAATGTAACGATCAACATTTCATGACTTCCTTGGCATTGCCATGATATTCCTGACACATTTCAAAATCCTTGACATTTACAGGTTTCGCTGGCAGTGGCCATCCTGTACAATAACATATGCAATTATAGTGGTATGACGTGCGCAACGTGCAACAGAACGTGTTGTGCAAGGAGTCGAACAAAGCGTGCAGTGTAGCGAAACTGACCCGGCGGCGTTATTAGAGACGCTGTGCCTACTAAATCCCTCCAACGCCACGCGCTCGAAGCCCTTTACACATATCTCTGCGGGTTATCTTTTTTTCTCTGGCTATACGTAGAGTTATTTGCAATCCTCCAGTACAATCTGTGTAAATGTGTGTCCTCTATACGGTTCCGGAGCCACAATGCTCGGAGGCAAACCAATTCTCCGAGTTTCAGTTTCCATCCCGGTTGACGTGCCATATAAGACCCAGAAATTGCGGAATCTCTCGTACCCCGTCTTCACCGCGATATTCAAACCGCGAGCTTTAATGACACATTAATTGCATTCTGTTTGATACGAAATCCTCCCGATTACACATGAACGCTCGAGATCTATTGTGCAATCACGATTGTGGCTTCTCATCTGATCTCTTGTTCGACAAGAATGGCAATAATTCCGAGCCGCAGCAGTGCACAAGTTTTATCTATATATATTATATGTATATTTATCAAGAGGCGCGGTAGCGCCTCGACGCCAAGTACTAAAAAAAAATTTTTTTAGCGTGGCGCTACCGCTCCTCTTATACTCGAGAATGCCGGAAGTCAATCTTTAATCGATGATTTCTCGGCAATTCGGGTTCGGAGAAGATTTTTAATGACACTTTTATGATATAATTCGCACTCAAGCTTTCCAATGCGCCTAATTATAATTGAATCAGTTCCGGCGAAGCCGAGATCTCGGCATCGTGACCGTCGAAGGGTCCGATTTACGATTAAAATGTGTCCTGTTACGCTCGATCTATACGTACGATCAGCTGTTCTTGTACTCTGTGTATATATATATATATATTGGTTAGTTATATATAAAATAGTCAGATATATATATGTCTACGTCTACATCAGTTCATCGAAAAATTCGTGCGGTGGCGCGCTCGTCGCCACAGTCGGCTTAGCTGTCAATTGTTATCGTCGGCACGTATTTTTACGGCGTCAAAATTTTTTTGAGTGTTTCCGAAAATAATAATTGTGTATTGCATATCGTGGTTTAGTGTCTCGACGCGAAGTAAAAAAAAAATACGTGTTATTTTATATCGATTACAACGTTTCTTTGCGATCTCGAACAATATAACCGGTAATCATCAAGGGGAATATGTGACATGCCGTTCGCCCATTTTTGTATATAGAATAGAATTAATTTTGTTCGATCTAAATTATCCGATTCTTGTAATTAATTTTCAAGATAAAATTTTTAAAAAATATTAGTTTTTCAAAAAGAAGTGAAATTTCACAAAATATTTTTTTCAAAAAATTAAAAAGGTACGCCAAGTACTAAAAAATCCGATTGGCATGTATTTTTAAAAAAAAAAAGAACAAAATATTACAGGCCAAGTGCAACAGAAAAAAAAGATTCTATATGACAAAAAATATTGTTTCTTTTGCAAAAAAATTGCTGTAAATATTGGCGTTCCAGTGTTTGAAAGCGTCACAATAAACCACTAGCATTGGAACGCCAATATTTACAGCAATTTTTTTGCAAAAGAAACAATATTTTTTGTCATATAGAATCTTTTTTTTCTGTTGCACTTGGCCTGTAATATTTTGTTCTTTTTTTTTTTAAATAATACATGCCAATCGGATTTTTTAGTACTTGGCGTACCTTTTTAATTTTTTGAAAAAAATATTTTGTGAAATCTTTTATACGTTAAGGTATATAATCATTTTTTATAATAACATGATTCGCAAAAACTTACGAAATCGATCGATATAAGATAATTGGAAGTTTCCAAACGGATATTCCACTAACGTTCAAATGACAATTCATGCTTTCTTGTTCTGTCAGGATAATCGCAAGAGCCTGATAGGATTCGAATAGAGATTGATTAATTACTGTTTCTGATAAGTACTGAAACTATTGAATACTCCTAGTTATGTCTGTAATTCTTGATGCTCGTATTTCAGCGATAGTTTTCCGCAACGGATCTCATTTTACCGCTCTACCTACCCTTGCGAAGTCAAAACAAAATGTAGAATAGTTAGCGGTCGCTGACCGCACTTACGCAGAAGACGATTCAACCGACTGGAAGTGACTCGTCGCGGTTGAAATTGAGGGTTCCGCGATTTTCGACCAAGTAATTTCGTGTCCGAGCAGCGAAAATCAGTTTCGTCGCACACCAACGTTCTCGTAAATTGCCGGAAGCCTCAGTCCCATGGGTCCCAGTCTGATCTCACCATCGGTAGAAGCGATTTCTCGTTCACAGTTTTTTGCAACTCGTATTTCCACGTGAACGCGGCGAAGCCTCGAACGCTCTCAGTCGATTTTCCTCTCGCATACTACCTTCGACTAAAATGAATTTTCGTTGTCAGTGGCGAACGAGACTGTAGGAGCTCAGGTCAGCGACAAAAAGCTACGAACCAATTTATTACTCGTGTATGTGTGTAAGTATACGTACATGTGTGCACTTGTCACTGAGTTGTTCAGTCTCTATCGTCGTTGCCTGACCGATAAACTGCGGGAACAGCGAGTTTAAACGAGAAGTATAGAAGAGGACAACGACAAGGAAGGGATCAGAAATTATTTTGACACGTTCAAGCGTTGTAGAAAACAATTTGTCTGAGTCATCGAAAGTAAAGTCAAATATTATATTGTGGAAGCGCCTCGATGAATTATTACCAAACTTGTTCCATACCGTCCATACCGTGTAACAATTATCTTCATATTTTTCTGCTATTTTTAAGCAGAAAAGCAGCAAGCAGTTGCAGAAAGCAGTTATTTTTTAAGTCGATCAGTTTTAGCAATGGTTAAATGAATTTTTTAATTTAAAAAAAAAAAACATGCTTTAATCCTATTAACTATTACAACGTATTTTTCGTCACGTCTAACTTTCATGAGAAAATTCATTCATGAAACTCGTAAGTATGTGCATAACAGAAAAAACGTTTTATACCCTCGTCTTATAAATTATATTGTTTATGGAACTATTGAAGAAATTACTAGCGTTTCTAGTAAGATTTTCACTCTGCGGCAAAACAATATAAAAGAGCACGAAATTAGCTCCTAAGAGCACCTAATTATATATTCAAAATTCCATTTTGAAATTTTCAGTTTACGTGCTTAACGAACCTGCTAATTAAACGTTTCGGTGCAGTACAAAATGTCAAAAAAAAAACAAAAAAATCGATTTTTTTTTTCAATTCGTAAATGTCAGCACGTCATTCTGATAACGAAATTCTATAGAAACCTCTTGGTATCGATTTTGAAATCAGTTTTACGATACATTTATCAAACGCATTTCCTCACTATTAATCATTACTTCGTCAGGACTCGGCATCTTTCCTACACGTGTGGTAAACCGTTTGAATACAAATGTATATATGGTCTTGATCGATTTATGTAGATTTTTTTGATAAAGGTGAATCATCGTTTTTCCACGTGTACGTGAGCCCAAAGCGGGAGACTCCGTACGGGTAATAAAGAAGGGAGAAAGAACGCGGGAAGGAACATGGGCGAAAGGGACAGAAGTCGTTTCTCTTCGAAACGCATATTTTATTCAAGAGATGTCGAAGAACGTACCGTTGGAAAATGTGGCTTAAACACGCACGCCCCGGAGCAGTTTCGTGCGACAGGACAGTTAAAGCGCTACGCTCCGCTTTGTAGTACGTAACGACGTGGAGAACGATTACCCCAATATCGCTAATAATAATGACGTAGACCGAGGAAGAAACCTACAGCGCCGGGCTATGCGGACCCGAGGTAGTGCGGGGGGCGGATGAGATGAGCTGCCAGTGATACAGCCTCGAGTCGCACTGTACGGTAGTCAAAGTAAACGTGTGGTAGTCGGGCGTTTTGTACGTACCGGAGCGACCGAACCGTACGAGTCGTGTTATGGTTGCTATCACGGCGTTATCTTCTGGAAACTATGACTCTATCGCACGAGGTTCGCATTACAAACACGAGCTTCTCACTGCGAGTACTACGTTCTGTTGCTCACGCTACAACAGCATTTTGGTAGTGTACACACGAAACTTCATAGAATTTCGTTCTCGACGATTCGCACACGTATTACTACGGTTTTTCGTATATACGCTGTAATGTTCACAATTTACTTGCAAACCACCACTAGCATTAACGCATGCAGAAAGCGCTAATTTTACCCGTGTCGTGTGTCTGGCCACAAACGATCCCTATCTACCAACGCCCGTGTTTCTAAGGACGTCTGTTCGTCCGAGTGTGCGAATATAGCTTAACGGTAAACTTGCGACAGCGCATCGAGTTGTGGTTAGTTACGTGCGTCCTCGGAGACTAGTAGATAAGCAATGCCGTAATTTTACATTTAAAAGTTCATTCAAAGAGAAAATGAAAAGCTAGAAGCAGAATTCTTCCAGGTCTTTTAAAATTTCTTATCCTTTTTTTTACATGCTGAGTTCTCGCTGGGGTAACAAATAGGACTTGTGTCTTTACCTCAGGTTCCATGATTTTTTAAATCTTCATTGTCATTCGTGTTCGCCGAAACGGTTTCATGCGTCTCATCAACGATGTTAAAAAAAATTCATTGAAACAAGTAGACCGAACGTTGTTTAAATATATCGACTTCTTACCGATTCCTACTTAACTTGTGTCTACAAAAACTTATGTCTACAATATTTCGATTTAACTTTATCATTCTGTAGTATAACGTTAAATTAACGGTATACATATATATCCTTAAATGTGCGGAGTATTTTTTTATTTCAATATTCACATGTTATAGTCCAGAGTTTTCTAAATTCTTGAAAGGCTTGAATCTGGTAATTGTAATATACCAATAATTATTTGTTACTGCATTCTTTGTTTATTCACAGAATTTCTTTATTACACATTTTTGTCAGTTGGAATTTTTTTGATTTTTGCAAAGTTATCGTTTACTTATTTTATTACCTTAACGTTACATCATTGGTCAACCTATTTTAGCGCTACCACTCTCTACGCTCGGTCATATATTTGTTGATATTCATTCCATTCGCATCGCTTTGATGATTAGTACAGGCATTTCATCTGATTTTAATGACTTTGAGAGCTCTCCCGCCAATTATTAACTCTTTACATAATTCCACAGTCAGTGAAACGCAGAATACGTATTATCGCGTGTCTGTAATACGAACGAAATGTTACCCTCTATTCTCAGTGATACTACCGCGGAATGCGCGTACATAGGAAAAACACGGTCAAACGTTGAATCTTTTTGCGTATTCCCATTGGTAGTAACATCGTTAATTTGATTGCCACCTACCTGCTGTGTGACGCACGCATAAATACGCTTTGGGAGAAATTCGCGCAAACGAAATGCGAACGGTATTGTTATCAACGTTGCGTACATCGCTATTCAAATTGGATTTTTGATGGTTTATCGACTCGTCACGCGTACAGATATTACATACATATGACGAACCAGTAGTATTACAAAGTCGTGTCCGAATTAAAGGCGTGTCGCGCTTTCGAGGATTTCCTATACAAGCGAACGTGGTGGTACGTTCGGCGATAATCCTCGCGTTAACTGGGCCCAAGTACGCGCGCAACTGTACGGCTACAACATCCGAGGAGTTAGCCGTAACGACGCAATAACTCAAGCAAGAAACCCACTGTTCTCGGAGTAACGAGAGATTCGTACTAGCAAACCCAAATCTCGCCCGCTGTTCGTGAGAACAAGTGATTTTGAAAATCTCAGAGGATTCAGCGAATGCTTATGTCGATTCCCACGTCTTTCTTGCTTCGAATCTCAAATCATGTTTGCGCTTAATATTGTATTATTTGCCTCTCCATGTGGTACATCTCATTCAGAGAGGGAAAAATCTGTTCAAATTTTAATTTTTTGTAAAAAACTACGGGAGGAATTTTAAAAAAAGTGTTAATAAAAGATATTCAGTTCTACAATAGAATTGAAAACAAATTACAACGAACACTAAATATTTCTCTATATATATAAAAAGATTTCGCCGCTGTCACCGCCGCCGCCGTGCACAAGAATCGGGCTTATGACCGAGGGGTCACCATAGCAACTGTCCCCGTGGTGAGGGTGCCACTCGTTGGAAATTTTGGTCACAATATGTATATACTAGTGTTTCCCCGGCTCGCGCGCTACTCGCGCTCGCTTTTCTTTTATCAACATTATAAAAATGTTTAATCACCACCGTAACGTTTCACCAATCGGGGTCGCCGCCGCTTTTTTTTTGTATTTTTACTTAGAGAGTCCCCCTTAAAGGGACTTGCAATATTTTTCTCCACCCCCTTCGCCATTACCCCTTCGGCAAAAAATATTTCAAGTCCCCCTTTCAAGGACTCAGAATATTTTGGACTTCCCCTCCCACGCCCCGCCCCCCTCAGAACAATATTCTAAGTCCGTCCAAAGGGGACTTAGGGACCCCCTCGACCGCTTCGACCGAAAATATTCCAAGTCCTGAGCGAGCGGGATCGCGGCGGCGGCGATCGGAGGCCAAGGGGAGAGATAAATATTTCAAGCCCCCTTAGAGGGACTTAGAATTTCGGGCTTATGACCCCTCGCGTAGATTCGCGACGGCAGCGACGACAGCGTCTGTGATTTTATATATATAGAAAGATATGGCGCCAGGAGAGTTATTTTCGGATTTTGTCGGTACCTCTTTCATTTTTAAAGATGGACCAAAATATTGCACAAGAGTTTCTGCTAGGAAAATCGAGCTTAATCTTTTAAAGATTAACGAATTTTTCAGAAATTAATGAATGTTGAAAATTACAGTAATTTCGCTATGTCCAACATATCCTTTGAAAATTGCTTCGTATTCGTAGTACTCTATTACCTTCAGAAGATAAAGAATATTTTCGACTACTCCAGATTTAGAACTACAATCATATTTTCAACCGTGACTGAATACATTATATTCATCAAAGCGGAGATCCGATTAGAAAAACAGATCAAGCGAATAATTAATAAACCCTATCGCCATGTGCTTTAAAGAGTGCGGAGACTACCGGCAACCAAATACTTCTCCGGACTTCAGGCTTTTAAAGAACGAGCGATAACGAACGAAGAAACATCTGCCATTATGATATTCGCATAGGCTCATATTTAAAAAAAAAGCCCCAACACTTTTTCAATATATTGGCCGAATGCCGGCATAGCATAAACAGTACAGTTGATTAGAGTGCTAGAAAGTTGGGACAGAAAAGAATAGTTCGCTGCAGAAAACATACTCTTTTTTTGGCCTCGAAAGCGTGGTTGCTATTGCGCAGTACTGGTATATCGAAATATAAATGTATTGTAAATGGTGGCGGGGTCGATACGCCCACGTAAAGTTTTTCAGCCTATTTCGGTACATCTATTTGCAAGCACGCGCCTTGTATATTTAGAGTGCTTTTCGTTGGTAGGTATCGCTTGGGCATCGCATGCATAACCGAAGGTTCTGGAAAAGCCTTTGTGAGCAAAGGTACACAAGTTATGTCTTTTTGGTCGTGAGGAAGCGACTGAGCGCCGGACATATTCTGGACCCCTTTGAACGCTCTGAAGAAGCTGTAGCAAATCTGACATACACAAATGTGTTCCCATCGCCCGGACATACCTACATATTTTTAAAAAAATTTTCACCGCCAAAAAAAAACCGAGCCGAAGCTATATGTTCGAAATAATAGCGGAAGTTGGATGCGGACTGACAACTGAAAATGTGAAAGGCCGGATCGAAGATTAAAGAGCAGACGAGAGGATATCTCGTCGACGGAAAAGTGGGATGCAGGAAGTGGCCCAGAGTGGCCGACCTCTCCAGAGCTATGGCACTGTTCAAAAGACCTGCACTGCGTGCACAGCGTAGTCTCGTTAATGTTGCCATCGGCAAATAAAGAGAACGAGAGCGAAAGAGACATGTACGTATAGACACTGAAGCCCGGTTGGGTTTCTCTGGCTTCCGTCGGCATGAATATACATGCATAAACATACACAGCATCACGTAAAAGCGAGACTCGTAGTCCAATAGCATTTTCCAGAAACTCTACGTCGAAATTTCGCTGCCATTGCTGCATTGATTAAAATGCACAGAACGCTTATATTACCTTCTCGTGTTCGTAGAGAACAGACATAGATATAATTTCGACAAGCAACTGGAATAACGTGACAGGGTGTACAACATTTCATACCGACGTGTATTTTCGTGAAATTCGCGACAAATTCAGTGAAAAACCGCAAAATATCTATCGTGTAGTGCCCATACCTCAGCATTTTTTTTTTCATTTTTAAGTATTTAATTCTACAAACTACGAAAAATTATTCGACGCAGGCGAGAGAAAGCCTGTTAAATTGAATTATTCTTATTCTTGCGACTGCATTGAAGACTTTTTCTTGTCTGTAAAATTATATTTTATTACTTTTTGGGGAAAAAGTATCGTTCAGGTCGGGCGTTTTTTTTACAGTTTTACTTATTCTTTTTTATATTTTATACCATATAAAACTACGAGAATTTCCCTCAAACCATTGTCACCGAGCTGGAAAACGACATGCATGCGACGAAATCGCTTATTAATTGTAGCACATTCGACATTTACTCAGCCCATCTCGGAAGCTCGCTTCTTGTCTTATGCTTCCTTCGCGTTTTAATCTTATTTCTCATCTCCCCTGTGGGCTATAATTGAAATGCGAAGAGACTTCATTGCCCCATCAGATTTATCGGTGAAACGCTTGATAAGAGACATGGAGTAGAGGCTTTAGAGTGCGGTACGGGGTTATCAGTAGCTCAAGGTGGTTCATTTTTCAAGAATCACGCCGCCGTACACCCAAGCCCGCAGTCCCCCTTCTCCACCTGCAATTGCCCGGAGAGTTTCCGATCATTTTTCTTATCCACCGTCGTATCGATTAACCGGTTGGGCAGAGAGTATCGTCGTGCCAATGCTCCGACAGTTTTCCAGGCGCGCACGTTGCCGCGAAGCGATAAAACCCTCTTATCCGTGCATCCCTCAATTTTCCCCTCCGCATACTTAATCATCGCGCCTCGAGTAGCCATTCCGCGTACACTGTACGCTTGCCATAAGCAATACTGTACCGACCCGATCGTCAGGACAGGACTCGGATTTTTCTGTCCTGAGATCTGTAAACCCGCAACTTCGAAAAAAAAACTGATAAATTATGAAATCGAGAATAGACTGTACAGAACACCACTTCAGTTTTCTCTTCTTCTTGCAGCCTTATACACCGTGACACGAGACCCGAACCCTCGATAAGATGCTCTACTCTGAGAGGAGCCACGAGATTGCCAGCAGCACCGGATCATCGGAGCGAGGCACGTCTCAGGATA
The DNA here is from genome assembly GCA_964006125.1 of Cryptus viduatorius. Taxonomy (NCBI): domain Eukaryota; kingdom Metazoa; phylum Arthropoda; class Insecta; order Hymenoptera; family Ichneumonidae; genus Cryptus; species Cryptus viduatorius. The sequence continues at coordinate 13,048,236 of OZ023228.1, forward strand.
GATCCGAAAGTTCTCGTCTTCGTAGAGACACTTTACTCAAGGCTTGGTCGCGAGATTGCCGAATTACTCGTCTACAACAGAATAAAGTGAGTCAAAATTTCATTCCTTAACGATTGTGGGATCCGCACTATTTTTTTTCTATTTTTTATCGAAATAGTTTGCCCTCTTTTGCTCATTGTGCTTTTTCTATCAGAAATTTTAGTATTTCAATTTCAAATGTTTTTATTTGAAAGTAGAAACATGTTGAGAACATTTCGAAAAGTCGAAAAATCACATTTTGACAAAATTATGCTGAATGCGTTCATTGAAGTTCTTATCAGGCGAAAAGTTTCTACGAAAATACACTATTACAACCCGATTATTGGAATAAGTTTTTTTTTTTTTTAATGTTTGGGATTAGATACAGCCAACAAAAATAATGCACATGAGATGTGCAACGTCGCTTTCGCATTTTGTTTTTTATATTGTTGACAAAGCTTTTTTTGCGAGGAAGCCAACATTGATTAATGCACTAACTCACAATGACATTTCGTGATCGACATTACAAACGCAATGAGGAAGCGATCGGCAAATGTAATTTGCATCATTTTTTTTTAAATTGAAATATCACTAAAAAATATTACGTCTTTTTACAAGCAATTGAATAAAAATAATACGGTTGACAAATATATGACAAAAATACATTACACAAATTTCACGAACAAACGACAAAAAGTTTAATATGTATTATGGCGTTCGTAATTATATACGGTAAATTAGGGAATTTTTCGTGCAACACATTGTTTCCTCTTGAACACGCAATGGCAGATTGTACTGTAGTTGCAGTTATAGGCAAATATACGAGGCGCAAATTTGTACAGAACATGGAACACGCAAACTCGAGCGCAAAATGTAATGCACCGGGTGCCCCGTGCGGGGAGCGGGGAGCGGTAAGTACGGTGTTCTCTTGGTAATTAGTCCCCCATACGTTGGTCTCGCCGCTTCGTCAACTCTGGCAAAACATCAGCCAGTTCAAACAAGCGACGAATGCTACGTAATACGTAACGTAACCGAGAAATGGAGAAAGAGAAATAGCAAACAAAAGCCGCAAAGGTTTACAAAGGGTGGATACGTATCTGGGTCATGTGTGTACCTGCAACAAAGTGCAGATGAAAGCTAAAGTTGATCGTTAATATCAGTCACGAGCACTGCTACTTTGTCCGTCGATAATTTCTTTTCTTAAAAAAGATATTTGATTTTCAATGTAAACACACTTCAGGGCAATAACCAATGTCCCTCAAATCTACCATGCACGGTACACAGGCGAAAGTTTAAAAGCTATCCGCTTAATAACAAACCTTTCGATCGAGTGGTGAGGATAATCAAACAATAATGATGGGGGATAATGCGTGGGGCTCGCACAGGCTTGCGCAGACTTTAGGCGCTGGTTATCGGCTATCTCTGATTTGACGTAGAAACCCAAGCGAAACCGAGACAGGCGAGGTGGTGGAGGACGTTGTCACTCGATCACGTGGTTCCTATAGAGGGATGAAGTTGTAGGGAGTTTACCCGGAGCCGGACGCAGAGGGAAGGAGGAACGTGGACGAAAGGGTTTAGAGACGAGAGTCCGAGGATGGAACATTCCGTAATCGGAAAAGCAGCACCGCAGCCCAAACACATGCACAGTTATGCATACACGGACACTTATACACGATTCTAATGAATGCTGGGGACGTTGGCTTCGCGAACATTCACGGGAAATCTCTTCGATTTTTTCATCGTTTTATTTTTATTCGATAAAATTTCATAATCGATAATCGTTTTACTCACTTTGTACCATTTGCGTATCTACTCTTGCGTTTTACCGCTAATCGGAATAGTCGTTCGATAACTCTAGACTGGGCCAACTAACACCTCGGTGTCTATTTCCTAGTCGCCTTTCCGCTATCTCTCACTCACCACCGGATAATCCCTCTTTGCAAGTTGGCTTACCCGCCACCTCGTTCAGAACGAAAGCCATCCTCGCATTCACGTGCGTCTATACAACGCGTTCTTACGTCAATACAGAAGATGTTAATCAAATACAGTTATTTATTATTTCAATATTTTGCATTAATACAATTATTGTGGTATTACAATCCGTTTCTAATCGGGAGTTTTTTCAAAAAACATGTTATTGTTACGGATAAGTTAATTAAAATGAAAACTGAACACCCATAAGAACGAAAAGGAGGAGAATCACGAGACCTCAGTGAAACTTGTAAATTTCAGTTTTTGCCATGGTAGAAAATTGACAATTACAAAATGCCAATACCGTTTTGTTAATCGGTGAAATAATTTAAGAATACGTCGTATTTTTCCGTATTTATTGTCGAGCTTAAACGCGCTTTTTACTATAACGAAAATATCTTCATAAATCATGGATCTCGAATAAGAATCCCCGTAAAATAAACTGTACACGTATTTAGTGTTCGATAAATAGCAGCAACGGAAAGCAGTCGAATAATTCGAGCTTACAGCTCTCTATTGAAATACGTAAATGCCAAACGTTCCTATTGATCTAATACATAGTATCGCTGCTATGCGTAAACCGCCCCTCTGTGTTGACCCGAAGTATTCAGAAGCAAACGGAAGTGTGCGTGTGAGTAAAATTTAATGCGTTCTCGAAATTCTCGCGTCGATTCGAATTAGGTATGAACATATTTGCACAGACGTCTGCATCGTACATACGGCTACCAACACGCATTACCGATTCCTCCATAAAAACATGTGAACGAATGGATCTGATTCGTAAATTGTTAACTATAATTGCGCGAGTGTCCGCTAATATGGCGCACCTACTACGAGAGAACTGAATATCTCTTGGTTTCGCTTTGGGTTGAAATTTATTCGGGTGGCGGTGATTATCTTAATGAACGGTGGGCGGCACCGGGGTGGTACTGTATGGGGCGTCCAACCCCACAGCAGCATCAGCAGCAGCAGGTGAAGCCTACATCGACCTGTGCACTCCCTCCCTCTCCCTGCGTTATTTCAATGGGGCAATGTCGGTGCCGCCATCATCAGACATCGCCATCCCAAAGCCGAAAGTCGTTTTGTCCGCCGTCGGTGATTTAATTCAGTCTCGTCCAGACTCGCTCATGAGACGCCCGGAAATCTCAATAATCTCTCCCTCTTTCCATCCCAACTTGTGAGAGTTTAAATTCTTTTACCGATCTTCTTTAATTCTACCGAATAACTGCTGTATTAATTTGAAAATTACTTGCCGGGTAAATAATCCATAGGACATGAACTATAATATATATTTCACGGGATAACAAATATATGGATATTACCGGTACCAAAGCGTTCGCAACACCGATAGCATGTTTTTTTTTTTTTCTTTCTTGTAGATGTAAATTGTATGAGTATGTGTGAGAACGAAAAAATATGTTTTGGCATACCTCGAAGCTTCGTCGTGTATTAACGATGGCAAAATCGATACATTCCGTTTCTCTTGCGTCTGTGTATTTATTTCAAACGGAAATCCGCGAAAAACCCCTCCGGGCGCGCTTGTATGGCATTGCGAATTTTGCAACGGTTGTATTAGTGAGTTATATAGATTCAACGTGAACGAATGTAAACCGGGGATGCACGGCCAACAGCCCGGAGGGAGTGGTTCGCCGATGGTACGCGTATCCACGTAACTTCGCGGATCGTACTGCACAACTCTCCTTCCACTCCCGACAACCGCGTTAGGAATATCACGAGCGCTGCACAAAAACTCGTGCGCACATTAGCTATGCCTCGGATGATATAGAAATTTATCGGATATCCTTCGAAAGTAGAAACAAAGATAAAAACGCGATGCCGCATTGTACTAAATTGTATACGCGTGTAAAATGTGCGAATACGGAACGAAAATGATAGAAAAATGTCTCTGCGATCCGATTATCATTGAAATTGAAATAAATATGTAAAAAAAAAGTTGATTGAATAACGCTGAACGTTGCATAAATGCGTGGATAAACGTACCAGAATATGTATTTATAAAGGATTACTATGTTGAAAAAATTCACAGATCCATGGATTGGTATACCGAAATTTTAATCACGAGTAATCTCGAAACTCCATAATATCAACGATAAATGAATATTCAGCGGTTCGCTAACGCGAAAAGGGAATCTATCCGTGGAAGCTTTAACAAAAAGCGAATAAATTCAATTTTTAAACGAAAACTACGTGAGAAATATTTTGTTATTGAATATACGTAGGTGTAGTGACGATCCAATAACTATTAATCCCGATACCGGGCTTTCACCGTCATCATAACGAAAAATAAATACATTTTTTTGGTATAAGAACGCCGTTATTTATGGATCGCAATGATATGGATTAAATTTTGTTTGAAATGAGGATATTTCAAATAAATGTGTAGTTTAAAAGCGGTTTCACAACAACATGTCATTCAAATGGCATCAAACTCGAGTTTGTATTGCACCAACGACAATGATAATCGAATAAATCAATTCCCTTTGAAAGTAATTACCACTCGCTTTTAATGTCATTTGTGAAAAAACATGCGAGGTATTTAATTTTCATAGAAATTCTAGAAAGCGCAGAATTTTAAGGTTGTATGAGGTACACGCTGAAAATCAAATTGCCAGTAATCCGTGTTTGTATTTTCATAACGGCGACGATAATTAAACAAATAACTTCGCTATACAAAACGATGCACCTCTGCTACGGGTCGCACGGATTCCCAGAAAACAACTGGTGATTGCAACTCTTAATGAGGTTACACGGATAAAATCCGTAGTTAATAATCAATATAGCTATTGAAAATGTTGATACGTCGTTTAACGATAAATATTTCATTCTTACGTCCTAAACATCATTCTGCATACGTCCAACGGACATAAAAATTTCTCTCTACAATATTTCTATTTAACTTGGCAATCGTGTATTATCATCTTAAAGTCGCGATGTAATGTGTTGCAATGTTTACATGCTGTTTATAATAATAACTTATTTTATTACTCGTGCCTAGAAAATGACGAATATTGCGCTCCGCACATGCGTCGGCCTTTCTATTTATTGAATGTACGCACGAAAAGTCGAAGTATTCGCGCAGACAGCACAAAATAATTATTCGCTAATCATGATCGAGAGATTTCCACACTCAACGATCAATAAATCTCGCTACTATAAGACGCGAATAATTATTTGTTATACTTCACTCTACCTTGCTAATACATTTTCTTTGTTATACTCTTAATTTACTTTCCCTTGTTACTTTGTCAATCGAAGGTTTTTAAAGTATTTGTAACATTATTTTTGTTTTTCTACTTCTGACAGGCAAAAAAGTCTTGACATTGTAAATACAAAAAATATAAGTATCTAGGGTCGTTCCACATCTATTTTGGGCGACAGCAGCGAATTAATGAAAATTTGCCGTGAAGATACATTGCTGCACCGTGTTTGTTTAAAAAGAGAATAAAAGCAGGCAGGCTGTTGCGCTAGTGGAATTCCCGAAATTTCGGGTTTTTATAACCGCGTAATAGTCATGCACCATCGTCAACGTGGTTCATTTGTGCCATACAATAAGCTCGTTAGAAGTTTCGGGATTTTAACAATCCCCTCTTTGCGGCTGGCGTGGATCGAAGAATGTAAAAAAGTGGAAGTTAAAAAAAAAAAAAAAAACAAAGCACGTGTGCAGAGAGAACAGTATCTCTCTACCGCGAGGGAAAAATGAAATAGTTGGCCCGGCCACTCGGGAAATATAGTATTCGAGCCTCAGGTGGGCAATCGCGTGGTTTCACCAGGCTTTCCCCACCGTTCCACGTACCCCGTGTACTCCGCCAGCGCTGTACTTGCTCTACGTATATCTATACCAATACTCAAACCATCGCACCTCGTAATACTGTACTATATACGTGTACACGACATATATAGAACAGCGAAACGACTTTGAATAATAGAAAATATGTCTCACCTCGAGTCTTTCTGTCTCTCGACACACACAGCTGCGATTTCTTACCCCCAATTTTATTTCACATGGGCGGGTCAATTACCATATATTGTTTTTTGATTACAAAATTGGAATTTTGGATATTGGAAATTTGTAAAAATAACTCACACATTCAGTTTCATTTTTAAAGATTCGTAGTATTTTTTTCATGCGTTATCGGTATACTGCCCCCGTAATATTGTAACACGTTCCAGCACAATTGAAGTATATGATTAAATGACACAACAGCGAAAATAGCTTATGCGATTAAATTTCCAATTTCCTGTCACGTTAAAACAATAGGGTTTTGCGGAGTACTATGAGCAAAATTCTGGATTCCATTCCGTGCGCCAACCGCAATGGTTGGAAGCAAATTCTACAGAAGAATAAGCCTCCGGGATTTTGCGTCGAGTAACGAGACCCCTGTGGAGCCGATAAGATGATTAAAGGGCTGCCGAAGCATAAACAGAGACCGAGCCACAACGAGTTTTCTTGCTCCGACGATTTCCTTCAGACAAGAGAACGAAATCTTTTGGGCATTTCAACTCTTCTTGACAGAGAAACTATACCGTCGCCCTACTTACACCTGGGCACCTTACAAACTCCTCGAATAATCCCGCATAGCATTCAAGACGCTTTTGTAAACGTACATTTATCACTTTTATCACGCATTTGCATTGCTAATACAAAAATATCTGCCTGCATACTGCGCTTGAATATTTCGTTTTCTCTTTGTACAAAATATTGGTGAAAAATTGAATAGATTTTATATGAGGCTTTTTTGTAAAAATTGCCATGGATCCTGCGGCTTTAAGCTCGGCAATTCGTGGAGAAAAGAAGAAAAAAAAAAAATAAAAAGAATTCGCGAGATAGATTTGTGGAACCGGTCGAAAGGGAAATGGTGGTAAAGTATATAATATATAAGGTCGGATCACCAGAGAATGAAGGCGTTGGAACTTAAAGAACGGTGAGCTCTACCGGGGTTTCGACTAGGCAAGCCAGCGAGCCGGAAGTAAAAAAAAATATTCGCAGATATATTCGCTCGTGAGCCCCCGCGAGGATATGATTCGTCATAGCGCAAAACTGTGGAACCTTGCGTGTACGTGTTGGAGAAGAAGCCCCGACTATTCAGCAGCTTTCTCCTTTTACTACCTATCGTCGGTTCCCATTCAATTTTGAATGACTTCCACCCTTATTCGTTCATCCCTTTATATCTAGAGCCCTGTACCTACTTCCAACAGGTACACCAGAATCGGTCCTCGGTGCTCCGCCTTTTCCGAGCTATAATACTACTCGATATCTAATATTTTCTTCTTTTCCTCGAGCCCCTTTTTTTCATTCAATCTCTCAATGCCTTACACCCTCGCGTGGCCAGTTCTTCCACTTCCTTCCATATGGGGCTTCTCTTCAGGCATTTTTCTCTTTTTCTCGTGTCTTATATTTTCCCACCGCATCGAGCTGTCGTTTTATGTAGTGAAATATTCAAAATTGTCAACACCCTCTTCGTGTACTTTGTCGTGTCTATTTCGAACAAACACTTCGCTCCACTATATTCTGTTTCCAATGTATTATATAGTCGACGGGTTTACCCACGAACGGACCGGTGGTTAAAGGAGTAAGCTGGATACACGCAGAGAATCGTACAACGCCATTATAACAATAATGCTGTTTCGTATAGCTTTGATCCTTATTGACAATCGACAATGGCATTCCGTGGTTTCTAGTCTAACCGATAAACGCGTTTCACACAAGAGATCTCCAGGGGATACCGCGAGGGATACTTGGTCACCCCCGTTCGCGAATAAACAGATATACCTGTTATACCCGTAATCATTCGGAAACTACGGAGCTTTGAATCGCTCGTGCTGCGGCATCACTGAGATCAGCGTAGTTACTCATCTTCCCATCGCCGAGCTTCCAATCTCAAGCGCGGCCCCGAAAGGAAGAAACTAGTAGAGACAACCGCGTCAAAGGCTACTGTTCTGTATCGACGGATAGATAGATTAAAGCGTCTATACGACAAAGAAGCTGCACGCTATCTCCGAGACTTCCGGAAAATCGAGTGCGGTGCTCTGGTTAACGCTCACCGGATATCTTTTCCTAGCTCTACATTCGCATCATTGTTCGCCTTCTCAAATGGTCTACGATGAGGAAGAAAAAAAATTGGATAAGAGAAAAATCAATGTTACGAAGATAGTTCAGAGAACGAGGTATTTGCCAGAACTGTTATCGGGTTTTGTAAAAGCATTTTCGATTGAGACTGAAGTGGAAAGACAAAGGAAGAGAAGAGGTGAAACGAGGTCTTTATAGATGGGTTTTGATAGAACTTCGAAACAACGTTTTTAAGAATGCCTTTTATTTCTCATTAAACTATTGAAATGATGCAACACAGTTGTCTGCGGGGCATTATGATGCGCGTAGATAGCGCGTTCGAATAGCGACGTTGGTCGTCTTAGATCTTGCACTAAGGTCTTGCTGTACGGAAATATAGGCATTTTTAGGAGAACTGTGTTGAGCCCGACAGGTTTAATGCAGTTGCTTAAGTCAGACACCTCCAATGCGTCAGCACGAAGGGCACGGAACTGCAATTTCAAACTTTTGTCCGACTCTTCACGAGAGAAATAAAGACACGGTTGCTAGTGTTCTCTTGACCAACATCCCTTTGCCCAATATCGACCGGTATTGGACTTTACAAGCGCCATTCTAGAAGCAAGAAACTAAATTTGGCGTTTGTTTCCGCCATCACTCACTCTTAAAAACACGCGTGGTAACGCATGACGTGCAATAAGAAATATCGAAGTAGTTGGAATTAATTACCGCACTCATCAGACACGTTGCAGTTTTCACATACGATACGAGTTTCTGAATTTTTTTCACTCCAGTGTTAATCATATTATTTAATCAGTAGACGCGTTAATAAATTGTAGTGTAGAGGGCACTGTAGGTCGGTAGAAGGAACATAGACACGAATAGGTACGTTTGCCTCAGCGGTACCGCTTCTGCTACTATTCCGACCAATACTGCACGGGCATTAAACGCCTTCGAGGAAAAAGACCCCGCGAGTCGAACAACTGCGTGTCTTTGCCGAACCAATCCACGTAGCCCTTGAGACTATCCTACCCCGTTTGTCTAGCAAGCCCTCTGCAGTTGAATGGTCGTACACCCCACCGCTGTTGCTATTACTACACTTCGACGTCTTTTCCCTCGCGTGCTGAACAACTTTTCTCTACTCGATTGGGGAACAAAGAGGCAGCGGCGAAGCATCGGAGAAACTCTCGATGTGCTGCGCGAGAGAATCTTTGTTCCGGCAGCGGCAGGTCACAGTACTCGCCTTCCGAGACCCTCGAAAATCCCTCGACGAAAGTCCGGACGTTCCCGTTTTAGGAATTTCCCTCTCTCACTTTACGTTTTCGTTACTTCTCTTTGCCTCTCACGTATGCTTCGACTCTCCATTTTTTTGTTCTCTGCTTCTCGTGGAGTTTTCATCTCGCGAGACACGCCGAGTATTTTCCCATTCGATTACTGAAGGCAGAAGTTGTCGTGATTTTACACGATTGTACTTTTCAACCTTTCTCCCTCAGTTTGTAGATAACCTCTGTCTTTCTTAATCTACTTCTTTCCTCGCACCCTCCGATTGAAAATAACTTTGTTCGCCGAACGCGTACACATACACTACTATCGATTCCCTCGTCGTTTACAGAACTCATCGCAATAAAGAGTGAAGAGAATAGTTCGCCTATGGAGTTCGATTCCGTCGTCGTTGTCATCTTGCAATTTTCCAACTTCTACTTGTGACTATTGTATGCTGGTAAAAGCGCTACGCCCAAGTACAACGCGTTGGTATCGACGTCTTCTTCTTCATAACATCGCAACCTTCGTCGCTAGAATCCTTTATATGCTGATCTGAAACAACATCTTACTGGTGCTTACTGGTGGTGGTGGTGGTGAACATTTTTCGAATATTCGTAATGCTTCTGGAACGTCATTGCTAGACATTCTTTTATTAAAAAAAAATAAAAACGTCTATTCCATATTCACGACGATTCACATACGCTTTTAATTTTGGCCGTGTACAGTACAAGCTCCGTATTCTTAACACGCCGGGACCGGACAGGCTCTCGGTTCTGCATTTCCCCTATCGCTCCGATCCCCGGTCATTTGCTGCGAGTAGGGGTAATGAGGGCTATTCGCGTCAGTAGATACAGCTTGGAGTACGGAAAACGGACTCAGGGGACATACAGTTAAGGGAAATCGTTGCCATGGTAACGAGTGAAAATAAGGGAGCGGTTAGGTTAAGAGGAGTTAAGAATACGGAGCTTGGACTGTATACCGATTTTTCAAATATTGTGAGCTTACTGAATGGTTTGTGTATCGCACGAACGACTTTAAGAGTAGGCGAAACCTTTTCGCCCCACCCAATGGGGCTCAATCGGTATTGAAAACTGTACTCAACGTTTTACCACGCCACTGACATTAACTGCTTCGAAACGAGTTTCATCGAATGCGAATATCACAGAGCATTACATGAAACTCTTCTTTAAGCGGTAAATCTCAGTATGCGTGAAAACAGTTGTTTACAGTTTTTGTTACCGATCGCGGTATTCCACCTTTTTTTGAGTCGCTTTGACAAACATGTATGACAACGAAGACGTGAAAAAATAGGGGACCACTGTGAAAGAAATAGCTCTCATTTTTTGCCTTGGCGAGCAGTCGGGCATTAATAATGTATATCATCTTCATATGTGTATATCTGTGGAAACATATTGGGAACTAACAAGTGTGCGAAAGCCAGAAACGATCATTTGTACCGATTTTATTGCTGGGGACACGACCTTTAGAAGCGGCAACTGGAGGCAAATGAAAGTGAAGTGTCACGAGAGTAGATCCAACTCTCGCCTCTCGTTGGCTCGTTTCGCGAAATATGAGACCGAAGTATTATAGTGGACGCTTGGATACAAGAGAACGCGTTCTCGAGGGCCAGACTCGAGAGAGAAAACGGTAACGCGGGAAGAGCTAGCGCAGAGGATCCTTCATGAATAATTCCAAGAGCCGCGTCGCTTCCTGAGAACGTACGGCATATCCGGCCGTGAAATCTAACGAGAACTTCGCCGCTACACATATACCTCTCACTGGTTCCACCTACTACACGGTATCCCACCGAGTCGGAACACTCTTAGCTACAGCAGTGTGCAGAGAACATTTCGAGGGTATATTCCAGTAGACCCTTGGTCTGGATACATGCGGTTCATCGTATACAGTGTATACGGAGTAAACCATTGGTTCGCGTCTCTTCCACTGGGAACTCGTAGTGTCTCATCGAAATTCGTCCTAACAGCCTACCTTGTCCTTCCGGTAAGACGCCCGCGTTTCTAATCCCTGGACGATGGCGAATTCGAAGCCAGGCTCGATCGGTCTCGTGTAGTGCAACACGGCTAGGTACCCTTTCACGTTGGGCTTTGACTATGTTATACCGTGTAACTGAGTACACTAGTATACCTGTACCGTGCGAGAGAAACTGCTGCACGTTTGCCGGGCACGTAGCTCTCGTGACGGTCGTCCAGTGTATTCACCCTCGTCACACAAGATACGACCACGACGAACCAAGTCAATCGATCTTATACGATGCACCCGATTGCACGTGAAACAGCGTGTAACCGGTCATAGTTACAGAACGTCATGGAGAACAATCGATTATTATTTGTGATACCTTCCTCAGACAGAGATTTAGAATTCGACATTGATAAAATTGTTAACATTGTTAAAATTCAAATAGTTAATGGCGGTTCAAATCAACATTGACCAGACCTGAAATAATATATTGTGCAAGAGGGGTCGAATGTTGGCGATTAAGACGAATGTGAAGTTTGCGCCCGAGCAAAGCAAGAGCGCCAATTAAACGTGTCGCAATTGCCAATTTCGACCCGAGTTACACACTATACTTTTTGTAACGAGTGCACAAAAAGTCCTCCTTTTCGTGCCTGAAAAGTGTGGTAAAAGTGTCGGGTGTCGGTATGTTATACCAAAAAAATAACACATATGCACAAATCGGAAACTTTTGTATTTCTAACACGCTAGTTTTTTTTTCATCACGTATGTATAAGACGCCAGTAATTTTCATTTTACCCGCGCTCTTACCACACTTTACAGGCACGAGAAGGGAGAATTTTTCGAGCATTCTTTACAAAAAAATGTTATGTGATGCGCCCGCAAAAAATCGGACACTCGGCGTAGATTGTGAAATGGACTGCTGCAGCCGTCAAATTGCCTTCGGCTCGTGCTTCCGTAGTACTCTCATTTTCTGTTCGAGCAGCCAACTTCACGGCCTACACCGAATACCCACTTTTTGGCACTGGTATCACAAAGTACTATATCATCCATACAGTTTGCGATTTCTACAAATACTTACATAATTTCTTACCAAAATTAATAGCAAGTTTTGAAGCATGATGTAATCAAAATTTTTATGACGGTGCACACTTTTGTTTACTGTTTACTGTTCCGCAGCGCGCGTCCGAAACCTCCTAGTCACCTTATAATTATATCCTCTCCTAAAAAATTGGTGGCGATTAATATCGACTTTCGAGTTTTCACTATCGAAGGTTCGATATGTGTATTGTTGTCGGTTTATTCGTGCCGTGATTGGTCGACGAGATTCACCTTATAAAAAGTTGGTGGCGATTAATATCGACTTTCGAGTTTTCACTATCGACGGTTCGATATATGTATTGTTGTCGGTTTATTCATGCTGTGACTGGTCGACGAGTTTTGACATCCCTAAAAAGGGGGGGGGGCAGGGTGGGTAGTCCACCCCTAAAAAGTTGTTGTGTCACGAGATATCGCATGCGAGTTTCGATGTATCGCAATGCGATATTTGTATTGTTGTCGGTTTATTCGTGCGGTAATTGGTCGACGAGATTTGACACGCAGGGTGTTGTTACGTCTCACGTAACCCACCACACTTAACCAAAAACACTACGACATAAAAACTACATTCATATAAGAGATTTTGGGGCTCGCTTACGCGCGCTCTACTCACACGCACTGCACGTGCTCTCATGCACTTGGTAGCCATAATGTAGTAGGCCTAGACGTGCGCGCCTAACCATTCGGCGGCACGCAGTCATCGAGTGTCGCCTAAGACTAGCTCTCTCAGCTCTACTAGAGTCCCGCATACGACTATCTCTCTCTGTCTCTGTTAGAGTGCCGCCTACGACTAGCTCACTCAGCCTCTTCTATACATTACCGCCCGGTCTAGTGATGACACCAAACCTTACATGTCTCCGTAAAACTAGCGGCAACCCTCATACGCACCACATAGCGGCACCGCTATCACTGCACTGTTACCTATTAATTCTTTTACCATAAGAGCCGCTAAAAGCTCTACATAAACGCCGTCGCTCACGGATGACACCCGAAAATCTAATGCATCCCTATATGGACTAGCGCCGGTCGCTTAATGCACCGCAAAAGCAACGTTGCCACACTTCTTATGACACTACGCACTAACCCAGGAGTGTCACCTAACTTTATGCATCTCCGCAAAAGGGGTTAGCGGCGATCTTCATAAGGACTTTTAAGTAAAAGCTACCCGAAATCTTTAAGATCACTCATTTTTACCGAAAGGAGCCGGCAAAGTGCACAGACACCTCAAACATTTTTATGAGACTACAAACTCATTATTTTAACCCCACTACTTACAAAATTTTAACATTAGACAGATAGGGTTAAACCAGTATAAAAAGGCGAGCATTTTCGGGAGCAACTCAGTAGTCCTGCGTTTTTACTCCGATCATCATCTACAAGACTCCGCTGAGCGTGCAAGGCTCTGACCAACAAAGTTCTCTACGATCTACGACAAGACCCTGCTCGGCAGAGTGCGCAAGCTCTGTCCGACAGAGTCTTCTTCGATAGCCCTGCGGCTAAGTCCAGCGAACGCTCTACGATAGCTCGTGCGGCTAAGTCCAGCGAACGCTCTACGATAGCCCCTGCGGCTAAGTCCAGCGAACGCTCTACGATAGCTCGTGCGGCTGAGTCCAGCGAACGCTCTACGATAGCTCGTGCGGCTAAGTCCAGCGAACGCTCTACGATAGCCTGTGCGGCTAAGTCCAGCGAACACTCTACGATAGCCCTGTGCGGCTAAGTCCACGCAACGCTCTACGATAGCCCTGCGCGGCTAAGTCTTCGGAGATTTTTCCAACTATTGTATTCGGGAAGATTGTTACCAACACCAGCCATCGACTTTAAATAAAACATAGTGAGTACTAAAACTACGTAAAGTCTTCGACTTAATTTCTGCATGCTCTACAATTGTGCAACGAGACTATCAGTCCCAAATATCCTTCCAACACATCTCCAATCTGCGACAGTGTTAAGGCGAGGTCTCCGTCCCTGAGTAAAGGGCTAACGCCTTGACTCGAAAAGAGAGGCCGACGTTACACATGTTCTGTACGAACTCGCAAGAGCTCGTCTGGACGTAACACAAAACAAATTTGGTGTCAGAAGTGGGATTTGAACGCCCTCACTGTCGTAAGAATGAAGAATGACGCTTGGAAGAACACCAACTAAAACCACTGGGGAACAAACTCCACCAACCACACAAGATCCTCATATGAGCGGTGCTCGTACGAATACAACACAAGGAATTCTTACTACTGAATACAATCTACATCCAAGGAGTGAAGGAGATAACGCAGCTACTCAATCTACGGGTCAGACGAACCAACCACCAACAGACCCAACCGTACGACCACCAACGGAACGACCAGTTCACACAGGTCTTGGCGAATTAGCAGTACAGCAAATTAATCAGCTACAGGGCAGTATCGATAATATTCTCGCACACGTGATGGCCGCTCCACCTGTACCTCCAGTCTCTGTCAAGTATGCACTTGAAGCGGTACCCATCTTCGACGGTTACAACATTCCACTGTCCCATTTCATTGAAGGATGCGAAGAAGCGACGCAGATGCTTCCTCAGGAGGCGCAGGTAAATCTTGCGCTCATACTTCGAAATAAATTACGAGGAGAAGCACGTCGCGCAGTACATGGAGTCGCGCTAAATACTGTGCAAGCGTTTATGGATTTTCTTAAAACGCTATATATGCCCGCAAAATCTATTTATCAACTGCAAGGAGAATTGGGAAGTATATTTCAATTCGACAATGAATCGGTTCTCGCTTACTCCAATCGAGTTAAAGATCTCGGGAACAGAATAAGTGACGCTTACAAACAAAGTCATGAAGGAGTAATTGACGACGCATTCAAGAGAAGCCTTGACGTCGATCTAGTCGAATGTTTCAACAGAGGACTCAAACCGGAGATCGAAAATAAAATACCGAAGGGAGCAACATTCAGCAATACTACGAAGGAGGCAATACAAATCGAAAGGCAAGTTTGTGCGAAAAATGTGCTACGAAATCCATCGAACTACAATCAACGAAGAGAAAAGGTACATTACATCGAGAAGCAGTCAACCTACTCATCACAACCGCCCGAGAATCATTACCAATGGTCGAACAAGGAAGAAGACCAGTATCATGCATCAAACTCATCATCAAACCAACGAAAAGCCAAGTGTTGTTTTTGCAAGAATCTCGGACACACACTCGATGAATGTCGAAAATTACAATGGTGGATTTCACGAAGAAATTCAAATGACACTTCCGGTTCGTCAACAAATAATCAAAGAAGTGAAATACAAGAAACTCCCGACCGCCCTGTGAGACATCTGCAAGAAGAAAACAACCAAGCAGCCAGTGTCGCAACAGCTGTAGTAAACAGTACAAATAACGTACCAGTCGTCAAAATAATATCGGAAGACCTGATACAACCAACACTGCTAATGATCGACACAGGTTCTTCTGTTAACCTAATTAAAAGCAAGTACATTGCACCAAATGTGTACATCGACAAGTCAGACATCGTGAAAATCAGCGGCATAACAAAAGATTACGTCCGAACAATAGGAAGAACGGAGATACGCATACTAGATTCCGACGTTATTTTCCATCTCGTAAAAGACGATTTCCCAATCAAGGACGACGGTCTCATCGGAACAGAATTTTTCCATACATACCACGCTGAAGTATCATACTCGGAACAACACCTAAAATGGGGTACAAATTCGATACCATTTATGAAGCTTGAAACAATTATCGTTCCGGAGCGAACGAAAGAACTACGTACGGGCCATCAACCGAAAAAGAAGGTTGATTTTCTATCCCGACAAATTAATTCGCAAAGAGTCTTCCTTGACGAAGCCCTCGTAACAAATAAAGATGACGAAGCTCATCTGCATCTAATCACGGACGAGGAAATCGAAGTCGCCGTGCCAGCACTCAGAATCGAGGCAAACGAAGAGATTATAGTTAACAATCTCCACAAAGAAACAGATGCTACTACAGAGGCCACGCCAGCTCCAATTCATACTGCAACGGGATCACTGCTGCAGCATGATGTCAATGAGACACAGACGCCTCACGCACCGTGCAAAGCCCACGACGTGCCAATGCTCAAAATCGAGTCGTACGAAGAGATTATGGACAATCTCCACAAGGAAATAGATGTTGCTGAAGAGGCCACGCCAGCTCCAATTCATACTGCAACGGAATCACTGCTGCAGCATGATGTCAATGAGACACAGACGCCTCACGCGACGTGCAAAGCCCACGACGCCTCAACATATGAGAATTTTAAGGAAGCGGAATTATATGCGATTCCGACTATACATAAAACGATGCATCAAGGCAAAACTGCAACGGCATACGTCATGCGGAAAGACGATCGACTTGCAGTTATCACTAGCCTGTTACGTTTGGATCAACGATACCCAGGAGAACGAAAAGATATTCAAACGCATCTCGAAGAATCCACTGACCAGAATTGTCTACCTGGAGAAAAACTTATGCCAACGAGCATTATACAGCATCCCGCAATTACAACCGACGGG
Source organism: Cryptus viduatorius (assembly GCA_964006125.1). NCBI lineage: Eukaryota > Metazoa > Arthropoda > Insecta > Hymenoptera > Ichneumonidae > Cryptus > Cryptus viduatorius. The sequence goes on from OZ023228.1 coordinate 13,065,149, forward strand.
GTCCCAATTCCTTTTCGGCAACATGCGCCGACTTTAAATAAAGAAGTGAGTCGTCCACTCAACGATCTACTCAACGGAGGCATAATTCAGCCATCCATATCTCCATACGAGTCACCAGTATGGATTGTCCCAAAAACGGACGGAAAAGCGAACGTCAACACCGACGCTCCATCTTGCAACACCTGCAAGGAAGTTGTAAGAATAGACCAATATGGGTCTACAACAGTACACGCTCATCCACCACCGAAACAATCAAAAACAGCGTGTGAAAAAAGGATATCCAACAGCGAGAAAGAGGAGCCTGTAGCAAGACGGCTACGGACGAAGTCTCAACAACTTATGACGAATGTATCTGCTACGACAACAATTAAACAGCCTATAAAATCGGTGCCGGAACCTGCATCTAAAACATCTAGTAAGGAAAGCCAGAACGAACAAAATATAATGCCATGGAAATCAAGAACATATCAATACAGGAAGGTTACGAAACCAATGCTGGAGCGTAAACGTCGCGCGAAAATAAACCAGCATTTGAAAGAGTTGAAAAAACTAATGAGTACAGCACTAGCAGATGACAATGGGAACATCGCTGAGTGTAACACAGCAGATATTCTTGAATTGACGATACGTTATTTACATGAATTACATCGACAAAAATATTTGGCTGATCCAACTATCAACGCTGATCGCTTTTGTATCAGATATTCTTACTGTGCCAATGATGTCAGCAACTATTTACCGCTATCATATCACGCTGCAGCATCACAATTATCATCATTACCGTTGCGCCAATCGCCTTTACCAACAAGCGGATCTAAACAAACAACATTCGAGCAAAACCTCTGGAGACCCTGGGGACCATGGTAACAAGAAGATGGTTCACCGGTACTTCGCGAAAACAAGCCACATGGACGAGGATCCACCAGCGAAGATCCACAATAACGTTTAAAAGACACGTGATTAAGCATAATAAAAAAAAGGGGTAAAAAACAACGAAATCTCAATTTAAAATATAAAAACATCTTAAATTCATATTGCAAAAAAAAAAAAAAAAAAACGATATATATACTAAAAGTGAACAAAAGTACCAAAGAAATGTATCAAAGAACTGAGTAAAAGACTCTAAGTGTTTATAATTAAGAATACACGTCAACACGATAGCCAAAACACAAGTGCCTATTAGCTTGAAAATTTTAAACTCGAATCGCAAATTACCTTATGCAAGAATTTAAATACTCGTGCTTTTTCAATTATTTCTCAAAAACGTATACTCACGAGCTTACTATAATACGCACATTTAATCGATTACATTATAGCGAAAATTACGCTATATTATTTGCGATTATAATTTAACCGCATATTATATTGTTATATTCAGAAGAGGCATACACTATTGTCCTCATGTTAGAGCGTTACACTCCTAACATTCGTCTTAACGAGGGAGGTGTTACGTCTCACGTAACCCACCACACTTAACCAAAAACACTACGACATAAAAACTACATTCATATAAGAGATTTTGGGGCTCGCTTACGCGCGCTCTACTCACACGCACTGCACGTGCTCTCATGCACTTGGTAGCCATAATGTAGTAGGCCTAGACGTGCGCGCCTAACCATTCGGCGGCACGCAGTCATCGAGTGTCGCCTAAGACTAGCTCTCTCAGCTCTACTAGAGTCCCGCATACGACTATCTCTCTCTGTCTCTGTTAGAGTGCCGCCTACGACTAGCTCACTCAGCCTCTTCTATACATTACCGCCCGGTCTAGTGATGACACCAAACCTTACATGTCTCCGTAAAACTAGCGGCAACCCTCATACGCACCACATAGCGGCACCGCTATCACTGCACTGTTACCTATTAATTCTTTTACCATAAGAGCCGCTAAAAGCTCTACATAAACGCCGTCGCTCACGGATGACACCCGAAAATCTAATGCATCCCTATATGGACTAGCGCCGGTCGCTTAATGCACCGCAAAAGCAACGTTGCCACACTTCTTATGACACTACGCACTAACCCAGGAGTGTCACCTAACTTTATGCATCTCCGCAAAAGGGGTTAGCGGCGATCTTCATAAGGACTTTTAAGTAAAAGCTACCCGAAATCTTTAAGATCACTCATTTTTACCGAAAGGAGCCGGCAAAGTGCACAGACACCTCAAACATTTTTATGAGACTACAAACTCATTATTTTAACCCCACTACTTACAAAATTTTAACATTAGACAGATAGGGTTAAACCAGTATAAAAAGGCGAGCATTTTCGGGAGCAACTCAGTAGTCCTGCGTTTTTACTCCGATCATCATCTACAAGACTCCGCTGAGCGTGCAAGGCTCTGACCAACAAAGTTCTCTACGATCTACGACAAGACCCTGCTCGGCAGAGTGCGCAAGCTCTGTCCGACAGAGTCTTCTTCGATAGCCCTGCGGCTAAGTCCAGCGAACGCTCTACGATAGCTCGTGCGGCTAAGTCCAGCGAACGCTCTACGATAGCCCCTGCGGCTAAGTCCAGCGAACGCTCTACGATAGCTCGTGCGGCTGAGTCCAGCGAACGCTCTACGATAGCTCGTGCGGCTAAGTCCAGCGAACGCTCTACGATAGCCTGTGCGGCTAAGTCCAGCGAACACTCTACGATAGCCCTGTGCGGCTAAGTCCACGCAACGCTCTACGATAGCCCTGCGCGGCTAAGTCTTCGGAGATTTTTCCAACTATTGTATTCGGGAAGATTGTTACCAACACCAGCCATCGACTTTAAATAAAACATAGTGAGTACTAAAACTACGTAAAGTCTTCGACTTAATTTCTGCATGCTCTACAATTGTGCAACGAGACTATCAGTCCCAAATATCCTTCCAACACATCTCCAATCTGCGACAGTGTTAAGGCGAGGTCTCCGTCCCTGAGTAAAGGGCTAACGCCTTGACTCGAAAAGAGAGGCCGACGTTACACATGTTCTGTACGAACTCGCAAGAGCTCGTCTGGACGTAACAGTGTGCTTAAAAGCGCCTTTCTCGCACGGAGTGAAATAAAGATTATTATGTAAGCGAGCTATATCTTCCTCCTGAACTCCGTACATTGAAAGAATCCAAGTTTACCGCAAGCTGTGAAGAAAAAGACATATTTTTCCGATCCCTTACGACGACTCAGTGAGCAATGCACCAGGTGTATACGGCACGTAAAGAAGCGTGTTTCGAATATCGAACTAACACCATGTAAATAAAACTGAAGAGTTATTAAAACTCGTGCCCTGGTGATTCGTCGAACGGCGGACTTAATTGTTCATTCATAGGGCGCACGGGTGATTGTTATTTAAAGCGTCAAGTCAATAAACGATAGAAGGAGGGGACGGAAGGAATTGTAAGACAAAAGGATACAACAACTCGCCGGTCTTCCTTTAGTGTTTCTTGGCTTATCCGCAAGCAAGCGAGAGGGATGAGAGTCACGCGAAACGCTCCGGAGCATCGCGCAGGACTCGCTACGTGATTTGAATCACGAAAACATGAATGTATACGCCTCACACCTGAATAAGGGCCAACGAACAGAAGTCGGAGACTTCGAAACACATGAGATATACTGACGCGATGCGAGAGACACCGTTGCTGCACAGGTTTCCCAAGGGTTGTTTGGCTCTTTGGTGCGCTCTCACGGTAACGACGAAACGGAAGTTAATCGAATCAAACTCTGGGATTAATTGGATTAGGGCAAAATTACTTGAAGAATAAATCCGTTGTACTGTCGATCGAGCGTACTGTGCCGGAAACCTCATGAAAACTGAACGTCCTTTTAACTTAATTGCATCTTATAATAGCGTTTGAAACGATTTGTTATTGTTAACTTAATTTCTTTTCGAAAACGTTTTCGCTTTTTAAATGACTTTTCGTTCAAGTTAAGTTGCTGCAATTATGGTATCAGCTACCAAGACACACGAGCAAATTATGCGAACGTTATGAACGTTGAATATATTAGTCGAAAAAATAATGTTACAAAAATGTAAACACTTCAAACTAAAAAAAGATGTGTTACTTAGAAATTGTATTAAGAAATAAGAGTGAAATTACAAATAATTATCACTTATAATACCACAAAAGCTTTGAAATTATTGGATATATTGGATGTTTACAGGGAACCTTGAGGGAGATATCAAATTAATTTCGAAGCTCGAGTGGTATTCGGAAGATTATTTTTTTCATCCAAATTGCGACCAATGGAATTGCACCATGAGACAAAAATTACCGTTCAGACAAGGAATCTTTTCCTTTTCCTTTTGTTATACCGCCGAAACCCAGTTAGCTACTCTGAGTCCGCGGTTTCGAAGATCTTGTTCAAATTTATGTAAAAAGGAATACCAGTTAAGGGTTGGAACCCAAATAAGGATTGAATCGGAGAGTAAATTACAAAAGAATACTTTATTCGTTGAAAGTCTTACACGTAGATACAGTTTGTATGTTCCAGTATCCCCTTGGAACAGTTGTATAGTTCGCACACGTTGCGTTCACACAGTTCTACGTGTATCAATTAACAAGATTGTTACCTTAAATCTTGCCGGACCAAACGTACAGTTCACCAGTCGATTAACAACTGCCTGACACTCGATCTCTGTTCCCTTTATATGAACGGAGATCGATGTCAGCTCGTATATTTTATGTTATTGTTTACCGTGAGCTCGCGCCCACATTTTACCGAGCGTAAAGTGGAGCGTTCGACTCAGCGGATTCCCTTGATGATGGGCATCGTCTCGATGCTCTCATTTCATCATCTTTTGTTTAATAATATTTTTACTCCAATCTCTGTATGAATTCAGAGATCCGAGTTACCTCGATTTGCGTAAAGCCGACTCAGGTGTTTGACAAGTTTCGCAATCGGACGCTCGCCGAGGAGGCCTCGCTCGCGAAACTGCTGACTATGCGTTTGGCGCGACGATGGCACGCTTAAGCGCGTGCCACTCGAATTCCTTGTATCTCGTCAGTGCATGTGTAGTACACATGTCGCAAGGAATTCGATATTTACTTACTTGTATTTATATTCCACTTTCCTCTTTGTAGAGTTTTATTTCCCATCTATGCCTTTACTGCTACCATTACTAATACCCGTGTACCGAGTACAGGGGTTACGCGGTACAACACTTTGGCAATCTTTTGAATGCCACAATTAAATTCAATCTGTTAGTTTGACAGATGGTTAACGCGGCTGAAGGATCTTTTGTTTCGTATATATAGCAACCAACAGACAAAATTATCAAAAAATTATCAGTTTGAAATCGTGTAGGTTGTACCACGTGACGTCGAATGGCGCAATTCTATTGGTCGAAATTTGAATGGGAAAAATAATCAATATAGTATTTCGATTTGGTCCCGACACCTTTTGGCAATTGATTGTAGGAACCTTTTGACTAGTATAGTCAAATAATTCGTCGTCGAAAAACTCGGTCTTTAACTTTTGTTTGGTAATACAATTTCTTCGTTACACTCCGTCCTTAGTCGTTAGTTTTCGAATGTTTGTTTTGTGACGTATTTTTCTTCTACGGAAATTCTAACGCAAACTCTGTAAATAAAATAAATAAAAAAACAAAAATCGAAAAGCTCAAACCAAACGGGAGCAAAACGCGAACGAAACTCACGTCACCTTCGGCCGTCCACCCTCGCGGATGCATCGGCGTCCCGGTGGGCGCCAGTTAATTTTGTTTCGCCGGTATTAACAACCGGACTCGATCTGGAGGCAGTGGAGCGTCCGCCCTCCGAAGGATAATTTTTGTTTCGCCGGAATTATCAAACCGGACTGAACTGGAGGTCGGTGGAGCGACGACCTCCGCAACGACAAAACGAAAACGAACGAAAACGTTACGAGAACTAACGCCGACGTATTCGCGAAAGCAAACGGTTGCGGAAATGCACGGTTGCTCAGGATGCGGGTTGTGGTAGAGGGTCGCGATCCTTAGCCAATAAAATAACGAACGGTAACGAAACAACAAAAAAATCGGACTCTCGAGCCCTTGCGAGCGAGAGAATAATTTTCTTATTGACTATAAGTAACGGGAACGCACGCGAGTGCACCGAAAACGCTCAGCTGATCGAACGATCGAAGCGAGCTAACGAGAACGTAGTAATAACGGATCTATAAGCGATCGATAAATTCTTGTAATTCAAAAACTCACCGAAACTTCCTATTAATCCTAGACTGAGCGGGAACCGGTATCTCACGATACACCGAGAACTGAAACACTATCACCGTTGCACAAGGAGCATTATTGCTAATGCTTCACTCACGCACGGGATCGCGAAGAATTTATTACAAAATTCTTTCGCGACACTCAACTCACAAACTCGAGCGATAGCCGGAACGAGAACGAGAAACTGACAGCTAGGCCACACTGTGTGCGCGAGAGAGATAGTCTCACTCGAGCGCGCGAACAATAGGCCGAACGTCAACACGGGAGCGCGAGAGAAGTCCGAGGTACCTCGAGGGCGTCTCTCGGCAGACTGATTTGCCTATCACACTATCTCGACGAAATCTTATTATTATTTCGGAGATCGCGATCGATAGCTACTGCCCTCTCAACTATTTCGCTACGTTATCGATACGAGACTCGAAATTCTTAGCGGTAATCGGGGATCTAGAAGGAATCTTCGCAATCGTTACCCCTAGTCAATGCGGGCGAACAAGGCACTCACCTCGACTGACAAAACCGCGGCAAGGTGCTCCAACCTTGCCCGGGACTCAAACCAAATCTCCGCCTGTTCTTCCACGCATTGCACTATGTCGCGGGGTGCCGGGTTTGCACCGGACTTTGCCGTCTTGCAACTACACCTTGTCGGGACTTTCCTTTACTCGGGCTTTTAATTCTTCGTGATTCACCACCGAGTAAAGTCAAGTACGCCGACCAACTAAACTTAACTGACAAAACTGAAGCTAATCAATCAAAACTAAATTCATAAAATAACTGCAAAACAAAATAAGTCAAAACAAAATAAACAAATGAATCAAAACTAAATTCATAGGATAATTGCAAAAAAATGTCTTGAATCGAAAACATACGGGAACAAAACCGTAATGCGAAAGTTAGTGAGAGGCAGCAAAACCGGAACTATAACAACAAGAATCGATATCCTTGGAAAATTGTACTTCTTGTGTTATTTGTGACGCTGATTGAAAAAATCACGTCACAGTTTTTAAGGTATTACACAATAAATGTTTAACCGTTACGAAAAAACGTTTTCGCATAGCATAATTGAAGCAGAAGTCATTAATTATGAATAATGGTCTGAACGATTTATTCATTAATGCTAAATGCGACGAGCCCGATTTCCGTCCGAACGTTTAAGAATTTCTACATAATATTCTATAGCCGTATAACATAGTGTATAAGTATAATAAAGGTGAGGGCGATCGTTTCTCGCCTCTTCTATGCACAAAGGAATAATAAATAAAATAAAAAAAGAATAGTGAAAGAGAGGCTTGCATAGAGAAGCGTACTAGAATCGGTCTCGCCGAGAATTCCAGCCCAGTTCTCTCTTCATCGCGGAAATCGTTCGCGCATATAGCAAGCGAGGCCGGTGACAATGCGCGTGAATTTGAACGCTCTGCAGCTCCAGTAGCAGCAGTAGCAGCCAGGGACGTTGGAGAACGAGTAGTAGTCCTTCTCTCAGGATTACATAGCAATGGCACAATGCTCGCGGCGAGTTTCCACGGAGCACAGACCAGCTGTGGCTCCTGGGGATGCTTTCAAATTAGATTTCATCTCGAGATACAGCCCGAGCTCAGTAGCCCCTGCGGGGTCGAGAGCGGAGTGACACAAGAAGAGGAAGAAAAGAGAAGAAAAATAAGCGTTTTTCGAGAGAAAAAGGGAAATGCAGTCCGAGAGAGAACGAATCCATGGATCTAGGCTCAACAAAAGAACACCCCTTCCAATCCTCGCCACAGGATTTATCCTTTACTCTCTATTTTGTTATCTTTATACTTCTTTTTTCATTTATTTATTTTTTCTTCGCTATAACGACAAGCCAGAGAAACTTTCTTCGTACTCGCCACTGGCTCGTATCGTTTATTAATCCTCGCAATTCTACTCTTTCGAGCGGAACATACAAACCCCAATCTTTCTTAGCCGTAACTGTAAACATTCATTTCGTTCTACACTCGTTAAATATCCGGTATAGCATAGCGTCAAGTATATATAAAAGATTCTCTTTTCTTTTTATTATCATTTATAATTCTCTTATTTTTTGTGGGTTATATAAACTATCAGACTCTGAATACATGTAAAATAAAATTGTTTTTCTACTGAATTACATTATCTCCTGTCATTTTTGAGGAACAATATTTTCAATCCTCCTCGGATTTAGAACCGTTCGGAGGATGTTTGTTCGAACAAAAGATTTAATTGATAAAACTCAAATTTCAAAACACTCCAAAATTGGTATTAATTTTTTAAGTTGTTGATTTTTTACATTTTTTTTTGACAGCCCTCGAATTTGTTGCAACTCTATCGAACGAGAAAAGTTAGCGTGCATTTAGTATCGAAGCAACGTTGTTACCGGCACGATAAAGTGAGCGATAGAATGATGAACGCGAGCGAGCGATTTCGGTAGCGAACAGAAGTAAATCTCGAATAGAGAGATATTTCGTGGTTGTGTGTAAGCTCGCGCGATGCGCTAAAGTACACGCGAGCGAGTAACACTGTTGAGCTTCTATTCGGGAAAACATGTCGCTCGGAAATCCCGTATAGCGAGAACGTTATTCCGCGCGAACGAAAACGCGCGCTCGAGTTTCGTTGGTGATGCTGCGCCGCTTGCTTCGCAAGCTCACCCAGCGTAATTCGATGTTTTGCCTTGTCGGAACTAGCCGATGCTACTCCATTCTCTCCTCCCCTGCGTTTCTGCCCGCCAGTCTTCTACCTCGTCGGCGCGCAGAGTTAGAGAGCTGGGATTGCACGGCGGCATCCCTCCGTCTGTCATCCACGCCACACCCTCTGAAATATCCCACGAGAATTGCTCGTCTGCTGTTCTTGTACAGCTCCCGCAAAGCAAAAGGATGCAATGGAACCCGGAAATGAAAAAAAAAAAAAAAAGAAGCTGGGGTCCTTGGGGATGGGTTCTTAAAAACAAGATTATCGACTAGCGGTATTCAGCGTCACTGAAATGATTTCGGTGTGCAACATTCATCGGCATAAACATGATTTTTCGTGTGCAGGTGACCTTTAAAGATTCCATTTGACTTTCGTACAATATGCAATTTGCAAAAACTTTAAAAAACATTTTAAGAATAAATCGGTAATGGAAAAAGAACTCGAGACGCGAAAACGTATAGATATATTGTTGAAAATTTTCGTTTGGCTATGATATATGTAATATTAAAAAATTTGCGAAAAAAAACATCTGAATGGTAACTTAAAGTATTGTCTCTATAACGGGCTAATAAAAAATTCATCAAATTCAGTCGTATTATTGTTATTAGTTAAAATATTCTGGAAATCTTATCAGTTTTTATAATACATTAAAAACCACTGCCGTGACAAGAGTACCTTTGAAAGAAAATATGATTAAAAAAATGGTGATACGAAATGTGTAAAATATTCGCTGAATCCCACGAATCGAGATTAACGAAGGCGATATGTGTACACGTCACGTTATACGTTTGATGCAGATAGGGGAATGAAAACTTGTAACGTTCGTGAAATGCGATTTGCATTATACCTCGAGCATAATAGGCCGGAGGCGTATCAACGCGTATCACAACCGCGCGCACTATCGCACATTGTGAAGTTCTGATCTATCGAGATTTCATTCGCGGGATCGTCATTTGTTGAACGTATCCGGGGAACAAAAAAAGCGCGAGAGATGATTAAACGGCCTCGTGATAATTGCGCTGTGATACCGGAGATGTCTATCGTCGGAGGACGAAGAAAAAAATATATAAAGAGTGGTGGAACTGCGGAGAATGGAAAAAGAAAAAAAAAGTAATGACACGAGACAGAAAGCTGCGGGAATGGGGAAAAATAGTCGAGTTGCAGAACGACGTGTCAGACTGTGTCGGAGCGAACGGAAAAGCTTTACAGCGCGTTAGATGTTCCACAGTGGTTGGTTGCAGGATACAGAGTGTGAGTCAGACTGTTGGGAAGAATATGTGGATAATATAATGCGCACACTGGTGAATCCGTGAATAATAATGCATCACGGAAAAGAGTAGAATTGCGAATGACACGAAGAAGGCAGTTATTTCACGGAAATATATGTTCCTAGTTTCGTTGTGCACGGTGAAGAAGAATCTGTCGTTGCGAAAGTGTGGGCGAACGGTACGCATATTGTGTACGCGTGTGCATGTGTGTAACAGCGACACAGTACCGGTGAGCACTCCGCTCTTGATTACTTAATTAACTTCGACCGGTGCGGCTATGTCTTCGCGGCATTTGATGGACGCGCCATTAACGAATGAAGCCCCGGTGGTACTCTCGAACGTACCACGCGGTCGGCAGTGTGGAAAATTGCGTCAAGGGTAAAACATAGATATACAGAACGTACATAGTCGGTACATCGGACGGGTCGAACTGACAGCGAGAATGAAATGCCGAAATATAGCGCTATGTGAGATAAATTTTTCCTGTAAAAAAAAAAAATAAAAATCCATGTTTTTTCAACTATAATCCATAGATCGTCCCGGATTAATTTAATTGAATTTGACTTTGACGCATGTCGATCAATTGTTTTGTCCAGATACAAAGTGGAAGTGGCGGGAAAGAGTCTACCGGTTCTAACGAATCTCGACAAGGGAAGATATGGCGTGTTGGTTTTCGAGAATCTCAACAAGTATCTCCAGATGGATAAGTGGAATCGGGAATTACTCGACAAATACTGCCGAGAGTACTCGGTGGGAATTGTCGGTTTTGCACCGCCAGGCGAGGAGAGTCTCGTCGGTGCTCAACTCAAGGGTTTTCCACTCTTTATACACACCAATCTGAGGCTAAAGGTTCGTGAGATTATATCGTATTATAATGTAACCTTTTTCGCTTATTCGTGAAACGTCGTTTATATCAAGTATTAAAGATAACCGAAGCCGGAGAGGGAGTTTCCGATGACAGAATTTTTATTTTCTTTTTTTTAATATCCTCACGAACAGGACGCACAGCTGAACGCTGCCTCGCCGATCCTCAGACTTACCAGATCCGGCGAAACGGCATGGGGACCTTTGCCCGGCGGTGACTGGACCATTTTTCAAGCAAACCACAGCACGTACGAGCCTCTCGCATGGGCGCATAGAGACAGCCTCGACTATCCGACGAACAAGAGTCCTCTTGCCACCGTCATACAGGTATGTATTGTTGTCACGCGAATTCCCGTGAACCACCTTATCCCGCAAAACCGACGGGTTTCTCAGAGCGCCAGACACGAGTGCGAGGCTCTCGAGTCAATTTTTTATCGAGAAACCACGTAATCGAGATGTTGCTCGGCTCGACCGCAGCCATAGAGAGGGGCTGCTTCAGACGTTAAATACGATTAAATAACCGACACTAAAAATCCGAAAAGCCGCGTTTAGCTAACTTTTAATACAGTTACACCGTAACCGTACACCGTACAGTTATTCCGTATGTCGAAGTTAATATTTGCCCCTCGGCAGCTGTTTCGGTTTTCGGAGTGCGTCCGCGCAGTATACAGATGGGGGTCGATTTTTGACGTTGCAAATAGCGCGAGCTCTCGGGAGTGAAGATGACGGAAACCGTTCGAAATTAAAATAATTGGTCACAAGAATCGAACGAAAGTCAAACTAAATACAATTATCAAACGTCGCAAATTAAATAATGTAAGCTGAATGAAGTCAGAAATTATTACCGCAAACGTGTCAGATAATGTAAAAAGCGCGTGTTTCGCGATTTAGTCAAAATGGCGGACGGCCATTTTCCCACGGTTCTCGAGAAACGGTAGCGATTTTCCCCGAAATATTAAACTAACTTAAACTACGGATTTTTTCGCATTTCGCATTTCTAACAAAGATAAAAAAAATGTAAAACTAATTGAATCCCTCTCGGCGATCCTTCGAATTCTCTACTTGTAAAATACTATAAAATCGCGACAAGCGACGGCGGTAGCCGTTTGAGATTGGCGGGTTACCACGAAACATTAACTGCCATACACGAAAACGCACCGCCTGGCAATATGGCACGGGATCTGTTTGTCCAAAAACTAAGATCTTGCGGAATTCAAACAATAACCTGTCCGGAAACAAACGACCGCGTTACCGGGTAATTTTTCAGTAATCGCAGCCCCTTGGTAAGTTCCTCGTAGCGACTTAAAAATCGCGGGTGGTAGGCGCCGATTTTCGCTGGACAGCACGTTCAGCAAGGGTAGCAACGTCCTGATCCCGCGAAGTACAACGCTCGAGTCGATCCTCCGGCCGCTATCGCGAGATCGATACTGGAGGCAAAGATCGTCCGAGTTATTTTCGAAGCGCGCGGTAGTTCAAAGCCGCAGCGTTGATCTCAGCTCTTCCTCCGATGACGAATGCTGTCCGCGAGAGCGTAGCTGGCGTGGACTCTCCGTTGCTCATGCCAATGTAGAGACGGGCGGTGACGCTCTCTTTCTCGTCAGTTGCGTAGGTTCCGGCGATGACGACGTTCTCGTGGGAGACGCGATAAAACCATCGCCCGCTTATTGGAAAGAACAATACTCAAAATAATTACAATACAATTCGAATAGCTACCTTAACGCCGTGTTAAATTGCCGAGAAGGACCCTACCGAAAGTCAGAACGCTGGCCGTTGTACCGTGCCGTCTCTTATGCCAGTAGCTTTACTGATTTTATGATGGGAACGAAAACATTCATGGCACGGTGTATATATCTATATATTGTACCGAATATAGCTGACTATTTATTAAGACACATGATATTAGTTAAGTTGACAATAGACAACGTACGAACAATCGATACGATATCGATCGTCACGACAAAAGAGTCTGAACGGGACTTTAAAAGCGAGCAGACGTGTGACATTTCGAGATCGGGATAATTAACGTTTCTTATTATAAATTATATCCTCCCCAAAACTAAATACGCGTGTTATTCATTCGCTCGATCGTTACAATATACGTAAAAAGATTTCGCCGCTATTGCCGCCGTCGCCGGGTCATAACCGAAATATTCCGGTCCCCCTTAGAGGGACTTAGCGGCCGAGGAAGAAACAAAAATACTGCCCAAACGGGCCTTAAATCAAAGTATTCCCCATGATCCCAGGGAAACACTAGTATAATAGTATATATACTATAAATCCTCATATATTTTATAACATTTCTGTCTCATTTACGTGTATCTTTTACGATACTCAACATTCGTGACTCATGTACAACATCCTCGTCGCTATGCGGACCGATCGATCGTTTCCAACAGCGTTCTTCTTTTTTTACTTCATCACCGAAAGAGCTTTGTTCGCAAACACGTTTTGTTTTTCTTTTCTCATAGAGGAGCTTTGTAAACGATACTTAAAAAAATGCAGACAATCTATGTGATCTGGATAACTTTTTTACACCGTCATCGAAACGTTCTAAAACATTTTAAAAAATCGCATCGACAAAGTGTTTCCATAGGTTTGTTGATAAAAATGGTAACAAACGTATGTTAACGAGAAAAAAAACTTGAAATTGAGAGCTCAATTACACAGATGTTGTATGTTATTGAGAATCGTGAGAGAATCGTCTTGGTGTTACCTTTCGATCCTTTGTATAACAAGAACGGAACCGCATTAGCCTCATTTCCGTGAGTAATAGCCCGAGCCAAGTGAGAAAAGCGAGCGAGTGAAATGGAGATGGAGATAAAAGAGATGAAGCGTAACGACGGTGACGCGATGCAACAGAGCGTTTCATCGATGCCGCTGACAATCAATTACTCTCCAGCGCTGCATCCTCCCATCCGAGCTCCCGTTTTACCCGTTGGCCTATAATGCTCTCTCGGATCCTTCGAAGCCAGTTTTCTATCTCCACTCGATCACCCACTTTTCCCACCAAAGCTCGCACAACGCCCATAGTCTGCATCGCGCCGTCCATAAAGGCCAATTACGACGAAGCGTCTGGTGTTCTCCTGGGCACCGCTCGGGTCTCGATTGTCCGTCGATAGTAAAGAGAAAACGACAGGGAGAATGAGAGATACGAACCGCTTTACCGGTTTCCCCTATATTACCGCTATTTACTTCGGCGTCGAATGGAAAACTCTTCCATGCGTCGCAACAAACCTGAACTAGATGCACCGACCGTGCCGGTCGTTAACGTAATTCAGCGCTCAATTATCCGTCGCAAAAGTTTCTTTAATCGCGAGAAAGACCGAGGATTACCTGAACCTCGTAGATTCGTAAAATTTTCCTTGGATCCAAGATGTTTGTCGGTTCTTATTACCTTTTTTTTTCGCTCCGAACCTTGCCTTTTATCGAAGTATTTCCATCTTCAGGAGAGTCAGGAGAAATTCAGTGTAAATGTTCGGAACCCTCAAGCAGTTGATTTACTTTGACCACATTCTTCCGTAATAAATGAAAATTCTGGAGTCGCGGTTAGTGTAGACGGAGTAGTACCTTGATCGTGACAATTGTTCAATGAAATAGTTTTTATTTAGTCGGTTTGTCGAAAATTCGGGTTTTTGCTTCGAATTGACGATATGCTTTGGTAATGGTATCAGAAACCGACAGAACTTCGACACAATTATATCCGTTATGAAAATGTAAGTACATACTGAGATGTATACAAATTATAACATCTCTTGCCGCGCGATCAAAATCAATCAAGTGGCGTGATCTAAGGTGGGCCAACTAGAGAGAAAAATATTCCAAGTCCCTCTAAGGTGATCCTCCCGCCCCCTTCGACCGAAAATATTCTTGTACACGGCGGCGTCGTAACTTAGAGGGACTTGGAATATTTTTGCCCTCCCCTCGATTCCTGATGGCGACGGCGGCGGCGACAGAGGCGATAACTTTATTTCTTATAGAGAGAGACCTACGTGTCCCCATAACAGTTGCTATACCATTTCGAAAATGTCTCCATATACGCCAGTATATGGAAGGTCCTCATAGCAGCCAGTTCTTACAAATTGTAGAATATATCAATAACGAATGTATTTTTCTCACTGATAACAAATAGTTGCATATAGTCAATATTAAGTTCTATTGTCCATTGTGATATGATTTCTCGGAATCATCGTTACCTATACCGTAAGAACCGTTAATGGTGGACTTTCGAGGTACTGGCTCTCCCAGCGACTTCAGATACCGTCAATTCCGCGTTAAAGATATCGATCGAGATTTTCTTTGCAGTTTACTTTTGTGCTATTTTTGCACTTATTACGATTCGTTTCAATACCATTCATTATTTCAGATTAGTTCAAGTTTAAGATTTATACGTAAGTTCGTGCAGTTTTGATTTAAGATTTGTGATTCAGTTCAGTTCAGTTTTGGTCGGGATGCTCGACTTGATTTGGTGGTGTAAATTTCAAAATAAAAGCCCAAATAAAGAAGAGAAACGATGAAGCTTCGCACGAATACGCTCAAGTCTGGTGCAATCCTAGCACTTCAAGGGATAGTGTAATGCGTTGAGATCAGTCGGAGGTATTGTTCGGTACAGGCAAGGGTGGTGAAACATCTTGCGCTGCGTTATAGTAAAATAGAGCATTGTAATTCCTGCATTGACTAGGGGACGCGATCACGAAGATCCTTCAAAGTTTCGGCTTTTCATTCGACAAAGTCTTGAGATGGTCGAGAGGGCAGTAGTTATCGGTCAAGATCCCGAAAATAATAATCATCATTCGTTACAAATCCTTGTAGACAAATCAATTTGCCGAGAACTGGCACTAGAGGTAACTCGGGCCTCTCTCGTGCTCCCACTGTCAGAGCCTATGTTCTTGCGCTCGAGATATCAAAGTGTCGTGTGATCGCTGCGTCTCGCTTGAGTTACTGTGGATCACGATATATAGTTCTTGCTCTCGTTTTCGTTCACCCGTTTGTCTGACTTGTGTTCGCGTGTGCCATCGTCGACAGAGTTTCGTCTGAAATTCTTTCGACTTGATCGTTCGATAGATACGTTAGAATTAACGCTCTCGAAGTTCACCTAAAAAATGATAGTTTTTGAGTTCACGTGTTTTTTTTTGAGTTCCGATTTGGGTTTTTCTTTGAGGTTTGGATTTTTTTAGTTAAGGTTTAACGTTGCGTTCAAGATCAAAGAAAACTCGTCAAAATATACAGAGAGAGATAATATGTATAAGATATTTATGATGAAGGCTATATATATTGTGACGTGCTTTTCGAAGTCTCGGACTTTACTTCGATCCGCGACCCGTCCAAAATATAATGACGCCCTTGTTTTTCAATTCCCTTACCTTTCCCTCTGATTCACGCCGAATTGTTGCTGGGCGCCAGGATATCTATCACCCGATATCCAGGGTATTCTCAGATCCTCTAATATCTCAAACTTACAACTAACTTACACGGCTAGCGGGATAGGGAGTGCAGTTCGGGCGCGAAGTAAATTCAACAAATTAATAACGTTTCACACACTACGCACGAAATAAAAGCAATAAAACGGCAATTTATTCAATTATTTCCCGTAGTTTAACACAAAATCTTAGCCTCTTCGACGGGCTCTCTCCGAACGACGATTCGTTCGCAACCATACAATATTTTTGACTCGCGGGACTCAACGTAAATTATTTTCTCGATCTGTCGTCGACGCGGCGAGAATTATTCGAAATTTAACCGCTAATCTGCCGAGTACGGGCGAGAAAGCACTCTGCGATCCGCGTATCGCTCTCGGCATACAGAAAACCAAAGATGGTGGGCACCACGTGCACCTACCTGTTTAATTATCCGCGACGCGATGCGATCGACCTTCTAGCTTCCCTCAGCTTTCCTCAAGACAACGGTCTTCTATCGGCCGTCGACACGGCGTTAATTCTCCTCGGCGGACGTTGATTTTCGATACTTCTCCCTCACGGAGATACAATTTCACGGAATCCCTTATCGCTCGTTTATTAGCTCACTATATTTCTCGATTCACTACTGATCGATTCTACTATTATGCGTCTAACTTTTTCCACGCATCTAACGAGAGTTCTAATTTTGCGTCTAACTATTAGCACGCTTCCGACGAGAGTCATAATAATGCGTCTAACTTTTAGCACGCTTCCGGCGAGAGTGACGCTTCCTCGCCCGTACTTCGTTACGCGGACCGATAGCTGAGGGGAAGGGGGTCGCGACGGTTCCCTTGCTGTACTTCGGCAATTATTATTGGTTCCTCGCGGCTCCTCTCCTATTGTCCTCTCCTCGCGCGGTAACCGGCGTAGCTACGACTTTTCGCGTATCTGAAAAATATAATACGGCTCTCCGGCAGACATATGTTCTATATTTTTCAGTTTTCTCGGGTTCCGCGGGGATCGACTCTGTGCGCGCGCTAACGAAGACTCTCGCGCGTGCCCTACCTATAGCGTGATGCGAGAGCGTCTATAACGCCTCGTCACAATATATAGTTTGGTACATTGTGACATAAACTTTATTTCTAAGACGTTGACGATTCGACAAGTGGCTTTTCGTTAGGATACGGATCTATGTATTTTTTAGTTTATTTGCTTGCTTGTAACTTTATAATAATTTCGGAGATGGCACACGAATGCCAGACGGTTGTCTGAAGGTCGATAACAATTTCGGGACGTCGCAATGAGTAAAGTCGCTTCGACCCAGTCAGACCACCGTCACTCGTATGTGGGCGATGAAAGCTGCGAAGGCGAGTAAAAAAAAACGCCGGAAGCAACAACGTTCCTATACCGCTGGAAGATACCATATACTTGCTACCTTGGCTGGAAGGACTAAAACAATTCGTAAAGCTGTTCCAGGTCGCGTTTACATTCGCGAAGGAATTCGCGATTGCGAGATTCCGGGATAGAACGGAAAGCAAGGATCGCAAGCGTTCTCGGAGAAACGACGTGATCTCCCGGAGGTAGAGAATACGAGAGGGTTGCTGTTTGCGGCGTCGTGCCCGGGAAACGAAGCACTGTACTGGCTGAGAAATCTCGAGTATCTATACTGACGGCAATGGGGGGTGTACTAGTACCGAGAATTGCCGACGCTATAGAGCTGCGGACTTTACGAGACAGACATAAGAATCTATCGTAGAGATTTTTCCACAGAATTGTTTATAGTCACGATAAGAACGATGGAAGAAGAAACTCTTTCAGATTTAATCAAATCTGTCGTTCGATTGAAATCGATATCCACGTGGAGAAAAGAAATCGAATACCGTTCAAAAAATTCAATAAAAAATTGTTGTGTACGATTCAAATTCGATATATGGTTCATATATATTTTATGCAATTTTTTGTACGGTATTTTTTTCAGCTAGAAATGCTTTTTCTCGGTATTTTTTTTCTTGTCGCTTTTACGTCACAAGAACAAATATGACGGCAACACAATTGTACAGAATAGAATGAACGAAGCGTGAGTGGAAATGAATTGTTGTTTCCCCGTTGGTATGAACTATGAACGAAGTGAGCCGCGACATTGCTCATTAATCGAATAAACCTACGGCTGATTGGCTTCTGATTTAATTACCTGCCGGGTCGTCGGAACGATCTGTGCGGGGGTCGGGGAGGGATACAGCTTACCCCTACCCCCCCCGTATCGCACACCTGTGAGCAGGTAATGACGTTATCAACGAGATTATTATTGTTGTTTACTGCTAACAAGCTCGCTCGGCGCCGAGGACCGGGCGGGAGGGTGGTTTGCAGTTGTTGGTTAGGTCGGATGCTCCGGGGGTCGAAAGAAAGACCGCCTGGGCGAAACACGACTGTGCGGCTAGTATCGGTCGATGCAATTAACGGATCGCGCATTTCCGTATTCACTGGTTACGGCACCAGACAACATCCTCTCTTCTTCCTCCGTTTCTGGCTACTTGAGCTATTCGAACTCACCGAGCAGACAAAAGCCGCATAAAATTATTGATAGAAAACCCTCGAGATATTTTTATATCGCTGTCGGAGCTGGGGATGATCCCGTCATTGACACAATAACGTCATTTTCAAACCGTCTATCTGAGAGAAAATAAAAATAAATCCCACGACGTTTGAAAAATATGAGAGACCATTTATCATGATTCAACCTTTAAGGAAAGTCTCCACTCGACAGTTTTTGGCCAAAAACCCATTATCTTCACTTTATTAGATTAGTTTTGCCTCAGCAAGACTTTGTCCTACCACCTAGTTGAACGTCAAAGCTTTACCCATTTTATTTTTTAATAGAATTATATATTTTAATTGCTGTACGAGAAAAACGCATAATCAGAATGAAATCGATTTTGATTCTCGTCATTTATTAAATATGTTGTGGAGAAAAAAAAAACGATTTACCAAATATGATAAGGCTAGAAAAGGCGTACATTTTTCTAACCTTCCATAGTAAAAAAAAAAGAAATTAACATATGACATATTTTAAAGCGGCCAGGAGATGTGCCTTCTTAATAGTACCGAGACATATACACATATAAAAACCAAATGTTACAAATAGCGGAAAAATAAAGATTAAGGCGAAGGATACTTGGGCAATCATTATGAAACCGTTAATAATACAAAGAACAGTCAGATAAAACGTTTGAATCGCGTAAAATTTTGTCTCGTATTGAAATCGTTCAAAGGAATTTAATTTATTTTCTGCACGACGACTATTTGAAGTGTTATGAAAAAACACGATCCACCACCATTGTTAGCGCAGGAGTTACAGGACTCGGTCGGGTTAATAAAAGCGAAGAACACGAGAAAGATCGAGTCGATTAATACGGATATTATATTTAGTTAAATGAGAAACGTGACAGCTACATCCTGATAAGCCCACAGGAAAACAAACGTCGTAGGCGGAAGACGCGTCATCGAATGACGCATGCGCATAAGTAGCAACTGCGGCGCTGTCGCTCGGCGTAATAGAGCGAAGGATCGCAACTGTTCGAATCGATTCCAACACACCCTACTCGATCCGAGCGTTATTGGAAACGATCACTTGACTTTCGTGACACCGAGCGATTCGATACATTTACAATGTTTCGGTCTTGGTAGCGACTTCGTTAACACATCGGCGGGCATCTCCGCCGTCGGGATCGATCGAAGCGAGACAAGACCATCCTTTACGGCTTGTCGAGCATAATGATGTCGGACATCAATATGTTTCATCCGACTGTGAAAAACCGGATCCTCGGCCACGCATTTCGCGCCCCGGTTGTCGCAGCAGATGACGATGGTGTCAAACCCAGACAGCTCGAGCTCCCGTAGCATCATCCGTAGATAGGATGACTCCTTCGCCGCCTCGGCCAACGCCATATACTCAGCCTCAGTAGATGATAAGGCGACCGTCCGCTGCTTCTGCGCCCTCCAGCTGATGGCGGCTCCGTTCAGAACGAACGCGTAGCCTGTATAAGACCTCCGATCCACAAGACAGTTCGCCCAATCCGAATCCGAGTATCCCATTACACCGTCGGCTGATTCTCTAAAACATAAACCATAGTTAGCCGTGCCTTTGAGGTAGCGTAACACGCGCTTCGCAGCTTTCCAATGTGCCTCGGTATAGCAGTGATTGAACTGAGCAAGGTAACTCGCGGTGTATGCGATGTCAGGACGTGTAGCGATCGCTAGATACATAAGCGAACCAATGAGCTCCCGATAGGGTTTCGTGTGGTCCGCGCTCGTGCCTCCTCGCGTCTCTGCCATTGCCGCTTGACCTCCAACATCTCCGGGTGTAGCCACGGCGTTTGAACCTTCCATGTGAAACCGCTCCAACAACTCCGTCACATATTTCTCCTGATTGAGAGATATAGCACCCTTCTCCTGAAGGATCTCAATGCCGAGACAGAAACGGGCAACACCAAGATCCTTGACCTCGAACTCTCGCGCTAAACCCTGGCTCACGCTCTCGATCCATTCCACGCTCTGCGAACTCAATAAAATATCATCGACATATACCAATGCTAATAGAAAAAATGTTCCCCTGTCTAGCGTAGTAAACGCACGAATCGGCATTCGTTGGCGTCAAACCCAGTCTCCGGATGACAATATCCAAGCGAGCATGCCATTGTCGTCCCGCTTGTCGCAGACCGTATAGAGCTCTTTTTAGCAGACAGACTTTATTCCCGACTTTTGCCAATTTTAGCATCCTCACAGCTTTCGCTCCAATCTCAGTGTCCGGTCCATCTCGTGACACGACTTCCTGCAGGATCTCCTCCAGCATCTCGGGCTTCTCCATGTATACCTCCTCGTCAAGGAAACCATTCAAATACGCCGTGACAATGTCAAACTGACGAATAATCATTTTGTATCGAACGGAGAGCGCCACCATGAGCCTCAGCGAGCCCAACCTCGCGACGGGCGCGAACGTGTCGACAAAATCAACCCCTGGACGTTGAGCGAAACCTCGGGCGACTAACCTCACCTTGCGACGATCCAAGGTACCATCCGGTTTCAATTTATTTGTAAGAACAAGACGACATCCAATCACTGACCTTCCCGTCGGACGATCGACTAAGTCCCAGGTGTTTCGTGCGAGTATACTCCGAAACTCAGCAACCATTGCGTCCGTCCACTCGTTCGCCTGCGGCCCTCCCATGACCTCCCGGAGCCGTATCTCCGTTGCGTACGCCGATGCGAAATTCGTCTCATGAAAAACCTCATCTTCGCCTTCGTTCTCCGAACCATCAGGCATTTCTTCATCTCGAGCAACCTGTTCTCTCGACGTACGAGGAGTTCCCTCGCGATCCTGCGAGTCGATCGACGACGCGCTGACGGTCCGATATTCTTTTCGAGGCCGACCGCGGCTACCCGAACGAATGAGACGCGGCCTTCCAGGCAATCTTCGTATGATGTCCAGCCCCGCTGCCGGATCGCCAGCCTCGTCCTCCGACATCTTCCGATCCAAGCGTGGTTCTACTTCGAATTCCCTCGTCTCAGTTGGCGCCGCCTCGGTCCTCTGGTTTTCGGAAACCACCTCGGTGCCGATAAAATCGCCAACTTCCGCATTCTCGCTCTTTGAAACTGCAAATCTCACCTCCAGGCCGAACTTCACATCTCGAGCTGTCACGACCCGACGCTCGGAGGGCAGCCAGACCCTGTAGCCCTTTGAAACCTCCGAATATCCGACTAGTATCCCTTCCTTGGCCCGTGCATCGAATTTTCCCTTCGGCTTTTTGTCGAGCACAAACGTCTTCGTACCGATGACCCGAAGATGTCTCAGACTCGGTATTCTGCCGTGCCATGCCTCGTACGGGGTCCTCCCGTCCAAACTTCTCGACGCACATCGATTCCGAAGATAGTTCGAGGCATGCACAGCCTCCGCCCAAAACGACGGCGCTAATTTCGCCTCAAAAAGGATACATCGAGCCATTTCGACGAGCGTTCGATTCTTCCGCTCGGCCACACCGTTCTGCTGCGGAGTGTACGGAACCGTGAGTCTCCGCCGGATGCCCTGAGCCTTCAAGAACGCGTCGAACTCGCCGTTGCAAAACTCCTTGCCGTTGTCACTCTGAAGACTTTTGATTTTCTCTCCAGTCTGTTTCTCGACGTATGCCTTGAACTCCTTGAATACTCCGAGAACATCGCTCTTCTGCTTGACGAAGTAGACTTCGCACCACCTTGAACAATCATCAACGAACGTGAGCATATAAAACGCTCCGCGCTTCGACGGGACCCTCATCGGCCCGCAAAGATCAGTGTGCACGATATCTAATCTCGTCGCGCTCCTCGAAGTACTGTCCGGGAATTTCAATGCAGAGAGCTTGCCCTTCATACAGGTGTCACAGGGCGGTAGGTCGCACGATGTTCCGATGTCCACACCCTCGACCACGTGCTTCTTCGACATTTCGATTAAATCGCGAGTATTCAAATGACCCAACCTGCGGTGCCACAACCCCAGCTCCGCCTGGCTTCCATTGACTGTGGTTGCCCGAGCTGCCTCTTCATCTTCACGCAAGTAATAGAGATCGCCGACGCGATCGGCCATCATCTTGGTTGTGCCATCTGTTCCTATTACGAGAGCCTCCCTTCTCCGGAACAAAACTTCGTCCCCACGATTCGTAATTTTCGACACCGAAACCAGATTTGTTCGTAAATCCGGTACTAGAAGCGTATCTTCAAGATTGACTCGTCGACTTCCAGAACCATCAGCGACCTTCAGCTGGACCACACCTCGCGCCTCGATGTCCGTTGACGCAGTACTCGCCAGATTCAATTTACCAAGTTTCGAGTCCGTAAACTGGGTAAAAATCTCCTTATCTCGACACACATGAGCTGTGCTTCCACTGTCGATGCACCATCGATTGCACCCTCCGTTCAGACCAACCTTGAGCGCGGAAACCTGCGCCGCCTCGCTCGTAAGATAGCTTTCGTCGGCCTCAGTTGTCTTGGCCTGGCCTCCGGCCTTCGATGGGCATTCCGCAGCTTTATGCCCCAGTTTCCGACACTTAAAACATTTAATCGTGGCGTTCGGGTTAGCATCGGAGCTCTTGCCTTCCCGCTGCGTCGACAGCGGCTTCTTCCATCTGCCCTTCGGCTTCCGCCAGGCCGCCATGGCTCCAGCCTCCGCATCGTTCGCCTTCTGTCCTCGAGCTTCACTCTCCTCCAAAATTTTGACTTTCAGCACCTCGGCCGTAGGCAGCTCATCCCGAGACTCGATGGCGCATCTGAAGTTTTCATAGCTCGGCGGCAGGCTGTACAACAATAAAATACTCAACAAGTCCTGGTTAATGTCAACGTTCATTACGGAGAGTTTGTCTACCGCATCAAAGAAACGACACATATGCTCACGAACATCCTCGCCCTCTTGCAATTTCTGCAGCGTCAGCTTCTTCAGCAGCGTCGCCCTGCGAGCCGGACCGCTGGACGCATAAATCGCTTGCAATTTTATCCACATGTCGCGTGACGTCGCACATCCTCGGACATGCTGCAGCTCCGTGGGACTGATAGCGAGAATCAAGTCCGATTTCGCCTCCTTGTCGCCCTTCAGCCAGATCTTCGCCGCCGCTTCAGACGCGGCATCGCCTGTCTTTACCGTCGGCCTCGGTGTATCACCACTCGCATATCCCCACGTGCCGTTTTTAGTCATTAACGCCTCCACCTGCATGCTCCAGGAATCATAATTATCTTTCCTGAGCAATTCGATCCTCACTGAATTCGCCATCTCCACGGATTTCGGCCGCGAGGATCCACAGGCACGTCGTTCACACGACTAACCTCACTTTTATTTTCTCCCCCGACACACTTGTCACAAAACGAGCCAGATTCCCGAAACTGGGCCCATAACCTGTTAGCGCAGGAGTTACAGGACTCGGTCGGGTTAATAAAAGCGAAGAACACGAGAAAGATCGAGTCGATTAATACGGATATTATATTTAGTTAAATGAGAAACGTGACAGCTACATCCTGATAAGCCCACAGGAAAACAAACGTCGTAGGCGGAAGACGCGTCATCGAATGACGCATGCGCATAAGTAGCAACTGCGGCGCTGTCGCTCGGCGTAATAGAGCGAAGGATCGCAACTGTTCGAATCGATTCCAACAACCATTATAAACTTATTCATATTACGTTGCTGAGATCGATCTTATAATTACTGTAATTTCTTGAAAGCCATCAAAGACTGAGAGAAAAATAAAAAAAAAAAGCTTTCCGTTGCCCGAGAAAGTTTATGTAATCACGGTGCATGAATTTTATTTCAGGATCACGGGAGATACGACGGAATACAGCGGGTACTGTTCGGCGGCGGGCTTCGTTTCTGGCTCCACAAGCTGCTACTTTTGGATTCATTGTCCTACCTGTCCCACGGTCAGTTGAGTCTCAGTCTGAACCGGATGATACTTGTAGACGTGGATGATATATTCGTCGGTGAGAAGGGTACGAGACTCAAGAAGGACGACGTACTCGCTTTACTGGCGACGCAGCAGAGGATACAAGCATTGGTTCCCGGATTCAAGTTCAATTTGGGGTTTTCCGGGAAATATTTTCATCACGGAACGTCAGAGGAGAATTTGGGGGACGATATGCTACTCGAGAACGTCGACAGGTGACAAAAATTTATTTTTCTTTCGCCGAACATGCCAATTAACGAACAAACATAATTTAAAACAGAATTTTCGTGCAAATAAAAAGTGTAAAGCTTAGAAATAATAATTAAAGAAAAAACGTTGTCCAGGAGCAGGAGAAAAAAAATACATTTTTTATCCGTAAAAAAAATCTTATAATGAATACGATACGATTGACTATTGCTAACAATGTACCAATCGTAAAAAAGAACTTGGGTGCCAGTTAACGGCATTTAACATTTTTTTTACAGTACCAAAAATGATATTTTTCCTACATTCTTTGATACTTCTATCTGAAGATTTTTTACGCGACGAAAACTCTATAAACAACAAATCATCGCATGGGATGCGATATTTGTTTACCTATAACAAAAAAATAAAAGCTCCTCTCTTGTCTGAAATTGCCGAAAGCTCTCCCTTAAATTTGTATCATATGCGAAAAAAATGGATGAAATATAGATATTTGGAGACATTTGAATCGTTACTAATTGGTGAAAATTGCTTTTCAGATTTACGTGGTTTTCCCACATGTGGAATCATCAACAGCCTCACCTTTACGAGAATGTAACGCATCTGCAGTTGGACATGGCACTGAACAAACAATTCGCGAAAGACCACGGTATACCAACCGTAAGCGGTTACAGCGTAAGTCCCCATCACTCGGGGGTATATCCGGTACACGAGGGGTTGTACGAGGCTTGGAAGAAGGTCTGGAATATCAAAGTGACGAGTACCGAGGAGTATCCGCACCTGCGACCAGCCCGACTACGACGGGGTTTCATTCATCGTAACATTATGGTACACACGAAAGACGAAAATAAAACTCTGTGCGAACAATAGTTTTTATTTAACTCTTAACTTCCACTCTATCGATTCGTTGATGCGAACCGACTGAATGCAACAACAAAGTTACCCAAAGTACAATGAAGCTTATAGTAGTCTACCAACCGTTCGGTATAACAATTCGCGTGCTATCAAACTTTGTCCTTGAATTTCGTCGCTCCGATGGAAATTAATTCAGTAAAAATGAACAACAACGACAAAACTTTATTGTTCTTTGTGCTTTTGTTAGTTAAATATACGCCTCACGACGATGCAATGATATACAATAATTCGTAATTAATCTTTTAGGTCCTACCGAGACAGACCTGCGGTCTTTTCACTCACACTATTTTTATCGAGCGATATCCCGGCGGTAGAGACAAGTTGGACGAGTCTATTCAAGGCGGCGAGCTCTTTCAAACTATCGTCTACAATCCCGTGAGTAATCGCTTCTCCCCGACATAACGGGCATCTTTTTTTTCAATGAATTACTTTTTTTTACGACAGATAAACATTTTTATGACGCACATGTCGAATTACGGAAACGATCGTCTCGCGCTCTACACCTTCGAGTCGGTCATCAAATTTATTCAATGTTGGACCAATCTTCGGTTGTCGAGCTCTCCGCCTCTTCAACTTGGCGAACGTTACTTTCAACTATACCCTGAAGAAGCTGATCCCGTTTGGGGGGTAAGTGACTCGGAAAAATATTAAAACAACAAATAGAGGGGATAAATCTCCTTAGCAGTCGAGCAGTCGAGTCTATCATTTTTTTTCTCAATAAATATAGGAGATGACAAAATGATTTTTTATTACTGTACAGTACATATATTCGGAGACTTGCAAAACGAATTATCAATAGATATTGAAAAAAAACTTAATAATCTAAATCCAATTGAAAATCACTGTTTCACAGGCACGCCGTCGAAACGACAACTTCGTTGCCAAAATTTATCAAACACTGAAAATCTAACAATTGATTTTTCAGAATCCTTGCGACGATCAGAGGCATCAGAAAATTTGGTCGCGGAACAAGACGTGCGATCAGTTGCCGAGATTTTTGGTGATAGGACCGCAGAAAACTGGAACAACAGCGCTCTACACGTTTCTGTCAATTCATCCGGCGATAAGCAGCAATCTTCCGAGTCCCGATACCTTCGAGGAGATTCAATTTTTTAACGGAAAGAATTACTACAAAGGCTTGGATTGGTGAGCTGAGAGTTGAGACTATTGTTTTTTCTAAAATGAATTGCCATGATTACACTCTTTTCTTCTCTCATTGGTTGCAGGTACATGAGCTTCTTTCCCGCTGCGAAGAACGAGAGTTCCCGATACCTTTTCGAAAAATCTGCGACTTATTTCGACGGGGAGTTGGTACCACGACGGGCTCACGCACTTTTGCCACGAGCCAAATTGATAACGATACTATTGTCGCCGGCTAGGCGAGCGTATTCGTGGTATCAACACACTCGCGTCCACGGCGATCCGGTGGCGAATAATTATACCTTTCACTCGGTTATAACGGCGAGCGACACGGCGCCAAAGCCTCTTCGAGATCTTCGCAACAGATGTCTCAATCCTGGAAAATACGCTCAACATTTGGAACGATGGCTCTCGTACTACACGCCGCAACAATTGCACATTATCGACGGCGAGCAATTGAGACAGAATCCCGTTGAGACTTTGCACGAGTTGCAAAGGTTTCTAAAAATTACGCCAGCGTTCAATTACTCGACGCATCTCAGATACGATCCGAAGAAGGGATTCTTCTGTCAGGTTACGAACGAAGATCGCACGAAATGCCTCGGCAAAAGCAAAGGTCGTCAATATCCACCGATGGAGGACGGATCCTACAAACTTTTACAGGTAACCTTTTATTTTATTTTATAAAACAACGAATCCATATTTCTCCGGTTGAAAAGTATATGATTTTTTTGTTTCGGATAATATACAAGATAGCAATGGAAATGAAGGATTGTGTTGTTTAAACGATTTATTTGTCATTGTGTCGGTTGGTAACAAATTTTCATTTTTTTTTTATATTGCAGAGATATTATCTATCACACAACACAGCGTTGGTGAAGCTACTGAAAAGATTGGGATCGCGAACGATCCCTCAATGGTTGAAGGACGATCTCACCGACACGGTGATGACTTAGCAAACGCCGGACGCATGAAACGTACCGAAGTTTCGTCAATCAAGTTTGGCTTCCGAGGCGTCGATAACGCCAGGCGCGAGT
Organism: Cryptus viduatorius; assembly: GCA_964006125.1. Lineage (NCBI taxonomy): Eukaryota > Metazoa > Arthropoda > Insecta > Hymenoptera > Ichneumonidae > Cryptus > Cryptus viduatorius. The sequence goes on from OZ023228.1 coordinate 13,093,265, forward strand.
ACGCCTCAGGAAGATCTGTAATTAATTGTACATTATATACATTCCGCATTGGACTGTGAATTCCTAAAAAAAGAAAAGAAATAAGCGAATTATAAGAGATTCGTTAGAAAGCAAGGATAGCGTGGACTTGATCAAGTCAGCATTCAGTGGTACGGATTGGCCTAAATCTCTGCCCGATTGCGCCAAGCAGCCAATAAACTAGTCACTGGTAAGCCGCTCATAATGAGCAGCTGCTGTGTCGATCGTTGTTAATAAGCTATTAAGAACGATGATATGAAGATACAAAGAACATTTTTTTAAATCACCGATAAGCTGAATGTTTCAGTCACCCACATTAAGTCTCTACACATCCATATTTTCTCGTTTATAAACTTAAACGTAAACTTTTCAAGGTAACCCTTGCGTATGCTCTTCACTTTGCATAAGTTTCGGAGAAATGAAAGGGGAAACACTTCTCGGTGATATAGAAATCTGAGAAAATCGAAACATATTGAAAGTGTTGAAAAAATTGATGTTGCATAGTAATAATTCCAAAATGTTATTAAGGAATTACAGAAATAAAAAATTCAGCAACAAATTACGCGCCAACCTTTTTTTATTGTAAAAATAATTCGTTCATTTTTCCGAATACGTATGAATTTTTTCAGAATTTTAAAGTCACTTTAAATTGTGTGACTTTCCACACGTTTTTTCCATATTAAAAAAAAAGTCAAAATGAATGTAAAAATGTACACGTATTTAGAAGAATGAACGAATCATTCTCATTAAAAAAATGTACGTTGCCGGGTAATTTGTTGCTCAATTTTTTATTTCAGTAATATGTTAATAACATTTCAAAATTATTATTATTATGCAAAAACAATATTTTCAGCACCTTCAATATGCTTGTGAAGTGAAGACTGTTCGCAAGTACTGCCTCACGGAAGTATTCGGCAATTTCTGGTCAAAAAGTTTGTTTTATTTTTTATTATCGCTATAGAAAATCTCATCAACAGTCCTATGCTATTGATCATTCGCATCTGTCTTTTAAATCGTGTAAAAATATTCTTTGGCCCGAATATTACGACTTGTGGGAAAAGTTACATTGTTTTTAATATAATTTACATTTTTTCTATAAAAAGCATTACACTATTTCTACAATTTTTAATATTTTTACGTGTTGGTTTTTTTCAGTCGATTAGAAAATTATTACTGGCAATCTGTTGCATGGGCTTTGTGATACCATTATTTTTCATAAAAAAAAAAACATGCGTTTTTGCCAAAAGTCACCGAAACCATTTCTGAATGGTGAAAGAGAGAAACTAAAGATTCACACACGACAAACGTCATTGTCAAGTAAATGACAATAGTCTGTCTGGAATGACGGTTTCATAATTGGAGACCGAAACAATCCGTAATGTCACATCTTTTGTCACGTCGATCATTGGATATTTAAAGATAAAAACTTTATCTTGAATATAGTCAAAACATTATCAAGAAACAAGAATACTTGTGTACAGTCTTCGAAATAAATGATTTTAATACACACAGCTTTAATCTAAGGCGTAGAAAAAAAAATGTTTAAAGTACTGTATCGTCAATCACGAGTTGCATCCATGTTGAGAATTTTACTTAATGTGTCGGTGACTGAGACATACATCTTGCAATTAACGTCGTTATTGTACCGTTGTTGTGTCGCGGAGTAAACGAAAAACAAAAAAAATCAACGGATATTACTATGTTACGTACGTTTGTACGCGCGTGCCATTGATGTAATTTCTCTTTCGTAGTAACCTTCTCTCGACCCGTTGGCGCGGTTATCTAAATCATGCGATCGTCGATCGCTAATCATAGATCGTTTCCGGCAAACAAGCCTCCGGTAAATGGCCTAAAGGTTTTACATGAGCCTCGAACACTGAAAACGGAGTGTGTGAAAAAATGAAGTTTCCAAAAATGTCTTGAAAGAAACGTTGGCATAAAGAGCCTAAAGAACCAGAACTGCAGGGTTCATCAATTGTGACTGAAGTTTATCTTGGGAAACGAGTCACAGCGACGGGTCGCGAGATGTACGTAAATTTACTCAAGAGTCCAACTTCGGATTCGCATCTGTCCACAAAATTGGGCCACCCGTTTCTCCAGGGACACCGATACACTTATCGTGTTATAAAAGAGACCTGTAAACACGTTTCGACGTCACGACGATTGTCTCGTTCGGCAATATCATTCTGTGTGGTTCGGGCACTAAAAATACTTCTTTTCGTACATCGAAAACATTTCTTTCTCCGTGCAAAATACATTATCAACAAGTTAATACCGTAGATGTTTCGAAACATTTTTGCCTCGTCATCCTGCACGATGATTGTTCGAAAGATAAACATTGAAACTAACATATCAACTTATAAGACAAAAAAAAACAGACATGTGTTCAAATACGCAAAAAACATAGCTAAGCAATAACTCGGAACTTTCTCAAACTATTGTACAGGAACGTTTCCAATAATTGGAATAACAATTTATTAACTTTTTACCTGCAAGCGGCTCCTTTATCCTAATATTCGGCGAAACAAAATATTACTATTTTTATGATAAAAGAAATCACGTCGTTATCTGAAGAATATTTTCGTTTCGCCGAAAACCTGTACCTACGTGGATGAAAAAAAAATCTAATTTTTCATTAATCGATCAATTCATTTATTCGGAAAAATCAGATCTTTTCGTAATATTGGATAGCTACGTTGAACAAAAAAAATTACGCTAAATGTATAACTCAATGTTCGAACCACTTTAATGCCCGAACCACTTTAACCGCCGTCTCGTCGAATCGCACTCGCGGGATCGTCCGTGGTTGGCGCGGTTTATCTTTCCACGATTACCACCACTTTCGGTGACAGTGTACGTTATTCTCGTTGTAAGAATGTCTTGAGTGATAATGGTTAAAAAAAAAACTAATAATGAGATTATAGATGACGAAGGTAATTCCGTGTATATTTTGACAATACTATTCTTGGTACCGCTCCTAACGCCCAGACAAAGAGGCGTCCATTTGTACATTTGTGAAACGCGTTAATCTCGAAATATCGGTATCGGTGTGCGTAACCGTAAAATCGTTCTTTTTTTTTCCAAATCTAAGAGATTGCAGTACGCAAAATTTCTCAGTCGTTTAGCACGAACGAACGTAACAATTTCGGCGCAGCGAAGCGTCGACTGTAGTACAGTACCAAAAAAATGTGCGTTTCGTTTGTTTTTATATGTATTCGTATAAAAAAAAAACTTGCAATGTAAAATAATGTGCGGATGTTCTGAGAGGCATTCCATATCGAGTGGGGGTCATCAAATTGTTACCAATCATTTTTTTTTTAGACAATTGCACATTGGCAACTTTAGAATTAAAAATATGATAAACAGCTTCGATTGTTCACTTTTAACGAATTTTGAGTTCTGCATGCATTATTTTTATTAGTACAAAAATATATATATATACATATTTATATATGCTGTTTAATGCAGCAGCGGAAACTGAACGTTCGACTTGTCAGCGCAATATTTATTTCTCATCTTTGAATGTTCGTGAAAAATTTGTAATAACTCGGCGATATCGTGTGAGCGTAGAAAAATTATTAACTAAAAATCAGTACTTCTCGTGATTACCTAAAAATGTTACCCTACTTGACGCGGAATGTCTACTCTATAATATCTCACCACTGGAACAACATTGTAACATTTCCCATATGATTATCGTACAAGTTACTACACTGTTGTTCTACGCGTGGGACATATCGTTTATCAGGTCGCAAACGATGCGATTCCACTGCCCCCGCCCCGAAGGCACGCGTTCGTGTCGTCTGTCATGTACGTAAATGAAAGATTCATCAACCTTTTTTTGTTGTTGTTGTTAAGTTTGTACATTAGTTTACTTCGCGCTTATTTTAATTTTTTATTTACAAATATTATAACTTGTATAATGAGTGAGTGGATAACGCCGGTGAAAGAGAGAGAGAGAGAGAGAGAGAGAGAGACGTTTATCGTGAATCATGTACAAAGTTAATAATTGTTGACGACGAGTATTATCGATTTGTGTACATTCGTCGTCGAACGTGCCATTACGTCAATGTTGTAAATACTCATATTGAGTTTCGTCTCGAGAAGAGAGGAAGCGTACGACCATATACTATATTTCTGCGAGTTTGTAAAATAATGATATTATATATATATACATGAATATATATATATAAAAATTCGATACTTAATTTCGGCCCAGCGACGGCGGCACCGTCCAGACCGTCGTCGTCTGACAATAAACGATGCTAAAAAAAAATGTTTAGACTCCAAATTCGACAGTGAGAATAAAGTAATGATTGAAATTTAAGAATTAAAAGAAACGAGGCAACAAAATATGTTCGAGTATCGTTGCGGATTTGTAAAACAATTTTTCTGTTTTTTTTTTCCAACGTCATTGTTACATGCACGACAGCCTTTATTAGACGCCCTTAATTATTTAACTTACCATCACATATATTGTAAAATACTGTAATAACTGTACGGTTAGGCGATAAGTTCTAATAAAAGAAAAACACTAAAAAAATAATCGTTATTTATGTTCGATTTCTCTGTTGAATTGTTGCTTTTTTCCGGTTGGCGAGGCAACAAACGCAACGGAAATCGATGCATCGAAATTTTTTCTATTTTTCCCGCCGATTGTTTCTTCTTCATAGTCCCCGCTGTCCGATTGGCTGCTCGAAAGACTTGTTTGTCTCGGTTTGACGATAAATGTCACGTCATCGCTCTCGTTTATCGCTTCGAGCCGCAGATTCGTACATTTTTGAGTTCTACGAAGACGATAAGGTTTTCTCTTGAAATTCTTTTCCATCTCCGTCTCGACAATTTCGGGATCAAGTTCGGTAAATCGTTCGATCAACGAATTATCTTCATTTTTTATGCAATCCATGGATAAATCGCCGGAACACTCGATAGCCGAGTTGTTCGAAAAACAAGATTTTACCTCTTCTTCGATAAATTTATTAGCATTTTCCTCGTCGCCGAAAGAAATTCGACTGTCGCCCATAGCATCAGCGTGTTCGGCGATTTCAGGCATTTCTGTATCGCTCGTCGGCCTAATTGTATGAATGTGACGAATTTTTTTTATGCGCGTCTCGATTTCGACGCTTGGCTCGTGGGTAGCAACGCTTGTTTCAGGATGTAGGGATTTTCGCGTTGTCTGTGTAATCTCGTTCGGCTTCGATCTCTCGAGTTTGGCTAACGCACATTGATACTTTGTGAACCGAGAACCAACGATCGTACCGATAGGTTGAACGGGCGCACTGCCCGGTTGAAGATAAACGGTTTCGTCATCCGGAAAGAAAAGACGCTGCATGTAGGATCTAAGGATTCGAATAATGAAAAATCGAGAATATTAAGCGTTACTACTGTAAAAAAACTGCAAGCGCTCTCGCTGGTGTACTATTTAATGTTATACATTCTATAATACAAGTTTCTCGCTATTGTCTCCTTATCGAATTTTCTAACATATTTTTTATGCTGAGCAATGAATGTCGCCGAGTAACCTTGAACCGAGAAACTGGCCTTTTATTAAGGGGGCTGAGTCACCTAAAAATTATTTTTTTATTTATTTTTTTTTAATTTTTTTTCTGAATGTACATGCGGTGTACTACATACACACCAAATTTTAGATCGAAATTTAAAAAATTACCGAAGTTAGAAGCATTTTAGTAGTGTTAGAAATAAATAATGCGTGAAAAAAAAAAATGCCGAAATGCAACACGAACAATGCCGGAATACCGCATCTCCGCATGTTTTTTTTTCTTCTAATAAGAAGAATAAGAAACATTGAGAAAGGAACATAAAAAAAACAATCGATGTCGAAACTGCGTTCGGTAGGTAACGATTTACCGACCAAAGGGTCGTTACGTCTAATCGATGCGACTCAGATTATCGCCGCTACCGCGCTTTGTTTTGAGTCTGCGATACACCGGCGTAATGTAACAGCGATGATTTTTACTCGATTGTGTCAATCGGGTAAAAAACTGAGCTTGTAAACTCAGTGTATTAGTTATGTGTCAGTGTTTACAGTTTTTCGAAAGAACGGAATATATTCTGTATTTTTGCCCGCAATAGTGTAAAAATGTTTTTCACAGTGACAGTGTCGCAAAGCGAAAAGTCTCGCAGACTTAACCTCTTTTTTAAACGTCAGATTTGACGTAAGAGTATATTTTTTTATGTTTTAAACATTTTTTTTGCATTTACGAGATTTGTGAAGTGAAAAAAAAAAAAAAAACCAAAAAAGAAAATCTGATTTTTATGTGATAGAAAAAAAAAGTGGACATTTTTATGTGACAAAAAAAATTTTTAAATAATTTTTTTTATTGCGGATCACCCAAGTTGGTTATTTTCATTAATCTGTGAAATTCATTTTTTTCCATTTTATTTTTCTTCGCTTGCCGCAGGTTTCAGAGAGAATGGCCTCACCAATTTTGGATTGCGACGGCTTATTTTCTTCGTAACAGTCAGTGTTACGGAACGAGTGCGGGGATTTTTCATGCGATCAAAAATGGATTTATCGCAAGCCATTATGTGAGTGGTTACGAGACAAAAAGTGGAAAAAGTGAATTTTTTGGTAGTTTTTAACTCATAGCTTCGCCAGCGAAGCTTCAAAAGAAAATCCCTGCACTCGTTCCGCAATAAACTGTCTAACGAAGAAAATAAGACATCGCAAGCAAAGATTGATGCTTTCGTTCAGTCCGAAAGCTGCGGCAAAGGAAAAATGTTTGACCATTGCGCATTACACCGGAATACACTGTAGGTCTCCAAAAAAATTCACAGCGGTAGTCTAACACATATATATTATGGAGGTAAAATGGAATTTTTCATTAAACTTATATATACTGCAAAAAAAAATTTTTACTTTTTGATTTTTTAGGTGACTCAGTCCCCTTAACTCAGAAAAAAATCGGATCAACTTTATATGATCTCAAAGGCCATAACTTTTTTTTTTTTTACTTTCTAGAAAAGGATGGGGTAACGATGAACAGCCGGTAATGTGTGCAATGGTTATTTTGAATAACGAGTTATTCTGCCATTTGCGATGGATGCTGGTTACCAACGATTGTTCAATGTTTTTATCATTCCATAATTTTTAGTAAATTTTGAAATGCTTAATTTAGACTATTCCTAAAAATCGCTGTTCAAGAGATAAGGATTTTTTGCAGTCTTAAGAACTTTATACTCGGAATAAATAACCCCTTGTTTACGACGTTCGATTAACTGTTACGTACTATTTCTTTGCAAAAATTATAACTATTAGCTCGACTCATAATACTGTCAAAGGATTTTTTTAGATGTGCACAGAAATAATTTTACGTATCTTTTTTACTCTAAAACCTATCCATTTGTTATCTATTTGGAATGAAGGCCATTCAAATATTAGTCTTTTTACTCGATCAATTTTTACTAACGTTAAGTGTTCATCATTATCGTATCCTTTCTTATTAATCCTCTGCCGTTGTGCATCCAACTTTTTTTTAATGTAAAATAATTTTCAACATAATAATAAAGATTGTCATTTTGATTGGCGATCATTAGCAACCGGCGTCATAATTTATCGAAATGACAGACGGATTTAAATTTCTTCCGAGCTTTACAAGCGTTAATCTCACCTCGGAGGTCCTCTTTCTAGCGCGACGATCGCCCGCAGATGATTTACGAATTCGGATCTGTTTCTCAGAAAGCCGAGACACTCGAGAATCATAAACGCCGGTGTCATTGTCACAATAACGAGCGTAACCATAGTCACAAGGCAAATGATTTGCCACGCAACATGGATTATCATGGTATAAGCGTCGTACACACCGGCGGCCGAAGCGCGACAAAAGGGTGCTACGAAACTGCCGACGAGGGCGCAAGTTAAATGGGTAGCAACGATATTACAATAGTCTTCAAGAGCGCTTTCGAAAACTCGTCGAGAGACGAGATAATAAACTATGCCGCCGGTACATCCGAGACCTACGCACATAATCGGCGAATAAACATCAACACCGGCGGATATGATTATCGTACCGGCGATCGAGGCCTGTAAGCATCTCATAACGGTCCAATGATTAAACGGCTCTCTACTGAGAAAAAAATGAAGACCAACGACGAGAAGACTGCAGGCCGACGAACCCAGAAGATTGTTCACCACGACAAGAGACACGTGCTTTCCTTGCGATCTCGGATGGTTTTCTGAGGTATTCGGCAGACACAGACTCTGAAAAATGAAAAGTCTCAGGATGACTGTTTGATAAATATAATTATCCGATAAACATGAGAAAAAATGGCATTTGGCAAACACGCACTGCGATAAATACAGACAAAAAATTGAGATCAATAGTTGTTGAACAGAAATGGCTTCTACCAATCCCATATCGGTTTTCTTAAGTTATTCATACTTTTTCGAACGCATAATTTTTTATCCCGGTGTTTAAGGTCGTTCTGGCGGTAGTTAAGCCATATAGGTACTACCTATCGTTTAAAAAATTATTTAGAGACATTTTAAACGAAAAATGTATATAAACGAAGATTGGGTCGGAATTAAAGGGAGAGTTGCTTACTTTGTATCTGCAAATAAATCTACGGAAACATTTTTACGCGACTTCTGTGCTGTTAAATGCGTAATTTTTTTTATTATTATGACAAGAATAAGCTTATTGTGTTTTTTAAGTATTTTACAAATTGGTGACATATTTTTTTTCTTTTAAATTCTCTATTTTTTTAACTCTCGGCTGCCCGCCGAGCAAAAAACGGAAGTTATGCGTTTTCTTGGTACAGAATATTGTCCGCAATGACAAAAAATGTCTTAACAAAATTTGGCACATAATTTCTCTGCACCGCGGTCTATGTATTTTTTCAGATTTCATTACGATCAATCGCCGGTCGGTGGAGATAAATCCATTACAAAATAATGTGTTCGAATATATAAAAAATTCGCCGCCATTATTGTTGTGCGCTGTCGCGCCAAATTCCCTGTGAATGTATGAATGATAAATACGAGTCACGAATAAACTGTGAAACGTGCTATCATTCGTTTAAATGTGGAACAATGCAGTTTGGTAATGCAATTCTTAGTGGAAAACTCAACAACTTTTAAAAAAATGATATCAATTTTTTTTGTGCCAATTGTTCGGACATAACCCAACTTTTCTTTCAAAATTGTTTTTCCATATTTGTCGCAGGAAAATTTTAACCTCATTCATTTGAGGGTGAGTTTTATACTACTGTTTTATTACAATGTTTCAGTGGTTAAAGCAGCCACTTTATTGCTGCGAAATCAACACAGTAATTTCTTCGTCATTTACAACTAAACGCACACCCCCTTCATCCCTGTGGATTTAACACACCAACTTCGTCGCTGTGAATTTAACACAGCGACTTCGTCACTGCAAATTTAACGCAAGCGATACTTATACAGCGTAGATATGGATTTCAAATATTTATAATGTTTTAGTTATAACAACAATTAATATTAAAAATAAATCACCAGTGGAATACAAAAAATAATAGAAAAATTATCTGTCGCCATGTATGGTGCGATTATTGCTTTAAAAAGGATGAAATAAAAAGAATTTTATACAAATTCAAAAACTTCCGAGCGAATGAAAGATTGAACGGATAATTATGTGCATAATATAGTCGGGAGTCTTCGACGCTCATTGACAAATAAATCTATCGACTATAATATACGAGTAATTATTTGTTATTTCACGCTTTCTTCGGTTTGGAGTTTAAAAAAAAAAATGTATAAAATTATTTTTTTTTGTAAACAAATGGCTTTAACTTATAAAAACAATGGATATCGTTAATTTCAGTGAATTCAGCGTTTATCGAGAAACAAAATGAAATTTAAGCCGTCAAAACCAAACTAAGATTGCATATCTTCTGACAAAAAAATCTGTATAATGATTATACTTAATTCAGTTAATTTTTTGTAAATTCAATATTATACTTTTCCTCGTACGTAAAACTCAATCCGTACCCCGTAATCCGGCTACACCTGCACGAATTTCTTGTATAAAACGTATGCAAAGAATATTTGAAATCGTCCCTTGAGAGTGTCGCAAGGACTGTCTTATATAATTCGAAACGAGCGTATAACGACGGGCATCGTTACATCGTACCTGAAGGCCGACAAGTATTAGCGTATAACCGGCGAATGCGGTCCCTGCTGAATCGGCAGGTACGCTCGCGTCATCGATATCTCGAAGCCGAAGTATTCGTCTGCCCAATATCACGCAACCAATCAGTCCCGTTGAACTGCCGATTATGTGAACGATCGTCGAACCGCCGTAATCGCGAAACTCGACGTTACGATCGCGAAGCGTGTTGTGCGCCATCCAACCTTTCGACGTCCATATCCAATGAATCGCGAAGGGTTGAAGTAGTCCGGCCATTAGAGTACCGACAAAGAGATAACCCACGGTGTGAGTTCTGCCGACTATGCAGGACGTGCAAATCGCCGAGGCTATCACTATAGCTTGCCATCCTATTATTGCCTCTTCTTTATTCGTCGCGGCATTGCCTATCCAGTGACCTTCGCCCATGAGACCGTTTAGATCCCCGGTGTACGCGATAATAAAACCCGCGAGTGCGTAGACAAGGGTTACGCAAGAAAAATCAACGATATTCTGAAGCATTATTAGATTAACGTTCGTCACGGGTACACTTCCGATTTGTACCAGCAAAAAACCGATTCGCAGCAGTATCGTCATAGCGAATCTGCTGACAACAGTCCAAGAATGCACGAGGTAAACGTCGGACGATTGACCCGACGTGTCGTTACGACTCGCGTGCCGTTCAAGATTTTGCAAACCCGGAAACTCGTAATAATTGTCCACATAAATATCATCGTGATCGAATATAGACATAACACTCGGTTTGGTTGGTACACGCCGATTATGCACAACGTTTGCGCGCTACTGAACTTTAATCATTTTCAATGTCAACATCGAAATCGGACGTTGTTGTCAAAAGATCTAACGTTCGATGACTGCAGCGACGATCTGAACTTGGCTATTATCCTAAGGACGTTGCCAATTCACTAGCGAATCATTATATTTTTTTCTGTACTTGAATCCTTTGAGTACACTGTAATTTATATATTTTTTTTATTTTTCAGTACATAGTGTTGAGTCTTAGTAAAACCAAAGCGTTTATCATTTCTTTTTCCTATTCGATTTTAAAAAGGTGATTTCCCTTTATGAATAATCATTTTCTGTCAATTTATTTTTAATCGCGTAAGGACGGGTCCGAAAAAATGATCGTGTTCATAACATTTTCATTTCGTTCAGATTTACGATTAGTAAAATTGAAGTTACGATTTTTTTTAGTCAATAGTCGTGATGTAATATTTTCAGCCCCAACGATTGACTATGTGTATTATAAAATTACATTCGGTAGGTAACGATTTACCGACCCAACGGTCGTTATTTCCAATCGATGCGCGTCAGATTACCACCGCTCATGCGCTTCGTTGCGTCTACGATGTATTGGCACTTTGTGCGGCAGCGATGATTTTTACCATTATCATGTGTTTAGTGTCATTATTTACTGTTATTAATCATGCGTTCAATGATTATCGTTTTGCCATTAAACCAAATAGGTACAGTATTTTCAGTCTAAATTGTGAAAAACATGTCGTAGTGACAGTGACGTAAAGTGAAATATCTCGAACAATTAACCTCTTTATTAAACGTCAGTCGGCGTGAACGTAGTTTTTTAATGGGTTTTTGATATTTTTTTTCACAATAAAACGAATTGTTAGTGAATGCATAAATTCATTTGTTATATATATATTTTTTTCAATAATGTTAATTATTTTTATGGGACAGAAAAACTATTTTTTTTAAACGTCAAAAAAAAAAAAAAAGCAATTCATTATTTTTATTTTAGTCACCAAAGTCGATTACCTTTGCCACTTTTTGAAATTCGTTTTTTGATTAATATATTTTCCCTCGCTTGTGGCGGATTTCAGACCGAACATCCGCACGGCGATTCGGATCTGCGACGACTCATTTTCGTCGCAACGGACGTTACGAAGCGAGCGCAAGGATTTTTAATGCAATGAGAAATGGATATATCACAACAAACCAATATAAAAGTGGGAAAAGCGAAATTTTTGATACATTCGAATTGACGGCACTGCCGGCGAAGCTTAAAAAAAAAATCCATGCGCTCGTTCGGGAACAAACTGTCCGACAAACAAAATAGGACCTCGCAAGCAAAGATTCGTACTGTCGTTTGGTCTGAACTATGCGGCGGGTGAAGCATTTTTGACGAGTACAGTTGGCGCTACAATTCACTATAGATCCGTTGAACAATCCATCGCGATAGTGTAATGTATGTCCGTTATGTAGGTGATATGGAATTTTCATCTACGCTAATATATACGCGAAGAAATAAATTGAAAAATGCGTTTTTCCAGGTTACTCAGTCACCTTGGAGGTTTAATCTTCCTGTTTGATTAATAATTTTTCGGTCAAATGCTGAAAATACATATTTACTAATAAAACTATTTTAAAATGACATCGAAAAAAAAAAAAAACGTATCCTCGATCGAGATTAACCGAACACGCGTCGACGTCGAGTAAACAGCGCGTAAGAGTTGCCGCGCTAAGATATTTCAAGTCCCCACTTCGAATTCTCCGATGCCGAATCGTTGGCTATACACGCTCCCCTTCTCCGTTATGAAATGAACGATATTCCGTTAAGGTTCGAGCGTACCGTGGCAGAGCGAACGGGACACACCGATGGGGAAACGAAGAACGCGCGAGATGCGCAAGTCGCATTGCGTGATTCTCGAGTCGTCGAGGCAAGAGCCACCGGTCCGGATACCCGAGACTCGGGCTTCTGCGTCCGTTGCCGCAGTCGCTCGAGAGCGGCCGTTGGTCCCTCTTTTATCCGGGCCACAGGGAACGCAGTGTGTGCTCCGCCGCACAGCTGTAGAGTGGGAGTAAATAAGAGTGAGATACAGAGATATATAGAGTCATATACAAACTATCGTACGGCAGTAACGCTCACGGAGAGGCAAAAGGATAGAAAAAGACGGACTGTGAGAGATCGCGATAGTGAGCGAGAGGTTAGAGTAGGGGAAACGCGAACGCGCGCGCCGCGGACAGGTGTCACATCCACCAAAAGGCAGTGAGTATAACCGTGTACGCGGTGAAACATGGCCGCCGCTGGTGTATCGTGTCGCGCCTTCGTCGTCCTGAGGCTCGAGATCACCCGTGCGTTCAGTGTCGCGTCATTGACGGCCCCCAGGAAATACCAGAATGTGAGTCTAAACATCGAACACAAAATTTAATTTTTCAATAATAAAGAATGCACATGTTTTTCGAAACACAATATAATACACCGATGAATAAGCAACTGAAAACGAATGAAAAAAGCGCGAGAGTTTGGGAGAAAGAGATGGGCGATTGCCTCGCGACCGGCGCTTATACCGGTCAGCCGGTGTTTTCTGCCGGTACTCGACAGCGCCCTCGTATTGCAATAGGAGCAACTATTATACGTAACAGTGCACAGACAGCATCTATTAATCGCGCAATTGGTCCGCTAAGCCGGCAATAAGTTTTTTTTTTCCCCCTCTATCGGAACACAAGAATATATAGCGAGAAAAGAAAGCTTTCGACGTCACACTCGGCATCATTTACGGAAAAACTATCGTTAAACATTTGTTTACCTTTTCGTCGGAAAACGTGCCGTATTATCAGTTATTAAGTGATTCTTGAAGAGTAAAGCGAGTGCTGCAGCGTTTTCGTTGGCGCTCGAGGATCTTGGAGGCCGCTTTCGTGCATCACACCCGTCTACCCTTCCGCACTTACTTTCTTTGTCGCGTGATGATTTATTCAACGAGTGTACTACTACGGAGCTGAAAGCCTCCGAAGTTACGTTGCGTCCCGACTTCGTAAGAAGAGCTTGAAATAATTATCGTATAATACACTGCTGGTCTTTTTTTTCTTTCGTATCGCGATATACTGTTCGTAACAGGGAACACTCAACACTGAGTGTTATACGAGATACGCTATCGATGCGTTATATGCAGTGTACTCTATCGATGTAGTCGGTTCACCGATACGGGGAATATAACATATATCGAACGCGATGCGCACTTGTCCGCTCAAACATGACAATAAAGTTTATCTGTTTTTTACCATTCGAAAATTCTAGAGTCAATATGCCATGGCATCGTGAAACACGTGGACGGCGATCACACGGTTAATTGTAGATTCTAGTGAATCATTGATAAATTCTGTTGTAATGCCTCTACTAATGAATCAGAGTATTCAACTTAATATGTACATTGATGAATGAATCGTACCTCGAAATTGACCACGTAAAACTTGTAATTTACACGTGACTAAATTCTCGCATGACGATTCTGTTAGCGAGTATTTTAAATTCTAAAGGAAAATAACGATAATGTTCCTTCAGAGAACAAAGTAAAACAGTTATTAAAAATAAAATAAAAAACTTATTTTTTAAAGCTCAGCATTAATAATTCTCGACTGATGAGGAATAACATTTCGCGAATTCGTAATATTTCGATTGTTTATATACTTAATTAACGAAGGCTATAAAATTTGCGTACAATCAAGACGTATGGATTTACTAAAAATGAAAATACCGAGAAAGTTATTTTTGGTAGAATAATTTTTTTCAATGGAATTGAGAGAAAAGTCTGAAATTCATAGCGAGGTGTCTTGTAGTTCCGGCTCCGCTGTAATTATGTTAATTGCCTCGGTATCGTGAATACATCGTATACGTGAACGAGCGTGAATCGTGAATATTTTCCGCTTTAACTGTACCAGACGCACAAAGTTCGCAGGTCGTCGGTGACTTTACGGATATCGTTGACTATGTTATTATTAGACTTGTTCGTGAGCTCCAATGCGCTCGACGAGAATCGATGGAAAGCCGGTGTGTCCCTTCGTTCATTGATGCCGTGATGCAGTTCATGGTCGACCCTTACGCATTGCCTGGATACACTTGTTTTTCTTTTCATGGATACTCGACTCCAATACGGTAACTACAGATATAGCATTCGTGCCTCTCGAGCTCTCTGGTTAATCCACCGTTTTTTCACAATCTCACGTTTATCATGAGGCGCACACGTGGTTTCTTTCGGTGGACTTGTATTATAACCGTTCGACGAACTCCGCAAGTGAGAGGCACATCCGTAATATGAAATCTCCGAGAGATCCCGATTCTCCTTCTATTGGCTCCCTCGGTACGACAAGATTTATCGATCTCTCGGAGTCGCGTTCGGTCTGTAGAACTATCGCGGTATAATACTAACGTATAATAGTATCTATTTCGTCATCACCTTCTCCGGAGTCACGTAATCACAATGCCGACGTATTTCCACGACGTAACCTTCACTAAAGATATAACCATTTCAAATGGATATTCTTCGAGTAATAGGAAATTGTATATTTTAATCAACAATTCCCTTATAAAAATATATCATATAATTATAAATATATTTTTTGTATAGACTTATTATTATAGAAAAAAACGTTGACGGTTGAACCACGTGTCGGCGACACAGGACAGGAATAGTAATGTTTTTGATTATACGAGATGACGCTACAATTAATCAGCAACAGTTGCTGGTTCGCTATCGAGGACCGATAAATGATGACGTTTTGTCGGCCTTTCGGGTCGTCTATCGACTCCCCTTCTTGCTGCCGCCACTGCTGCTCCGCTGGTTTGTTCCATTCGACCGGAATCTCGCGGTTTGATAAAAATATAAATACAAAAATAAAATTATAATGTTTCTCGGTTGATTCGCGCGAGAGCACGAAAGCGAAGGCGAAAAAATTGTAGCACGTTCGTCGCACACGTTTTTAGTATGGCAGAACGAGGTCGTTGATCTCGCGCTCGAGAAAATTTCGGTGTCGCGAATTCTTTTTTAACTCTTTGCGGCACGACAGAGTCGACCGGGCAGTTGTGGAGGTTCCAACTCCGTTCTCGACGACCTTCTATTTATCGATGCGTGAGAATTCGTGCGGTGAACAGCTCCGTTTCGTCACACGAAAACTCTGTGAGGGAATAATAACTCCTGTATGCGATAATCTCGTCTTTTCGTCTCACGAATAGCTTTTTCTACACAATAATGTTGCATTTAAAATCCCATAAATTCATCAAAATATTTTATTAAAACGCGTATCACAAACCGAAGGTTTCGTGGCTTCGAGGAAAAACGATAAAACGATTTTTTTTTTCTCGCAGCACTGAACTTGAAAGGATGTTATTACTATTCCGAAAAAATTCGAATTAAAACAATACACGTTCCATTTTTCAAAATTTCGGCTTTACCGAGCAAATTGAGTAAAAAAAATTATGAAAAAAAAGATATATCCGATAAAACGGAATTTCATAGACACCTCCGCTGCGAAATAACGTAGGATATTCGTGGGAACGCTGCATCTGTTATCTGGTTACTGCGTCAGGCTGTCGTGACAATGTTCGTGGATTAATACGCACATTCCAGTTTGCACAGACGTAAAAATTGCACACGAAGCTTCGCAGAACCATTATGCAAACTCAGTAGGCTTTTGTACTCGTTAAACTATCACTCGTTACTTTGGCAGCGCTTCGAATATGAGATTTCCAAGATCGAAGTATCGCTCTGGCGTTTATTGCGAAGCTTTCCTTTTGCTCTTTGAAATAACGCGCAGACATTTTCGTTTTCAATTTAGTTAATAGGGCAATCGGAGTTATTTGGCGCATTGAGATTTTCAACTACGCGCTCTTGTGACGTGTAATGGAATCGGCCAATTCCCGGACGGACATTTTTTCAAGACAGATAAAAACCGACTGGGTGTCAAATTTGTTTCGAAATCCAGCGACAGAAAATATGATAACAATGTTATGCTAACAACTGCGACAAATGACTCCCCATTACATATTGTTGTTTTAGTATTGATTGATTTGTGCAAAAGAATTTTTTTTTTTTATGATAAAATTTTATATCGTTCTTTTAGGATCAATAAAATGCCATTATTCGGTTTTTGCTAAATTTTGATTTTTTTTTCATTAACTATAGCACCGGATAAATAATATTGTTTCACTGAAATATACATTTATATGACGATCAATCAGTCTTGCAAATTAAAATTGTCAAAAAATATTGAATACCATTTTTTTTTGGAACAGTCGTAACACTTTTCGTTAAAAAAAATTAATTTCATTGCCTCCTGTAGCTTTTGAAAAAAATAAAATAAATAGACTCTTATTAGATTATTGGGAATTCTAGATGCTAATATTACGATATGGCAGATACCAGTTTTTTTTTTTGTTCGTGGCAGAATTTGCGTCACTTGAAATTTCGAAAGATCGCTTATTATTAATAGGTTATTATGTGTCTTCTGCATTTTCGAGAGTTTGTCCACGAGATAGCGATCTATAATAGGTTTATAGTTTAATATCCATGGCAGAGTTTCGAATGGTCTGACTGACATTGCACGAACCCGTTGAATTGACGTTTTACGAGAATATGTTAAAACGCGAGAGCCAAGTAGTTCGGGTGCGACTATGTAGTGCGAGGGGTCGTTAAACTGCAAACACGAATAGGTGCAGTTGACCACTGGTTATATCTATACTAGCGTATTACTTGCTCTTTTATGGCATGTGCGTGCTGAATATTATCTTTTCGAAACGCGCAATATAGCATGCGCTTTGCTGTCATTGATGACAAAGATCGCGACGAAATTATCGTAATGAAGCTGTAAGCTTTCTCTTCACCGTAATAATTTACCTAATTACTTTCCGTCGTACAGAAAAAAATTCAAGGAAGAGATGTATGTAATGTAAAATAGAGAATAAATTAGTCTCTGCCATTTCGGCGGCTCAATGAACTATCTTAATGAGACGCGGGCTTGAAATTAATCAGGTCGCCTCTTACGTTACACTCGTAGCGTTGTTTTTTCCAAGGAAAGTAATTTCAAACGAATCTTAATTGACGTAATAAACGAATTGTACAAAAAAGAAAGTTTTTTCCACTAAGACCGTGCAGAAGCGATACAATCAGAGTGTATCGATCAATTGTTTAAAAAATTAAAACTCTCGACTGATAAAGAAGCGTAATTAAGAAACGGAAACGTGAAAAGGCACGGAAGCTCGTTGAAGAGCATAACTTTCTTCTTCTGAAAAAATGCATGCATAATAAAGGTACTGAAAAGATGAATTTTTCATAATTATAGTGATTCTAACATGTTATTAACAAACAGATGAAAAAATTAATTGTTCAACAGCTTTTCCGGAGATTTTTTTTTATGAAAATGATTCGTTCATTTTTTTGAATATGTATGCATTTTTTCAGATTTTTTACTTTCCTTTGAATTTTTTTGTTTTACATGGAAACATACATCATTTTTAATGATCATCTATAAAGAGGAAATGTTATGCGTTTGATCCGTTTCTCTCAAAGTAGTCCGTTTTTTTTTCTGAAACGGACGGTACGAATAAAATAAAATGTAAAATAGTACAGGCAAGCGACATAAATGTGTAGAATTTTTCTCATCTTGGCACACTTTCGCAAGAATATATCAAGATTTTAATTCATAATTTGTAAGATTAGTGTTAGATTCGACAGCGAAAATCTTGAACCTTGGGATAAAATAAAAAAGTCGAAAAAGTAAAATAAAATGAAAATAATCGTAACTTGATCACTGCGGAAGATATGACGCTGAAGCTACCGAACGCAGGTACGGGGTTTATGGACGGGACTGTACCCGCAAGCCGAGGCTTAGCGCGGCGGCCCAGTGGGCTCGGTAGCGGCGTTAGCGCCAGTCTCCGTACAGCGTTTTAATAAACGAACGGTTGTAACTTCTTTACGCATTGTTAACATTTTTTGCAAAGATATGTAAATGTTGTAAATAATCATATACATCAATTACATGAACTGCCACGATGATAATTTTTAGCTACTTATTACCGAAAAATGGTGTTATAATACGAGCGGCTGAAAATATCGTCGAAACATTAATACGCATAACCATAGCATAATTCCAATTTGCAAAAATATTTTGTAGGGCTAGCCGGATGGAATGACCCATTATTCATTCCGGTGACGGTCTGTTTTTATGTAAGAAAAAAAAATTAGACTTTTTTTCATACCGCGCGTGGGCGGAAAACGCGTGTCACATGTGAACACACGCACATAGAGACTTGTCAATATAGAGGAAAATTCTATACGTTAGTACGAATACAACGACCTTGGATTCATCCTGGGGACGAACAGTTTTCATATTTAAAAAAAAATGTTAAACTTTTTTTCATACTGCGCGTGGGCGGAAAACGCGTGTCACATGTGAACGCACGCACATTCAGATTCGTCAATTTAGAGGAACATTCTATACGTTAGTACGAATATAATGACCTGGGATTCATCCTGGGGACGGATAGTTTTCATATTTTAAAAAAAATTTTTAACTTTTTTTCTTAACGCGCGTGGGTGGAAAACGCGTGTCACATGTGAACGCACGCACATTCAGATTCGTCAATTTAGAGGAACATTCTATACGTTAGTACGAATACAATGACCTGGGATTCATCCTGGGGACGAACAGTTTTCATATTTAAAAAAAAAAAGTTAAACTTTTTTTCATACCGCGCGTGGGCGGGAAACGCGTGTCACATATGAACACACGCACATAGAGAATTGTCAATTTAGAGGAACATTCTATATGTTAGTACGAATGCAACGATCTAGGATTCATCCTGGGGATGGACAGTTTTCATATTTAAAAAAAAATGTTAAACTTTTTTTCATACCGCGCGTGGGCGGAAAACGCGTGTCACATGTGAACGCACGCATATTCAGATTTGTCAATTTAGAGGAACATTCTATACGTTAGTACGAATACAATGACGTGGGATTCATCCTGGGGACGGACGGTTTTCATATTTAAAAAAAAGCCCATATTTAAATAAAAGCCCTACAAAATATTTGTGCAAATTGAAATTACGCTACGGTTATGCGTATTAATGTTTCGTCGATATTTTCAGCTGCTCGTATTATAACACCATTTTTTTGGTAATATCTAGCTAAAAATCATCATCGTGGCAGTTCATGTAATTGATGTATATGAACATTTACAACATTTACGTATCATTGCAAAAAATGTTAACAATGCGTGAAAAAGATACAACCGTTCGTTTATTAAAACGCTGTACGGAGACTGGCGCTAACGCCGCTACCGAGCTCACTGGGCCTCCGCGCTAAGCCTCGGCTGGCGGGTACAGTCCCGTCCATAAACCACGTACCTGCGTTCGGTAGCTGCGTTCGGTAGCTTCAGCGTCATCGGAAGATCCGATCACTTTATTTAATTCGCTATTCCATTGTCGTTCTCCAATATATACCCTAAAAGAACCACAAAAAAATTAAAAAGAAAAAAGGAAACTGAAAAATCCCGTTCCATCTTTTTTTCCGCCGAACAATTAGTCAGTCAGAGTTTTTTTTCAATAGATTAATTCGTTTTTTTTTGATATCCTAATATTTTTATGGCACACTCGAGAGTAGCGAAAACGATTCTTTACGCAATAAGCATTTTATAGTGTGAGAGTCCTGAACTGTTCAAGTACGAAGCGATGTACGAGTGTGGCGACGAGGGCAATTATTGGTTTCGAGATGACTCGATGGAACCACCGGTTGAACTTGACCCAAAAAACTCGATGCTGTCCTCGACCGATGATAGAGCAGTTGGGTGGGGGAGTTATCGCAGCCCGATCGACTTTATCGAGGAGTGGTTCGGCTAGTGTACGTATACACAGACGAGAGACGCTTGAATCGTTCTCGCGCTCGAGGGAATACGACATCCATCCGAGAGCAAAGCGACGTAGACGCTCTCGTAAACGGATAACGATAATTCGAAGCATCTCTTATCGCGTCTGCGGCACTAAACACGATTCGGACACTATGCGGATGGAATATCTGAGTGGTTCTGGTGTTGAAGAGAGGAAAGCAAAAGCTTTTTTGGAGCCCCGAACGAACGAGCGTATGCCGCAAAGAGGGTGAAAAATATATAAACGGATTAATTGCCAGCTTCAACAGGGTGCGCTAATTGCAATATACCCCTATACCCCTCAGCAATTGAACCACCTCGACCGACTGAACGCAACGTACACGGTCGGGATGTTCGTACCAAAGGGCGCGGTCGGAAATCAGTCGATCCTTTTTAAAGCTCGATATAACAACACGACTCACTCAGTGTCCGCATCACGAGAGTTCTTTTCAGCATCGGCGCAGGTGCTGTTTTATTCAACCATATAAAAAGTAACGGAACCATCGTGTCGCGATGGTACGGAAAAAAGAAACCAATATACAGATCGTTCGAATTTTTTTAATGCTATCTATCCGGTCGTTGTGGATCGCCGTATCCGATATATATTATTTTAATAGACGTATAGATTGATATTATCTCTGCAATTTAAACAAATATTTTTTTGCTCCGATTTAATATGTTTAAATTTCAAAGTTGTCGTGGCTTAAACCATTTTATTCCAAATTTGGAAATTTTCTTTTAATTTCATAATATGTCATTTATTCACTCGAGTGATCGTCCGCATTGAAAAAAAGTAAGTTGGAAAACTAATAATTGATTTATGCAATTACGTTTTAAAAAAATGGGTTTTAGCAACTAACTATTAGTTCTGTCTGCCAACTGTTCGTTCTGCCAACAAATGATTTTTTTTCAGTGCGGGTTAACGCTGTTCAGCGCTGTTCGCTGTTCAGCGAAATATTTTTAGAGCGTTGAACGTATCGTCCGGACGATTTTTTATTTAATTTTAGAAACTCTTCTGCCTTGTGCTTGCCAACTCGTGCGACGTTGTTAAGTTTTTCCACGATTTTGCGTCGTGGTAGCAAGAACTTTCATACGACGAAGCAGACAAAAGCACAGCAACGCGGCTCGCAAACACACCGTTTTTAATTGTTGCAACGATTCTACGGTAGAATAAAATTCGTGGCTTCACGCTAACCCGAGCACGAACGCCGACAGCGTGTTTGACTGTAAATTGATTTGTTTCGTACACCTCTGGATGAAGCTGCCTCGAGCATTACGCGGATTTTGCCGCAGATCTAACTACCAAAATTGCCCCGAAACAATCACTAAATTTAGTTCTCGCGTACTGTTCCGTCGTACTGCGCGCAAGAAAGTCGTTCGTCTAGTCTCATGGCGTTGACACTGTACACATATATCATAATCGTTTGTAGATGAAAAGAAAAATCAAGAATTGAAAAAACTACTATAATAAATAAATTGTATCAATAAAAAAAGTTCAATAACAAATTATTGTTCGCATATTTTCCGGTGACTTATTCGTTGTTGAGTCTGAAATTCTCTTAAAGTTTAAAAAAAGTAATAGTTATTTCAAACATATAAATGATAATAATCAATTGATAGCACATGAATAATTCAGCACGGTACTTTGCGCGATTCAGTTTATACATCATAACCAAGTTGAATGGAGTTATATTGGAGACAGAAATCGTCCTGTAGTCTGTCTGTCATACGCAGTCTGTGGATAGACTGATGTGCAAAACCCGCTATTCGATATATCTGAATAAAGTTTTACTCAGTTTTTCGTTTAGTTCTTTAGCTGCTCAGCGACTTGGTGAATAATGTTTATGATTCACCGTCTAAGATACACTGAATACACTGAACCTCCGCGAGACGCATTATTATCGACTAGTTGTTTAATCGAAATCGAAAAGTTTAAAGCTTCATGGTAGAAAATGTCAACTCGGCCGGATTTACGTATCGCGAGTGTAAGTCTGATTTCAGGGCTAAATGTAAAAATCATAGGGCTTAGAATAAACAGTGTGTTCTTTTTTTCTTTGTGGCACCATACGTGGTGGGGATTTTTGCCAAAAACTTTATCCTTCGTAATACTTCGAGGTGTGAAATTTTTCGGTTGACAAAATTACGTTAATGGAATACACGTGGAATACATGTGTAGAGTAAGAGAGGGAGGATCGTGTTTGACTTTCGTAGGACAAAAAGAAGTAAGTCAAAAATACATAAGATCGAAGTATATATGTAGAACAGGGATATTATTGAAGCCTCAGGTGATGCAAAGGCGGGAAAAGCGCTTGCTTCGTGTTTACGTTGTTGTCATAGAGTCAGACGGACGACGCAAAGGGGCGAGAGGGACGAACCAGGGCAGGGGTGGCTTGTCCAGGCGGAATTCCAGACTGCGGAGGCTGCGGCCGGCGCCACGTGCATCGATCTGCTACGCCCCACTCTCCGTTTGCCCGTATTCGCGAAACAGCACCGTGTACACCCGGATACTTCGGAAAGGAAAATGTTATTCGTTTGCGAAAGTACGAACATCTCCCCTGTTCCACTTTACGTGATAAGAATGTCAAGTTACTCTTCAAAATAAGAAATGGCGTTTCGAAAAGCGAGAGCAATTTAACGGGATGAGACAAGTTTAATTGATTCACCGCAATCATTAAGCAATTGCTCACTTTTCTCGCACTTGAGTGAAATAAAAGAGAAACGGAAAGAATCTCTAGCAGTTATTGGATGTCGTGGAGTCATTTTTGCCGGATGGTTATCTCGAAATAATCTGTTCATTTGGAAAAAATCTCCACTAGACAATTGAACGATCAGTATTGAGCACTGATTGATGCTTCGAATTGAACTGATAGACATTGCGTCGAGCATTGAGATATATAGCACATCAAGGCTTTCTCATTTTACTAAATTTGATACTCTTTTATTATAGAAATCCGTATGTCGCGCGTGACAATTCAACGATATATAGAAACATAGATTTCAAATACAGGAAACAAACAATTATGAGTTGGGAGATTGGTAGTATACGTATTTTTTGTTAAATGTAATTGTGCCAAATGACTATTAGTTCTTCCAACTCAGTGAATAATATTGAAAGGTGAGTTAGTAAAAAGATCGAAATAAAAAATATTTCAATGATCATAAAAAAATACGTACGTGGTACGTGTAATATATTCAATGTATATATATCCAATGCATACAATTCATACAAAAGAAGAAAACATATTGAAGGGTGAGTTGAATAAGTAAATCGGCAAAAAAATACATTGATGACAGAATTCGACGCTAACAGCTGCGTTATCTGTTTACCGACCCTCTTCGGAATTGTCGCATCTGGTGCTTACCGACAAATCTCTATACACAGCTAGCATAATCGCGCTTATGATTCGCGCCCTTTAGCTCATCGGGCATTAATAAATGAACGGTGAAAAGGAGAAACGTAGATATATCGGGAGCCTCATTTGCGAAACCGCGTTGACGTCCTCGACCCCAAGTCTCCGATGTCGACACGACTGAACTACCGTCCATCGTACGATGTGAAATATCGATGAGAAGTTTTTTTTTTCACTCTACTCCTCACAGCTCGGAAGTAGTCGCGGCGGGTATTCCCTCATCCGTGGCCCGGTTGACTTTATAGCAGAGGATGGGGTCGCAGCCAACTTTTCTTCAAAATTGAAAAAACAATTTGATACCTCACAAATAAGTATGGAACTAAACAACGAAGGAACGATTCAGATTCACGGGCAATCATAATAACATCAAAAGATCACGATTATTACGAGATGAAAAGAACGCTTGTGACGATTTTTTCATTGATCACTGACGAAGGGGGAAGGATCTCGCCGAAGCGTCCGAAGACAGGGATTCTTCTTAAATAACTATTTTCATGCGAGCCAAAGTTCCGTATTGAGATCTACGAACGACCGACTATGGGACATGACACAGTGAAAGTTTTTAACTGAAAAGTACCTGTGTTCAGAGTCTTACAAAGAATAGTTGTCAAAAAATATTAAAAAAAACACGACTTGTTGCCGGAAGAAAATTGGTACTAATTTTTTCTCGACGTGTGGCGGTGCCATTTTTTAATAAAAACGATATTCCCACAATAGAAAATCGAAACGTATTATTTGAAACGAGTTTTTCGTAAAAATAAATCTTAAAAGAATCAAAAGTCATCAACGACTCATCATTTGTATTTCTTAAATAAATAACGACGTTATTTAATCAAGTAAATAACAATAATAAGTCGTTGGTGACTTTTGATGTTTTCAATCACTTTTTTTTCTACAAAAAGTTTCTTCCGTTTTCAATCGTGTCTCTCTCAAAACCCGAAATGAATCGGTATTCTAATATGACATTTGGAATCTTCAGAAACATACGCGCGCGATTATCCAATACGCATTTCCCGATGTTGACTTCTCGAACGCTGCGCCCGCAGGGTTGATAGACATTTGTCGATTCTTTCTGCATGGAGCGGTCTTTGAGAGAAATGTATTGAAATTTGTCAGTCTATCTCTTTACCGTTTGTAGACCCAAAAATGGAAGATTTAGCCTCCCTTTGGAAAGGATGTTGAAAGGGCTAACAGATTTCATCTCAGTGTGTTCTCAGCAAATATACTTATATGAAATTCTAAGTATTCCTCTCGAGTGCTTTTACCGAGAAAAAGAATACTTGAAAAACGACTTTAATACATCGTGTTGACTGAACCATGCTACCCTACCTACGCATCCGCATGCTTCGCCGTGGCCGCATGTACCCCGGAATTCATGTAAAGTATTAAACATCGCAGCCATCTTGCACACGAGCGTTTTCGATGGTGATTAGAACGGTGACCAAGCATTCTGCGCAACCGCATCGGGAAACGATTGAATTCGCTATAGGGATGAAAATGTTACGATCGAAACAAGACCTCGAAATTTGATGTGCAGTAGGGGAGAGTGGGTACAGTGTGTCATGGGGTGTGTCACAGTGAGCCACTTGGATTTTCTCGTAGGTTTTAGGTGGATAAATAAAAAAAAAATTTTTGTTGTGTCTTGAGCTAACTTGAACTTAATCCGACGTGAAAACTAATTGACGCACATTTTCCAATAATAACAAAAAAATTAAATCAATTTGGACCCATCAAAAATGTTCCGTCGGCAGTAAAAACGTAAATCTTAACATTTACTTTCCAAACTTGTTAGAGTTATCACTCATATGTGATAGTCCAACTATTTCTGCGTTGCTCAGTAGCCCGTGCTCCGTCAAATTTAGTTCGATAAACAATGACTTTTCGTTAAAAACTTTGGTTACTACTCATGGGGTACTATTTGTCACTGAAACTTGGGGTACAATGAGTCATCGAGTGCCGGACGCAATGTACAATCGGCCGCGAGAGACAGTGTGTTACAGGCACAGTGTGCAATAGAAAATTCACAGACATCCGACGTGAGGTAAAACGTAAAAGAATGTGATAATCACAATAAAAGAATCATAAGAAATATGATATTATCATAGTATATATTATAAATAATAAAAAACATTTTTCTTCAAAAAATATAAAAAAAACGTCGCCAAGTAGTTTAAAAATTATTTTTAAATATTTTTTAAACTACTTGGCGACGTTTTTCACATTTTTTGAAGAAAAATGTTTTTTATTATTTATTTTATTCTTTTTTACATTTATTTTTTTATTGTTAATTTGAATTATGTATTATTAAAGAAAACTGTTCCATTTTGCACCGTTAAAAATCCGTACGAAACAATTTTTTTTTGTATCACACGCATAATATTTATTAATTAAAATGACCACCCGCCTGCAATTAGTTAGTATAAATTTTTCACACACACATCCCTTTTTTTTTACCACGAGGGGGGTTTGTTTTTATTAGTAGTTTTGGCGACAATAAAATTATAAATAACCCCTCACTATTTAATCTCTGTTTCGATGACTGCGAGTGTACTATTCACGGATCGCGGATACGAATATCATGAGTTGCTATGTTTACGAACTGACACTTGGAAATCGGTAACCACTAATCGTCCGTTCCGCCTATACCACTGTATATGCACGGCGCACGCATGAACACACAGACGCAACAAACAGGCATGATGGGACATCGGATAAACAACGGACAGACGAAAAAATCTCTGAAGAAAAATGTTATCGTGAAAGTGAGGATTTTTTGGGCGACATCGCGATATCTCAACATTTTGTACACCGATCGGGCTAATTCCAGATGCATTTTAAATCTTGTATTCGATTAATATGATACGAAAGTGTCTTTAGAATTCAGATGCGATGTCTTGGTTCCGAGAATAAAACTATCAAACTGCAAGGGGCACGATATTGGCGTATAAGTACACGGTAGCGCTCAACGCGCGCGGGCTCACCGCGCAAACTTTTTGCTTTTTAAACTACTTGGCGTCGAGACACTACCGCGTCTCTTGATGAATATGTATGTATTAAACTTATAATGTAAGGAATATAAAACAGTCTCTCGTCGACTCATTTAACCCTAACGTTGTAGAATACGTGGCTCATTGTGCCCCACTACCTGATACAAGCACCCCACTGGTAGGGTACAATGAACCATTTGTTAAATTATTTTTCTTTAAACAATTTATATATTTTTCAATTCTTGCGGCGGTTTTGAAAGCCGAAAGGTCCACATAAACGTATTACGTAGTTTGTTTTTTAAAGTATTCTCGTCCAGAAAATAAAAAAATTCTACAAGAAAAGGCGTCACACCGTACCCCACTCTCCCTTAATATCCATTTGTCTCGGTGTGTTTTGGGACCGCGTTGATGGCGTTCTTTCGAATAGTGTAGCTAGTTACTCAGCATATGTACAAACTTCGAGTCCATTTACATTAATTTTTAGAGATATGCATTCATTTCGGACATTGGCTACTAATTACAACTGTTGGTAGTGAATCACTGTGTTGCTCTTGTTTTTGCAAACCTTCAAATTTCGTGGTCCTTTTCAAGTTTGAAGCTTAGCCGGATAGTCGGTGGAAGTGTGTATGCGTACGAATACATTGTAGAAGTTAGAAGATGCACGATAGAGAGACCTTAGCAATCAACGACTCTCGTTTTGCGGGCTATTAGACTTATTCCAGAGCTACTCATAGCTCTTTAGTATTTGATTGCCAATGCCGTCAGAGCGACGAAACCGAAAGTCTATTGGAATAAGGACTTTGAGGTCGAAGGTCCGAAATAACAGGACTTCCTTTCCTGAACTTCACCTTTATATCTGTTTTTCCTAGTAACCGAGTGTGAATACACTCCCGGGACGGACTCGTATTCCGAATATATACAGATATATAGACTTGTGCAGGAAAAAAAAAGATGAACTGCTGGTATCTTATTCGGGAATAGAGATCTCCGCCCAGAAACGTACGGTACGTGCACGAGAACTCAAAGTACCCCATCGTTATTTATCGCGTCCTTCGATCGTTTCCGGAATCCTCGCGTAGGGAATAGTAGCAAAAAAAAAAAAACAACCGGCATAACTATAAACTCTGATCTCTCTCGGAACTTGCTATTTCAGTGAAATGTAGAAGCGCAAGTTTTCTTTTCGTTTGCCAAGTCCGATAAATTGAAAATTAGTAATTTTACGGATTTTTTTATCTAAAAATATCAATTGTAGCTTCAAAAAATTATTGGAAACCAATATTTATGCACAGATTATAGGTAAATGGTAAATTTAATGATTTTAATGAATTTTACGTTCGAGCAACTTAATTCCATACGAAATCAAAAATTTACCGCAGAGTAACGATTTCGATTATCCATCATCAATTACATCAGTGTTTTTTTGTGTATTTTTCGTTGTCAAATTAACAACAAATGAAAAACGAACTTCGCATTATCGAAAATTTTCACTGGTTTTTCGATATTTTTTTTTCTGCGACTCTTAATAATTTTTCGTCTGCTATGAAATCGTCGCTGGCTTTCTAAGTTTGACACATTAAATAAAATCGAAAAAAAATATAGCTGCGAGTTTTTTTTTTTTTTCAATTTTATTTGGTAAATTGTAATTATATTGAACATTGAATATGTTTTTGTTGCGAATTAACAAGCAAGTTTTAAAGTGCAATCATGGAATTCACACTTCTGTTACAAATGTGAGTAATATATTGTCTGATATTGTGAATACTTTCGGTTCAGATAATTAAAAATCGCACGCCGAAAAAACACCCCTCGAAAGCACACGAAGATGGCGTTACTGAAATCGCTTACAGATAAATGTGGTAAATGCAATGAACAGGGCAGCGTAGGTAAGCCCCTTATTATCACACGCGACGGATGACGCAATTTCCATGCTCGGTGGACCAGGGTCGTCGTGTCCGAACTTCGAGTAATCGCGAATTAAAGAAAAAAATAATATGGTACTATTGCGAAAAAGTGTTATGGAAAGTGCAGATGGAAAAAGAAAGATAGGAAATAAAGAACAGTATGCAGGCTCTTAAATTGAATGAGGTGGAACTAAACGATTTGAAAGAGGAAGTGGAATTATTAAGGGAAGACGTAGTAGAAATCAAGGAGAATTATATTCCAAGCAAAAACTTCAACAACGCAGTTGAGGTGCTCCAACCAGACATGGAAACCCTCTGCTCAAGAGTAGACGATCTCCGGTCAGCACTGGAAACGAATACGTAAGTGATGATGGTTAAAAATTTGCAGGAATATTTGAAGTGCATTTCCAATAATTTCCTTAATCCAGAGGCAACCGCTACATGTGTTTAGACAATTTCAGATTGAACGAGAGTAGAGACGGCAGAGAGCCTCGCATCTACTACAATGCATCTGATCCGGCGAACGGCACGATATCGAGAAGAATTGCGGCAGATTAGGAAGAGGTTAGAACAGTTCTCAGCAACATTATGAGATCGGAACGCGGGGTATGGGGGCCGGGGGTGGGCAAATCCACCGGCACAAGACCGCGTCCACTGCTAGTGTCCCTCGCATCGGCAGAGCTGACGCAAGAAATTATACGGAACCAGTATAAAGGTCTTGTTGCCGTTCGAGCAGATCGACCAATCGAACACGACGCGATGAGTTCGAGAAAACAAAGAATAATTTAGAAGAGATTAGAAAAGCAGATCCAACGGTGAACAAATTAATTGTATTTCATAATGGGAAACCAGTAATTATTGGTGCGAAGGCAAGCAAAAATGCAGCGGATACCTAAAGGCCGATAAAGGCATCGCCATCCGAAGAACGACAAAATGGGAATGGCTTGTAAGAGGCAGGTTCCATCAAAAGACTGCTAATTTATTACCAAAATGTCTGCGGTCTTCGGACTTTGGTCTTCGGACCAAATTAAAAACTCTTCGCGGTGCGCTGCCTATTTCGGCAATTAAATACGATTTAATTATATTACCAAAAAACATCGTTATATCCGGGATTAGGAATACCGGAATTGGGAATGGGAAACTACTCAATTTGTCGAAGAGATAGGACAGACGGCGAAAGAAGAGGCGGTGGCGTTCTCGTCGCAGCACACTGCAGCCTGCGTAGTGTATCCCACGATATAGAAGACGATGGGTTTGTACGAACTTTTATCACAGTAACAAGGGGAAAATCGAAATTCGTAATTGGTGCGACATACATCGCGCCCGCAGTTAAAGCTAAACATGTTTCTGTCTCAATCGAGATAGAATGAGCTACTTAACAATTTATCGGTCGCTGAAACAAGATCGGCGTTCTACGACAGAGACTATGAAGGCACACTGCATGATTGTGTATATCCCAATGAAACGGCAGGTCAACTTAACCGATCCTCCGCGGCTATCAGCAGAGCTTAGACGATGCGTTCAGAACAAAATTTCGCGCACATAAAATACGAAACAACAAGATCCCAAGATCGATATCGTGAATTTAGTATATTAAGAGCACGATGCAAAAAATGGGCAATTGAGGACGACGCGCAGTATGTTTTGAGGATAGAAGATGGTACATCAACGAACAGAAAATTGTTCTGAAGTTTCGTTAACGCGAGACGGTCCGAGCGCGGTCTCCCATCTAATATGAAATACAATGGACAAGAATTCTAGCCAGGTCAAGCATCCGTTTATCTGTTAGGATAATTTTTCGAATCCGTTTATACGGTCCACGACGGAAGGTGAACGATATGATACCCCCCCGGCAATGATAGATATTTCAAACATCGAACTACCGATCGAAGAGGTGCTATTCTTGTATCATCTCTTCACACTCTCACTAAGGATTGGATCATTGTCCGAATAGTGGAAAAATTGCTTCATTGTACTATCTACAAAAGAGAAACTAAAACCGACATTTACCAAAGCGAAACTGCACAAGTCGGCACAAGTCCCACAGAATTGTTTCGCTCCATCTAAATTTATAGTGTGATCCGGATATCCGAGAAGAAAAATTCAGTGAAAAAGTATTTTCATTCAACCGCAGGCTAAAAAAGTATTTTAGTTTCCAAGTCGTTATTTAAGTCGTTACGTCTAATCGACGCGAGTCGGATTATTGCCGGTATTGCGTTCCGTTGAGCCTACGATACACTGGTGTACAGTAGCAGAGATGATTTTTACTCCATTATGTCAATCGTGTGAAAAACCAGGCTTCTAAACTCCGTGCGATTATTCATATGTCCAGTGGGGTTTCAGTTATTTGCGAATAAATCCAATAAACTGGGTAGTTTCGGCCAAAATGATGCAAAAAACATTTTCGCAAAGACAATGACGCAAAATGGGGAATCTCGTATCATTATCCTCTTTTTTGAACATCAATTCACGAGACAGTGTTTTTTTTTTTGGAATTTCTGGAAGCCATTTCTTGCGTATTAAAAAGATTTACTAGTTCATTGGATAAAATTAGTAGATTGATATACTAATACAAGAAAGCGGATAGTCCGCGAAGGTTATGAAGCGGGCACATAAGCTGAATCGAGCGCTACAATGACACGCGCCGAAGCCGAGTGTTACTTGTAGCGCGAGAGAAGGCGAGTGCAGCTTGCTTCCTAACCGCCGTGGGTTGTACGCTTTTTTGTACAAGTATCACATACTTTTTTTTTAACGAATAAACAGTATGTCTCGTGTTTTGCAAAGCATGAGCGAAAACCTACCGTCAAAGTTAGTTCGAGTGTCAAATGAGTGGAAAAGTGTGGAATAATAAAGGAATGCGTGAAATAATGAAGCGATTTGATGATCTGCGCATGCGCAAGAATATTATTTCACGCTTTACTACATTACGCTACTTCGCGAACGCTTTGCAGGCACGGAATGCGGGACATTCTGTCCATCAGATAAAAAAATGGATTTTTCGCAAGGTAATGAGACAGAACGTGAAAAAAGTGCATTTTTTGTTACATTTTAATTGATAGCTCCGCTGGCAGAACTCCAAAAAACCAATTCCCACAGTCGTTTCGCAATAAAGTATTTGACGAACAAAATGAGTCTTCAAAAGTGAAGATTCGTACTTTCGCTCGGTCGGAAACTTGCGACAAGTGAAAAATGTTTGATTTCGAGTAATATATATTGAGAAAAAAATAGGTATCCATTTTTTTTTTGGTAATTCAGTCTCCTTAATCACTATATTTCTTTTTAATGATACCTGGTGTCAAGAGGGTTATTGAAACATATATAAGACAGGTTACACTAAATTCGTTTTGCCATGGTATTGTAGTCGTTGCAATTTTTTAACAACTTCGTCCGGTTAATTGCCATTTTCTTTCAATTAACTATTTAGAAGTCTCCGTGAATAAGATCTCCCATCGACAGCCGAGCCACGAATAATTTGTAGGTCAATTTCGGGTGCAAACGTGACCTAGGCGTGACCTATTACGTGATCTCAATAAAGTGCACAAAGGCTGTTCCTTATCCAGTTTGTACTAATGTTAACATAAGAAATAGTAGTTGGGTGGAAATGCGAATTCCTAGTGCGCGTTGTAGAGTAATTTTTGCCATAGTTTTGTAATCCGCTATGCAAATTGACCTGAAGGGAGCTATTACGCCAAGATAAATATGCGAAAGTGTGTGTGAATATTATTTTTGAAACCGAAAAGTAGTATAAAAAGAAACATTTTTTTCTTCGGTTTTGGGGTTTTCAGAAATTAAAATTTTCATAAAATTTAATAAATGAATAAATGTCCTTTGTGTTCTGTCTTAAAAAGTGTTAATACATCAATCCACAATGACAAACGCGCTTGAACACCCGAAAGTAATACGAAAGTGAAACAAGAATAGAGAACAAACCTCATTCAAGTTTACCGGAAATATTTTACCGGAAATACGATCAGGTGTCGTCGCCTAGTAACGACACCAGGAATGGCATTATCTCGCGTACCCACCCGTGATACATGCAATATGATAACCTCAAGACTTGATATGAAATTCTAGAAATTCAGAAGTCAAGCGGCTCTTTCACTGTATCGTGCTGCTCGTCGTTTCCTTTAATAATATCGAGAGGTGTATCCGCGGGTCGACTGCGAATTATTCATCCATGTGTTCTTCGGAGTCTCATCAGGAGCAATATTAAATTCTCTCTGTAAAATGTTCGTTATACTCGCTCTTTACTCGTAATATTATCACAGATGAAGTACTTATCTTTGAGTAATAGCGCAACAAAAAAGCTATTGAATTCATACCGAGAAGACCTCATGAATTTTGTGACATTTTTCTCCCTTCTATTTCAAGCCTCTAATTTAACACACGAACGACTCGTTCCCCGCATTATATTCGAGGGGTAGGTAGTACTCTCTGAGAGGATAACTCGACGAGCGGAAGTACCAAGTGTGCAGCTACTCGCAAACCGAGAGTTTTGCCAGAGTACACAACTCAAGAAGACTCGACCTGTGTTTCACTCATCTACTTGAGCGAATTGTGCGCATGCAGGGATCGTAGAATTTTCCACTCTGACGAACGGGGTTACTACAGAGAAAAGAAGAGTGCCACTCATCCACTGCTGCCTTTTCTTAGACCTTTTTTTTTGTTCTTCGTACCTGTACCTAAGAGGTCACGCTACCCGTATATCACGAGGAACCCAATTGAAAACGGTTTTCCACGATTCGGTTATGTTACCGCAACCATGAAAATATATTTTCAGCCGAGCGATCACAATCAGACTGGAAAGCCGGGATTTCTCTCCTGTAACGAACCGCGATACCGTCGAGAGAGGAGAACTCTTGAGATGAATGGCGGATCAGGATGCTGATCCTTCAATTGAGAAAAGTCACGTAACTGGATAGGGGAATTACCAGCAAAATTCGTTATCGGAGAAACGTAAAGCTCCGTGTTTCATCTAGAAGATACGATAGAGGAAAAACTTTAGAGTAAAACGGCAATTTGCGTAATTTTCGAGTTCTCATGTTTTATTCGCTAAAGAAAATAAGAGGATAGCTTTACATAACTTTTGAGCAAAATGTCGATAACATTTTTTGTCTGGAATAAAAAACCAGGCAGCTAGTTTAGCGGTTGGCGTTATCTCGCCTCCAGGCACTAGAGAACAGGGATACGTTTTATAATCCGGGTATACTTTCCCTTTTGCGTAAAATATATTGGACGCAACGTATATTCCGGTGTTGTTTACACTAGACGAAACGCGACTACCTACTTCCGGTACGGTAAAGCGAACTCAAAACCCGCTGTACGTACATTGCCACGAGCTTTCTGCAGTTTGTTAATTCCAACTGTACATGGTACAGTGTGGAAGTAAGTTCGTTGGGAACTCAATCCAGGGAAGAGACTGCGAGTGACGCTTGAAAGTGGAGGCAATGAAACAAATAAAAAAAAAAAAACAAGACTCATATATAAAGAAGCTTAGTGAAAATTCGATATAATAAACTAACGATAATAAACAAATGACATTTCTTTCTGCGATATATCAATCGTATTCCGAGACAAATGGATGATCCGTTGTATTTCGTGGTATTCTATATATGTCTCTCGCGTAATCTGTAAAAGCCGACTCAAATATATCGTTTGACCATTTTTTAAATATATTCGATAAAACGACTCCGCTTGTCGAAATAATTAAACAATAAAAAATACAAAAAAAATGTTTCAAATGTAAGAATTATCCATGCATAGAACTTGGTTATCCGTTAAATGTCGTTGGGTAAATATGCTCCTCACGTTATTTTTAAACTCTGATTTAGCTGAAAATATTGTAGTTCTCGAAATGAAATTAACAAAATCATTAGATACGGTGCATTATATTAGATAAAGTATGGAATATTTTATAATATCAAATTTGGCATAAATTGTATGGGGATTCCGGAAAGGTTTGGGGAATTTTATTAAAATAATGAAAATAAAACTGTTGTACGAGAATGTTTCAAATGTATTCTACAGTATTCGTATCTTCAATATATCACAGAACCACTGACAAACGAGATATTTCGTATTTCGCGCCTATGATAAAAAAAACCCGTCAATTGTGCAAACATCTCATGAATTATTTGATCGAGCAGAACCGCTCGATCTCTGTTATCATTTCAGTTTTCTCCAACCCGCGTGGCGGTAGTTTCCAAGTGTTAACTGTAATCGTAACGTTTGATTACTTCTCGTTTTATACACGTGCACAGTATACGGCGCGCAAGAGGATAAACGCAGCGATATGTAAGCGGACCGAAATATTTCACTAAAGTCTTTATCTCTCGTTGCTTTCCGCCGCTCTTGTTGCTTCTCTTGTTCGTCCTCTCTTTTTTTAAATCTCTCTCGTTATTCGATTTTTTTTATCCACCACGAGTCCTATCGCTGTCAGTACGAAGCAAGCTTTCGAATGGAATTAAAAAAAACGGTAAAAAAAAGAAAAAAACTTGAAACATAAAATAAAGCACCCAACGAATTTCTCGGGTCGAAAGGTTTCCGGGGTTGGTTGCCAAAGCGAGAAGATGAAACGTGCGGATGTTGGGGCGACTGGTAGACGGGAGGTCGGGTATGGCGCGTCTATAAACAAAAAGTCGGGAATCGTCCGTGACGAGTGTGCGACCTCCCGTTGACCCAAATGCGGTATACCGCACAGCGATTGGCCTTTTTAAAAACAACTGAACTTTCGACATACATCTCTCGTCTTCTATACGATACCTTTAATAGGCCATTAACTGTAAAAGTGTTTAATCACTTTTTGGGAGCCAAAAATCTTGTATCGGTGTTCCGACATAGTTGCCTATTCGTACAAATATACACGTACGTAACGAACATACGTCACTATATATTTTGAGGAAAGAGTCTTTGGCATTTGGTGCACCCGGGACGAGGCCGGGTCAGATATAAGTTCATATCTACCATCGTCTCGTCCTCGTGCCAAATCACCATCTGAATGCAGTGCATATTTAGTGCGGTAGGATATTTCTTTTCACAATTTAACACAACTGAATTTCAGAACTGTACTTAACTCGGCGCATCGGCAACAGTTTCGATCTCTGAAATTTCTTGTCACGCTCATTTAACTCGCTAGCGATGGCAGTGTAGGAAATAATTCGATAACCAATGATTCCGAAAGCTAATCACCGATTAGGAATATTAAGATATGAAAGTGGATCGTCCCGTTTTAATACAAGAGAAGTCCTACAGTAGTAGTGTCGGACCCTCGCGTGTTATATTGAAGAGGTAATTGATTAGATCAATTCGAAAGACTCTGACCTATTACCCCACGCCATAAAGATGTAAGTATCCTACCAAAATGTCCATTCAACAAGTTACACATGAAAGACCTCTGAATCTTTTGTTCGATTTTTTCTCGGTAATAATCGCAGACAAAGTGTTGAAACAGAGACGCAAAGGTGACCGACGCTACGCTATGCGCTCGATTTTACAAGACTTCGACCTTTAATCTCACGAAATAAAATTGGCTATAGGGGTCAGGACTTTTTTTTATACTGAAGCAAAGGTCAATCTTTCTAGATGTGTATCAAAGATTAAATGCATTCATTTTACATTACTACGAATTCGACGGTGGAAGCACGAAAAAATCGAAGCTAAATCTGTACATCGCTTCTGCTTCAATTGATTTTTATTTCTTCCTTTTGAGTGTTTAGTGTGTGTGTGTAGTGTGTGTGTGTGTGTGTGTAGTGTTTTGCGAACGAAGCAAATAACACGGAAAATAATGTGGATACTTGTTTAATAGGTTATATGTATCAATATTTGCTGAATTTCATTATTACACATTTCGAATTCTACAAAAAACCACGATGGCAACTATTAAGGAAGCTTCAGCGCGCGACATAGGGTCCCGGGTAGGCAGGCAACATGTGAGAGAGAGGTCCGCATCGCGAGAACCCAGCAAGTCAAGACTACTTTCAAGACAGCAAACGAACTTTGATTGATAATATCTCAAAAACTGGACGGTCAAAAGTTTCTCAATTTTTGCATCTACCTTTCGAAAACATATTCTTACTATAGATAAGTTTTCTAACGACGTAAGATCATTCAGATTTTTGTAAAGATACTTTGTATGCTGAAAATAGTGGTATTTCTATACGGCTAATGCTCAATAACTCACCTTTAATAGTGAATATTTCAGGAACGGAACAGCCAATCGGTTTAAAATTTTGTACGCATGACGATTTCGGTGGCTGCTTACAGATATTCAAATATTCAGATCCAAATCCTCTATTGACCAACTCGCCGAAACTTTCTTAAAAACAAATACATCAATTAACTTGGGTTATATCTAATATTAATGGAACATGTATACGTAACTACTGTACTATATATGTAACTTTTGACCCGCCAATGTGTACCGATCGATTGGAATAGTGGGTTTCATCAAAGCAAACACCGCTGCGCCTCTGACATTAACTAACCCCTGAATAAGTCAGAACAAAATCTTAGAAGCACGTATCCGTAGTACCCGACAGGTGTCTCGATATAAGTGGTGTGTCACTGATGCAAAGGATAACAATACTGTAAAGAAAAAAAATGCAATGAATTTCAGCTGGCCGTGACCTATTACCCCTGTGACACGGGACGCTGCGTCGTTTCTCCATCGAGAATTTAAATAATAAAGGGAATCACGACGGTCGATGAAACTTCTCGAGTTAACTGAATCAAAGGAGTTCTTGCATATTATTTCGAGTCAGGAAGCGGCCGTAGATACGACAAAAAAAAACAGTAAAGCTTGCGAAAGACTATAAGACGACGGCCTTCGCAAAGACAGAATTGTATAGATAGATTTCGTGTTATAAATATGAGAGGGGAAACAGTATCTACGTATTGCCGTGAGAACCGTTTCCGCTGGTCTCTCACCTCGCCGATCCCCTGGAGCTTTTGCCGACGTCACGAATAAAAGCTCGACCGACCGCCGACGTTACAGTCACCAACGACCGATAATAGGGTTTCTCACAATTTAAAATTTCCTCGGCATCCACAAGATTGGCTGCGTCCATTAGCCCGGTTAGCCGAGTGAGATTTCCGCCTGCGATATTATCTCACCCGGTGCGGAACCCCTGGCTGATAATATTAAAGCCCCTCGACGAAAAGAGTCACGCGAAACATTCCACGTTAGAACTAACTGCTCTGGTGTTTGGCGAAGCATGTGCCACTTAGCGAACATCGGAGAACGTAAAAATGACTTTCTTCCTTTTGAATCTGTAACCCGTTTGCTACAGAAGTAACAAAAAAATTGTTGGGTTCTTTAAAATCATTATTAAAATCTATGAATGAATATTCGTTATTTTACTTTTTTTTGTTTATTATTATTATTTATATATATTACGGGTCGTATCGCATTTATTACCAATATAAGGGTTTATTATATTTAAAAAAATGTATACTTAGCGACTACTATAAGTAGCAAATGCGAAGAGCCTAGTTGCTACGAATGCGCGCTTTAAGATGCGCATTCGTCGTTTACAAGATGTAAGTTAAGATTTGCAACGAAAATAGAGATCAGAGTGGGGTTAGTCTGCCGTCACAATGAGGTATGTCTAAATACTTGCCTATACGAGCAGTGTATATAACAAAATAGCAATGTAGCATGAGAAACCGAAGACGCAGTGACACAGGTTTTGGGTAGGTAATACACCCAGCTAACCCACTCGCTGTAACGAAAATAACGCGATTAAAGTCGCGAAGACGCTCACTGGCTTGCAGCCAGATAGAGCCTACGAAGCCGTCGAGTCACAAGAATTTACCATGAACATTACGTATTCGAGAGCTCGGGGACTTTTGACTGCAGGCCAGGGGATACACTGTGAGAGGGAAGACAGACGGAGGAGAAAGAGCAATTGAAAATGAACCGTCGCGCACACCCACGCTTCGAGCGATTCACGATGCCCGTTGACTTTTCACTTCCATTTGAAATAAGAATATTTTCACTCGAATGAACTCGTTATTCGTGTCACGGTTGCCGTGCGACCCCAAATATCACGCAATTATTTTTACTCCGCCGCGGCGCTTACTCAGTTCTTTTTACGATCTTTAACGTTTCTTTTCGAATGCCTCGTCATATTTTGTCGACGGCGAAATAATTTTACATGTAATTTTTCAAGAATTCGTATACGTTTGAGACATTCACTAATTTGGATTTTTAATAATAACCAAACGTGGAATGCGTTTACAAACGCGTTTCACAAAATTCAAGCTAAATCGATAGAAAGTACCGCAGGCCGTATGGTACATCGCAGGCACACAATTGTTCCAATATTAGGAAAAATAAAGACTACTCGATAATGTCAAATAACCAGTGTAACGAGAAAAATTGTGCCGTGACAATATGTGTCGACCGAGTGATATTTAGAATCGACGTTATACTCTCGATATTAGGGGGACGGGGTCGCTGAAGCTTTTCCGCATGGATGTACACGCGATAGGTAATGAAATGTCGCCCTGCAACGACTATTCTCCCCGGCACTTGAAGCAAAATAGTTCTCGAGTATCGTAGCAGCGACATTACAATGTTTGCAGGAGATGCTTTTCGGCTCGCGACATAGAAGTATGTAAACGAGCGCAGTCAGTACATAGTGTATAAAAGCTCTGATAGCATTCACTGTTCATTTTCTTCCCCGTTCTAAAGACGACGTGAAACACGGTTTCTGTTGTTTTCTCTCGCATTTTTCATTGCTTTTTTCAAGTTTTACTCAAGTAGGGCTATCACTTAACCTTAAAGTCATTTGGTCCATGAAGATGAATAAATCATTAATTAAACGTTAGTTTTTTTTTACACGTCAATTTTGTACTAAAACCCAAACTGTTATTTCGATAAGCTATAGAAAATGCCAAATAGCTCATTATATGCCGTTTTCGTTATCATTATTTGATTTAATTAAATTTTGAGAAATCATTGCATTTCGATTATTATAGCGATAATTTGATGAACTGCAATAAAATTGTACAACACAACAAAATTGTTTTAAAATTTTTTTTTTGGAAACGTGTTCGGACTTTTCCCAAACACCGGAAAATCATATTCAGAAAAGACGTCTGGATTATTTGTTCGCATACAACGAGTAGAGAGGTAAAATCTTATCGTTCATCGAAATTCTTACAATTTTTAAGATTTTACAGAACTTTCATTTTTATAAAAAATGTCCATTACGACGATAATTCATTCCATTTTTGAGATAACAGTCTATACATTTCGGCACAGATTTTTTCGCTCGTATTTGAAATGTCGTTTGATCATAAAGAAATATTGCAAGTAAGATTTGCAGGTTATTTTTAAAGCTTTCTGTATGAGGAAGTCACAATCAATTGAGTAACTTTATTCGTAGGGGGGCTTTATAAACGACATAAAAAAAAATGAGAAAGCGATGTGTAAATCTCGCTTGCATCAGTTTTTTTTCGTAATTTTCCCGCGTCTCGCTGTCGCTCCGTGTTCGTAATCCTCTTAATGTGACTATAATGCATGTGCACGACAGCCGTATGCGAGTGCACGCAGTTGCAATTAAATCCTCTGCCACTCGCCTCAGCACCAACATTAACGAAACTCTTGCCGGCACAGACGTTATCAGCGAATCGATACGTTTCATCAGTCAACGTATTACCCGGAACCGTACTTCTTGTTTCTCGGAACATTAACTAACCCACTCGAGAATCATACACGAATAATTCAGATCGAACTTCGAAACTGCGCAAAATTCTACACGTCAGATGCAGTTCGGCGCTTTATCCACTCAACTTCAGTTTTCTCTCCCAGTAATATGGATTTGCGCGCCAGATTGTATAATATACCGCTAACGCAAAGAATACAGAACCGTAGGATCTCCTCGATGAAACGCGACCATCGATCGAGCACATCGATTTGATTGCCAATGCCAGGGGGCGTTGCTTCCCTCTCTTTTGAGCTTCCGCATCGTTGCGAAGTTTGGTTTTTCTCTCGATCGATCATAAGCGTAGATTACGAAAAAAAATACAAGGGTTCTCTTGCGTTTGGAAAAACAGCGTGCGGAGAAAACGTTGAAAGGTTTCATCAGTTTCGAGGGTGCGTTGTTTCAAGCAAGCTTTTTGTCATGATTTACTTTTTTTTCGCGTGTTTCTATATTGTCAGAGGGAATGAGGCATAGATGGACGAAAGAAAAATTCCAGTACACCAATTAAACGTTTATCAAGATAATATGGAATCTAACAGTGGCTTCGTAGTTTTTCCACGTCCTAATAAGCTTCTATTTATATCCCGGAGGAAAATAATATAGGAAGGATTTTAACTCGATGGTAAATTTAATGATAGTCGTACACTTATAAGCTACAGTGCTTATATTTATTATGCTAAAAATTATTAAGGGCAATGACCATAAACGAATCTCACCTATATAAAATAATTTCATGCATACAAAAAATCAGCTAAACGTTAAAAAAAATGTGTAGTTTAAATATGCATGGGAAAGGTGTCCACTCGGCCAGAGTTTTCATTTTTTTATACAATCCTCCCATCGGCCTCGTATAGTGGTTCATAAATAAGGTCGTTGATTACGCGCGAGGCGTGCGGAACACGAAAGTAAAAGCGAATACTGCGCCGTCGTGACAGAGTGAGAAATGATGTCGGGGACTTCAGAATGATCGAGGGCTCTCTAATCTGTCTGTTCAAGAGAATTTCACGTGCGAAGGGTTGCCATCAATCAACGTGGAACTTGGAAAATATCTACTCGTACGACTCTATACACTATTAGAAGTCCCCTACCTACCGCAACGGTCTCTTTAGTAATCCAATCCACGATTATAGAATTTATCATGATTAAATGAACTTCAAAAATTGCTTTTACACATTTAAGGAGGATCGGTTGCTCCTGACAGTTCGTTTCGCATAAGTTCGAAAAAAATGAGAGAGAAATGCAACTACTTCTCGATGGTATAAAAATCTGAAAAAATTCAGGCATATTTTAGATACTGAAAAGATTAATTTTGCAAAATATTAATTCCAAAAAGTTTTTAACAAATCGATGAAAACAAAACTTGTTAAACAAATTAATGGTAACTCAACTTTATTTTTTAATGAAAATTATTCTTTCATTTTTCTGAACACGTATGAATTTTTTCAGATTTTAAACTTAGGTTTCAACTTTTTCTTTTTCTACCCATTTTTTCTATATACAAAAAAAATTAATAATTCCATGCGAATATTCGTTCGTAATGGTGTTTTGACCATCAAAGAAATTCTCAATTTTAAATATATCAAATGATTGGACGTGTTTAAATTGTGTTAAATAGAGAAAAATGAAACTTGGAAAGCATTATAACATAGATAGCGCGATGCACGAATACGTCATGCGATACAAAAATTGGGGTGTAAAAATAAAAATATTTATATAAACTCTGCTTCCTAAATGTTTAATGCGAACTTCAAGTCAACACAATCGTAATAGTATATCTATTTTTATTTAGTATATCCCCGCGCTGGTAACTTTTTGCAAAATCCCAAAAAGAAATGTAAGGTTGTTACGTTTCTATTTTGTCGTGGCTCTTTGACAAGCATATTGTAGTCGTGACAATTATACGACGCGTAAACTGGGCGCCTTAGTCTCGCGAGATTCGCGATAAGCGCAACAAAAATCGGGTCCCACCGGCATACTGTTGCATTTTTCGATGTACCTATATCCCTCTATATTATACAAAGATTTCCCCGCACCCGCCATCTAGAAGAACCGAGGGACTTGGGATATTTTTATGGAGGGCTGGTTCCTCTTAGAGGGACTTGGAATATTTTTCCCCACCCCTTATATAGTTCTTATATATATAATACATATGCGTCTTTCGAAATAAAAAAGAAAATACCGAGGCGGAG
Organism: Cryptus viduatorius; assembly: GCA_964006125.1. Lineage (NCBI taxonomy): Eukaryota > Metazoa > Arthropoda > Insecta > Hymenoptera > Ichneumonidae > Cryptus > Cryptus viduatorius. Next base: position 13,136,273 of record OZ023228.1, read on the forward strand.
GGAGGAGGAGGGTCCCTGTGGGTGGCCTTTTCGTCGTTCTTAAAAGACTCATCGAAATATTTAAAGTTCCCATTAGAGAGGGAGGTTAGAGTTCCAACATTTCTGTTCTTTTTGTAGCGGCCATCCACCGGAGGATTAATATTGTGTAATTCGATATTAGAGAATGTTCATAATATTAGTTTCAGGAACTTAGAGGGAAACTGAGAATAATCTGTTCCCAAAGCTGTTCTTGGAATGGGGTTTCGGAGTATTGACATTTTCGATAACTTTGCGTTGCGGCGGTGATGAAGATTTTTTACAATGTAGACAGGGAAAAAGCGAGTGCACAAAGCCCGCGAGCCCGGAGAACCTCTAGTATACATATTATATGTATATATTGTACGCGCCTCTGTGTGATAAGCTCGCCTTTGAATACGCCACTCGGGCATAAGAATCGAAGCTCACGGGATAGTAAATTGAAAATCTGCAAGGAAATCGAATAAACAGAGTCGGCAAACAGCTGCTGAAAGAGGGTGGGCGAATAGTTGCGGCAAAAACTATGCGCCCGGATGGTTGGGATAAACAAAGCTTTGTGCAGAGCTTTCGTCGGCTCACTGACGTATTGAGTTTTCGCAATACTGTGAAACCCCTTAATAATCTCGACCCTTTCGATAGACCGCCCTTTCCAATATTAGTTTATCTTTCGATAGTTTTTTTTATCCATTACACGATTGCCCCTTAACACGATCAACGGAGGCGCACTTTTCTCATTCGACCTTATGGTCGAATTATCGAGATATCGCTTGGTCCTAGCACTATTAAGGGTATTACCGTACTTCCGGCGACGAATTGAACCGGATTGCGATTCAATGAACGTTTCAACGCATCACATCACCCATTTCATGTTCCAAATCGGCCTGTGAAGTCCGCCGATAGGTGAAAGCGGGCCGAATTGAGGACATTAAAACATAAATAACATTTACAATGTGAATAAAAATAATTATAATTAAAATAAAATATAAAAAAACATATATATATCTCTCTATATATATAAAGTTACCACCGCTGTCGCCGCCGCCGCCGCCGCCGCCGCCGCCGCCGCCGCCGCCGCCGCCGTGTCAGGAATCGAGGGGAGGGCAAAAATATTCTAAGTCCTTCAAAGGGGGACTTGGAATATTTTTGGTCGAAGGAGTAATGGCGAAGCGGGTTGGGGGGGGGGGGGGGGGGGGGGGCGTAGGAGAAAAATATGCCAAGTCCCTTTACGGGGGACTGACTAAGTAAAAATACAAAAAAAAGCGGCGGGGACCCGCATTGGTGAAAAGTTGCGGCGGCGATTAAACATTTTTATAATGTTGATAAAAGAACAGCGAGCGCGCGTAGTGCGCGATCCCGTTGAAAAGACTAGTATATATGTAATAATTCCGAAAAAATTGAATTCCAATTTGAAAAAAATCAGAAACAATTTTATTAAAATTTGAAAAAAAAAAAAAAAAACAAAATGCTAATCTAATTTATACTTTTTTTTCAAAAATGTTCTTAAATTTTGTGATAATTTTGGGCAAACATTTCGCGCAGATGTGTCACAGGTATTTAAAATCTCATCTGTAAGGTGGTGAGTAATAAATATGATGTTCATATGCTCGATCCATTTGAATTCGATTGGCAAGTAAATCGGAGGCTTTCATCGAAGCACATCCGACGTCGTAGAATGGGACTAATTGCTACCAATTCGAGGCTCTTATTGGGTGCCATGACGTAGATCGATATACGGTCATCGAATGTCGAAAGTTTCAAGGAAGTTTCAGAATTCAATCCTCGTCCCGACGTGGACGTTCGTCCACTCGTCGGAAACGGAAATCGAAGCAAAGCCAGGATGGAGAGCAGAGCCATGGAATTGTCGTTGCAATATCGCGTATTCTCTTCAATTGGATTCGACATAATCTTTTCGTTCACTGTGTGTTTTAGGAAATGACGTGGTGCCGTAGAACCATTAGCCACAGAGGACTGTCGACAACGAGAGGCGCATTTGCACCAACTTTGAGTCCAATTCTAAGCAAAGATTCGAGAGAGTATAGGGATACAAAAAATTCCAAAGACTCGAAGAACTCGAAGAATTCAAGACCCATCGCACCCGATAGTACGAGCCTACCTGGTGAGAATGCAATCTTCTTTACGTACTCTATAATCCACCGGTCTATCGAAATTTTTTTCACGACAATTCTATACGAGCATCGTGAACAAGTTTTTGTAATGAAAATACGAAAATTCATTTAAAATTCGTTACTGCTATATTAATATAATCTATCTATCAACTTTTTTTTTGTAAACACATTTAACGTTTTTAAATAAATGTTGCATTTTAATGTTTTTTACTTAAATATACTTCAAGTCCGAAGGGAACCATTTTTTTTCTCTGTTTCGTGGTACAAGAATCGTATAGAAAGGCAAAAAGGCCGATTTATTCCGAAGGTTATGGAAAATAATGGTAAATCATACGAAAGCAAAATAACTACAAGAAGATAAAATACTTTGCGACAACTGTCGTGGCGCTGTGCTGTCCTGTATGATTATATTGTCCGGGGGATGTTATTTTAAAACTTGATTTACCTTTATGCCAAGAGCCTCGGATTCCGCGTGTCATGTTAGTGAACAAGATTTATTATGTACGCGCAACTCAACTCGGCAAAAAGATATTTATTGTAGGCGTCTCCGGTATTTCATTGACATTGTTATGCTGCGGTATATCGACGCCCGCATTTCCGGTGAACGAAATAGTTATTTTCGATACAAATGCGGGCAAAATCGGTCTTTCTCAACGAATGCGAAGCGTGTTACACCGCACGTGTATTGAACCCGATTTTCTGCTGTTTTTTTCCGAATTAGTGCGGGGAAAGGGATCAGAAACACGCGTGATGATGGAACCAATAGTTTTTGACAATTCGGTCTGTTTAAATACGAAATATCTCGAGACAGTAATTTTAACCTCAACTGTCCGACACGAGAGTCGATGAAAGTCATACGCGTTTCAGGAGGTTCCGATGATTTTTGGCAGTGTCGTAATTCGCGTTTGCGCATTTGCTAAAACGGCTTAAAATGTGTTTCAACATAATTTGGTGTATTACTTCTTTGCGTCATTAAATATGCTTCAGATGATAATTATGAATATCATATGATATCACGCAGAGACGCATTTTAACAGAACTAATGAAAACTTTATTCCGAACGGCATTTTATCATTACGCATTTATTTGTAATACTAACTTCTGTTAATTTTTTTTTTTTTTCAAAACCATGAAAAATCTCCGGTTTAGAAGAATTTAAAAAATGCTGCCCGAAAAGGGGGTACAGTAACAAATTTTTATCAACCACATAGAGAGAGATATCAAATTACCATTCGCAAGTTATAGCTAGGGATTTGCCACACGCTATGGTGAATAAATATCGCAATTTCAACATGCAAATAATAAGTTGTAATTTCACTCTGCTTTATGAATAACATTTCTGTATTATACGCCTCTGACAGTCCGGAGGTTTTCGATTTACTATTATTATACTGTCTGTGACAGAATAAAGTCGTCAAATACGGAATAGTGTTAAATATGGGGCCAATGGAACGAAATGTCATCATTAAAACTTTGAATACATTTCGTTATATATGTAAAAGGTCGTCTGCTGTGAATATAAACATCAGCGACGGATACAACAAAGAATGTTAAAACACGTCACTGTTTTTTCTGTAGCATGCAGTCAAATGTTGAAAAAACAATGTAGTATCTTCTTTGGTAGTATAGTTGCATTTGTTTTGCTTGCGAAATGTTTTCCCGTAGTGTGAAACAGTTTGAAGCAGTAACGAGAGCTCCTCATTCCAGCATTGAACGATTTCACGTCAGCCTTCTTTCTATTTGTTTTCTTTTAACTTTTTGTTATATACACCGTTCTCCGAGAATGGTTATGGTATACTCTGCATGCATGAAGTGATAATTCGTAGGAATAAATATACCTCCATTTTTGTCCTCAATGTTGTTTCCGGTTGGATTGACAAACAATGCAAAATGCTCTCCGTAGCTTTACATTTGTGTGAATAACCGTTGAACTATAAGCTGATCGATTGAAGCCAACAACTCGGTCTCACTGGAAGCTTCGTAGAATCCATGGCATCGTAAATAGACGCAGACAGACGGCTATCCCTTATATCGCAGGTTGTTCTCCTCCCAGCATAGAATATACTCCAAGTATATTCTATTGCACTATGGGGCACTGGTGTCACCGACATTATTGTTCCGAAGCCAGAAATATCATTGTCAGTGCACCGGAGGACACAACATACACATATTTTTTTCCCCCGCGTACCGACGTACTACTGCGAGTCGTTCAAAACACGACAAATTAGACGTAATCTGCAACTCTTGTATGAGAATTACGAAACCGTGTAGTTGGAACATATATTGCGACATCATCTGAATAATAAATATTAGTACCGTAAGGTGGGAGTTTGGTAATTGTGGGTTGAAAAGCGCGTTGTATCTTTTCTCATCGGGAAGAAAATGCTTATCGAAAACTCCATGCGATTGGTGTCGTGATGATAAAATAAAAATCTCATCTCCGAATATAACGTAGCGATAACAAAATTTTTCTCACATGAAATACGCGATAAATGGATGACTTTCGTCTGACCCAACTTATTCGCATGTTACTTTAAGGGGGCGTGTAGCAACTTTCGACACAATCTTCGAAAATGGCGAATTTCTGTCGGCTCGGTCTTTCAAGGATCGATAATTGGAATTTACCTTCGAGCATTTGATACACAAAAAAAACAATGGATTATGTACATTGCACGTCATCATATTTTTTTTTTATACTAATTACATATTCATCATAATAATTATTCTTATAATTGATATATGTAAATATATTTATAAAGATAGTAAAATCTGCCTGTGTTCCAATCACTCGCGGAGACACGTTGCTGTGACTCTCGTTATGCACGGCTTTCTGGAGCGCTTCCAAGTTAAAAATAAACACCACTTAAATGACTTATGATATTTTAAGATCCGTAAGATTGACGCATCGAGACTGGAGCCTCGCGTCGACGAGGACATTGTAATTTCTGACTCACGCGACGTTTTTTGACTATCCTCATTTCGACATATACATCTACGGTTTCTCTCCGAGAGAAAGTGAAAGCTAATTCTCATTTCCATTCAGACTGTCCTCGAGTACCTCAAATTCTTCAAACTCCATTTTTCCAAAATCCGCATTGGTTTTCTTCCAGTTTGTCTCATTTATTTGCCACTTAGTCAGGGCGCTGCCGAAGCAATTTGCGTAACCCGATCGTGTATCCTCGATTTTTCCCAATTTAAAATCCGCTTTAAAACCATTAGTATCTACGTTCTCATCCTTCTTAGGCTCTAAGCCTATGACGATCGGTGGTTCTCTCTTTGTTTCTCGTTTGTCATCATCGTCAAGCTTTTCCTTATTATCAATATCGTTTCTGCAATCGATGGATGTTATCTCGATGCTCGGTGTTTCCGCTATGGTGGCTTCGCGGAGATCCGTGCTCTTGTCGCGCTTAGCTTTCGACGCGGATTCTCTGGCTTCCAGGCGCGAACGACGCTCAATAACGCGTCCGGTAAGCTCGAGTCTACTGTCGCACGAGTTGCTTTTTACGAGGCGAAATTTAACGTAATCCTCGTCGCCCAAAAACGCGCGTTCGTTGCGCTTAGCGAGTTTACAGCTCATTGGCGATATCAGCGGACCGTTGCAAGTGTTGACCACTTTGCCACCGTAGTACGTGACCGATGTGCCGCATTCGCGTATTTTTTTCAGCACGTCCTGTGAAACAAAGTGACCGGATACACGATCGGACTCGCGGGACTCGTACTCGTCCCTCGTCTCGATTTCCTCGTCCTCGGAAGACGTGCATTGCGCACCGCTACCAGCGTCCGTGTCCGGATAGTCACTCGACACCCCGGAACTCACACTACCGGCGTCCCAATTCATCTGACGCTGTCGACGATTGTGACTGTTGTGATGATGATTTTGGTGACGGCAGCGGGATACTTTGTTTCTCGCGGACCCTGCATCGCTCGGCGATGTGTTGCCGCTTCGCGCTTCGAAAGATTGTGCCAAAATTCTTGTTTTCGTCTCGCTTCTCGGGCTTCCCAGCTCGACTTTGCCACCTTGATTCGTCCGACTCGGTGTCGTTTTGTCCAGAGCCTCGAACAACCGCGTGAGATCCTTTGCCCTGCTGGAACATCGCGATCTGTAAAATTTCAGTGCATCAATGCAAAATCATACGTCTTTTTTTTTTTAATAGACGCCCAAGAAAATAATCCGAATTACTGTTTGCTGAGCGTTCATTGAAAAAGATGATGGTTTCTCGTTAAACTTGTGGCGTTTAATGAAAAAATACTGGTACATTTAAACCGCGATTAATCGAGCGCCGTTTAAGGTAGTTACGTGTAGCTTTGCGTTTATTTCGCACAAGTTCGAGAAAAATTACAGAAAATTGCAAATAACCTTCGGTGGTGTAAAAATCTGAAAAAAATCCAATCATATTAAAGGTATTGAAAAGATTCATTTTGAATAATAATAATTCCAAAATGTCATTAACAAATTGACGAAGAAATAAATTGGTCATCAAATTTCCCGGAATCCTAACTTTTTTTTTATCAAAATGATTCGTTCGTTTTTTATATGGAGAAAATGTGTGAAAAAATACAAAACTCAGAGTAAATTGAAATATGTGGAAAAATTTATACGCATTCCCAAAAATGAACGAATCATTTTCATGGAAAACATAGTTGCTTTTCCGGGAAATTTGTTGACCAATTAATTTTTTCATCAATATGTTAATAACATTCGGGGATTATTATTATTAAAAATTAATTTTTTCAGTAACTTTAATATGCATGCATTATTTCAGATTTTTATACCATCGAGACGGATTTGCAATTTTCTCTCATTTTTCTCGAACTTATGCGAATCGAACGCAAAGCGACATAACTACGTTAACGTGGCAACGGATCGATCGTGTTCAATTTCTTCACTCTTATCAACGCAGGCAGCAAATAAACAGATGAAAATTCCATGTTCGTCAAACTTATCATGTAATAAGATAGCGATAAATAGGTAAAAAAAACAAATGTAACGGACTCATTTAAACGACCAAACGACCTCAATCGCTCTCTTAAAAAGGTCCTTGCGATATATATCGAATAGATCGCATTTATTGTTGTTACTCATATCGAAGCTTATTGTTGTCGGTTTATTCGTGCCGCGATTAGTCGACTAGATTTGACAGGACCTGCTAGTACTGTTAAAAACTTGATGAAAATTGAACTTTTCTTTTATGGGCTTCAAAAAACAAGAAAAGCACTTTCTTTGGATAATAACCATTGAAAACTCAATGAATCGATGATTTTTTCAACTTTCATGTATGCCAATTTTCTTTCATATATTTTACAAACTTCAATCATATTTAGGTTTTCAAGTGGCTTACATTTTGAATCAAAATGTTCAGCTATTAAAAAAAAAATTGAAACACACTAAAACTCTTTCAAATATATATTTTTTTGCCGAAAATATTTTAATTTCTTTTTTGTGTTTTTTTTTTTGCCGTACATCTGAGCCGATTGGTTCTTTATTATTCATACCTGCTGGAAGCTTCAAAACTGCTTTCGTTGATATCATCCGCGCCTCGTTGTTCGATTCTTCTGAGATCCTTCATGCTAACGCTCTTTCGGCTGTTGCAATCGGCCTCGCTGTTTGCTTTCGTGGCACACTTGCTTCGCAGTGTATTCTCGAACATTCTTCGAACGTTTCTCACGGTATCCGGATCCGGTAACTCTTCATCGATCAACTCTTTGTTTACTCTGTTGAGTAATTTAAAAAATCAAAGCATCGATCAGAAAGAAATGTTTGCAACGCGTCAAGCGACGATAGTGATTCTCTTACTCACCTGATAGGATGATAGAAGAAATGCTTTCTTAGAGACGATTGTTTCGGGCCGTTCAACAGATTTTCGTCGTCATGTATTTTCTCCTCATTGCCGTCACTGTTCTCGGCATCGGTTGTTTTCTTCTCGGTGGAAGATGCAACTTTGAAGCCTCCGTTCGATCTGTTCTTCGCCCCAATGTTGGACGGCTTTCGTTCAACTGTTTCCGCACGAACTGGTTCAATTATGACGACATTGTTATCGAGTAAGAGTTCTTGGAACGAGTATTCTCTCAAATATTCCATCAGGCCGTCATAAGTTACGTCTCGTTTGTTCGCGGTATTACCAAACATGTTTTTCCCAAATAAACGTGACTTGACTATCTTGTAACGCACGTGATCGAATTCGGGACCGTTGTCATTCGGACATTCTATCGAATCCACGCAACTGCGTGATCTCGTTAAATTAGTTCGGGATTTTCGACCACTGCTGGCGACTCCGTCGTCGTCGTCGTCGGCGTTGTCGTCTTTATTCCTCGAAGCTTTCTGGGAATTCTCCAAAGCCGAGACTGCGTCGTCCACAATGTCAACACCGTCGTCTATCGATCGCCGACGCGTATCGCTTCCGCAGTCAGAGCCGAGACCCAGATCGGAACTTTCCGATCTCGCCTCAAAGCCGAGGGTGCCCCTGACCGCGCTGCAAGCTTTGCCTAAGATATTCGATGTCTCCTTCACGATTCTCTCGAATCTCCCTTCGTTACGAAGATTTTTCGTCGTTTCCTTGCCAGTGCTCTTCTTCTCGAAGAAATCACGTGCCGCCTCCATGTCGGATTTATCCTCGCTTGGCAATTCCTAAAAAAAAAAACATTTATTAATTAACGTCACATCGGGTATTTCCGCGATCAACATCCATTCGTTCATTAGTATTTTCCTGACTTCCTAGAAGCTAAAATTGTCTATTGATTATATCATTTATTTTTAGAATTAGGAATACATAACCAATATATAGATTTTACGTCAACTATATACCGTATATACACTTGTACACTTTTTACATAAATTATATATACTGTGATGAGATTTTTTTTATCTGACGTAAAATATGTTACATTTCAAAAATTCAGGTAGGTACACATTGATAGATCATTCGATGAAAAAAACCAATTGGATCTTTAATTTTTTTTTTTTCAAATTGTATGCAATTTTTTAAAACTATAACTGCATTTTTTCAAAGTGTATCTTTATTATTTCACAACTTCTTTAATCATCTTTGAATTGTTTTTAAATTTTTTCCAAGTTTTACATTTATTTTTCCTCAATTGTTTCTGGTTCTATGTGTCCTTTCGTTGTGTTAAACAAAACGGGTTTTAATAAATTTACCCACCGTCAAAGTTTTACCATTATCAACGACGTCTCGTCTTCAGAAACATCCTAACTTGGCATTAATCATAGTAACCACATATTTTCAATCATGATAATATGGGATCCCAGAGGATAAATAATGATATTATTGTTATTTTAACAATAATAGTATATAAATGTTGTTAATTAGAAGAAAATGTGAATGTTTTTACCATTTCAACATGTTCCTCGACATGAGCATTTTTGTTAACATCCGAGGAGTTGAACCGTTCGAATCCCGATTGCGAATTGTTTTCCATCTGTTCGACATCGCGTATTTTCAATAAAGGAGTATCCCGAGAAACGACGTCAATCTCGACGACATTGGAGGCTCTGCCACGTTTTCTCGTGACCTCATTGTCGACGACTTTGAGCACCTGCGGCCTTCGCGACATGTCTTCGGTGTCTTCGGTATCCGAGATCCAAATGGATTTGTAATCCTCGGCCTCTTCGACTCGGCTTCTCCTAGCAATTTCCTTCAGCGTCGTCACAACGACGGGCTCATCGGTTTCCTCGTTGTGCTCCTCGCGATAATCCGTTCCGCTCGCTGAGCCGCTTTCGGTTTCCGAAGTCGTTGGGCTCTCGCGAATAATCTTTACTTTCTTTATTTCGTCCTCCGTAAAGTCCGACGCGTTAACCAAAGATTCAAGAGCCTCAATGGCTTCGTCGCGATCGACGGGTCTGCAAAGCGAAAACGACGTTATACTTCTCCAGGATTCGCGATCGTAGCGTCTCTCGTGAAACTCCACGATCTTAGGATATTCTTTTGTCGGTTGACTCTTGCATTTCTCCTCGTCGGTGAAATTATTGCCGTAGTTCAGTGGTTTGTCTTCGCAAATTTTCGTTGTCAGGGTGCCATTCGAGGAACGATATTCGCTCAATTCCGAGTGTTCGATCGACAAATTTTCAAGTTCTTCGTCGTTGTCGTCGTCTTCGCCGTTCTGTTCGCTCGAGCTAATGCCGTCGTTGTTTGCTCTGCTCGTAGCGAATTCCCAGCTTCTTCGTCCCGCGGTAACGGGATTACCGGTGTTGTCGTCGTCAAAGTTGTTGGGATTAACGCTCGGCTCGTCGGACTCGTCGAATTCGAGGCGAACCTTGGACAGCGGCAACAGGTTCAGTACGTCGAAATACTCCAACTCGTCGTCGTCCTCGTGAAGGATGCTGTCGAGACTTCGATGTTCCTTGCGCTTACGCTTCACCTGATTTCATAAAGAAATATGTTAACAACGAGACGATATTAATTATAACACACGAATTAACCAACGCACGTAGAGTTGTTGCCCTTTATTACGTTTTCGACATTTCGCATCAGAAATGCTCTCGACAGTGCACACTTCAATGGATCACTATATTCAAAGGGTTCCCCGCGCGCGCGCGGTTAACGAAATTACCTCTGCTATGCTCGCTACACCCGAGGACTGCGTACAGCTTATGGCGCGTGGAAACCCGGATACTTGTAACGAGATTCCAAACGTTCCCGAAGCAAAAAATTCGATGATTTTTTTTAGAACGAAAATAAAATACGCACACGGGAAATCGGGAACTCCATTCGCAGGTGGGGACAAAAAAACTGTGCATTTGTCCGCAGGAATGATATTCCGCTGGATGAGTTACCTACTGGATTTCGTTTCCGGCTGACAGAAGAAAAAAGAGAGAGAGAGAGAGAGAGAGAGCACGGTTAACGAGTAAATATTCTCGAGGTCGAAGAAAACGAGAAAAGTTGAAAACTCCGATTCTGCTAGAAAGCAGAAATGGAATTTCTGCCTGGAAGGCGAAACGAATGGGAAAACGGAAAGACGCGGGCAACGTAATTATGAGCATCGTGTTGAGTTTTTTCTGTTTCTTTTTTATTCTTCGTGATATGAAAAACCGAGAGAATAAAAGGGTGGGATACATTGATCCGCGAGCCTGCGTCGAAGTGAGCCTCCCTCGTCAGACCAGCAGGAAACCAATTAGGCTAATGTATAGGCAGAACTTGCGAGAACGACTGGTTTCATCGGGGAGCATTATCTGCTGTTAGCACAAATTTATCACCCTAAAAAAAATAACTATTCTTTCGCGCGAACAAAAAAGATAAATAAACAGCTCAATTTCCATTCCTATAACGTTATCTGGGAATATTTGGAGGTCCGGATTTTTTTTAACGTACGCTGTATTTTGGCCTAACTGTAGCCTGCGAATTTATTTTGTTACACACGTTAATTGACTATCTTCGATAAATAAAATGTTGGACCCTTTTTTTTATACAAATAGCCTGCAAAGTAAATAACTCTCTAAGTAAAAAATCTTAAAAATTCGATTCAATAGCCTGCAGATACGACGCTCTCTTTAACTTGACGAGTACCGGTTTATTGCAAAAAAGTATTAATGAAAATAAATAGTTAAGAAAAATTGTACATTACGCTACTAGGGAAGAAAGTTGGTAATTTTTACCTCGTGTGAGGTTTCCTATCCAAGCAAGGAGAGGGCGGTATTCGCACGAGGTGAAAATGCACTCCTTCCGTGTGGCATACGATACTTCTTTTCCAACTGTGCTAACAATCGACCATATTTTTATGCCGGCAACGCCCTCGTGGCCCAACTTAGCGATAAGAGGAACCCGGGCCACGACTCAGGAGCGGTCGATTGATGCGTATTTTTTATTTGTTTTTTTATAAATAAGCTTAAAAAAATTAATTTGAAAGAGCAATTTATTTATGTACTTCATTTTATTCACGGCTGCTTTTGCGTTTGCTTTCCGCTCAGCTACGCCCGTTGGTAATAAATCGCTTGGTCTGGTCTGGACGGATCTTTGTAACGCAGTCCGGAAAACATTCAATCATCTTTCTACTTTTCGATTAGAAAATATTTTACCGATTTTTGCTTTACATTTTATCACCCCCCTCCCCTCCACTCCTCTCTCCCCACAATATCGATAATCACAAATCAAAGTTCAATGTCACGAATAGAAAATGATCGGCAATTGTTTTCAATACCTGAGTATATATGCAATCGATGCTGCAATTTTCGTCATTTTCATCGATCGGCCAATCGTCTTCGACAATATCAACGAGACCGCTGACGGTGTCGAGATCCTGATGGCTCCTATAGCGTCTCGGTGTTCTCGGCCAATCGAGAATATTCAAACGATCGGGATCCGCCCGGCTAGTACGGCCGTACAAAGGTGGATCCGGAAGTGACGAATGCGCCGGTGGTACGGAATAAAGTTCGCAGGTCGAACGAGAGTGATAAGAACGTGACTCGTTGAATCGATCGTAAGATTCTGAAAGATGTTGCTGGCTCTTCGACAATCTGAAAACCAAATTGCATGGCTGATTATAAACAAAAAAATCGATCTTCGATCGACATCGACGCCTCGGATACTTGTTCGTTTCAAATACCCCCCATCACGAGTATATATGTCTCACCTATCCTTGAGAGAATTGCGATCGATGAGCTTAGCTCTCGGTATCAACTGCGGTCTTCTCGGTAATTCGAATTCGGGCTCATCGAGACGAAAGTGACGCGATTCTCTGCCGTTTCTCGTCGAATCTTCCGATATCACGGCTAAGCTTTTCGTGCGTTTTAGAAGTTGCCGACGATCCTGTGAGCCGCAGTTCTGTCCGTCCTGAGACTCATACCGACCGCTGTTCTCCCTGTCGACATTGTTACCATTTTATATTTGCGAAGAACGACGCAAATAAGTCATCGAGTTAAAGGAAAATAATTCAGGGACGCAAAGTAGAAACAGCACGCGCGTACACCGGTTCTTTATTCCTACGTAATGCCAGTCCATCGCTCGTGAACATAATCGTCATCGTCTTTATACTAATGCCTTCGAGTGCATAAGTCACGCTCGCTCATTACTCTCGGGGACAACAGATGGGGTCGTAAAAAAAAGAAAATTCATCTAATGCTCACGACGTTGTCGGAGACGCGAGAAATTGGTGGAAACGAGGTAACGCACATACTTTTATGAGATTTTTTAATGCCTTTTGCTTCGTATATAGGAGTCGTAGCGAATTCATCCACGACAAGCGACGAGGACGACAAGGTCGATTCGCGTACGTGAATAGCAATTCAATGAGATATCGAGTCCGCCAGACCGTGAATTCGCTCGAAATTCATTGAAACTTTATTCGCAGCTTTGAATAAACAAGATGCTTCGAATGGTACGAGAGAATTTTTTTTCATTTTTGCAAAGTTTTTTTTATAGTTTCCGTTGAATTTTATGTAAGGCTTCTGTAGCATCTCTGCCGCCACTGTATTTATGAATATCTCAGCTGAGAACCGATTTCCCAGGTGTCGTAGATGCATAAGCTACGCGATATATTTTCTGATAAAACACGTCCAAGGCCTCGACGTTATCGCGCGACCTCATTTATCCGGATCGCATAGATGATCGCCGAGCGCAGGGTGTCCCTCGACAACCAAATCTTCTCAAAGGACAAGGCAAAAAGTAACCGTTTTTTCTCTACTTTCCACGACGAGATGCTTGGGGCGTAAACGATAAAACACCGGTGCTTCGGTGCTTCTCGTGACAATCGATCGAAAGATCGATTCTCGTCTAAATAAAGTGCTTCGTCATTCTTTATTGCGTGATGTAGGTATGTTTGTCAGAAAAATCAAAGTAATTCCTTCTAAATAATCCTCAAACGGAGGTTTATTTATGTTGCAGATTGGCTAGAGAAAAAACACTGTATGAATTTACATCGATTCGGAATTGATGTATAAAAGAAATAGGATAGAAACAAATGAAAATATATATATTTTTGTTTTTTTCACCAATAAATGAGATAAATTTTGTAATTCATGCCGATTGCGCTATACTTCGTCGAGCAGATCAAAAAAAAGTAAATCAATTTTTTTTTACTATTACCTCAATATTACATATAAAAAACAAATAAAAAAGTGGCGCGATAGAAAATCTACTTCTTTCCATGTTGCAGCCAATCAAATCAATTCAAAAAGTTTAAAAATTGATTATTTATTATAAGCATGTTGAGGATATTGAACAGAACGTTCGAAGTTAAGCTTGAGCGGTTGCGAAGATCACGAGGTTCTTCTCTCTTTTTCTTTAACTCGCGTCTCATATGTACGTCTTTCTAACATTGTTGCGTTTTCTCCTCAAAGCAGTTTCTTGCGTAATCCGACAAGAACATCCAGTTATCGTAACGACTCAAACAGTAGTGTTGAATCGGTTATACTCGCAAAAGTATAAAGACTAAAGACTCGCAGCAAGTCGTTCATGTACAACAAGAAGCGAGCCTACGGCGATTTCGACAATACTTTTCTCGTTTCGGAGTTGAATCTTTACAAGATGTACATGTGTCGTACAGCAGCCTTCATTTATATTATTCAACGATGTATTGTCTATCCTATGGTTCCTCAAGAGAAAGTAAAAAAAAAAGAACAAGAAATACGGAGGAGCAAAGAAGTTAACGACGAATGCAGAACAAGGCGGGTATGAGGATAAACTACGGATGCACAGCCCCTACTTTACAATTGCGAGTGTAAAAGCGAGGATGAGTGTTGAAAAATAGAACTCGTACCGACTGACGCGCGGTCTTTCTCACAAGGTTGGTCGCCGCGTCGGGGCAATAGAGAGCTTGGAACCATCGAGACAAGAAGAGACTGATTGTACACAGGCAGACACAGAATTTCAAAAGATTTTGCGGTTGTACACACCTCTACACCTTCATTCTTCTGTACTTTTCAACTAAAACTGTTGCGTCCTTTTTCTCCCATTTTTCTTGCTTTTCGAAAACCTTTTCTCTCTCGTATATTGTGAATGGTCTGTTCCAATGTAACAAATTCACAATTTTATCGATACGTAATTCCGTTCATTCGTTTCTACTGCGCATTAAAAAAAGAAGAAAACTCAACTTTTACAGCCATTTGCATTTCGACGTAATTTTATGTCAGTGTCAAGTCTCAAGTCTTTGATAAATCCGTTTTTCTCTTGAGAGAAAATTGCAACGACGCGCGGACCATTTCATTGTAACGGGAAATAACTTATTTTTTTCCCTGTAAATACGCACAAATCAGTCCGCAAATGTTGAAATACAGCCGTCAATTGTTCGAATCTGTGGCAGCGTTATCAGCAAACAGCTAACAAGACCCCAATTAGTCGTGTAAAGTCGAGCCAGGAGTCAATCGTTAATTCGATTCGGCGATAGCATATTTGTCGTGAGGTCAAACAAGCGATAAGAGAGTACGGTATCGTGCATTTAAGCAAGTTCGGTGGTCAGTTTCACTGAAATCTTTTACAAACCGTCCACCGAAATGTATTGCAAGTTAATCATCTATAGTTGCAAATATACATTTTTTAAAATTTTAAAACTTTTTTGTTCTACTTTGAAATTCCATATAGTTATTGATAATTTTACAAAAAAATCGAATTTTTCAACCGCGACATATAACATCAGATTTACATGGGAAGTTACCTATTTCCCAAAATATTTTTTCAAAAAAAAAAAAAGGTACGCCAAGTACTGAAAAATCCGATTTGCAAATATTGTTAAAAAAAAAAATGAACAAAATTTTATAAGCCAAGCATAACAGGAAAATAAAGATTCTATATAACAAAAAATATATTTTTTTTTGCACAAAAATTGCTGAAAAAAATTGGCGTTCCAATGCTAGTGGTTTATTGTGACGCTTGCAAACACCGGAACGCCAATTTTTTACAGCAATTTTTGTGCAAAAAAAAATATATTTTTTGTTATATAGAATCTTTATTTTCCTGTTATGCTTGGCTTATAAAATTTTGTTCATTTTTTTTTTAAACAATATTTGCAAATCGGATTTTTCAGTACTTGGCGTACCTTTTTTTTTTTTTGAAAAAATATTTTGGGAAATTTCACTTCTTTTTGAAAAGCTACTATTTTTTGTAATTTTCCCTTTAAAATTAATTTCGAATTCAGAAAATTTAAATCGAACAAAATTAATTCTATATGCAAAACCGGGCGAACGGCACGTCACATATTCCACTTGATGATTGCCGGTTATGTTGTTCGAGATCGCAAAGAAAAGTTATAATTGATATAAAATCACACGTATAACACGTAACTCGTAATTTTTCTTTTTTACTTCGCGTCGAGACACTAAACCACGATACGCAATACATAATTATTATTTTCGGAAACACTCAAAAAAATGTTCACGCCGCAAAAATACGTGCCGACGATAAGAACTGTCAGCTGAGCCGGCTGTGGCGACGAGCGCGCCATCGCGCGAATTTTTCTATGAACTTATGTAAACGTAGACGGCGTATAACATTGCCACCGACAACAGCTGACAGCTACGCCGGCTGTGGCGACGCGCGCGCCACCACGCAAATTTTTCGATGAACTGATGTAGACGCAGACATATATATACGGGACAGGACACTTTATAATCGTTTGGACCTTGTGAAATTCCCGACCTTGAGATCTCGAAATAGGCTAAACCAATTGAATGGTAACTAGGCTCTTTCGAAAGATTGACCCAAAATTACATTATAAAAGTGTCCATGAAAATTCGATTCGTTGTCTTATTGCGAAGATATATCGATCGAAAGTTCAACGCACTATACACTTCCTGCATATTGGCGTAGGTTACTCTTAGTAGCGACACGCCTTGTACTGTTTTTTCAGTACTTGGCGTCGAAGCGCTACCGCGCTTCTTGATAGTGTCCATTTTTTATTGGCGCTATTTCAGTAAGATGACGGATCAATCTCTTTTCAATTGAAAATTGTACCTATTGTAATATAATGCATAACATGAAAAAAAAATCTATAACTTGCATTTGATCTCATTATCGACTCTTTTAACACTTGTTATGATTCACGTGTTTTCGATTGTCGAGAATTATCGTTAATCTTCGTTAACACATTGTAGCAGTAACTATTGAATCGTCATCGTCACGATTCGCTTGACGATAATCAAATCAAATTGAAGAAATTATAGATTTTTTTATTTCTCAAGAAAAAATCTTTTAACCTTGAAGAGTCAAGGCTCTTGTGCGTCAATAGCCTGGGGATATTTGGTGTGCACTATGGCCCCTCGGAGTCTTACCAATGTCCCGTTTACTTCCGACTAATAAAAGACTTGATCGTTGCTCGTTGATTCTCACGTGCCGTACCGTGTAGTGTGCAAATGACAATGCTACCGAGTACTTTGACCGCAGTTGCGCTTCGCTCGAAGAGGAATGATGATGACATAAAAAATAAAGGGAAGAGCTAGGCACGTAGTAAAGCGTCAAGACAGGAATACATTATCAATCGTGGGCCGGAAGAAGGTCCGGTGCTCCGAACAACCGATGCTCGGCACACCAGAGACTTCGCATGCGCTCATCTGTGGAAAACATAGCGCATGTTTTCTATCCATCTGACCAACTGATCTGGTCCAAGCATCATGAACAGTCGGGCAATGCATCCGCCGAGCGTATCTCGTTTTTTTTTCAACGCTCTAGTGCACTGTACATTCTGACGTTATAGCCACGAAGTTCTAGTTGGACGACATTTCGAACTCGAAGTCGGCAGCTTTGCGAAAGAAGGGACCAAGGGACACGGAAAGAGACGCGTAAAAATATTGTCAAGAGCCACCGGTGTAGTAGCAATTATGTAAAAATGACGCTGATTATTGGCAAAAAAAGTTTGTTGTCGCACTCGAGATCAGGGAACGTGACTAATGCTCGTCGATTTTTTCCATTCATACTTCTTCAATCGTTCGTTCTGTCTTGAGAATAACTAAACGGAGTCATCGAAGCGCACACAAGACATATATGCGCAATAATGAAAAAGAAAATTATATGCACGAGAAAAAACGGATGTGTCAGACGCAAAACCGTCGGCCCACTGAGCAAAAAGGAATTATCTCTCTTAGATAAGTCAGGGAAACAAAAAACTTCTTGCAACGGATAGGCAAAATCTGTGTGTAATCTTTCGCGTGATTCATTAAATTGGGTGGCGCAGCTAAGGTGCACTTCGGTTCGTAGAAATGAGATTCAATTTGTCATCTTGGCCGGTATAGCAATTATCCTCCCAAAAGTACTTTTTTTTTTACAAAATGTGAAAAACGTACGACAAGTAATAGTTATTCATAATCATGCGGTGTCAATTATAAACAAAATGGTAACTCAAAATTAAAAATAACAAAATCCTTATTGGTACGTCCTTGCAATACAAATAAAGTCAGTTATTTGCATCAAAAGAAAGGACTTGTCAAGTATTTTTTAATTTTTTATTTTGAGTTATTATACATTTTCGTTTTATAATTGTGCAATACGCTCTTATGTTTTTCTTTTACCGAGATACACCATCGGGAAAATGTAGATGGGAAACGTAAGGACGTATCCCGCTGTGTTCTACTGATTATTTGATATCAGATGCGTCCTTTAGTTTCTCATCTACACCTGTGTGATGAGAAAGAGAAGGACGCGGTATCATTGGTGTCAATGCGTTAAATGGTAATAGATATGCGTTTCTATTTCGCGTCTACAAATTGCGACACGACTTTCGTTTGCGATGGTGAATCGACGAGTTTTTTGACCACAGCCTTGATATCTCAGAATCGGCTGCACCGATCGAATTGCAAGTAGGAGCATTTCAAAGCTTGGGTCGGAATTACATGATAAGCGTCTGGCTGAAAAATTCATTTGGAATTTAGTTTTCGACAAATCTGGATCGAAAATTTCACTTCCGTCATATTGGCGTAGTCTAAGAAACGATAGCGCCTCGGCCGGCGTCGCACTAAATTTTTTCTTTTGTTTTAGGTACTTGGCGTCGAGACGCTACCACTCTCGATTTTCCTTAATGAAATCGAGTTTTCTCGTTCTATACAAAAACCGTAAAAAGAAATTTTAATCCAATTAAACTAAAAATTTTATGAAGAAACCCCAGTGATTAATCTGCAAATAGCTTAAAATAATGTAACAGATCGAGAATAAGTTTCCGATGCAATTTTCGAAGGCGAATGAAATAATAAAATATATATTAATAATAAAATAATATAATATAATAGGCATTCATGCGTCTGCATCAAACACCATTTTTGGTAGTCATTAGTAAACATATTTTAAACTTTGTGCAGATGAATCACTTTCCAGACGGCGTTATTTTATTTTTTTCAAATTTTTTCTGTTGCTTTTAATATTGTCGTTTTTGTTGTGTATCGGTATTTTTCGCTTTTATCGACGAAAATTCCGTTTAACTTTCGTCTCTATGAAGTTATTTAAATAACTCAGCGATGCCCACTGATAAACCAGAGTGCACCTGATATTATAACCTATGATCCGTATACTCTTATGTAGTTTGTATTTTTTTGTTACGATGTTGAAATATTTGACACGATCCGATTAAAACATACTTAACATTTTATCTCTGAGGCATTTGAAAAGGATAACTTGACGGCAACGTCAAATGCATAACACTCTTTTCAGTCGGCTATTAAAAAGGGACAGCGACATCGTGACAGTATTTTTTTTTTATCAAGTGACAAAGTCGCAAGCGTCACAAACTCCGAGCGAGCTGTTTGCCTGTTAAAGCGCAGATGAGACTCAATATATCAGCTTGTCACGCGAAAGCACTCGTTGCGACAAAACAGACATCGATACCGCTAACTATCGTCGTAACGAAAATCAGAAATACGGAAACTACTCGATTGATATTTTTTCCTTTCCCGTCGAAATAAAAACACGTTTATTTTCAACGAATGTCTGGAACGACGTAGAAAACAACAACTACTTTGCGAAAACGAAGAAGAAGAAGTAGCAGTAGAATCTCTCCATCCATCACTCACCCGTAAAGCTCCTTGGGGAACTCCCTTATCTCTCGTAATCCTCTCTACGGTTTCCACCTTCGCGTCGATACCCGTTACGGATTGACCACGCGCACTATACATATGTACTATTCGATATGTAAGCCAATGTTTTGCATCTTCAAATCGATATTTCACGGCAATACGATCGTCGATGCTGAAACGTCCGGCTACTATCGTGTACCATACACTTGCCGGTAGAGACCGGTTCAACACATCGGGGGACGAATAACTACTCGACTGTAGTCAGCTCCACTCAGTTGTAGTCAGCTGAGTTTATTCCTACTCGGTTACCATACCTCCGCCAAGACTTTGAAGTCCGAGAGGAAAAAAAAATGGGAAGGAGTGGGAGTCCATCGAGCTGTCGACTAGTACCTTGACGTTAATGACGTCAGTAGTCCCGGGACACGATACTACTTATGACATTCGTATTAAACACCACGCAGCACGCTCACTCCATCATTTTTTTTGCCTTTCGTCTTCTTGTGCTCTTTTTCCCCTCTTCTCTGGTCTTCCGCTGAGCACAGGTAGGGTATTATCACGTGCCCCAGACCCAGACGCAAGAAGGCGAGGCTCGTCACGGGTACGCGCAGCTACGTTGTATACCGAAGGTCAGCCCCACAAAATTTCACGGAGGTACGAGGTCCAGAGGTGAATTCTTGCCGACTGACCTTATGGATTTGTGGTTAGTTTAGCTGTACAAACAGATGCGTCCACGAATTCTCAGCAATACGTTAACGTCTCTGTACGATTCTTCACAATTCGGACAATTTGGAGATGCGCGGAGAATACTCCGAAGGTGAAGGCGAAGGACGAACGTGTCGAAGAGATTTCTTTTCGAAGCCGGTCAAGTCTCAATGTGAGCGCAGCATTTTAAACGTGTGGCGAATTCAATGGAATATATTATACTTGATATTATTTGGTAACCATTTGAAACTCGTGCAATGTGTCAAGGACACAATAGCTCGAGCATAACGTGCGCAACGGAGTGATTATGATCACCAAGCTACAGCCGTTGACCGACCACCGATACTCGACACAGTAACGACGAGAATATTTTTATAGTTCCGTAACAGGTGCCTTGTCAAATGTTTTGCACCGACGATTGCGAAATTGCGATAATCTTTACTCGGCAACTTCGTTGTTTATTGATGGACTGAGAGAAAGATTAATTACATTTCTGACAAGATCAAGTTGCGGTAGAAAAGTCCAAGGATAAGAGAGTTATCCGCTACTAAAACTTTGCATCGTGTACAATTACAAAGCGTGATTGCTGATAATCGGATTGCTATTAGCTAAGGGCTAACGAATCAGAATTTACTTTAAGTTTTCTCAGCGAAGCTTATTTTTAACAACAGTTGATCAAAGTTAAAGACAAAGCCACGTAAAGAATGGATTTTCGTTCGTGGCTTTGTCTATAACTTTGATCAACTGTTTTTAAAAAATAAGCTTTGTTAAGAGAAATCAAGGTAAAGTTTTATTCGTTTGCGTCGCTTATGAAGTTTTAGAGGGGCTTCTGTGCGTTCAGGCTAAAACACGGTGTTTTTTTTAAGATAAAGAGAATGCGTATCACTAAATCAATGCGATTGTTCTTTAGTATTAGCGTTCTCATAATGCACATATTCTCGAGATAAAATATTCAAGATTGTATGTGATTTCTCATTTTTTTTACACAAAGTTTAATAAAAATGGTATTCTGAAATGATACCTTTTCGTACCTGCAATGTTTTTACCATATCAGGGTATCGTTACGATTTTTGTTGCCGGTATAAAAATATTTATTTCACTACTATACCGAAAATTTTCGAACACCACCGCCCCCGCCCCTCTCCCTCCCCCCAAAATATAGGTAAAACAGGTTGAATTAGCCGACACTCTTATTATTTTTTTTTTCGAAAAGCTTGCGACATCTTTTGAAAACGGCGGGCTCACGTTCTTTCCGGACTGATTCGGGAAGTAAATTTGCTCGCGCGGTTGCCTGTAGATAAAATGAATTATAGATTCGCTTCGTTGCTTTCGACCTTAAAGAATAACTGGTCCATGACTCGGTAACTTCGTAGTTCACCAAACTCCGGGCATTGTTAATTATGCATGAATGCGTGTATTATTTTTCCTGTATTCTCGTAATGAGGAAGCTATTGCAGTGTTAGTTTACGCTAAAGGAATGGATTTTCCGTATTTACGAAAATTCAACTTGAGCGGATTGCATTCCGCTGACTCGATCGCCGACTTTATCATAATTGTTTTAGTATCGCGTTTAATTGCGGGTATTTTCATATATATGAATACCGGTTTAATGGACGAGGGTATCAAGTCATGGGATAAGCATTTATGGACGTTTTGACGAACGACTAAACAAAGTTCGAACGCTCTAATTGTTCGGTCAAGCCTATAATTCGATCGACATAGGTATATTCATATGCAAGAACTGTAGCAAAACATACTCGTGCTCTCGCGTCGTAATATATTAAAATGTGTATGTTCTTGATTGTTACCTGGATCATAACTGATAAGGCACTGAAAAACCCACACGGGTGCCCGTAACAGCGTCACAAGAATAAGTGTAAATTTTTACGCCAAATGGTAAATGCGGTCAAATATCAAGATGTCCAAACAGCACACATTCAGATTAGCGTTCTCCTTTTTTTCCGGGGATCCGAATGATGTAGCGAAAAATTATGCGAAAAAAAATGTATTAAACTAACGAACTTTTTAAAGCGGAGCATATTCAAGGAACGTTATATTGACTTCTAGAAATTAAAGGCGAAACCTGGTAGCGACTTTGTAAGCGACAACACCTCCGAACCGCTTCATGATTCCTACCTCCACCTGTGCCATATAAAACTGCTTAACACGTCGGACTGGACGGGGTGTCCCTTTGATGGTCGTTGAACCTTTGCGTGCACATTTTCCCTCATGAATTCGAAAACTGTTCGTCGGTAGTCCGATTGATAATATGTCCATAGCATTGTCGGAACTCACATGACAATAACAGTATTGTCACACTCGGACGTAAAGTGATCGTCAACTACCACGTATGGCTATCAAATTGACGGGCAAGAATACGTACATGTGATGCACTTATCCCACGCATTTTACATGATGGTACCTTCTACTACATCTGTCTTATTGCTATCACGTATTACCTTGTCGAAACGATTACGACAAAGTGCCATGCAGAAGAACAAAAGTTGCGTGTCCGTCTCCCAACACTGTCGTGAAAAATGAGAAAAACGTTTATAGAAATTGCTGTGTGCAATGTACAGAGACAATGTAAATACAGATTCTATTATTGATTATTGCAAAACTGCTTTCTACGTACGACTTCGGCTAGTCTCCCCTGTAAGTTCCATTGACTTCCTGAACAAATTTTCCCGTGGAATAGTGTTGATTGATGATACTCTGAACAATCACTTGAGAAGTTGACGTCTCGTCTCGTCTGTTATATTCCAATATATAAGAAATCTTGAACATTCAACTAAAATGTCACAATTGCAACCAGAATCTAATATCGATCGAACCTTGAATGCGGACCACGTTTTACCACATGAAACATGCAATGTCAGGATCTTAAACTTTATACGCATGCCCTGTAACTTTTCAAGCCTTTTGCATCCCATCTATATTGATTCCGATTCTAATTAGCGACAAAAGGTGCGATAATCGAGTTCCATTTGGTTTGGTTTAGTTCGATTTTTTTTACGGTTCCATTAACGGGTCGAATATTACCGATATATTTGTCGAATGCAGAAATAAATAAATTCCTCCTTGAAGATGAGAAGCTTTTTTGATCAACCATATTATAGATTGAATAAGTTGTTAATGTCACTATTGGGCATCTGGCCGGAACAGTCCTTGTTTATGAGATGTCTATTACCTTTTCTTCATACACTCGTTATTAGTACCATTATAATTCCTGAGGTAGTTTTCGTTACCGATTTCGCGAGATAATAATAATAATAATAATAATATCGTCTTATCGCTAAATTGTTTAGATAATTCGGATACACAGCGTGTTCGATGATCCGAGCCATATTATTGAATGCCTGCCTCCACTTCTTGTGGCAGGCATCGTATTTACGAAATTATTGAACGGTAGCTTGAATGTCGGTAAGGTGAGCAATTTCAAATTGGCGTATCCGTAACAAACGTACATATGGAAAATATAGTTTGAGAAAGGCCGCCGATTTTTTGCTCTAAATGTTTGTGGTATTTTTCCAAGTGAGTACGTAACACATAATGCAAACGAGAGAAAAATTCGAAAATGTTCAACATTTAAACAAAATAGGTGCGATACAATTGTTTTTTCGAAACTGCGGTTTGTGGTTCATCGTAAAATTTGGGTGGAGATATAAAAAAAATGTAAACTGATTTTATGCGACGTCATTTAAATGGCAGACAAAATTGATAATTGATGTGACATCTAGCACGATAAAAATTGTAATTAATATCTCTCCGGGGGTATTTTTTCTCGATTGATTTTCCATTAATATATCAGTGTTGTTATCGAAAACATACGAAAATCGGCAAGATTTTTATCACCCCTTACACCAACAGGCGCGGGAATTGTTAGATCGAATGAAAGGGCATTGGATACGTTTCGGAAGCTCGCCGAACATCGAAATTCTCCATAAATACGGCAAACGCGGACGTTTTATAACAATATCATATACGAGTAAGGGAATCTTGGATATTGGGAAATGAATACAACTGTTGATGTATCTTCTAAACGGGTTGCAGTTTACATCTATGTATCCACGAGTTTTTATCTAATTCTGCCTGTATTACCGGCTTTATTGGATATTCTTATTCCTCTGAATGACTCAAGACCAAAAAAAGCTCTTTTCGAAGCCGAGTACGGTGTCGATGCAAATGATTATTTCTACGAGATACTCATTCATTCGTACGTAACTTCTGTGTCGGGCATTACGATGTTGGTTGCAGTTGACTCGACATTTTTTATGATCGTTGAACATGCTTGTGGACTCTTCGAAATGGTTGGGTTCGTAAAAAGACTTTGTCCATATTCATTACACGAATGTGTCGCGATGAAGGGTGTTAACAAATTTCTCTGCAGGACAAACATACGAACAATAAGCAAATCGGTCAATTGTTTCGTTACTGACGATCATGAAAAAATCTGCCATTGCATTGATATGCACAAAGAAGCATTGAAGTGCGTGCTTTGACTTGTGTACATATTTTTTATTTTTGTGTCTGGTATTCGCTGTAAGTCATTGCAGAAATATCTCTTTCGGTTGACAGCAGATTCGCCTACCTAATCGAATCGACTTATTCGGTTTCGTTCGTGTTGGTTATAGGCCTGAGTTTGGTTACGATGAGCATATCGATGGTACAGGTAATATACTTTTTAATCATTTAATTGGTGTTGGCATTTCTTTAGACATTGCTCTGTGTTGCTTTCTCCTGTATTGCTACAGAACATTAATGTACGAATTTTAGATTGTTCTCAATATGGGTACTGTAGATGATTTGGTCAGATATGGAATTTTTGTCACGGCTCAAATATGTCACATATTCTTCAATAGTGTACCCGGTCAAAAAATGATTAATTTCAGTCACCAAGTTCATGACTGTGCGTGAGTACCGAACCTTCGATTCGTTTAGTTTCGTATAGGCGTAATGATTACTTCGGTTTAACTTTCATTGCTTCAGTTACGAATGTGATTGGGCCGAATTTAATACGAGAAGCAAAAGACTTGTACTCATCATAATGATGAGAAGTCAGAAACCGTGCTTTCTTAGTGCCGGCAAAATCTATATTATGTCCATGGAAAATTACAGTTCGGTAAGCAATAGCATACGATAATTCAAACCATTCATCTTGATAATGATGAACAATACCAATTGAAGGTTATGCGGACCGCTGCGTCTTATTTTACTGTACTCACGTCGATGATTTGATCATTATGCACTCTCCAACAATTGGACCACATTCACCACTTTCAAGCCATGTGACTAACAGCGCTGTATCGGTGTTTACGGTTACGCATCGAATATTGTGCATAATGATATCAATTTACATGTATTTTAATTGTAACGGTATTAAGACACATACATATATTTAACACGTACATTGCAATGAACTTTTCACTGTAATTAAGGGAAACCGTCCATTAGCAATAATGTTGTGGGAAACTTTAAAAAAAAAACTTAATTTTTTTCGGAATAATTTTAAAGCTTTTGTCTAATTGTATAGACAATATCTATCATTATGTGAAATGAATTATTATGTTGCGTATAAATTTTCCAACTCATCACCAGCTCAGCCTGTATATTGGCGGCGGTGGAATTTATACATTCAGCAGGCAGAACAGAGTATCTTTTTCACAGTCGTTGAACCGTCGCGTGCACATATTCATTTGAAGATATCCAGCACCCTGAAGATTATTCTATTATAGCATTGTTAGAATAGGAATAATAGTTTTGTGACACTTGTACGTAAAGTGAGTTGAAAGCACCGCGCACGTCTAGGGAATTGGATGGTAAGTATACGTTCTACCCTTAGTGCCCGACTCGATTTGCATAGGAGTGACTTCTGCCGTGTCTGTTGCATGACACGGATCCATTATGTTATCGATGCTATTATGGAAAATTACTACACAAAAGAGAAAAACAGTTTCATTCAGATCTTCTCATACTCGCGAATCAAATTATCACAGAGCTTATGGAAATTTGCATCCCCAGTTGTTCTTAGACAATGCAAATGTGGATTCTTGTATTCGCTTTACAAAAGTGTCTTCCTTCTTCTCATTCAGTCGGTCTTCGTAATAAAGTGCCATCGACGTTCCGAACGAAGTTTACTGTAGTATAATAGTGTTTGTTGATCAGACTACGAAGCATCATTTGACAAGTTAATGTATCATGTTCTTATTTAAAAGTATACAAAGATTGAAACATTCGAGGAGAATCTTAAATTTACGACAGGAATCGAATATTGATCCGGCTCTCTCGAACATTTCGCTACATGAAACATGCAATGTCAGGATCACAAAGTTTATACGCATGCCCTGTAACTTTTCCAAGTCTTTTCCATCCCGCGCGTATCGAACCCGATACTAATTAACCGAGAAAGGTGCGATAAATGCGTCCCATATGGTATCACGCTCTCGATGCTTCGAAAGCTATCAATAGATTTGCCGAATGTAGAAACAAATTCATTTCGCCTTGAATATGACGAGCTTTTTTGATCAACCGTATTACAGATTAAATAAGCTCCTCATGTCACAAGTGGGCATGTGGCCGGAGCAACCCTTGTCTACGAGATGCCTAATATTTTCTCTTCATACACTCGTTCTCGGCTCCATGGTGGTTCTTGAGGTAGTATTCGTTAACGCTTTCGCGAGATAATAATAACCATTGTGATATCGTCTTATCGGTAATTTCTTTAGGTAATTCGTATGCACAACGTTTTTAATGACCCAAGCCATTTTATTGAATGCTTGCCGGTTTTTCTCGTGGACGCCATCGTATATACGAAATTACTCAACGGTTCCGTTAATATCGGTAAGGTAAGCAATTACAGATCCACGTTTCCAATTGAACGTGAATCGGATTGTATTGAAAAAAGTATCTATGGGTACACACACAATAAAAAAATTCCGTCAATTTTTTTTCTACATTTTTTTTTAAATGCCAGAATAATGCATAATTCAAGTGGCAGACAGAAATATCAAACTTATTCAAACTTGAAAATGTAAATAAAAAATCTAATATATCAAAGATTTGTTCAAAGCGATACCTGTAAATTCATCTTATGCAAATTTCAAGTGGAAATGTGAAAAAAAAATGTTGACACTATTTTATATCAGTTTTTATCGCATTTATGCGGCTTCGATTGTATGGTATTTAAATGTAAATGATAGGTACTTTTGTCCTTCTCCGTCATTATATTAACGTTGTGGTAAAAAGATACGAAATTGTTTTGCAATTATAGAATCGTACATTGTTGCATCGCATGAAAGATCATTGGGCGCGTTTGAGAACCTCGCCGAACATCGAAATTCTCCATAAATACGGCGAGAGGGGACGTTTCATCACAATTGCTTACACAAGTAAGCGAATCTCCGACATTTCATTTAGAATGCAATGTTTAATCTTTCTTCCGAACGGCTTGCAGTTTACATCTATGTATCGATGAGTCTCTATCTCGTCATGCCTCTTTGGCCGGTCATTCTCGATATTCTTATCCCCCTCAATGAGTCACGACCGAGGAGGGCTCTTTTCGAAGCTGAGTACGGTGTCGATGAAGACGATTATTTCTACGAGATACTCTTCCACTCATACATAACTACTGTGTCAGGCATTGCAATGTTAGTTGCAGCTGACTCAATGTTTTTTATGATCGTTGAACACGCTTGTGGACTCTTCGAAATGGTTGGGTTCGTAAACAGATTGTCACTTTATGGCTGTTGTGCAGAATTATATAAAGAAGCGGTTACATTTGTCAAAAAGGGCGAACATCCGGGCGATAAACCAACCCGTTGATCGTTTCGTTAATGAAGATCGCAAGAAAATCTGTAATTGCGTCGATATGCACAAAGAAGCATTAAGGTAGTGTGATAGATTGTTCATTTTAGCGCAATTTTTGTTGACCGCAAGATATTACAGAAAAGTTTGACTCTGTTAACTATAGATTCGCCAATCTGATAGAATCGACTTATTCGACTTCGTTTATATTCATTATAGCCCTAAGTTTGGTTACAATGAGTATATCGATGGTACAGGTAATCAGTATTCCACAAATTGAATCCGCTTGTGATTACAGACCGTTATTGTAGACTGGTATTGGATTTTAGATTGTTCTTAATGCCGGTACCTTAGAGGATACGATCAGATACGTAACTTTCGTATTGGCTCAAGTATGTCACATATTTTTCAATAGTATACCGGGCCAAAAGTTGATAAACTTCAGTCTACTAGTACACGATTCCGCGTGAGTGTTGACATTATTTGACATCATAATTCCGATGATTATTTTAATTGTATTCTTGTTGCTTCAGTTACGATTGTGATTGGATCGAATTCGATACGAGAAATCAAAAACTTATACTAATCCTAATGATGAGAAGCCAAAAACCGTGTCTTCTTAGTGCCGGCAAAATCTACATTCTTTCAATGGAAAGTTACAGTTCGGTGCGCATATCTATGGATATATATATGTGTCTATTCGGTAACTGTTATTATTTGTAATGTGTCAATCTGAAAAATAACTACTAATCTCAATGAAAGGTGATGCAGACCGCCGCGTCTTATTTCACTGTACTGACGTCGATGATTTGATCATTGTGTGCTCCCAATTTCTATAAAGCGATGCGTACGCATGAGTAATCTGGCATCTCAGGAATACATCTGTGCTTGCATTCGTTATGTATTGGATATTGTGCGTAAAGCAGTCTTTGTACATGTATTTAAATTGTAACGTTTTTAAGACAAATAAAATCATGTAATTCGCATTATGGTAAACTTTATTTTCACTACAAGAGACGATTCCAATATTTTCAACTGTTTTTCAAAGAAAACGTAACGTCCCTTTGGGAATAAAAAGTCGAGAAAGTTTTAATAGTTTTTTTTTTACACAACAGCAGCGATACTCATAAAATTTTATCATGAAATTATCGAAGGCTCCGCAGGCATCGCGAAATCTGCTTTCGTCTTCTTTTAATCGCACAAACAGCTTTATTAAGCAAGGGATTTGGAAAAGTATCCAATTCCTATGCCGAATAGCCACCACGACGACTTGTATTATCTTGAGAAAGTTCGCTGTCGCAATATTACAGATCCGTCGACAAGAGAGTAGACATCTTGTCAGGAATCAAAGTCATGGTCTCGCGTCCAATACGAAAACATCGACACACGAGAGCCACCCCGTAGAAGAAAGTGATTGCGGTTCACGGACGACCTCGCCGTATTCAATTACTCGACGGACGGTGCCCTATGCTCGTGTATATAAAACATCCAAACTATACATAGACCTGCACACTGTTAATCCAAGTTGTGTATATAACGATCTCTCGTATCTACTCTCGATCTCTTTACTTCGAGCGACAAACGCGTTGGACCACAGTCCGGATTCGTGCGGTCACATACTACTAGGCATTTTCACTAAATTTCTCTGCACACTGTCAAGTTTCACTTTTTTTGACTCTCGGGCTCGTCTCGAATTTCATACACATCTTGTTTTATGCTACTTATTTTCAACTCTGTCTCGTCTTTCTTTCCTATCTTTTAGCTTCTAGAGATACCGAGGTGAAAATTTCAATATAACGCCTCTAGACGACACAGCATTTACGATTGTATGTGTGTAAAACTGAACGCAAGATCATTATTATCATCTAACTAACTAACTGTGCAACCGAGGGCTCTAATAATTAACGCTAAATGGCTCATCACGGGCTCTTTGACGCGGAGCGTCGCTGGGTTAGGAGCGGTAGTGTAGCATCGAATGGAGCTCGCTTTCGCAAAGTCGTAAAAAAACTTGATTATTAATCACTTAGATTTGAACAGAGTGTTCTATCTCCGAGAAAAAAATGACGCACATTTATGAGCCTCGTTTGCGAAGCTTTCATTTTTCATGTTTTTTTTCTACGCGATACAATTTTTTTCGATCGAGAACAAAAAATTTGTCCCAATTTATTATTTTTTTCCAGTCTATGTAATATAACATTAATGAACGTTTCATATCGTTTTGTCGCTTATCGCTTTAACGCCGGCTATCAAATGCTTAATTTTTTATTTTGCAGACGTTATCGAGGAACAACGCGTTGAGCGAAAGAGGCGCGATAAGCTCAAACGTAAGTTGAGGGCTAATGGTTTTTTTCCGGTTAGGATAAAAAAAATTGATTGTGCTGCTCTGTGTGGTTCCGAATAATTTACTAACCAATTACAGCTGTTATTGACAAAGCGATTGCATCGTTACCTACAATAAAATATTAATATGCCACCTCGTTAAGGTGGAACATCAGCGGAAAATCAGGTGAACATCCTAAATAAAATGTTTATGATATTCACTCAACATGCCTTTTAAACGAACATTACCCGTTCATCATCGTAGAATTATCTCTACGAAACGACGGAAAATAATAATGACGTGTGACTCAACTCCATTAAATTCAAATGTATTAATTTCAAGTGCATTATTATCATTCTAGTAATTCTCCATCGATGAAAATAACAAAACCTAACCAGCGCATGGCTTTCAGGTATTTTTAGAGCGACTTTTACACACACACACACACACGATTCATAACTATTGTATGATGCTTGGTCGACTATACTTCGCGGAAGATCGTTGTATCTATCAATTAAAACTTATCAACGTAAAATTGAGCAGTGGATATGTTTGTGGTGCAACATTTCAATTCATACTGGAAGGATAGTCTAAAATAAGCAACATTTTAGTTATCTTCTTGTTTACCATCTGATAGAATTAATTAATCGACACGATCAATGTCAATGTTTTTTCAGCAATTTTACGAAACATCGTGCGAAATCTCCTCTTCGTTAAAATATCAAATATTCTCTATATGAAAATTACGACTGGAGTGATATAACTAATTAAATTCAAGTTATGTTTACCTTGATTCCTTGCGTGCTCTTGCCGATCAGCTATAGATCCAAACTCTTTATTTATAACTTTTTCTTTACGCTCGGAACCCTTGAATAGGACACTTATTTATGGGCGAAATTTTTGAATAATGTAAGGGCGCGAGGTTATAGATCGTTTTAATCGAGAAAACACACTGAAGCTGACGCTTTAGAATATAGAATATGTTACGATGGTTCCAACAAGACTACGTGGCACTACGAGGCTTTGAACCCTCGCTGGTGCAGGATTGGGTTATGCCCCCGTTGTTATTTACCGCGTGCCTGCCAATCTATGGGTCTCCACGAAAACGTGACACGCGGCAGGGTGTTCAAGTGTCCCGTGCGAACTGAAAGGTAGACGCGCGCACGCATGAACAATATACTCGAGTACGAGTGCGCACAGCCGGTGCGACCAACCAACAACCGCGTGTTCCTGTGTCACCTGCCACCTGGAAGTATCTCCATGATGACCGGTGGGGACTCGCTGGTTCGATGAGTCCCAACGTGGTTGGGGCTCTTATCGTTATTCTCGCTCGTCGAACCGAGAATTGCAATTGTCCCCTTTCAACGCCGCAGAATTTCGAACATATTATCTCCGCGTACAAAAAAATGTATCGTTGCATTCTTAATTAAAAGTAAAAAAATGTTAAATGAAATCTGAATAATATTCTGGTTTTTTTTCTCAAAATCTACAGGAGATAATAAAATGATTTTGGAAAAAAAAATCCGCTGCCGGCAGACCGAATTATCATTATTACTTATTTGAGCGTTTGATGATGTACTGTTCGATGGTAATCGTACATCTAACATCATAAAAAGAAGTCGGTTATTCAATTCAATAACGATAATGAGCCGTTAACGATCGTTGATTTGTTCTGTCATTTTTTTTACAACATGACGAATAGTTAACAGTACTAGTAACAGCACGAGAGAAGTAACAGCAGTAATCCGCGAGAGAAAGTCACGAGTAGTACGTATTTGTTAAAAAAAGAATATCGATAAAAAAAAACGTTATATCGTCAACTTCTTTTGACTGCTATCAACTTGAATAAATAATTTCGTTTCATCATTTTAGCTCCATCGTTTTTACTCGAGAGTGTCCGCAACAAAAAAAAAAAAAAAACAAATGTTCTTCGAGTGGCGATAGTTTTTTTATTTATTTCAACTGTATATTGACAATTTTTCCATAAGACTCTCAATGGATGTAGGTACCTAATCTACAATTGTGATTGTGATAATTTTTTCTGTTAGTAAAAAAATTATTTCATTACTTTCTATAAATTTCGAGCGGAAAAAATCAAAGATGTAATTCGGTTCTCGAATCGCCAGACAGATCCCTCCTTTAATCCAATTTTCATAATTTCATTACGAACGTCGTGTGTAAAGAACGTACCTTACGCCCGACAGTATTACAATTTCGACTGTCAAGTCAAGCGAAATTTTTACGCGAATTGTCGCTAAATTTAAAAATTTCAATCGACAACGTGACTCGTTATTTTTCACGCCCCACCTCATTCGCTTTTAACCTACCGCCACGCCATCGGTTATATTCGCCTTTGAAGCGCATTAATGAAGGAGCTTAAATATCATAATTACGTAGCGGGAAATTGTAGTGAAAAAGTAGTGTAGGCACTGCGGCTCGCAATTTCATTGTGTTTTATCTTCTTATTTATTTATTTTTTTTTCGATAATTAAATCATCCTACGTTGAACCTTCAGAATCTATAACCAGGAATGAAAGAGATAGAAAGGAAATTACGTAGACTTAGCCGCAATGAAATTCACTTTCGACGCCTCTAATTCAATTTTTATAAACCAAATGAAATATTCTATTAGATAAAAATCTTACTGCTGCACAGCGGCTGCAATTCACAGAAATTGCAACACGCGTGGGGTTTGGATGGACAAATTTCGGTGTAAATTTAATAACCCGAAGCGAGAACCACGCTCTACCAATTTGACAACGAAATTCCATGCGAAAATTGGATCGTAAAATATGAATTTTGTTGCCGATATGATTATGCTATATACTTGGCGCGATATTCTTCCGGTTTTCGCCTAAAGGCTCGTATACGAAAGTTCGTCCACAACCGGCCGATTGATGTTCATACATAGCCGAGTGCAATGGCTCTTCCGGTACAGAATCGCTATGGAACGTTATGGGCGGCCGGCACTGCCTCCGTTTGCAATATCAATAACAATCGATTACCCGTGACCACTCATTATTGCAGTTGGGAAACTCTCTGAGCGGTATATGAATGATTCTCCCGCAATGAAACTCATTGTTCCCTTAGACAACCTCGATTTTTGCTTTATACAACACTCTTCGGACTTTCCACTCACCAACGGCGCAAACGCATTGCGTCACTAGAGATGGAAGATTTCTATCGCTATCACGGATTGCTGCGTCGTGAAACCGAGGTGCAACGCTGGGCCGGTGTAGATGTGTCGAGTAAACTGCCGATAATCACATTTGCAATTTTTCGAATAATTTTTTTTTTAAACTGTCTATCGATTATCGAAACGTCTACATTGAAGCTTTCTTTTTCCGTATACGATTACTTTGATTACTGTGCCGTTTCCTTGAAGGAAAGATCGCCATATTTAGAAAAAATAATTAACATAAATACTATAAATACGAATGAAAAAAATAATATGTCGATGTAATTTCTATAATTTTTTAACGATTGTACTTTGTTACGTGATACAAAATCTTCAAGTTTGAAGGGTCAACCGGAAATTGTAAAGAATACCGCCATAATTCGTTCATTTACGACTGACTCTTTTACTGTTCACTTCAGAGAGTTAAATATTCTACAAACTTGGTAGTTTGCGGAATTCTGTGTAGGGGAGAGCCACTTGAAATAAATCGATAAATCGTTATTTTTCGTTAATAACTATTTTGATTTATAGTGGGACACAAGAAACCATGTCATTGCAATGATGGGCAACACCGCGACACAGGCATTAATGTAACCTAACTCTTCGAAGCATTGCAATTGTCAGTCATACTTGAGTATTGAATTATTCATGCGTTGCTCAAATCTACCGTACGTTTTAGGACAGTTTCATAAACAATTTTTTTTAATAAAATATAATTATTCATCAAAATTTTCACTTTCAAAATCGGTGCCCCACTACCTGCTTCTATGTACCCCACCGGTGGGGTACAATGAGCGATTTGTCAAATTATTTTCGTTCAAATCATTTGAATATATTCAATTTGTTTTCAGCAGCCATTGTCGCTATTTTGGATGACCAAACGCCTATAAGAACTGATTACAAATTTTATTTTTTAATTGTTATCCCCTGAAATATTCAATAATTCGTAAAAAAAAAAAAAAACTGGATCAATGTACCCCACCTTCTCCCACTCGCACGGTTTCATTGCATCTGAAATTTTTTTGTTTCGATGCCAGAATTGCTGTGTTCAAACCTCTCGGGGAAAAAGTGGCCCGAGAAAAAAAGGCAGATGAAAAATACGCTAAACACTCAGCCATTTGTCAAGTGTGACTGAAATGTTAACACGCGAGTAATTCCACGATGCGTTTCATGAAGTGGGATATTTAACACGAATCGTGCAAAAAACAAGAAAACTTCAGTTACTTTAATACCAAGGCGACTGGTCATAGCACTCAAATAACTTGCAATTAAAATAATAATGTTCATGCGTTTAGCAGCAAGAACAGTAATTTCAAACGAAAAGTGTGTAACGATGCAGCGTCAGGGTCGTTCGCAGAATAATCGTTTTAATCCGAAGCTGCGTCAGCCGTTCGTGAAATGATTTGTAATTCGCGAACAGATCGCGTGACGGTCCCGTTATTGGCCCGAGGATCGAGATCCATGGTTTTGAAACAGACGACTATTCGCTGTTACGTACATAGTATATGACTATTATAACAGCCCCGCCCACGGGGACGGATGCATCGTGTTCAAAACTCCCGAGAGTCGGGGAAAACTAATACCGCTAATGAATCGCTAACGACGAATGAATGGGGCTCGACGGACAGCGCGACTGCGAAATGAACTCTCGGCATGATACTCGTTAAAAAATGCAAATTGATATTTCAATCCCAATTGTTCTATGATTTGGCTATATTTGTGCATCGATTACAGAGTCATTCCAACATCTCGATAAACTCATCCGATGCAATTTAATATAAACGGCGCATTTACATAGCTTCTCGGAATCGGGCAACATAGAGGATTTTGATCTCATAGAAACGAAAATCGCTTTTGAAATTTGAAATAAAATTAGGTTACGATGTATAAATATAATAAAAATGCAAATTGAATTTTCAATGTGTCATCCGGTGGCAAATTTCATTATCTTTTTTAACATTTTTATTTCCTCTTCTGCTCAAATTTCAATGAAATAAAAAACAAGTTTTCCATAGATTGGCCGGTTCTTCTGTTGCGCCGGTTACACTATATGCCCATTATGGTACCTTCTCTCCCTTATTTATCATCTATTATATGCCGCATACTTTCAATTAGTTAATTAGATTATTTATGACTTGCGATCAATTTTTGCGAAAAAATGTATTATTTATCTTCTGTTTGTTTTGTATATATTGTTCTATCATCACTATCCGGGATGTAAATAGTAAATTGACATGCATTGTTGATTTAGCATAAAATTAGCCAGACTGAACAAGAAATTATTACTCAAATACTCAATTTTTAAAACTTGAGTGATATTTCGCTTTCTGTTACGTATATGACAAATAATCGAACAGGGCGTTGGAACGAAAAATATATATGTCTTACCCTTTGCGCGAACGATCGCCATCAGCGACATCCACGAATTCCATCGTCACTTGGCAATAAACTATTTTCACAGCGAACATCTCGCCACCCGTCCCTGGAGTGCCAGAAAGGTTTTTCGTGTTTACGACCCTGAGATATCTTTTTATTTTCTTTTTTCGTACTCTATCGTCCAGTCACTACGACGTTCGTTTCACCACTGCACAGGTGGAATGAACGCTGTTGTAGGACGAGTTGAGTATGACAGAATTGTATACCACGTTAAACCTATGCTCCGTGAACATTAAAGCATTGTTTCCCGGACACAGACGGTGGATACCGGATACACGCGGATTCCATAGCGATCTTTTTTTCAACGCTCTTTTCTCGCGCTTACGATAACGCCCGCGTTTTATACGCTTCTGTCATTAAAATTTCGCTACGATATAGGAATGTGTTCGACAGCGCAGGAACAATATAGACTTTTCGATTTGCCGCGAGTGCGTTTCATAAAACCTTCATAAAGTGATTATAATGAAGAATTCTGTCGTCATCGATGGAGATATCGAGTCGTCGGTCAGCTTGATCGAAAATATTCGAAAGGTGTATCTATGTATACGGACGAAATTCATGCGAACCGGAAGGCCCATGAGGGCATATCGAACGAGGTTCCGCGAGGGTGGTCCGTGCATTGAAGGGTGAACGCAGCCGGCGCGGCACTTACACTACAGTATTGTATTCCAGTTACGGTGTACGTTATACCGGCGCTCTCCTCCACTATCGATAACAATGTCGCCCTTATACGAGTATTTGGGACATTTCGAGCAAAATCTCAACTGACTTATTGCAACACATCTAGACATTTTTTTTCGCTTTATCAGGATACTCAACAATAAACAAGCAATGAAAAGTAACACCATCACACTCGACAGCTTGATAAATTTTTTTCTAACGACCTAATCAAAGTGAAAAAACGCCATATAAAGTTATAACCGCAATGTTAATTTTTCTTTTGTTGTTGTTTTTTTATACCAGTCGAGACTATGGCAACTCAACATCGAACATCCCATGTACCGTTTTCCGTTCCAAGTTCTCTGGGGGTACGAGTGTCACACCTTTGTCTTTATAGCGTCCAAGAACTTGGCCGTTTCGTAACGGCTCAACATTATAGAACGTTTCAGGGGAAGTCGCGTTAATTAAAATGATACCAAAATAGCGCAATATCTTTGTTAGTGACTAAATTAACAAGTCGACAGACTGGATTTACGAATATCCTGTCGTGTGAAACTAATTTTATGCGATATCGCAGGTTGCTGCTATTGAATGAGAATTTAACAGCAAATCACACGTGATGCCGCGTCCCATTATCATAGCGTTAATTAAAACTCTTTAGCACGTGGGTACGGCGTTCTTGATGGTTGAGCTACTTTCCTATGAATCAATATTCTTCAGCTGCATTACAATGAAATCGATATGCCAGCATGTGAGCAAAAATATTGGTGGAGCTGCCGTATCGATGCAGCAATTACTATCGAAAATACAAGAATAATAGTTTTAGCAATCTTAAATAATTTTAGGTCGTCCAAGACGCGAATGATTTTCTACATAATTACAATACATATTATTATATCATTTATTAGATGATTATAACAAATTCATAAGAAATCGTGTACCGAAAATCTCAGGATTCGATCAACATTCACTTTAAAAGCGGCCAAAATTTTCTCTTCGAAGGATGAATCTGATAATTGCCTATGAAATTTCTGAACGATATTCAAATAAAAACGCCACGCAGTGTGTGACGAAGTTTGCGTGTATATACATGAGGGAAACGCCATACCGTTTAGAACTGCCGGTCCGTGTGTTGTTAATGTGGCTGGTAGGCATGCAAGAACGGTGAGGGGACCGTTGGTAGCGGTGTACAGTTTACTTTACAACATACGTACAACACGGATGTCCGGTGTTCCGCTACCCCGACGGTTTCCCGTCCTTTTCCCCGCTCTATGTTTCTCACTATAGTTACGGTTTATACTATGCCGCTGTCGGGGAATCGAATTTCCATCCCCATTGCCTCGCTCTGTAATGTACATTTCTTGATGGTCTCATTAATGATTATTGACAACACAGTTAGATAGAGGAGAATAACGATCAGCTTTCCAATCGAAATTACAGCTACATATTGATTTTCTCCTATTCTACTCGGGGATGTTCGTTTACCAGTAGCTAATTACGTTTTTAACTCCCGACTGCCCCGGGAAAAAAAGAAGGAAACTATGCGTTTCACTGAGAACTTATGATTTTTACGGGGTTCGTTGTCATGCATGCCAGCAGAAACAGATTAAGATGATTTAAAGAAATTTGGTGTAACAGTTTCATGCAGTCTGGAATATGTTTTCGACGATAAATCATTAACATTGCGGAAATCATAAGTAATGAAGTAAATGAACTTTGAAAATAAAATAAGCCGAAAACTATTCAGATATATCGAATTGTCAGCCCTATTTTTTTCTCATCAGTTCGACTATTTTTTTCGTCAATAATCATAAACGATTAAATTTTTCTTTCGAAATTAATTTTTTTCGATATTATCCACGGGTGAATTTCAAATCTATTTATTCGAGGGACATTTATTTACTTTTTTTATTCTACATATACTTTTATATGACATGAAAATTAACGCAAACGATACTTTATACACCGTAACGATGGATTACAAATAGTTATAATTTTCCAATTAAATGAAACATAAATATTCAAAAAGAAAAATAAATAGAAAAACAATTCGTCGCATGCATGACATTCTAAAAAGAATGAAATAAAAATAATTTTATTATATTATTTTAATAAAATTATTTTTATTATAATTGAAATATTAAATAATAATATTATTAATATTATCACATTATTATTATTATTTATTTTTAAATACACAAGAATTAAAATTAAATGCACAAGAACAACGTTTGTTTTTCTAATTTTACACGCATAAAGTGTGAGAGTTGCCTTGAAAAGTCACAAATTGGGCCTTTTACCTTACTGAATATTTTAGGGAGAAATATTAAGGGGGTCTTGTAATATCAGGTCAAAGAACGTATTTTATTGACTTTTGGCGGTAAAAAAAATCGTATTAAAAAATGCATAGGATTAATTGTTCGTACCAAAGCCCCGATGATCTGAAGAAAGTTTCCTCGTCCGCGTATAACATTGCATGCAACAAGTTACATTTCTTAAACTTTTTCTATTTGAAAACAAAAAAAAAACATTTCTCCTACACGATTAGAATGTTACTATGATTATTATGATTGTCGTATGTTTGCAAATACTGCGTGTGCTGCAGAAGCGGGATTACTCCTTCGGGGAGCATCCGTTGCCAAAGTTTCGCCGCGTTAAACCAACAAAGCCGCATTCAGGCTCTGTCCATGACTAGTGAAAGGCTCTCAAAGCTCTCGAAGCTCTCGACGCCCCTCCACATTCATCTCGTACCAGCTATGGTCTATTAGTCGATGTGGTT
Source organism: Cryptus viduatorius (assembly GCA_964006125.1). Classification (NCBI taxonomy): domain Eukaryota; kingdom Metazoa; phylum Arthropoda; class Insecta; order Hymenoptera; family Ichneumonidae; genus Cryptus; species Cryptus viduatorius. The sequence continues at coordinate 13,176,230 of OZ023228.1, forward strand.
CTCGTCGATCGGAATGAAGATAGACTGTTTTATCCGATTGAAGGGGATACACAAGCTCCGGATCATACATGAACCTCGCATATTCCAAAGGATGTTATCCCGGCCCCAATCATTGAACGGATTCTACGAGTGTTAGTCTCTTGGAGGCTATCCTCGCATAGACGTGCAGAAAACTTTATAGCAAAACCATAGATATTTTTTCTTCATGTAATCTATACAGATATAAATGTGAAATCTGAAATCATTGAACGCAAGTTGAGTTGCTAATTACATATGCGGGACTTTCATCCATCGAAAAAAAACCTTTGTACACCCCACGCCCGTATAGCAATAGTAACATAATGAGTATGTGCGAGACTACTCGCACGGTAGAAGTGGACTAGTCAGCAACCGGCGCACTATGATATACACATCAAACAACTCTTCACGTAAGTTGAGCAACTGGATCACGTCCACGTACTAATAAGCGTCGCTTGACCGTTGAAACAGCTCGCCAATTAGCGGATCTCGTTCATTATATCGAGCATAAAAGAAGCAGAAGATCGCCCGCTCGCGGTGAGTATCTGCGAGAGCGGATCATCACTTTTAAACAATCTTCAAAGTATTCGCGATATATATGAAAGCGTTTGCGCCTCTCTCGAACGCATTTCTTGTGAATTTTTTTTATGAAATTTTTTTTGTTTTACCTTATCATCAAAGCATATGTATGACACGATTTGTCACAAGATGGCAGATATATCCCCAACGACCGCTCGGTTATTTGTTTCTACGTATTTCATTGCGCGTGTGCAATCGATTTTCTTTGTTGCTGTATTGTTATTGTCAATGCATTTTTCATGGTTGCATTTGCCTTAATACTTACACAGTTCCTCTCTTTACTCGGAGAATCGATTGCTAAAATGAATCGAATTGCACATTGCCGATGGCGAAGAAATTTCTTGGTCGATTGAAAGAAATTTCTCTCACAATGATTGAACAGAACATTCAGCCTGGCGAACTGTTCACTCAATTAATTAAATAGTTTTTTCAATCAGCAAACTAACTTGTATCATCAAGACTATTTCAATTAATCCAAGTTTTTTTGAAAATGGAGAAAAAAATGTACCGAGTTTGAGAGAAATTTAATCGGCATGAAAATAACGTTTATAAGATGAAAATAATAAATATAGTCCATTTTGACGTAATGAAAGTAAGGAAGAATGTTTGTCCATATTCGTCACCTCTCATCGTAGCCGTTTCTGAAATACTTAATCTCGCAGCTACCAATACATCTCATTGTGCAAAACTTGGAAACGAGCCTTGAAAACTCTTCTTGCAGCTCATTTTTCATAGTTCGCGCTTATTTCGAGGCTCGAGTTTTACTTGAAGCCAAGGAAACTTGGAAATTTCCTCGTTTTTTTAGGGATGCCAAGTGTGGGGATGGGCCCAAATCTCGAAGAGATATGTACATTTATCTGCGGTCGAATTCATAGCTGCATTCGCCGCATTCGAATTTTCTCAAGAGCATGCAATTTTCGTGTAAACGTTTGTTATTTGTTTCACAATTGTTCGGAAATAAATTAGCCGCCAGAGATTAAAGCAAATCGACTCAACAGCGCGGTCGATTGAACTCACCTTTGGCCTTGTTGACGCTGCCGCTCCTGCATCCACAACGCATCTCCGAGGTTGTGAGCACTGCTCTGTACACCGCCCATCTTTCACGATTCAAGTCTTTATCCTCCGAGGAACCTTAAATATAATTGCAATTCATGGTTCTTTACAGAATGAAATATGAGACAGTTTGGTACGATAAGAGATAAAGCGACTTTGATTCAACTCGTTAGACGAGTTCGCGATCTAACAACAAATAATAGCTAACTAGTTCACTAGTTTACGTAATTTGCTAAGAAATTAGTCATCGATTCTAACGGAGCATACTTTATAGTATAAAATAGCATAACTTGTTTCATTTGTCGAATACCTAGTGGGCGAAAAGCGTTCATAAAGCTTATCATACAAGAAAAAAATTATTTATTTATGCTATAAAATAATATAACTGTTTTTTTTGTTTAAATAGCAATTCACGAATACATATTTCAATTGTTATACTTTTTCATTTTTATAATAGTCTCGTACTGACTAAATTTGCGGTAATAACTTTTCCAACGCGTTTTTCGGATCGTATTTTTTTTACATAAATTCTCGGTATACAGATACTTTTAAGATAATTATAGACAAAACTAGTCGACCGATAAATACGAATTCGAGTAAATTCCTGTCATGCAGCTTTGTACATAGCTATAGCTGTTCGCCCCATTGCCTGCCTGTTCATGTGTGTAAGGTCAGCGATCGCGTGGCAGTTGCTGTATCTACCGCCAGATGGCTTCGATTCTCGCGAACGAAAAGTCATCGTGATGCCGATATAAACAGCGATACGAGTACGTGACAGCTCATATTGCGAATTAAGAGTTATTCTTACGTTAACTTTTTCCAGAAAGGATCTTAACCGTTCGGTTTTGATCCAAAAAGATAATATAACAATAATAAATTTCTAGTCGTTTAGCATTGGAAATTCCGAACAGACATCGAAGCTTTTGCCAGTGTCGAATAAACTCAATTACGTGTTCGAACTTTCAACGTCTATTGCATTTGAATTGGGAATAGACGTGGGTGATTAATCAGAAAATTTAATTAACATCCCTTCAACGTACCTAAATCGTTCCCGAGGCCTCGTGCGCCCTCCTTCGTTAAATAGAACAATCCAACTGCATTCTCTTCACCACCTTCTCGTCTGCGGCACCACGAAATTTCACACTTTCGGTGGGACACAGGCGACGGCACACATGTTATCCAAAGTTACGGGATATTCAACGAGACAGGACACAGCCAACACTGGCGATAAGGGAATGGAATGGACGTATGAAACGTGACGCGAATAATTGTTCGCGAGATCGAAGAAGCCGCGACGACTGGAAAAAGATATTACTGACGTTCCAGCATGCTTCACGGCAAATACTACGTACTTATTAATTGTTCACGAACTCACGGTGAACTGGCGGGTGGACTGCTGATAGCCGCAAGAGAGTTTACGCAAAAGCGGCGAAGTAGGGAGGCAACTATTACACTCTTCCACTGTGTGCTTCCTTGCCACTTCCACTATGCACAACCATTATAATACTCTTTACGTACGAGTCTTGCTGTGCCGGGCACGAGTTCTAATTAACAGGCTCACTGCAGCCCAAAGTGCTGCGAGCCCCCTACCATTAAATATTTCGTGTAATCTCATTAATTAATTCTTCAGCTACTTTTTTTTCACACACAAATAACATTATAAATTCTCTGCATTTTATAGTGTTTATTGATTTTCCACAAGGATTTTTCGTAAATTTGCAAAAAACAATTTAACATTTTTTTATTTATTATTTTCGTGAGTCTCCTCACATAAAAATATTTCAGTTTCATATATCGCATTGCAGCAGTTGTAGTAAGTACTTGCGCAATTTTTCATTCCTCGATTATGAAGGATAACAAGGTTGTAGTTTCGAGTTTCAAATCATGAGACGTCTATCTGGCACTTGAAAAATTGAGACAATGTTTGTTTTTCAATGACTACCAAGCAATGAAATGATTTTTGGTTTACGCAAAGGTATATTTATTAATTTTCGGTACATTTATTTAGGTATTTAGGTACATTTATTAAAGATCACATAAAAAATTAGCTCTATTAAAATCGAATTATGCCTATGGAATAATTTCACAGAAATTCATTTATCGAATTCAAGAGTGTGACAAAGTATTAAAATTCTTGTTGTAATTTAATGCACTTGGACTGATTTTTTCGAGATTTTTTTTATCAACTGTTTTGGATTAGATTGGATATTAATGGATTCTCAATTATTACGTGATTTATATTATATTATAGATTATAAGCATACGAAGAAATAATTTTATAATTTCTGTAATTAAATGAACAAATATAACGAAATTAATAAAATAATTTGCTGTTGACATTCGTACAACTTGGCGCTATGACAATAGTAACTTTGGTCGAAAGACTCTCATATCGCCGATGAGCATTCTCGCGGTTCCGTTCTGCTTCCCCCGTAAAGAAGATTCCCGTGGCTCGTTGTGTCCGTTGTGATCGTTGGATTCCGTTCTCCACACTCTGATACTTTCCTCATATCAACGGCTTTTAACCAGGTTATACGGACTACGTTCTCTCGAACGCACGCGATTATCGCGCAAACCGCTTCGCGGAAACGGTGCATGTTTCCCACCCATGACTTTTTGCATCCTACCATTATTCATCGTTCAACGGAGGATCGCGCCACCAATTAATGAATTAACACATCTGATGAAATATTGTGTTCTTATTTTTTTTTTTTTCGTTTCTTTTCAAGACGTCATCATAGAGTATCATCGAGGTTTGCCGAGGATCACTGTACCATTGCCATCGAGAAAAGAAAAATGCGTTTTCACGCTCAAACCAATTACGAATACCGTCGCTGATTTCATCGATATGATGAAGATGGAGGATCGTGGAATAGACAGGGCGATCGTAACGTCGATAGGTAAGCTCTCCTGAATAATATAATTTACGAGACTTTTGCGCCACGTTTTTTTTTATGGATCGCACCGCCAATCAATTTAACGTACGATTTTTTAGACGGCACTAGGATAGGCGGCGGAAATACGATAGAATCTCTGCTGGAGGCGGACTTTAAGTTGGTGATAAACGATGTGACATATGACGTTTCGCCACCGAATCAGGAAGCCTATTCTTCGGTAAGGTTGATAAAAAATAAAACTACCGTCTTCTCTCAATATCCCATTCCATCGACCTGACAGTAGAAAAACCAAGTCGAATGTTGGACTTTTTCTCTTCTCAAAAGCTATGGGAGGTAATGAACATTTCTTTTTACTGAAATTAAAAAAAAAAATGTTTAATGCACATTGAAAAAAAAATATATATGGCTGCCGGATAAGTTTTTTTTTCACTGTGTTATTTTCCAGTGGTAAAATAGTATCGATTAAAATCGAAAGTATCGAAATAAAACGTGTTATTTAAGTTAATAACAGTGACGAGCCGTTGGCGATGTTACTTTTTTTTTTAAACCATTCTCAGTTTTTAATAATTACGAAAAAATATTGACATTCTCTTACGGTTTCTTATGCTCCAGTTTCAATTGGCTGTCATTCTGTAAAAAAAAAAAAAATGATTACGAAGAAGCGATCATTAATTATTTCTCAATGTTTTAACTCAAATAATCCGTTTCGTGCTTTATTTTGGATGCATTGATTTTACTATAGAAAAAAATGTTGCTTTTTTTTAAGACTCTCATACCTTTATGTTTAGTAATAAATACCTTTTAGCAAAAAAAAAGTACTCTTTTACCTCCATTAGTTTTTCAGAAAGAAAATGTAGAACTTTACTCGTATTTAGAAGCATCGAATACACGTACCTCCCTAACAATATTTCGTTATGTGCCACCTCGGCGAAGTAATTTCTCTTTTTCATACTATGAAAAATGTCTATAATTATTTGGCACATTTTGTCGCCTAAATGCGATAAAACTTTATGTATGACGTTCACTACAATTCATCGTATATCAACAGCAAGACATCGAGAAGCTATCGGACGTGAAGGCCGTTGTAGGTCAGCTGTACGAAACTCTGAATTGCCAAGAATACAACTCCGTCCTCGAACGCGAAGTGATGGCGCAATTGGAACAAGTCATGCTGGAACTGGAGCCGTTGGAACTTGTAAAGCAACAGTCGATAAAATAAAAAAAATAAACCGTATATATGAATAACGGCTCGTGAAAATATTAATCGAATCGGTATTTATTCATAATCAGAAACGTCAAGAATTGGAGATGTCGGCGGAAAGGAGAGCGAGTATTCAACCGTGGCTCGGTTTAGTCGCAATGGCTGTTCAATTCGGTATTTTGGCGAGATTGACATGGTGGGAGTATTCGTGGGATATCATGGAACCCGTGACGTACTTCGTCACATATGGTACCGGAATGCTCTGCTATATCTACTTTATATTGACAAGACAAGTGAGTTATCCAATGTTATACTTCGGAAGTCGATCGTAATCGATTCAGGAACAACTGTATCTTCAGTTTTCCTTGAGAAGGGTCAATTGTTATCCTCCCAGTTGAAAGTAATATTTCAAGCGAATTTCAATTACTTTCCAATGTGATAAAAGTCATTTAAAAAACCAAACATAGAGAACGTACTGAGAACATTAATTGTGCATAATAAAAATTCCAACAAGTCATTAACTAATTAGTGAAAAAAATTGTCCAACGAATAATCCAGAAACTAATTTTTTTTGCAGAAATTGATCCATGCATTTTTCTGAATACATGCTATTTTTTATCGAGTTTTTTCAATTTGCTTTTTATGTATGAAAAGTCGCGAATTTTGGATACAACTTGGAAAGAACACTGAATCGGAATCGATCGAACATATTCGCAAATATCGATGAGATGGTTTTCCAAAAACAGGCTTTTCAAAAATTAGAATGAATTCTAAAAAAAATCATACGTATTTGGATGAATTAACGAATAAACATTCTCTAAAAGAAAAATTAGGCTACGAGATAAAACATGACGCTACCGAACGCTCGCACGTGACTTATGGACGGGACTGTACCTGCCAGCCGATGCTTCGCGCGGTAGCCCAGTGAGCTCGGTAGCGACGTAAGCGCCAGCCTCTGTACAGCGATTCGACAAACAAATGTCTGCAACTTCCCAACGACTTGTTAACATTTTTTCTAAATTTATGTGAAGGCTCTATATGTTCATATACATCAATTACACGATCAACTGTTACGATGATGATCTCTAATTGCTTATTACCAAAAAAAATTGTGTTATTATACGAGCGGCGAAAAATATCGACGAAACATCAATACTCATAACCGCAGCGTAATTTTAATTTGCAGAAATATTCTGTAAGTCTAGCCGATTAGAATGACGTATGATTCATTCCGGTAACGGTTTGTTTTCATATTAAAAAAAAATCTTAAACTTTTTTCGTATCGCGCGTGGGCGGAAGACACGTGTCATATGTAAAGACACGCACACAGCCACTCGGCGATTCAGAGAAAGATTCTACACGTCATTGTGAATACAACGAGTCCGAGTCTGATTTCATGGTAAGGAACAATGTTTTCTTGCCGCGCGTCCCCAGCTTCGACCCGGGCTCGTTGTATCTGTAAGAACGTATAGAATGTTTCTCTGTACGAAAACGGTGTACGGAGACTAGCGCTTACGCCGCTACCGAATTCCGTGAGCTGTCGCGCCAAGCTTCGGCTAGCGGGTACAGTCCCGTCTATAAACCACGTGCGCGCGTTCGGTAGCTTCAGCGTCATAGATAATTCGTTAAACAATTTTTTCGTTTAACTAATTTGTTAACTTGTTAAAATTATTATTATTATGCAGAATGAATGTTCTTAGTATCTTCCATATATTTTATTTTCTGCAGATTTTGTCCTATCGGGAAGATTTCGAAATTCTCTCCGAATCTCACTAGTAGCTATAAACGTAACGTTGCGTCTTCCTTAAACCGGCGCGACAAGTGTCGATCTCGGCACCTTTACAGTGTTTCGCCTTGATAAAAAGAATGGAAGAAAATGTTGGAAAGATACTACATCTTTTCCATTATGAAAATAATCATTTTTGTTGCGTTGATTCGTCTATTAATCAAGATACATATAAATCGCTTGCGAATCGGGAACGCGAGCTTGTTGCAGGTGATTTGCTCGTTCAACTTTTGTACTGATAAAAAAATTATTCACTGCAGAGATTCGTATCAATTATAAATTTGGCATTGTTGAAGTAAAACGACAGTAGGAGAAAATCAAGTAAATTAAAAACAGACAAATTAATCGAGCGGAGAAACATCGTGTCTGAACGTGTAGTGAGCGCCTGCAAAAATTACGTTTTTTTTTTTATCCCGCATTGAGAAATTACGAATTTTCCGTCACAACACGACCGTTCTACTGAGTTTTTTTGCTTCAATTCAGTCTCATAAAGTAAACTACAAGAAGAGTTGGAAAGATGTAATTAATACGGTTTCTTGCGGTCTTTGAATGTATACTCGTATTTTTTTGGAACTTCTATAGTGTTATAACCGTTCGGTACCGTTTAACAGCCGTAACAGACACAGGTTGCCTGCGGAGGATTTAGCAGCCTCTTTATGATTGTCCAATTTGCATTCGATCGAAATCGACAAGATTATTCGGCGGGCGTACAGTTAACATTTTACCTTCGATCCTCTTGTTGCGAATTGTCGCATGACTCGCAAACCTAATCATAACAATGTGATGTACCGACCGAGTCTCCATTCGATAGCTAGAGATTAATGTTTTAATCAATTTATTTCAAAGATATTCGATTCTCGTGTCCGAACGGATGACGATGCTTATAACTTGGATTCGAGGTAAAATGTTCGTCGCCTCTGAATAGCAAATTAATGGGTGTATAAAGCTTCTGTATGTAAATATAGAGTTTCTGTCGATACTCCCGAGCACGCATTCTAGTTAACGTGAAATTTTTGAGCTATAAACACGGTTAACTAACGAGCGCTCTTTCAGGAATACATGCTGCCCGACGTGCTGAACAGGCGATACCTCGTAGTCCTTCACAAGAGAGCGAAGAAACTGGGACTCGATTTAAATCACTACAACGCCCTGAAAGAACAGGCCTACGAACTGGAGACGACACTGAAGATCATACGCGGTCCTCTGTGGAAGCATAAAAATCAAATCGAGGAAAAACGCCGGGAAAGATCGAGATCGAGCTCCAGCAGCAGCAGCTCATCGAGATCGCCGAGTTCCTCGCCTAGTCCCAGCCCGCCTCCTAGTCCCAAGCGAACCGTTCACACGTGAATCGTGAAATGCGTCTAAGAATAATCAATAAATTAGCGTAAAAAAAAAAAAAAAACAAACAATACGTGAATCTCCAATGGCACTTGACAACCTGATTATATATGCGTCGGGATATGATGATCGCATGAATTTCGTGTCGAAAGTATAATACATCGAAGAGATAATTATTATAAATGTATATGCGATGGACGTGATAGCGATATCGCAGTTACGCCTGCAAACCGATTCAGCAATCATAGAATCGGTGAAGAGCTCGGCTGGCAAGAAAATTTAACAAAATTGTTACTTTATTTGAAGTGTCTAATTATATATGAATTTTGACCATGGTGAACAGTATATGATCACGTATGAATGTTTCGAAGAGTAAATGTTACGATTATTCATGCGTGACACCCCTCAACTCCATTTTCAAAGGTTTTTCGCTAAATATTCTTCCGATTCATCGAAATAATCGTAAAAGCTGTCTTTCAATTTTCGAGGTCAAGATTCACATATAAAAATATATCACGACTGATATCATGAGATCGTAATTGCTGTATACAAACGTGAAGACTTGCGCCGGTTTCATTGTAATGACATGATATTTATCATTAATTCAATGGTAAATAGGCTCATCATTCGAGAGGTTCGGCGCTTTCAGACCGAAGGGTGTGATTCTTTTTTTATAGATGAAAGAAAATTGTATAGCTAATCCCATGCGATTGTTTGTTGCGTTCTGCTCGTTTACAAAAAATTTCGAGATCGTAATACTGAAGATTGTAGGGGATGCGTAATTTTTTTTCAATCAAAAATATGAAAAATCTGATACAAAGAAAAAATGGAGTTTCTTTCACATGTTCTTACATTCGAATCTGGGAATTTTTTTACACGATCCGGCCATCGATGCGCACAATAAATCGCTCGAGATTTTCATAAGGTTGTTTTTACTGATGAGAAAAAATAAAACACGTTCTTTTTTTACCTCAAGTTACCGAAACCCTCGATAATGCTTAACGCAGCCGTATCGGTTTTGTGGCATTAAGGGTACACCGATTTATTGAAACTTTAAGTTGAGATTTTAATCGATCATCGAATTCATCATCGTTAAATATATTGCTCACAGGAAGTAACGATAACTTAGATCAATTGCGGTAGGTTACTATAGCGCGCGTGGTCGAAGGTACGATACGATTGTTTGGTAAAAGAAAATCGGGCCAATACTTTAAAGTCAAACGTTTCAGTTGTGGCTTCGCTCAAGGCTCGTGTTGAATTTTTTTTTATTCAAACCGGAGCCACAGAAATCCTCCCGTATAGATCGATCTACTTGTACCAATGCCATGGCCACTCTAGTCGACCATAATCAACTATTAAGCATAACAACGTATAGACCTCATCTCATATTTCATGTTTGACGGAACATACACGCAATCAACGAAACTCGTCGAGTTTCCCTTTGCTTCATCGCTCAACTATAACGTTCGAACCTTCGGCCAAAATGGCATATGTAGACACCGCTGATATCCAGAGTTGGATATTACGTTTTCTTCGCCATTTACCAAGTATATTCGTTATTTGTACAATTTTAGATTTTTCTTTATTATCTTGTGACTAATTCTTGAATTATTAAGAGTTTCACCATCGTTTTCAGTTTGTGATAAGGATTTTTGTTAATTTTATGTTTATTGCGTTACGGATGGATTACTCAAACTGTTCGAATTGTGACTATTATGCGAATTAACGAATAACACCAATTACGTATAAATTATCGCATAATGTCCAAACTATTTCTGATAACAGCACATCGTCCCGAATAAGCAAACAAAAGAGCGTACTTAAGGTATCAAGAGAGTTCTTTTATTTTAAACACCTTCGACATCAATGTAATGCCAATCGTGCCAATGTCTAAAATTACATCCGGACATTGATGTCTATCGTTATTTTGCGAGAAAGAAGCATAATAAACGATATGTTTTATTTATTTATCCCATTATTTATTTAATACCTACGACTTTGTCTATATTGCAGTGTGTTTTTAATTTTTTATTTAAATTCATTCAAAAATCGGTTACTATACTCGCGTATAAACGACTCATTAATCTTAGCGACGTAATCGAAAAGGAAACAATTGTTTTTTTATTTCGACGATTTTTCATAAATGTAGAAAAACACGCTTATGAAGCGATCGACACTAAATAAATTTTGGGAAAAGATAAAGAAATTTTTTTTGAGTAACGATTGGTCACCCGAATCACACACATCGGCCGCTCATGTTTGCAATCAAAACGCCACTTGTTACCACTCACTGCTGCATCACTATTGTAACTATTATGTATTAAAAAAAAAAAAGAAAAACTTTCTTCCACGAAACATTGATAAGGGTATTTAATCGTTAACGAATAGATCACTTTTCAAAGTAGGTTCCTCATACCACACTTTATCGCGCTTTGTAAGGGACTTGTATCGTGTCTTATCCGTCCGCCACGTAATCTGCAAAGCTCGGCGAGCGGTGCACTTGCTATTATCATACGATAATCTGATCGTCTAATATTCCTCGCACGAATGAACAAAAAATATATATATTAGTAACGAACACTTCTAAAGTACTCCCATTTTACGATTTGCATCGCCAATTCGTCGCATCATCGAACACATGTCCCATGCGGATTCTTCTAGAATCGTTAGCAAAGCTATGATTCTTACTAAACACGCATTCTTGCGTTTTTTGCACTATAAGAGGACAAATCGTCGTCTTTAAATTTTTATAAAAATATTCGCGCCTCGCTACTTAAGCGTAATCTATCCACTGTTAGAATTGATGGAAACTTAGTGCGAGTAGTCTATGTTAGACACTGTCTGATTGAGCATCGCAAAATTCTGCACTATCGAAATAAATTTTAGTCGATACTCTCGTAATACAAGCCGGAAAGTAAATTTATCGAAGCATTCAGCGACTACTTTTTTTTTTCATCATCCCTTTTGTCACCTATTCATTTTTAATGAGAAGCTATCGAACGTTTTGTGTGTTTGCGAGTGATTTATATATCTTCATTTTATTTGTTATATTCAATTTTTTAAATGGTTTTCAAGGATGTAACCTACTTGATTATTACTTAGGAAATAATACTCCTGAAAATCACCGCTATAAGTTTATTCATCGTTATTATTTATAGCAAAAAACCGAGTGATATTTTCAATATTTGACAAATGTGTGTACAATTTTATAAATAATGTTGCGAAATATCGTCTAATATTTTTGTCACCGTTAAGTGTTACGTGCTATTTTTGAGAGCACTACTGAGAGATAATGAAAAAAACAAAAAAAAGGATACGAGTTCGCGCGTTCCGGTGCCAATCCTTATATAATTATCGTTCTCTTGCGCACAATTAATGGAATTGTTTATTTTATTGAGACGGGAAGTAAAATAAACAAAAAAAATTATTGAAGGGCACGGAAAAAAATGGAGGTGTCGGATGTTATTCGCGGATATAAATATGAAAATAAAGCAAAAAAAAACAAAAGCTTCCACGAAAGTTCCGACCCGCGCCATAACGATATACCTATTATGGATTCTTCCTATAAAATTATTATTTTTTACAATTGTCGAAAAATGGTGTAAATATAGGTATTTGTGTATTATACATTACCCATTTTATTTTTCTCGAATGATGTTTGTCATCGCGTTGTTCCTCCGAGCTTCTTAACGTATGCCTAATTATTAATGTTAATTAGATAATCGAACTATTGTTACTTAAAACCGTTGTATATACGTAATTGCGACGATAAGGAGTTTTGGATGTACGGAACGTCTGCGAAGTATGTTTAATTATCGTTTAATTGTAATATTAAATGGCGAAAATGTGTTTATCCTCATTAATCGTGTCAACGATACATCGACACGAAGATCGGAATAAAATCGTCGGTTCATCATCTCTTTATCTGTCTAAATAACAGCGACCGAATGAAAATTTACCACGAGTTCTTACTGTTCAAGTTGACGTCGAACAACGGGGGTGAATAAGAAAATTATTCTTAATTACTTCGGCCTCGGATTCAAAATCATTTTCTGTACATACATTATTTCAAATAAATCTATAAGTATTTATGCAACTCCTCTGTTATGTAATTAAAAGAAAAGTCGATTAAAAATTGTTTCAACATTGATGTATTGAAATCGATTCGTCGGACTGACCAAGTTGCAATGAAAGTGTTGCACCAAATATAAATTTTATGATCCAACGAATTATTGATTGCCAATGGAGTCAGAAATGACCGGTGGTGAATGCTAATGAGCAAAAAAATAATAATTGAAAACTGCGTAGACGTCAGTCTCAAGAAACAGTACGGTATAGAAAGTCATTTGTTGATTACGACACTCTGTACTTTGTTTGTTACTTCACACATCTTTTGCAAACAACTCTCATCGCTAATGTCGCATAGAATGCTGTTTTTAAAATATATTTCGGTAACTTTTTACGATTTTTCCCGCAGACATTTTCCGTTCCATAGCCAAGCAGCATGCAAAGAAATGTCAAGCGAAACAGAATCCTCTTTTTTGTTGTTGTTTTAGATGGAGCTTATTGCGTGCTGATAAGCCGCAGCCAAATTGTAGCCGGCAAGAGTTTATACCGTATGGTGTAATATTCGAAGGTGGTTTTAAATAATATACGTTTTTGAATGAAGACGATTTGAAGCAGTCTTTTATCAAGAGCGCGGTAGCGTCTCGACGCCGAGTACTTAAAAAAAAATTTTTTTTAGAGCGAGGTCGGCCTAGTCGCTACCGCTTCGCCTAGTCGCTTACGCCAATATGCCGGAAATGAAAGTTTTGTTCGATTTCTCAAAAACTAAACTTCGGCTCAAATTTTCAGCAACACTTTTATGATGTCATTCGGCCCCCCGCTTTCGAATGCGCCTGACTCCGATTTGATCGGTGGAGCCGTTTCCGAGATATGGGGAACGTGGGCCAAAAGTATGTAATTTCCTGATCTTTCCAAACGTAAAGTGTGATCTGTAGATGAGAAACACAAAGGCATATCGGTTACGGTGTAACGTGTCAACACCATGGATATACGGCCTTCGGCTTCACATGTACAGATGTAGATGAGAAACATAAGGTCGCATCTGACACTATTTAACAAGTAAGATACTGTTTAATAGGTCCCTATGATTCTCATCTACATTTTTCGATGAGCTATTTCTGTAGATGAGAAACATAAGGGCGTATCCCAAAGCAGTTTACTTGGTAAATAATGTCAAATCCGCCCTTCTGATTCTCATCTACACGTGTAGACTGAAAGAGACATTCATGAATTTAAATAAAACGATTATCGAATCGGACACCAGCGTCGGAGAGTTTAATCGATAGTCATATATCGATCTGAAGATCCTTGCACGCGCAGGATCTATCTCACGATAATGCTCAGGTGGGCGAATGACGAAAATGATCGGCCTCTTTCGCTCTGGAGGCGTCTAGGCAAACGGTCGCTGTTAACTCCCTCGCCGTTTTTTTTGTCATCCTCACCACGGCTCCAGCTTTCCTGTCAACGGTTTGGCCACCCGATTTGCGGCATATCCAAGGGGACCGAGATTGGTACAATTAAGCAGGACTGCGAGCACCAGAGATTAACGAAAGAGCCAACGATTATTTAAGATAAGTTTACAATATTATGAATGGTTTATTGACGCTGTGTGGAAAGAAGGAGTTGTATGTGTGGAAATTGAAAATAATTGGAGAGGTAGACAGGATATATTCGAATGTATTGTGTGAGTGTAGGATTCATATCTCTGAAAAAATTCTGTAACGGTTCGCGAATTTATTAAAGTTTTCATTGTTGACGAAAGAGAACCAAATTATATACAGTCCATGCTCCGTATTCTTAACTCGACGGGACCGGATCCGATTTCTTTTCTGTATTTCCCCTATCATCCCTACTCCCGGTCAGTTGCGGCGAGTAGAGGTACCGAGGGGTATGCGCGCGGTTTCCCTCGCTTGGAGTGGGGAAAAGGGGCTGAGGGGAAATACAGTTAAGTGAATTCGTTATCATGGTAACATGGTTTGTTATCGTCTGAGATTCTGGTCGAACCCTATATTTTACAAGATGAAGCAGAAGGCCATATAGCAATGTTGTTAACACATTGAATGGCAGCGGATACGCCCTTTCTATTCTAACTACTTTGAACATCTGGTGGAAAAACTTCGCATCTCTTCAGCTGGCTGCCTGTCGCGTGTTGTTAATAATCAATAATATTATTAATAATTAATTATTTGGCGAAAAATTGTAAATTAAGTGATAAGAAAAAAAAAATACAGTTTTCGTCAATTTTTTTTTCCAACTGAACAAATTTTGTTTGCGATTTTTGTGATAAACCGCTGACTTTAAAAACATTTTTAAAAAGTGGAAAGAATGTTATTAAAGTGAAAACATCGAAGTTTTTTATATCTTTAAAAACTTTTTTTTTCATTTATGCTTTTTTTTTTCTGTTTTCGAGAGAATTACAGGAAAAGCGTTGTCGTGCCTCGAGGATAAAAAATGAGACAACAGCGTAAGAA
Organism: Cryptus viduatorius; assembly: GCA_964006125.1. Taxonomy (NCBI): domain Eukaryota; kingdom Metazoa; phylum Arthropoda; class Insecta; order Hymenoptera; family Ichneumonidae; genus Cryptus; species Cryptus viduatorius. Next base: position 13,191,638 of record OZ023228.1, read on the forward strand.
ATGAGCGTTTCCTTGTCGAGATGATGGAAGGAAGATTCAACAGACTTTCGTCGCTGAGAGGAAGCCACAATACACCCCATATGTTATTAGACCAAGACTAGAAAATTTGTCATCACATTCTTGGGGAAGGTTGAAATTTGTCATCACAGTCTTGGGGAGGTTAATCTCCCTGTTGAAAAGGTCCGATAGATATAGATTTTTAAAAAATTCAATAGGAAATCAGTAGGTTTTTGTCCCTGCAAATGCTTACAACTTCCGATTGACTGCAGATATTTGTAAGTGCACTGTCTATCAGGTTTTATCGGGATGTACCACAATCGTATACACCGATACGAACCGAACCGAAGACCGATAAAGATGAAATTAAAATATTCATGCTTTTATTTGGAATTGCATATAAAAACTAGGAATCGTCGAACTTCAATTCGAAGCTATATGCAGGTGCAAATGTTCCAAATACAGATCATAGCAACTACGAGAATTTATCAGCACTTTTAAAATATATTTCGCGTAGGAATTATCTGGATCTTCAATAATCGAGCGACTCCATGAGGGCCTGCCTTTGCATGGAAATACAAGTAACGCTTTCATATGATTCAATAGAATTTTAAACTACAACCACAAATAAACACGTGAGTTTATTATCGGTAGTGTTTGCACTTTCCGAATAATATCTACCGCACCCACGGGAATCTATCAGCAATTGGAAATACAATTGAAACTTCAATACGATTGAATCGGATTTCTATCTGCAGCTACAAATAGACAAGTGACTTCATTATTTGCAACTGTTTTCACTTTCCGAACAGTGCCTACCGCGCCTATGGGATTCTATCAGCACTTGCAACGGATCCTCGCGTATTCCTCCGGAATTTATCTGTATGTTCAATAATCAAACAATTCTGTGGAAATTTGGCTGTACATGGAAATACAATTGATTTTTATTCGTTCATTTCATCTAAAAAAAAAAATATGAAATTTAAAATAATTAGAAAAAATTCATACGCATTCAAAAAAAATAAACAAATTATTTTTATCTAAAAAAATTCGGTTGACGGGTCATGTGTTAAACAAATAATTTTTTCAGCAATTTATTAAAAATATTTTTGAATTATGATTATGAAAAATCAATTTTTTCGGGTCCTTTTTTGGAGGATTTGCTGCCTCGCTCGCGAAACGTTATTCTTGTCGGTCATTTGTATAAGCGGGCCTATAGGCGCGCTTACCGTCTCGTGCTGCAACATTCTCTCACACACTTTGTTTTTGCGCGCTCGGACTCCAACGAAGTCGGATATTGATGTTAACACCTGTATTGGGAAGCGTCTCGCGACAACGGTGGCCACGGTTCAACTTGCACGGCCGCGACCATGAACAGCCCAAATGTAGATCCCTTTTCCCTTTTCGCCTTATCGCCAAGCCGGGCGATTCCCCAAACTGTTCTCGCTCATCTTCTTCCCTTCTGAGTCACCAAGCGACGGGGTAATCCGGAATGGCCACAATTTTTTTTGTGCAGGACCGAATGGGGCACAAATTGTTTAAGCAGAAAGTTGTTGGGCACAAATGGATAGTGCACGCAGCTTTGTGCACAAGTATTTTCTCAGCTCAAACTTTTTAGTGCACATATATTTGAATTCACGATTGACTGTCGTTTAGAACACAACCTTATTGTGCACATTGTTATAGTGCACGTTCAAGTATGTAAAAAACGTCGTACACAATTTCATAGTGCACAGATCGTTAGTACACAACGATACTGTACACAGCGGAAACGATAAATTGGCAGATGGTTGGTAACACGATAGTACACGGCGTTATTGTGCACATATTCGATATCGTGCACATCGGTGTAGTGCACGTGAATATTGTGCACGTCGCGATAGTGCACACGTATATCGTGCACATCGCGATAGTGCACGGTAATATTGTACACGTCGCGATAGTGCACACGTATATCGCGTGTCCGGAAGAGGGACCACACGATATTTCGCACTTCACGATAGTGCACGGTAATATCGTGCACATCGCGTGTCCGGAAGAGTGACCACATCATATTGTGCACGTCGCAGTAGTCCATGTTTACTGTTATCTCTCTTTTGATTGCAAACATTTACTCTGCATATAGTAACTGTTTGCAACGTCACAGTGATGAGAGTGTTCGCGGACTGATTCGGACTGATCGGACTGATTCGCCCTGTACAGGACGTTCTTGAGTTTGGTTGGGCAATTCAAATGATAGGTCGAAAATACAAGTAACTTTGATTTATTCAAAATAAGGAAAAACAAGTGAATTTTCTTCTAATAATATGAAGGAAAAATAGAATTTACAGACTATAAAGTTTCACACTCTGCACTCACACACGCATACCGACTAAACTAATTACGATTATTGAATGTGGTTAATTAAAACTACACGACTGTTTTTATTGTTCGTGGCGTAACTTGAAACACTAAGTACTAGCAAGAGAAGGCTGACCGCTGCGACGCAAATCACTAACTTGGCTTCGGCCGTATCGACTTTTAGAACGATTTCGGTAGACTGCGGATTTCCAAAGATAGATTTTAAGTTAGCTATGCAGGAGCTACTCGAGGAGTTTATCCGAAACTAGCTTTTCGCTCTCGTCGTCTAACGGGACTAATGTCTCCGGCGTGCACATCCGCCGATCTCGCAACCGGCGGGTGGCAGGCCGGGGAGGATTTTTGCTGCCTTCGCGTTTTGTGGTCAGCGGAAAAGGTAACGAAGACGCTCTCGCGGTATTCGTTACTATCCGCGGGACGTGCGCAGCAGTCAGCTCATATCTCCTTGCTCATTTATTTAACTTAGTTAAGCTTATATTTCACGCAGTCGTGCGATCGCGGCTACGGCAGTGAAATTCGTCACCGCTTCCACGGTCGACACGAGCGCGAGATCTTAGTCGGCGCGATGAGGGGCTCTCGTATTGCGCCGGGGAATTTTCCGTTAAGCACGGTTCCTGTCCCGGCGCGATCGTAACATAAGCATCGTAAACTTGAATAAATCGACCAATCAGGTGAAGCCATTTCGGCGCGTTGTAAAGTTCCATATTGCCATGTGAAGAGCTGGCAACATTCAATTCACCACTGCACCGTCACACAGACAGAGTCTCCGTTCACGGCGGATCGAGATAGTCGTTTTGCCAGGTTCTGTCATTGTGCAGTACTGTTACGGCAATCGTACGGAAGAGAAGACAAGGTTATGTGGATTAACCTTTGTCGTCTTTGCTGTACGTTTGCGGCAGCCATGTTTTACGTGTCGCTGCCAGTGGTTATTGTGGTTTAGAAAAAAAACAGCAATGAGCAGTAAGTGTCATGGATCACACAGTTCGAAGAAGCGGATGATTTCAGGTTGGAGATGCGACGAAAAATAATCGAATTATTCGTTAGGACAATGTGAGTGGAAATCGTACTAAAAATCCAAACGGTGTTAGCGTAATTAGTAAAAAAATATTATGAACAAAAAAAAGTTGTAAGCGTTGAAGTGACTTCCGCATGCGTTTAGTTGTCTTTCGCAGGTACTGTCGAGTACAGAATATGAATGATAATGTCGCTTCAAGTGGGAATGATAATCCAAGCTAAAAAAATTTACGCTCGCCTCCTTCGATTGATTGGGAAGACTACAAGCTATCAATTTTTTTATAAGAAATATGATTTTAATTGAAGGGCTTTTTTTATACGTCTAGTTATCTTTCGTAGATGCTTCAGAATGCACCGTATGAACGATAACGTCGCTTCAATCTCTATTGATAATCCAAGACAAAAAATGTTATGTTCGCCTCCCTTAATCGAATCGGAGGGCTTCGAGCTATTAGTTTTTTTATAAACAATATTAGTTTATAAGGTTATGCTTCATGGTTCTTGATCGGGGTTTGGAAAAATTAGAGTTACGCTATTTCATATTTTTCCCGTTTTTAGGCACTCACTACAACAATGATCAAAGAGTGCCTACTAAAATGACCATCCGTTACTCGTTGAAGTCTGTCGGTGGGGTTAGTCCGCAGTGCATCCTCCAACATTTTTTATTTTTCACCATTTGCTTCAGTGTATCTCCAACATCTTGCATAGGTAATTTAAAGTGACTGCGATGACTGGAAATATTTTTTTTAGCCTGCAGTTCAATGAAAACAAATTTTTGGCTGAATTTTTCTACTTGGACGTCCGTGTTATACTGTAACTTTGGATGGTACAAACCAATTTTGTTCTCCTTAGCAGGGTTTTTTTATTACATTATTGCAAGTATGCACGTCACTTTTAAAACCAATCTGAGACCTTTAAGTATTTTTTCTAAAAAATTATTGGTCACAATTTGTATTTGCCTTCGGTCAAATGTCCATACGGTGCCATCATAATGAACTCTACGAACCAATCTTTTTCTCCATCGCAGCATCATTTTGTTTAATCAAAAGCACTATGCACAGCAAATTTGGAGACAATCCTACATCTCTAACTATTTTTTCATCACAATTTTCCATAAAAAAATGATTTTCTCATATCTGATGTCCGTACGGTGCTCCAATTAAAAATCCTGGAAACCAATTCTTTTCTCTTTCACAACAATATTTCATTGCATCGAGAGCACTATGCACAACAAATTTTGAGTCATTGCGACAAATCTACTTTTAATTATAAAATTAAAAAAAAAAAAGTGGTTTCAATTAGCTTTGCTTCAAAGGTTATGTTATTTAGATTTGTCAAAAAACCATTTTTCATGATGTTAAAAAAAAACTTCGGTTGCGAAAAATAAAACACGAAATATCATACACACGTTCATAAATGTTTGCGTTTTTTATTTCGAAAATAATATATTTTCACCAAAAATCATTCGCAATATTTTACCATACTTTACTCACATTCGTAATAACAAGCGTCTCAGCACCCTGCGGGCGCAGAGATGTTCTCGTTGGTGGGCTCCGCCCCCCAAACCCCCCGAAAAATGTCCCTTCGGGACATTTTTTAAGGCTCTCACATGGATACACGTCGCGCTTCGCGCTCCGTATCGAGTGTATTTGCAGTTCGCGCTATGCGATACGAATGAAGTATGTTTATACGTCCCGCTCCGCGCTTCATTTCGAAAGTACGTATGAGGGAAAAACATTTATCAGTTACGTAAATTGATTCATAGGCTTGAACCTTCGTCGAATAAAAAAATTACTACGTTAGACTAATTGATTATTATTATAAACGACTGATATTTCCTTTTTGTTTGACGATAAATTGTCAAATATTGAGACACGAGACAAATATAACGAATTGCATCGCGTAGAACTTGATCAAAATAATTTAACGAATCAAATCATGTCTAATAAAGTCGTTTTATTGGCTTAAAACTTATGACCAGATTTAATGAATATAAAACAAACACACAAAACATGTACCAACACCAACACGATTACCATTTAGCATTCAGGTCAAATATCCCCTTTAAATCCTTTCCCTTCAATGTTTTTTTTTTATCCCCATAATAGATGGAATTAGTTTGTTATTGTTTCTGTAGAAGACCAAAGCATTGTAGAAGAGAAGTTCAAGAATTTTGCTATTCTTTGTGTTTTTCAATGAAATTTTGTCGACATTTATGCATGCTGCAAAAAAATGCTATCTCGAGAACGAAAAAATATTTCGTCTTGGTTCCTGTCATGTATTGAAGAGGAAGTAGTATGTTACTCGAATAAAAAGATTGTCGTCTTGGATGGCTCCGAAATATTTTTTACAAATTGATGAAATTCTTGATAAATTCGAATGTGAAGGCTCTTTGACAGTCCTCTTATAAAAAAATCCGTTTCTACCATTTGAGATGTATTTTTTTTCTTTCTCATAATACATGGAATCAGCTCGTTATTGTCTCTGTAGAACAGATAAGTACTGGAGACGAGAAGTTTAGGAATTCGATAATTTTTTTCGGTTTTCAATGAAATTTTATTGATATTTATTGTCGCTTACAAAATTTTTTTATAATTTTATTATATATTTTTATATTTTTATAGAATATTTTTTTTTATTTCATTTAATTATAAACAAGGATAAGTTGCTCGATCCGGAAAAACTCGTACAATCGACAAATTCAGTGTTATTTACTCTGTCGATAAATAATTGTTTCAAATTGTTCTTTAAGAGTACAATTCTTTTTTCGCAAAAAAAAAATTTCCAAGACGTGGGAATATGAAAAAAAATCGTTTTTCGACGAAAATTTCAAAAAATTTTGGAAATACGTCGATAGAATAATCATTAGCAGTTTTTTTTATCAACTTTAAACGAATAAATCCAACGAACACAATTGACAGAGATTTCGAATGCGATGAATCTTCGACGGTCGATTTTTACGAGAGGAAAGGATTAGAGACGGTATTTTCGAGAAATTTGAAAAAACGATTCGTTTTTTGACGAAAATTCGTGAAATTAGTCTTTGCTTTAAAAAAATCATATCCCGGCAGCGAAAATTGATATCGACTCTTATCTTGTCTTCTTTTGAAGAGGAGAAAATACGTTGCCAGAAACAAAATTTACAGTTTTTATTATTAACTCTAAAGGATGAATCATGTAAACATAATTGACAAAGATTTCGACTGCGACGAATCTTCGACGGTCGAAGGATAGACAATTCTTCTTTTTATGATTGAACACTTTTTATGTGCGCTGTACCGCGTAGAATCAATTTGTGTTTGGGTAAAATACGAACAAAGATTGAAACAAGATATCGATTTTTTTTTATTTGAAAATCATCCCGCCACAGAGTACGCGCGCAGCGACGTATGAGCATCTGTGGATCGTTTGCTACGAAATTGTCATCTGCTTCCAAAGTTTGACAGATAGAATAAAACGAAAAAATATATACTCGCGATTTTTGTTAGTTCTATTTGGGAAATTGTAATTATTTTGGATATTCGATGAATCTTTTTTGTGAGTTTACATCCAATTTTTTCAGCGAATACGTGAAATTTATCATTTTTATTACGAATGTGAATAAAGTATGGTAAAATATTGCGGATGATTTTCGGTGATAATATATTATTTTCGAAATAAAAAACGCAAACATTTGTGAATGTGTGTGTGATATTTCGTATTTTATTTTTCGCAACCGAAGTTTTTTTTTTTTTTTTTACATGAAAAATGGTTTTTTGGCAAATCTAAATAACATAACCTGGACTTCCGCTTCCGGGATGAAAGTGGAATGACAGGTGTGAGAAAAGAGAGAGAACGCAAGCAAAATTCAAGTGTGTGAGTCGAGACTGAATAGAGGAAGACATAGGGCAGATAGAGAAGAAAAGTCGAGAATAGGGAAGAAAGAAAGTACGAGGTGAGTGACGGTGTGAAATAATATATAAGGCAAAGAATAGGTGGAGGTTAGGCTAGAGGTTAGGTACGGCAAGGACGGGACGCAGCCGGTGGGGGGGCGGGATAGCGGTGGAGACACTAGAAAGTGAGGAGACGCCGAGCGGCGGAAAGAGGCAGCGTAGAGAGGTGGGAAAGAGCAGGTAAGATCGGTAAGGTAGAGCGTGAAAGAGAAAGAGAAGGAAAGACGGGGATAGAGGGGAAATGCCGGGAGAGACAGGTGAGGGAAATAGCGGGACGGGGGATTTGATAGATTGGGGGGACGGAAAGGAGGAGGACGCGAAAAAAAGGGGCAGAAAGACCAATGCGGAGCGTCTGACGAGGGAAAGAAGCGCGAGTACGGGAAATACGGAAAAGTTAGCAGATTTATGGAAAAGGAAAAGGGAACAACTGGAAGATGATAAGCAAGAGGACGCGGAGGATGAGAGTAGAGCATTTCAGAGAAGTAGGCTGACTAGCAGATCACCGACAGAAAAAGGAGACACGGCAACAGAAAAGAGGCAAGAAAAATTATTACAGGAGGTGAAGCGAGAGATGAAAAAAGGAATAGAAGAGGTGAAAGATGACGTCAAAGGGCAGGGCAGAGAAGTAAGAGAAGAAATTGCAAAAATGAGGGAAGAGCTTAAGAGACGGGAAGAAAGATGGCAAAGAGAAAAACAGGAATTAGAAAAAAGACTAGAACAGATGGAGCACAGAGAAAAGGCAAGGGATAAAAGAATAGAAGAGCTGGAGAAGAGATTGAAGACTCAGGAAACAAAAAATGGACCGAGAGAGAGAAGGAGGGACGGAAGAGGGGATAGAAAGAAAAAAAGAAGAAACAGAGACGAAAAGGAGAATCAAGGAACTAGAGTGGATGATAGAAAAGAAAGAGAGGGAAGATAGAAGAAGTAATGTCATAATAAAGGGAGTGGAAATACGAGGATCAGTGAAACAAGCAGCGGCAAGAGTGATAGAAGGAATAGGAGCGCAAGCAAGGATAGTAGAAGTAAGGGAAAAAGGAAGCAGACGGGAAGCGACGATGGAAGTAAAATTAGAGGATGTGGAAGCGAAAAAAGAGGTGATGAGAAGGAGGAGAAACATTTGGGATAAACGGATAAAGATAGAGGACGATCTGACGTGGAAGGAGAAAAGAATGCAATGGCTGCTAAGTGAGTTGGGCAAGGAGGAGGTAAAGAGAGGAAAGAGAATAAGGATGAGCTACGGAAAAATAATGGTGAACGAGGTATAGTGGTACTGGGATGAACAGAACGAAGTACTGAGAGACAGTAGAGGAAGAGATAGAAGAACAAGGCAAAGAGAAATGGAGGGACGGAGAAACAGGGAAGCAAGGGAGCCGCAAACATTAGACGAAGAAGAGCAGGAGGATGGAACGGGAAAAAACGATTAAGGGTTACAAGGAGGGGACAAAGTCCGGAGGAGGAGAAAAGGAAAACGGAAAAAAGGAGAACAAGCAGGGACAGAGGAAGAAAAGATGAGAAAAAGAAAAGGAAAGGGAAAGAAGGAAGAAAAGAAAGATGGGGAAGGATAGGTTTCTGGAATGTTGCGGGGTTAAAGAAAAAGGACAAGGAATTTTGGAAAGCATTAAAAGAATGGGACATAATAGCAATGACGGAAACGTGGGTGAAAGAGAAGGATTGGAAAGGAATTAAAAATAAAATGCCGAAGGGATTCAAATGGACATCGCAATGGGCAGAAAAGAGACACAAAAAAGGCAGAGGGATAGGGGGGATGATGATGGGAGTGAGGGAAGGATGGGGAACGGAGATGGAGGAAGAACAAATAGAAGACAAGCGTCTCAGTGCCCTGCGGGCGCAGATGCTCTTGTTGGTGGGCTCCGCCCCCCAAACCCCCCGAAAAATGTCCCAGAGGGACATTTTTTAAGGCCCTCACGGGGGTGCACGTCGCGCTACGCGCTCCGTATCGAGTGTATTTACACATCGCGCTATGCGCTACGGATGAAGTATGTTTATACGTCGCGCTCTGCGTTTCTGTTCGAAAGTACGTATGAGGGAAAAACATTTGTCAGTTACGTAAATTAATTCATAGTGTTTAACCTTCGTCGAATAAAAATATTTTTTTGTACCAATTGATTATTAATATTCACGACGGATATTTCCTTTTTGTTTGACGATAAATTGTCAAATATTGAGACACGAGACAAATATAACGAATTGCACCACGTAGAAGTTGATCAAATTAATTTAACGAATCAAATCATGTCTAGTAAAGTCGTTTTATTGGCTTGAAACTTATGACCAGATTTAATGAATATAAAACAAACCATTTAGCATTCAGGCCAAATATCCCCTTTAAATCCTTCCCCTTCAGTGTTTTTTTACTTCCACATAATTGATGGAATCTGTTCGTTATTTTATCTGTAGGAAACCAAATCATTGTAGAAGAAAAGTTCAAGAAATTTGCTATTCTTTGTGATTTTCAATGAAATTCTGTCGATATTTATGGATGCTGCAAAAAAATGCTATCTCGAGAACGAAAAAATATATCGTTTTGGTTCCTGTCTTGTATTGAAGAGGAAGTAGTACGTTACTCGTATCAAAAATTTGTCATCTTGGATAGCTCCGAAACATTTTTTTACAAATTGATGAAATTCTTGAAAAATTCAACTTTGAAGTCTCTTTGACAGTCCTCTTATAACAAATTTCATTTCTACCATTTGAGATATATTTTTTTTCTTCTTCGTAATACATGGAATCAGCAAGTTATTGTCTCTGTAGAACAGACAAGTATTGGAGACAAGAAGTTTGAGAAATTCGATAATTTTTTTCGATTTCAATGAAATTTTATTGATATTTATCGTCGCTTAAAAATATCAAATTTAGCATCATATCATATCGTATTTTTTTAAATTTTATCTAATCACAAACGAGGATAAGTTTCTCGGTATGGAATAACTCGTAAAATCGACAAATTCAGTGTTTTTCACTTTCTTGATAAATAATTGTTTATAATTGTTCTTTAAGAGTACATTTGTTTTTTTTTTTTTTTTTGCGAAAAAACCTTTTCAAGACGTGAGCATATGAAAGAAATTCGTATTTTGACGAAAATTTGAAAAAATTTGAAAAAAAAAACAAAACGTTGGAAATACGACGATAGAATAATCATTAGCAGTTTTCTTATCAAGTGTAAACAAATAAATCCAGCGAACAAAATTGACAAAGATTTCGAATGTGATGAATCTCCGACGGTCGAAGTGTAAAAAATTAAATTTTTAAACATAGCACACTTTTTATCTGCGCAATAACGCGGAGAGTCAGTTTGTAAATACGATTTCTTTGAGAGGAAAGGATTAGAGACGGCAATTTCGAGAAATTTGAAAAAACGATTCTTTTTTTTGACGAAAATTTGTAAAATTAGTCTTTGCTTAAAAAAAATCATATCTCGGCAGCGAAAAAAGATTTCGACTCTTATTTTGGCTTGTTTTGAAGAGGAGAAAATACGTTGCCAGAAAAAGAATTTGCAGTTTTTATTATTAACTGTAAACGAATAAATCGGGTGAACATAATTGACAAAAATTTCGGCTGCAATGAATCTTCGACGGTCGGAGGATAGAAAATTCTTTTTTTTATGATTGCACACTTTTTATTTGCGCTATACCGCGTAGAATCCATTTATATTTACGTAAAATAGGAACAAACATTGAAACGAGATGTCGATTTTTTTTTTATTTGAAAATCATCCGGCCACAGAGTACGCGCGCCGCGACGTATGAGCCTCTGTGTATCGTCTGCTACGAAATTGTCATCTGCTTCCAAAGTTTGACAGATAGAATAGAACGAAAAAATATATACTCGCGATTTTTTTAGTTCTATTTGGGAAATTGTAATTATTTTGGATATTCGATGAATCTTTTTTGTGAGTTTCCTACCAATTTTTTCAGTGAATACGTGAAATTTATCATTTTTATTACGAATGTGAATAAAATATGGTAAAATATTGCGAATGATTTTCGGTGATAATATATTATTTTCGAAATAAAAAACGCAAACATTTGTGAATCTGTGTATGATATTTCGTGTTTTATTTTTCACAACCAAAGTTTTTTTTTTTAGCATGATGAAAAATGGATTTTTGGCAAATCTAAATAACATAACCTTTAAAGCAAATCTTGTTATAACCACTGTTTTTGAATTATTTTATAATTAAATTTATATTTGTCAGAATGACTCAAAATTTGTTGTGCATAGTGCTTTCGATGCAATGAAATATTGTTGCGAAAGAGAAAAGAATTGGTTTCCAGGATTCTTAATTGGAGCACCGTACGGACATCAGATGTGAGAAAATCATTTTTTTATGGAAAATTGTGATGAATTAATAGTTAGAGATGTAGTCTCTAGATATTGTCTCTAAATTTGCTGTGCGTAGTGCTTTTGATAAAATAAAATGATGCTGCGAAGGAGAAAAAAATAGGTTCGTAGGGTTCATTATGATGGCACCGTACGGACACTTGACCGAAGGCAAATGCAAATTGTGGCCAATAATTTTTTAGAAAAAATACTTAAACGTCTTAGATTGGTTTTAAAAGTAATGTGCATACTGGAAATAATGTAATAAAAAAAACCCTGCGAAGGAGAACAAAATTGGTTCGCACCATCTAAAGTTACAGTGTGATACGGACGTCCGAGAAGAAAAATTCAGCCAAAAAGTTGTTTTCATTGCACCGCAGGCTAAAAAAAATATTTCTATTCATCGCAGGCACTTCAAAGTAACTACGCATGATGTTGGAGATACACCGAAGCAAATGGTGAAAAATAAAAATTTTTGGAGTATGCGCTGCAGAGTAACCCCTTCGACAGACTCCGAAGAGCAACGGATGGTCATTATAATAGGCACTCTTTGCCTATTGTTATAGTGAGTGCCTAAAAAAGGGATAATGACGAGAAAAGTAAGAATAGGAACAGAGGAAATAAGAGTAGTATCAGTATACGTAAATGGAGACATGGATAAGAAAATCGAAAGCCTAAGACAATGGATGGATACCCAAAGGGACAGAGAAACGACAATAATAGGAGGAGACTTTAATGCAAGGACCGGGGAAGGAGGAGGGAAACGGGAGACGGAAGACCAGGAAAAAGGAAGAAAATCGAAAGATAAAAAAATAAACAGGGAGGGAGAGAAGCTGTTGGATCGAATAGGCGAAGTAGGGTGGGAAATTTTGAACGGCAACATAAACGGAGACGAAAATGGGGAGTACACGTATACAGGAGGAAGAGGCGCGACAGTGATCGACTACGTGTTGGTAGGCGAGGAAGCGAAGCAAAAGATAGAAAGCATGGAAGTAGAGGATAGAGTGGAATCGGATCACCAGCCACTGGTAGTGAAGATAAAATACGAGGGAGAAAGGGGAAAGAAAAGAGAGCCGAATAAAAAAGCAAAAGGAAAAGGAAAGTGGTCAGATAGAATGAAGGAACTGTACAGGAACGGAACGGAAAGCATGGAAGTAGGGGGAGAAAGAATACAAGAGGCCATGGACAAAATAGTAGAAAGAGTCAAAGAGCAGATAGAAAGAAGCTAAAGGGAGGGCGGAAGAATAAAGAAGAAGAGAAAGGAAGGTTCGTGGGACGAGGAATGCAAGGAGAAGAAAAGAGAGATGAGGAAAGAAATGAGAAAGTGGAGAAGAAACGAAGGAAGCGAAGAACAATACAGAATTAAGAAGAAAGAATACAGGGAAATATGTGACAGAAAACAGATAGAAGAGAAGGAAGGAGTGATAAGGGAGGTGGCAGAAGCAAGAACAGACACACAAGTATGGGAGGTAGTGAACAAGGGAAGGAAGGAATGGAAAGAGATAGCAGAGGGAATTGAGAGCGAGGAATGGAGACATTATTTCATGGGGCTGCTTGGAGGAGTAGGAGATAGAGTAATGCTGGCAGAAGAAGGAAGGGACAGGGACGAGGAAAGTGAAATAACTGAAAGGGAGATAGAGCAAGCGATAAACAAATTAAGAGAAGGGAGGGCAATGGGGGCAGAAGGTGTTCCGAATGAGGCATGGAAGTTCGGAGGGGGAGGAGCAAAAAAGGCAGCATGGGAGATATGTAATAGAGTATGGAGAGGCGAAGGATGGCATGAGGGTTGGAAAGAGGGATTAATAGTGCCAATAGTAAAGAAAGGAGAGGGAAACAGAGTGGAGGACTACAGAGGAGTGACGCTGATGCCCTCTCTATACAAAATATATGCGGCGATATTGGGCAAGAGGATGGAGGAGGAAATAGAAAGAAGGGGAATAATACCGCAAAATCAGACAGGCTTCAGGAAAGGAATGGGAACGGTGGACAACATATATGTGCTTAACTACTTGGTAAATAGAAGAATTGATGTGGAGGGGAAGAGTCTGATAGCATTATTTGTAGACCTGAAAGCAGCATTTGACTCAGTAGACAGAGGGAAATTGTGGGAGACAATGGAAAGAAGAGGGGTGAGAAAGGAACTGAGAGAAAGGGTGAAAGAAGTATACAGAGAAACAATAAGCAAGGTGAAGATTGGAGAAGAAATCTGAGGAGAATTTTGGACGGTGAAAGAGGCAGGGTTGTCCGCTCAGCCCGCTACTTTTCAATATACTGACAGCGGACATGGAGGAGTATTTGAGAAGATGGAGGAGAGGTGGGATAAAACTGGGGGAGGAAAAGGTTCACTCGCTAGCGTACGCAGACGACGTAGTAATATTGGCGGAAGACGAAGAGGAAATGGAAGTAGTGATAAGAATATTGGAGAGATATTTCAGGGAAAAAAGGCTAGAAGTGAACGTGAAGAAAACGAAGATAATGAGATTTAGGAAAGGAGGAGGGAGGTTTAAGAAAATGAGGTGGCAGTGGGGAGGTAAGAGGCTGGATGAGGTGAAAGAATTTAAGTACTTGGGATATGTATTTATGGGAACCGGAGGGGTGCAAGCACATCTTAAGGACAGGGCAAAAAAGGCAGGGGGAGCAATGAGGAAAGTCTGGGGCATAGGGAAAAGAATATTCGAGAAAAATTGGGAAAGGAAAATATGGTTGTTTGACACACTGGTCTGGACGATAATGGGATATGGCGCGGAAGTATGGGGATGGAAAGAAAGGAAGGAAGCAGAGAGAGTTCAGGAAAGGTACATTAGATGGGTGCTGGGTTTAGACTGGTGGACACCAGGGTACATGGTAAGAGAGGAAACGAAGCGAGATTTGCTGAGAACGAGGGCAGGACGGAGGGCATGGAACTTCGAGGTTAAGCTGGCGGAAGGAGGAGGGAGCGGACTAGCGAGGAAGTGCCTGGAGGAGATGAGACAGAGGGCGGAAAGAGAGGAAAGAGGCTCGGAATGGGAGGAAGAAAGAAGAAGGTTCGAAGAAGAAAGAGGAAGAGAGAGAAGGGAAGCAGGATGGACAGCGGCAAGGGGAGAATACGAAATTATGGAAACAGCAGACAGGCAAAGACAAGAGAATGACAGGTGGGAAAGAATAAGGGAATCGAGATACAACCGTTGGTACAGGGAAATTAGGACAGAAGGGGTACCTCAATATTTAAAAGAGGAATGGAAGGACGAACGTAGAAATAGAATAGCGAAGTTTAGATTAGGAAATGAAATGAGAGAAGGGCAATACTGGGAAGAAAGGGAAAAGAGAGTGTGCAGGATATGCGAATGGGAAGAAGAGAGTTGGGAGCATGTATTGGAAAGATGCAGAGGAGAACAGAGGAATGAGAAAGGGATAGGGCAAAGAATAAAAGAAATCTTGGACGAATCGAAAATTTTATAATTAAAAGTAGATTAGTCGCAATGACTCAAAATTTGTTGTACATAGTGCTTTCGATGTAATGAAATATTGTTGCGAAAGAAAAAAGAATTGGTTTCCAGGATTCTTAATTGGAGCACTGTACGGACATCAGATGTGAGAAAATTATTTTTTTATGGAAAATTGTGATGAAAAAATAGTTAGAGATGTAGGATTGTATCCAAATTTGCTGTGCATAGTGCTTTTTTTGATTAAACAAAATGATGCTGCGAAGGAGAAAAAAATTGGTTCGCAGAGTTCATTATGATGGCACCGTACGGACATTTGACGGAAGGCAAATGCAAATTGTGACCAACAATTTTTTAGAAAAAATACTTAACGGTCTCAGATTGGTTTTAAAAGTGACGTACATACTTGCAATAATGTAATAAAAAAAAACCCTGCGAAGGAGAACAAAATTGGGGGGCGGGTTAAAAATCCCGAATGTTCAATGGTTCGAAGGCGCAAAATCCCAAATCGAAATATCTCACTCGATACATTTTACGACGGGTCAATCCACCGAAAGTCTAAATAATCAATAGAAATAATCATATGGTGGTTGTGGCTACAAAGGCAAAGAATTACGAATTTAAATTCCCAGAAAGACCAATTTCCCGAAGGTATGCGGCAACGCCATATTTATTTCCCGACAAACTACAATTACGATAATCAAAAACAAGAAGCTTTATTGCTGAGAAAAATGTACAAATTCGATATTTAATTTAAGGAATAAAGAACATTTTGAAAGCCGGAATTTCCAAGATTTATTTTAAAGAACGATCGCATACACGAAATTCGGATTGCATAAAGATTTAATTCAGAACGCTCAAAGTACCGAATAAAAATTATACGAACGGTTACATCTCCGTAAGTCAATTTCCCGAAACGTCAAATTTCCGAAAGTACTCTCTCCGAATGGTCAAATCTTCGAATGCAGATTTCTTCGAAAGGACAAATCTCCGAATGCAAATTTCTCCGAAAGACCAAAACTCCGAATTTGTACATTATCCTTCAAAAAGTTTTTTTTCACCGCTGTTAACAACAATATATGGGGGCAAGATTGTTTTCGGGTTTTTGACTTTTCTCATTTTTAGGTACTCACTATAACAATAGGCAAAGAGTGCCTACTAAAATGACCAATCCGTTGCTCTTCGGAGTCTGTCGAAGGGGTTACTCCGCAGCGCATACTCCAAAATTTTTTTTTTTTCACCATTTGCTTCGGTGTATCTCCAACATCATGTGTACTTTGAAGTGACTGCAATGAATAGAAATATTTTTTTTAGCCTGTGGTGCAATGAAAACAACTTTTTGGCTGAATTTTTCTTCTCGGACGTCCGTATCACACTGTAACTTTAGATGGTGCGAACCAATTTTGTTCTCCTTCGCAGGGTTTTTTTTATTACATTATTTACAGTATGCACATCACTTTTAAAACCAATCTATGACCTTTAAGTATTTTTTCTAAAAAATTTGTTGTGTCGTCGACGCAACGAAATAATTTTATTTAATTGAAGGGATCGTTGCCAAATGAAGAGTTGAAACTCAAGTTTGCGATTACAAACTACATTCAGTATTTATTGAATTAAAAGAATGAATTTCGTTTTCTTGATTAAATTGTACAAAGTCCCGTTACAGTTTTAATATTCTTTTCTAACGTGAGCCTAAGTCCGAGACCAACCGGTGAATTCAAAAGTCGAGTTAAGATTGGCAATTACCCGGTTACTATCCGCGAGGTTGATTTTGATGCGTTTGCATTAATGGCCCGTATCCTGTTACGTCCCGCAACCGTCTGAATTTCTTTTTCACAAACTTGCGTCGCTCTTCGATCAAATTGAGAGAAGAATACCGCTGCACGTGAACACTCACGGAGTGGGGGAAAAACCAAGGAGAAAGATATCGAGCTACACGAGAATCGTTACCGGTCGGCCACGTAAGTCGAGATTTGTTTCATACTTCTCGAAATCAACATTGCCGGGCTCAATGCTCATGCGGTGCCAACCACGTGGCACACAACACCCAGAAAAACTCGCCACTACCAAGAGAAGGCCGGCTCATGTATACGGGCTAGCGGACTTCCAAGGGGTATTACGCTCTATGGAAGGCAGAGAGACTCGAACACACGAGACTCCAACGCACGAGGCCCACTAACACCTCCAAGCACTGTGCTCACGCACAAAGAGACTCAGTGGCTTCGAGGCGAAGAATGACTCAAGCAAGGGTACCGATGGCTTCACCAATACCATGACGCGTCGGGCCCTTCGATAGAAACATCTTGGATCCTCCTCCGAAGAGTGCAGCACCTCACGAGCAGCCTTCGCGACGTAACCCCGCAAATAAAAAGAAAATTCCCGACGGTCCGCGAAATAGATAATGAGAATAGAATCACGCATGAAGATGAATATTGGGTCAGGTCATCCGCGGTGTAGTTTATAATTTTATGTTTTACTTATGATAATCTTAAATATTTTACGCCATAATAATCCATTAAAGACAGGAGTAATATTTGCAAACTAAGCCAATCAACCCTTCTGGATATTGCTAGAAGTAAACAACTAGAGTAACGTCTGCAATTATTAACAAAGAATATAGGGGAAAGACGAAGAATATTGGTACGTGTTTCGAATCAAGGTCTCGCTAAACTTTGCACCTTCATTTTAATTTTATATATTTTTTTCCACGAAGCGTTGACCACTGGGCAGTTTATATATAGTTCCGATGAAGAAATCCGTTGCAAGAGCAAAACAGGAAGCCGTAATTCTACTGTGACATAAAAAATTCTAAGAACTGCCTACGGTACACGAAAAATATTAACGACCAGTCCGCCAGCGTTATAAACACTCGGACTAGTGAAGGTTAAAGACCCCCGTTCGAAAGCTAAGAAATAATAATTCTTATTGTGGTTGTTTTTTCTTCTCCTTGCGATCTGAGAAGAACAACGAATACGTTCACGCTAGTCTATTGCGACGAAGGGAACACGGTGACAATATATTTCACCAGTTGAGTAAAAAGGAGAGGTGCATATGCTCCAGTCAGCATGAGTGAGACTTCGTTAAGAAGGGGAGACGTCAGGGGAGAAGCGTTCTTAGCGAGGCATTCTACGCTCACGTGCATACGTGATCGCACCAAGGGCATAAGGGGAAGAGAAAAAAAATAAATCACGAATCGATTCTGAGAATCAGGCCCGCTCTGTATTAATTACCAAACTCTTTAGCCAATACGAGGAGACCATAAAAATCTCGAAGCGAACGAAGCCACAATTCCGCAAAAGTAGGGATAAAAGAAAAGAAACGAATAGTTAACAATATGGATTATTATACAAAAAAAGACCTGCCATCTACACATATATTACCCTATATTTGCAGCAAAATTAGTTGAGTAACAATTTGTCAAACTAATGAGTTATCGGCTGTTTAATTAACCAACTGTAGTTTATGAGATCCACAAATTAAAAAAATTGCAAAGTATGTTTAGTAACCAACTCTGAAAGATCATAATATCTTATTGCAATTTAGGTATTGTTGATTAATTAATTTTATCCAAACGCATTATTAATTCACATAAATTCCACCTAGAACGATCAACAAAAATCAAGGAAGATCAACAATCAATAAAGGATATAATTAATTGATACACAGTACAGAATTTGCATCAGGAATAGTTAAGTAAAATAATTATAGAAAGGTTAAGAGCTCGTCAGGAGAACAAGGGAGGCGGGGAACCTCACGCCTCGGCTGAGACGCGTGCCTCCCACCAGCGAAGCTTATGTCATCTGAGGGCAAAACTATAAAACAAGGGGCCCTTCAGCGGAAGCATTCATTAGCATTCATCGATTTTTGTCACGACTTCAGTTTTCTTCGATTTCCGAACCACGACGTTACTCTGTTCATTGCTTTGCGAATAATTTTTTGTCTACCGAGTTATTGTCGGGAATATTATTTTGTGAACAATTCTTGCGTTACGTACTATCAGTTGCTTCAGTTGTGAGCCGATAGTAATAAAGGCTTGGTGAAACGTGATTTTTTTGAGAAATTTGAAAATTCATTTATCTGCGCACCATCCTCATCCGCTCGGCAATTGACTCGACAAGCCGAGGGTAGCAACGATTCATCGATCCACCACTCGTCAACGCAACCTCATCGGCATTTTCCATTTTTCATCGATTTTATTTTCTGGTAAGTAAGTTATTTACTTTATCTTTTTGTGCATCTTTTCTCTCCGATATCACCTCATCTCCTACCCTCTGTCCCACTGGAGTGCTGTGAGGCTCATGAGTATACGATGTATTCTGGGATCCTCAGCCGATCGTAGCCCTTCTGGTACTCACAAAATAACGTTGAAGAAATCGGACCTCGCATACCATCCCTGTCTTTGTAACCTCTACCCCTCGCAACCGTTTAACCGCGTATAAAAATGTTCGTTTCCCCGGATTCTCCTAAAATAGTGTGGATCATCATTGCTTCAAATCTTTCATTGTTTTTGATTAGCGTAATTTTGTTTTTCCGATACTGCCCTAAACTCTTGGCCAGACATTATCGTCCCGTTCCGGCAACCGAATCACCGCGCATCGTAATAAACCCACCATTAAGATATTCCCCGAATCTTTGTTTGAACTGTGGTCGATACCATCGTTACGCATAAAATGACTCTTCCGTTAGATCACCCAAGGGTAGTAGTAATTTTACTGAGTTTTAATCTGGTTGTACTCTTGATATTATTCATTCTTTTCTGCGTGTGTTGTCATCGCATTTTCGTTCGAGAATCACAAGTTAGCACTACTCTCCCACTAAGAGAAAATGACGCTTATTGTCCCCATTGCCAGCGGTTCTATCATACAGAAACGGGAAGAACTTTCGCGAATGTACTCTAGCCTCTTCCCGAGCAAATTTCCGCGAGGTTAGGCTCAAAACGAGGCACCTGCGAATCGTAAGCCGCTTCGATAACGCGTAAATTGATTAAGTTCATTGACCGAGATGAGGCCTGGCTCCTTGCGTAAAACACGATTCGCGACGTAACAAAAATTGGGGGCTCGTCCGGGATTTAAAGAGCCATTCGCGAAATTTCGCTTTCATTTCTTTTGGTTTTTTTTTTCTCTCCTAATTTTCCTTCCCATCCATCCTTATAGCATGTTATAGCATGTGTGTGACTGTGTACTCTTTTATTGGCATAGAAATTAGCTCGCCCCACCAATGCGAGACCCATAGTTTAATCCGCCCCATACTAGCGGAAACGTAATTTAGCTCGCCACATTAATGCGAGACGTATTTTAAGGAAAAAAGTGATCTTTTCTGTGTTTTATTGCGCCTATGGTGTTTTTTTTTTTTTTTTTTTTTTTTTGTGTGTATCTCCGCGTTAAAATTTTTCGGGTTGAATTTCAGGGTAGCTTATTTGTAAAATCCGTAAGTATTTTCGGGTTAATTTTCAGCAGCAAAACCGCGAGTGTTTTTTTTTTCCGTCATGAAAATTAGTCTCAATGTTTACCCGCTCGAAGGGGAACATTGATAAAAAAGTGTTACACGAGTATCCCGAAGAACGGACTCGTAAGCGTAGCAAGCCGGATAAGGGAGAGGAGCAGGGGGACGCGCAAGCCGCGCGATCGCCTCGCGCTCGCTCGTGCCCTTCCGACGGCGGTGCGGAAGCCGCAGGTTACACTGTTAGGCGCGAATCGACGACAGATTCTCCGAAAAGTGAATCCTCCGATGAAGTTTTTGTTAGCCATGAGCTCGGTGATAGCTCAGTAGTTTCGTCAAAAGATGCTGATAATTTAGTATCAGGAATTTTAGAATCGATAATCGAACCATTAGGAAAGTTGAAAATAAATTCACCGAGGCTAAAGGTCGGAAACTTAAACGAAAATACAACGGAAAAAGGAAATTTTGAAAATCCATCAAAGAATAAAGTCGAGTCTTCCGGGGGAGGTAGAGTACCATCGGGAAGCATTGCCTCCACGTCAACTTTTGTGACCGCGAAAAGTGAATTAACTCCACTCAGTAGTAGTTTCCGTACACCCGGTTATTTTTCCGCGAAAAGTGATTTTTCTAGTGCAAGACGAGATATCGGTCTCAGTCCGTCGTTACAAACACCGCGAGAAC
Source organism: Cryptus viduatorius (assembly GCA_964006125.1). Classification (NCBI taxonomy): domain Eukaryota; kingdom Metazoa; phylum Arthropoda; class Insecta; order Hymenoptera; family Ichneumonidae; genus Cryptus; species Cryptus viduatorius. Next base: position 13,212,822 of record OZ023228.1, read on the forward strand.
AAAAAATTGCACCGTATCCCGCGACACCGAAATCAAGTCGAAGACGCGATATTTTAATTAGACCGAAAAATCTGTTTACTGGTGCAAAACCAACATTAACAATGCCCGACGAAGTGAGACCAGACGCCGCGAGTCTTGGATTCTTGCGCGACGCGATCCGCTTATTGCCCGAGTTTAACGGGAATCGAGAAAACTTGAGTAGGTATATCACGGGGCTCGAAGAAGCCCTTGCTATGGTAGGACCCGCGTGTGAACCTCACCTCCTGAGACTCGCGAAAACAAAATTGAGTTCCGCTGTTTGGAACAAGATATCGAAAATAACGTTCGGCAATATTCGCGATTTTGCCGATTATCTTTGCAAAACATACGATCCGCCGCGTGACGTGTTTCAGCTTACCGGAGAGCTCGGAAGTAGTTTCCAGGAAGATTCGGAAAAAGTTGATGATTACGCGGATAGAATTCGTAATCTTGCGGTAAAAATTCTTGAAGCTCACAAGCATACAGACGGTACACTTGATGAGAACGAAAAAGGTAGAATCGAGAAAATGGCACTTAGCTGTTTTGGTAGAGGATTAAAACCGGAAATCCGTCGCGAAATGGGCGACGATCGCACTCTTAGCGACGCGATTAATCGAGCGCGAGATGTAGAACGTGAACTCGCTGATCTAGATCGACTTCGAAACGGTAAAAATCCGAAGGAGAAATCGAGTGAAAAATCGGAAAAATCCGCGAAATCGAATAAAATCGAAAAATCCGCGGAAATTAATTTTGTTGCGACCGATAGCAGATCAGGAAATAAGAATCAGGCTGGAGGTAGCTCCGTCGTTCCGACTTGTCAGTATTGTGGAAAAAGGGGACACAGTGCTAAGAGCTGTTACGCTGCGCAGGCTGCGGCTGGTCAACAGTCACCGGCTACGTGCCAGATGTGCGAGCAGAAGGGCCACACAGCGAACAATTGTCCACTGTTGGCTCCTGATCCACAGGCACCCATGCCGAGCAATACTGTAGCCTCTCCAGGGCAAGTAATAGTATGTCAAATATGCTCGAAAAGAGGGCACAGCGCTGAAAAGTGTTTCTCAAAGCCGTGTACGATCTGTGGAAAAAAGGGTCATCTGCCGGAAACTTGTTTTCATGCGCAACGAGCTGCCGGAGTGCAGGCGTCAGCGGTGAAACAAAATAATCCGCCGGTCCAGGTAAGTAGTGGCCAGGCTCAGCCACCCACGATTCAGTGTTATGGATGTAAAGGATGGGGGCATTTTGCGAGGAACTGCCCCTCCCGCAATCCCAGCGGAGGTAATGTTTCGCAAAATGTGCCGCAGCTAGCGGGTCCGATGACTTATGCTCAGGCAGCCTCTCCTCAGTATCCTCCGAATGTGTGCCGATATTGTAAAACAATTGGACATAAATTGGAGGAGTGTCCATCACGAATCCGTAAATACGGTCAGATTGTAACCACTTCGGGAAACGCGAACGGCCAGCTGGAATCGGGTGCCCAGGTGGAGGCCACTGCGGACACGCACCCGACTCTTACCCTGAAGGTAGTATAGGACAATGCACGCCGGAGGTCGCGACCATTTTTATGGCGCGATATGTTGACGACGTAATTGGTCCTACGATATTGATGCAAGGAAAAGAGCTATCGGAAACTATTACCTTGATGCTAGATACAGGTGCGAGTAAGAATGTTTTGAAAGAAAAATGTATAGATCGTTATTTATACATTGATCGATCGAGAGTTCTTAGACTCAGCGGAATAACCACAAACGTTGTAGAAACCCTCGGTTCGGTAGAAATCTTCACGTTAGGCAAGGACACGTCTTTCCATTTAGTACCGAATAGTTTCCCGATTAGACAATCGGGAATATTGTCATCCGAATTTTTCCGCGATAACCTTGCAAAAATCGATTATGAGAATAATTGTGTGGACGTAAACGGATTGAGAATACCGTTCCATACGAGAGAAAGTATAGTCTTCCCGCCAGGTGTAAGAAAACTTTTTTATGTCAGAATAAAAAACCAAGAAGTAGCAGAAGGATTTTTGCCAATCTTAGATGCAGGTGATGGAATAACCATAGAGCAGGGACTCGTCAGAAACGAGAAAGGAAAAGCTTACGTTTATGTTACTAATCACCTTAGTCGACAGGTTGAAATAGAAGTTCCCGTCGTAAAAATGGTTCCCTATGGATCATTTGAAGCGATGATTGACAGACTGAATAATAAAATCGCGAAAGAAAAATCCAGGAAAAATCCGAGTTTTGTCGAAAAGAAAAACAGCTCAGGCTCCAATTTGAATCTAGTCGGAGAGGTTCATATTGTAAAAGAGGGAGTAATAGAGCCACCAAAGGTAGAAATCGTAAAGAAAGAGATCCGTTATTTGGAATCCGATATAGTAGAGAAGAAAATCCGTTATCCAGAATATCCAGTGGAAATCTTTGTAGCTGATGACAGTTTTGTTTTAGAAAAAATTCCAGTTAAAAGTCCGATCGATGAAAAATTAATAGAGAAGAAACTTGTTAACGAACATCCAGAAGTTGAAACCTGTATTGTCAAAGAGTCTGTTCTCAATCCTGTAACCGAGAACCCTGTAGAGAAAGAAAATTTTGATATTGATATACATCCTGAGAATCCTTCTATAGAGATAAATCTTGAGAATCGTAATATTGAGAAAAATCCAGAGATTAGAAATCCCGTGATCGAGAATCCAGTGGTTAGAAATCCAGAGATCGAGAATCCAGTGGTTAGAAATCCAGAGATCGAGAATCCAGTGGTTAGAAATCCCGAGATCGAGAATCCAGTGGTTAGAAATCCAGAGATCGAGAATCCAGTGGTTAGAAATCCCGTGATCGAGAATCCAGTGGTTAGAAATCCAGAGATCGAGAATCCAGTGGTTAGAAATCCAGAGATCGAGAATCCAGTGGTTAGAAATCCCGTGATCGAGAATCCAGTGGTTAGAAATCCAGAGATCGAGAATCCAGTGGTTAGAAATCCCGTGATCGAGAATCCAGTGGTTAGAAATCCAGAGATCGAGAATCCAGTGGTTAGAAATCCAGAGATCGAGAATCCAGTGGTTAGAAATCCAGAGATCGAGAATCCAGTGGTTAGAAATCCAGAGATCGAGAATCCAGTGGTTAGAAATCCAGAGATCGAGAATCCAGTGGTTAGAAATCCAGAGATCGAGAATCCCGTGTTTGAAAGTTTTGTTGAAAATTTTGTTGTTAACTCAGATCCCGAAAATCCCGACAAAGATTCAGTAGTTGTCAGTCATTGGTCCAAAAGAAGTTGTAAAAACGATATTTCGATAACAGGAATCCGAACTGAAGAATTTATTTTTGATCAACAGGCTAGCAAAGGTATAATGCTAGATACTAGTGTATCCGACAAGTATTTTATTGAAAAGAATTCCGGTGATAACGTGTACGTATCCGATGAACGGTCCAGAAACTTGACAATGGAAAAAAATGTTCCGTATCCAAGGGTGAATATGTGTGGTAAATCAGATAGGTATTGTCAGGAAAAACCCGTAGATTATCTGCCAATGTATAGTGTTGAATCTCAGTCCGAAAGTCAGAATAAAGAAAAGAAAGATAGTGAGAAAAAGAAAAATTCTCAACCACGATATGACCAGAGATTTATTTCATTCGTTTTGTACGTTTTGTTGTTTCTTTTTCGAACCGGTAATACCGCAGTAAACTCTTTAAATAGCGAAGGAAACCGAAACGTTAGTGGAGAGAACACGGAGTCCGTGTATACCTGCGCCGAGGGTTCGAGCCTCGCGAAAAGGGCAACCTCGGCTCATGAGTACTTAGAGTCATTAATAGCTGAAAGATTTCTTGTCGATTGCGATTGTTTTTCTTTTGGAGCCACGATGTCAAATGACAATAGAAGCGAAAGAGTTATAGAATTGCTTAGATTAGAGCATTTGGATAAAACAGAAAGCAATTCACTTAAAAGAATGATAGCAAAAACCGCCGATAGATTTCATTTGCCAGGTGAGCCATTGGCCGCCACCGACGTAGTAATGCATAGAATCCATACCACAGATGATTTTCCCGTAAACTCAAAACAGTATAGATTTCCGGAAGTCCATAAAGAGGAAATTAGAAAACAGATAGACGAATTCTTAGCAGCAGGATTTATTCGTGAATCATCATCTCCGTATAATACACCTCTATGGGTAGTACCGAAAAAACTCGATTCTAAAGGAAATAGAAAATGGAGAGTAGTTCTCGATTTCAGAGCGTTGAACGAAAAAACAATAAGCGACGCTTACCCTTTGCCGAATATAGTAGATATCTTAGATCAACTCGGAGGAGCGCGTTATTTCTCAGTGTTTGATCTGGCCTCCGGATTCTACCAGATTAGAATGCACCCAGACGATTGTCATAAAACAGCGTTTACGACACCCTACGGCCACTACGAGTACGTACGAATGCCGATGGGACTCAAAAATGCACCACCGACGTTTCAAAGAGCGATGGATTTGGTGTTATCAGGGTTGCAAGGTCGCGAAATGTTTGTATATCTCGACGATATAGTCATTTACGCGAAAACCCTCGTGGAACACAACGAAAAATGCGAAAAATTGTTCGATCGACTAAGAAAGGCTAATATGACGTTACAACCGGATAAATGTGAATTTTTGAAACGCGAAGTAGCTTATCTTGGTCATGTTATCAGTGGAGATGGTTTGAAACTAGATCCGAAAAAGGTAATTGCCGTAAGAGAATTCCCAAGACCAAGGAATGTAAAAGGAATTCGTCAATTTTTGGGATTAACAGGATATTATCGTAGATTCATTGAAGGTTATTCGAAGTTGGCAAAACCATTGACTAACTTGTTAAGAGATGATGTCCCTTTTGTATGGGGGAATAGCGCAGAAGAAAGCTTTAACGAGTTAAAAGAAAGACTTTGCACAGAACCAGTTTTAATTTTTCCCGACTTTTCAAAACCATTTATAGTCACAACAGATGCGTCCGGTTATGCAATCGGAGGTATTTTGTCTCAAGGAGTAATAGGAAAAGATAGACCTATAGCGTACGCTTCACGTACCCTTAAGGATCCAGAAACCCGGTATGATACGTACGAAAAAGAAGCCTTGGCGATTGTTTACAGCGTTTTGCATTTTCGACCGTACCTTTATGGTAGGAAATTCACTTTGGTTACCGATCATAAGCCTTTGATCTGGTTCAAGAACTGTAAGGATGGTAATGCACGCGTCCTTCGTTGGAGATTAAAATTGTCCGAATACGAATACGACGTTGTGTATAAAACAGGAAAAACAAACGTGAATGCTGACGCATTGTCGAGAAATCCAGTCGAAATGCACTCTAACGAGAGCGACGAAGAGATTTTCATGACGTGCGAGGATAACGGCGATTTCCTAACCACCTACGAAATATTGCGTTTACTCGAAAATACCGAAGTAGAGACCGATGGAGAGAGCGATGAGGAATTCCCATATGAAGAGGATTATGAAGAGCTATGGAGAGAGTCACTGACCCCTATGCAGCTGCTCGAGGCCGACCGAAAGGACGGTCCGAGTGAGTCAATGGGTCAGTCGACTGACCCTTTAGCCGAACGTAAACCCAGGTCAAGATACGACCCTTCGTATAGCATAGGAATAACAAGGCATCAAGCTAAACAACAACAAACGGAAATTTTAAAGCCTACCGGTAGTCCGTCTGCGAAAGAAACTTCGAAACAGAGTAAAGAAACGCCAGCGCGCATAATTACTCGACAACAAGCAAAAAAACAACAGGAAGAACAATTACAAGAGAAAGATAAGGTAGATAAAGCTCCAATTAAAAAATCCCCTCCGAAGGGAAAACCAACAAAGAAGAAAAGTCAACCGAAGGTTGTTCCAAGGAAGAATCCACCGCGGAAGAAACAACAATCGAAGAAAATAGATCCAATCGAATCCGAAGATTCTGCATCCGAGGAAGATGAGAATCAGGTAGGTCCAAGTCATCGAGAAGAACCAATGGAAGATCTACCAGACGAAGATTTTGATGATTCGCAAGACGAGAACTGCGAGGATCCAAGAGACAGAGATTATGATCCACGAGAAGAGATACCACGAGAAGATTTTATTATCGATGAAGACCAAAAGTCCGTCAACGAAGAGAATTTCCAACCAGACGAAATTATTCAACCGAGAATAGACTCCGAGGAAGACGATAGTAATTCTGAGGAAGAAGAAAATAATGATAGCAATTTTAGCAAAGACGATATGCCGTTAGAAGAACGACTCCGAGTAGAGCATGAGGAGAAAACCCCTTCGAGAAATATAATCGAATCGCGAGATCTCTTTTTCATACGAAAGGACAGTCTCGCGTATTTTGTCAAAACTAACGGAGCACCCTTCGACCTCGGATCTCGAAAACTCGTTGAGCGCAGAGAAATGCCGTACTTCCCTGATCTCGTACTTGGCAAGGCCAGTGCGGTGAAGCGAGGGAACAGGTACCATATAGCTCTACCTGTCAGCGATGAGTCCGGAGAAGGTTTGTCGGGAACGTTAGCCCAAATTAATAGCTCGATTATTGGCCTTCGGAATACAATGGAGTCTTTAAATATTCCAAGTGTCAGTATAGCCAAAACAGAGAACATAGGTAACGTAACTTGGGATGAAATAGCTTCAAAATTACGATCCGGATTTAAAGGGAGTACAGTGAAAATAATAGTTTGTCATGGGATAATTCGGTATCCAAAGAAAGAAGAGAGGTACGAAATTATACGTGAAATGCATAGCTCAGCTGTGGGAGGCCACCGAGGGGTTAGCAAAACGTATAATCGCGTGCGACAACACTTCTTTTGGGAGAAAATGAAAACCGATATTCAACAATTTATTCAACAATGTTTGCCGTGTCAATTAAAGAAATGCGATAGATTCAGGACAAAACAACCACTATTAATAACTGATACACCAGGAACAGCTTTTGAGAAAATAGCGATGGATATAGTCGGTCCAATACCAAAAACAAAAAGGCTTAACGAATACATTTTGACAATTCAAGATCAATTCACGAAGTTTTGCATCGCGATTCCTTTGCCAAACGCAATGGCCATAACAGTAGCCGACGCGTTCGTAAAACATTTTATTTGTATTTTTGGATCTCCTAAGGCAGTACTGACAGATCAAGGCAGTAATTTTCTGAGCGGATTAATGCGACGATTAGCTAAACGATTTCGTATCAAGAAACTGCGTACAACCGCATTTCATCCTCAGTCCAACGGATCACTCGAGAGGTCCCACCATGCTCTAGGAGAATACCTGAAGCAATACAATGGTCGAGAGTTCGAGTGGGACGAATGGGTCGAGTTAGCGATATTTAATTACAATACCAGCGTTCATGAGGGAACCAAACATACACCGTACGAACTAGTCTTCGGAAAAATAGCAAGAACACCATCAAGCGAAGAAATCCATCCTGAAGATCGACTACAGACATATAACAATTACCTTGTTAAAATAATAACTCAGATGCATGAAATTCGAGCTATTGCGCGCGATAATCTAATAGGGGCAAAGGAGAAATCAAAGCTTCTTTACGACCGAAAGGTTAATCCGAAAACTTTTCAAGTAGGCGACTATGTATTTTTGAAAAAAGGCCCTAAGCCAAAGAAGCTTGAGGATAATTTTACCGGACCGCATGAGATTGTGGAAGTTATGGGGGATCGTAATGTTCGAATTAAGATAAAAAGGGGAACACAAGTTGTGCACGCAGATAGGTTGAGAGTGTCGCATATCACTCCTCCACAAACGAAAGAAAATAAATAAAAAAAAAAAAAAAAAAAATCGTAGGAAATAATGGACCAACTAATCGCTGTGATGGAAAAAAGGGTGAGAGGACCGAGAGGAGGGAGCCGAATCCGAGTTCTAGAGTGTCTCCAGGAGATACCTCGGCAGGCTCTCGCCGGTCGCCAAACTCCAGTACAGACAGAGTACGAGAAATTAAAGACCCTACTGTACTACTGCACGACGATGGTGCCCCAGTTTACGGACAAGGAATGCGAAGACCTCGTGAATTTATTCCGAGCTAACTTTTCACTCCTGAATCTCACGTGCGTTGAGCTAATGTCCGAAATTCACGGACAAACCTACATGGAAATTTATTTGGAAGAAGAACCATCGGTACACTTCATCAGGAAAAATGAGGACAAAGTTCGTGAGCGTCGTCTCATGATGATAATAAAAATAGCAACGGAGGTTGTGCGGATTTGCAGCTCGAGAGGGTATAGAATGCACTAAAAAAAAAAAAAAAAAAAAAAAAAAAAAAAAAGAGAGATTTATTTTTCTCCTCGGTATAGATAGCATCTTGAGTTTGAAATTTTTTTTCTTCACACAAAAACATCCCCTAACCATCGGCACATTTAATTTACAGCATCCAATAATGGCTTTCATTGAGAAAACACCGGTCTCCGAACTCCAAGAGATGCTGATAAGGGAGGGACTCACTCCTTTGTACACCTTAGTACATAGTCAGGAAGGGAGTCACCTCAATTCGTTTATATATCGGGTGGATTGCTTCGGAGAATCGGCAGTGGGAGCGGCGCGAAGCAAACAGGGGGCTAAGCAGGTAGCTGCAAAGAACTTCCTCGAGTTTATCCGGAGGAACCCGGAGCAATTCTTCGGCAACGCCACCAGCCACGTGGCCCCGCCACCTCCCACCAACAGCCCCGTGCCCCCACGATCCCACCCGGTAGCCATCGTTCGGCCCGTTATACGCAACCCCAACAGTCCCTTAACCCGTCTGAGAACCATAGAAACCAAGATAGAATCGATTAATACACCATCCGACGAGGAATGTGCGGACTTGATTGAAGAATTTGATGCATTATTGGACATATGGGGGTTCACAGTCGAACGCCACGTAAAGAAAACGCCGTTAGGAGAATATTCTGCGGAATGGACGGTCGACTGTTACCCGACTGCCAGCCATTCGTTAACATATACGAATAAAAATCTTCTCGTTATTATCATGATGAGGATTATGATAAAAACTCTGTGCACAATATATACGGTAGCACCATGGGACCTGAATTAGGTTGAGGACGGCCCATGAAAAGAAAAAAAAAAAAAAAAGAGAGAGAGAGAGATCTGTTTTAAGGCATACATTTACCTCCCTATATTGATAAATATATACTTTTTTTATATATACATATATATTCTTTTTTTTTTATTTTTGTACTTATGAAAGGAAGTGGGAGTTTATAATAAATATCTTTCTTATATTAAACTTTTTTTTTGTATTTCGCGTTTTAATTTTCCAGCTTCAGAATAAAATTTATATATACATATATATAAATATACAATGGCGCCACAACCGGAAGTAGCCTTGCGAGAATATATGCAGCGACGAAAGATAAGGCCTCGTTTCGAATACTCGGGGGAAAACCCAAGTTATTGGGTTTGTTGGGTGATCTGTGGGCCATATAGAGCTCACAGTATAGGTAGAACCAAAGAAAAGGCCAAGAAGACAGGGATACTTCGTATATGGAAAATACTAACAAACACCATGCTGTTTCCCTGGCCTACACATCAGGCAGATGACGCGGTAGCAGCAGAGAGGAACAAGGAAAAAGTTATGGAGCTCCTAAGGGCCTTATTACATCGAGTACAAGAGCATAAGGCCTCCTGGAGTGAGGGGCACTCATTAGTATTTAGAGATGAACTAGTACGTTTATTAAGATCACAGGGAACAGATATGACAGAAAAACTTACACTATATAGGACACGAAGTTTCATGTGTTGGAAATTAGATACAGTACCTAGTATCACTCGTATTTCCATGGGTATCTTACGAAGTGAACTTAGATATAACCTGCTTCTTAGCATCATCAATGCTTGCAAGAATCGTCTTGAAGGAGGAGGATGGGAACTGACGGCATCATCGCCATAACATAGTTGCATGAAAAAAAAAAAAAAAGAAAAAAAATGAGGAGAGAAATTTTCTATTTCCTCTTCTCTTCTGTCTGTCCTCTCTTTCTTTCTTTTCTCCTCCTAGTATTGGTTACGATTCTGTAGTTCGCGTTCCCTTTATTAATTTCAGCCGCTGAAGAAATGGAAGGAATCGAACGGCAGCCGGCATTAGATCTACAAGCGTATATGTTAAGGCGCCATGTCACGCCCCGATATGAATATTTTAGAGAATCGCCAACACTCTGGAGTTGCCGTATAATGTGTGGGCCATACGCCGCTCTCGGAATAGGCAGATCAGAAAATCAGGCAAAACATGCAAGCGTACTTCGCATGTGCAGCATCATAGAGGGAACTTATACGTTTCCATGGCTACAAGGCGTAGGGCGAAGATCAACGCGCATTAATAGAGATAATGTAAATCGCATATTAGTAGAACTAACGCATCGGGTGAAGAGTCACCAGGATCATTGGAGTGACGGCCACGCCTTCCTTTATAGAGACGAATTCGAGCGACTTTTAAGATCACAGGGGATATACTTGAAAGAACGCCGAATGTCAGGAATTTCGACAAACTTGATGACGTGGGAGTTAACCACAACTCCAAAAATAATTCGTGCGGAAATGGGAGGGATATATAGTATACTTAGATATAATTTGCTTCTTTCGGTCATCAAGGCATACAGAGAAAGAATAATGGGCATTGCAAGATAAGATAAAATACGTAAAATTATATAAACATACTGATAAGTTAAAGTGAGCGTTTAAAGTTCAATAAGCAATACTCTATCTTTGCGAGTTTGTAGTCCGCGCTTTATTTTTCTTTTACAGTATCGAATGGAGGACTATTCGGTGGTAGCTCTTCGAGAATATATGCAACATCGCCACATTAGGCCACATTTTTTATTCACAGAATGTCCACGAAATCTATGGGTTTGCGAAATAATTTGTGGACCGTACAGAACTCTCGGTATAGGGAAATCCAGGGATAATGCGAAACGCGTAAGTGTCATCCGCATGTGGTGGACCATAGGGAGTACATACGAGTTCCCTTGGTTGGGAAACGATATGGAGAGGAGAAACAGTAGGTTCAATAGTGCAGACCTTAGGAGAATTCTAACGACTCTGGCTCATCGAGTACGGAACCATCAAGCCACATGGAATGAGGGTTACTCACTGATATTCCGCGATGAGTTCGTGCACATCCTAATATCCCGAGAAAACACCCTAGAAGAGGGAATGGAATCGACTAGTTCAGGATACATAATGAGTTGGGAGGTGTACCCGACGCCTACAATAAATTGCAGTTCAGAAGGGATATTGCGGAGTATTCTCAGATACAATCTGCTCCTCTTGACCATTACCGCTTACACAGAATATCTAATGGAGGAGGAATCGTCCGAATCCAATTCATAAAATAGTCAGAACCGTATATGAAAACATCTTTATAAGATAAAAACGACATATATAAAGCAACTAAAGTCCTTCAGTTTTGCTTGTATTACTTTTCGTTGTCTACTGACAGGTTCCAAAGACCGGAAAAGAAGAAGCATGGAACCAAACAGTCAGAAAAAGAACACTGCGGAGAGCCTCCTTCGCGATTACATGCGGTACAGGCAGATAATACCGACGTTTAGACACATGAACCCAGCTCCGGGTGTTTGGGGCTGCCGGTTAACTTGTGGACCATATGTCACGCACGCAATGAGTAAGACATTGAGGGAAGCCCGAGAAAAGGCCGCGACAGCTCTATTAAGAATTATCGTAAAAACTAGATCCTATCCATGGATCAAGAATATTCAAGGAAATCCGGTAGAACAACAGAAGCAAATATTCTCTTATATACGACAAACGTTAAGTGAAATCCGCTTTAAGACCTGGTCAAATTACGCTAATTGGAACAGGGAATGTGCCATTCTTCTCACATGTGAGTTGAGTTATCTTCTAAAGTATCAGGGACATACTATACATCAAACGATATGGCAAAGACAGCAGGACAAAGTAGTAATCTGGGACATTAGTACCGTCCCGAAGATAACCCAAGTCGCAAAGGGAATAGACCTCCTAATGATAACCTTTGAACTCCTCGTGCAAACTATAGACAATCTCATGAACCGAATGACAATAGTAGAAGCAGGATTAGGTGTTACGTACCCCGGAAACGTATGAGCATACGCAGGACAATCATAAGAAAAACAAAGGAAAGAATAAACGGGTGTTGCCATTGGTGGAACGGAGTTAGATATTCACTGCATTTGTTTGAAGCTAGCATTAATAACCGCTTGAATACCTCGTGAAAAAAAAAAAAAAAAAAAAAAAAAAAAAAAAAAAAAAAAAAAAGTCTACAATAACAAAAATAGGAATAAGGATAATAATCATAATGTTAGTAATAATAATAACAATAATAATACTGATCCTGAAGTTAAGCCTAAGGAAAATTGCAACCTTTTCGCTTGAGAACAAGGGTAGTTAAGGGGGGGGGTTTGCACTCAAATATTCTCTGTATACAGGAAGAAAAAGAAAAAGAGACAATGAATCTTCATCAAATTACCCCGTTCATAATGATATGGATATGGACCTGGATTGGATCTCGTACCGTAAATGGTCTAGTGGGATACGAGTGTGGAGGGATGGCATCAAACATCACCACGCTATCACTCTTAGACGTAGACGAATGCGATATTCCACCGCCGATTCTGAACATAACAACCGAGCGTATCCAGTTTCTTCAAATCAACGAATATGCATCGGTGCATGTACGACAATGCAAAATCGAGATTCGACGGACAGTTCTTCGGTGCGGCATGCATTCACATGTTAGCAATGTGGACGGAGGAAAAGCATCCTATATACTTGAGATATCACGTGAGGCCTGTGAGCGTGTCCATTTATTTAGCACGTTTCAGGTGGAACGGGTACAGTTTGCCGGTGTCCGACCAAACCAAACTCAGTCCTTTCCAGCAACTCTAGTGGGCTGGGTGGGGACCGATGGTTCTTGTGAAGGTGTCTCCTACACGGATCCCTTTGGTAGCTGGCATTCGGTTTACGTATTGGCAGACATAACAGTGACGCTACGAGACTATCGTGCTCGGGTGGGACTCAAAAATAATATAGTTTACATGAACTCAGGAGTGAGATGTGAATTAAGTAAAGGACAGTGTACCGATATAGAGGGTGGACCCACTTTCTGGGATCCCATCCCCTTGGACAAATGCGGGGACAAACAATACAGTGTTTTGTACGAAGGTATGGCACAACGAAGTATTAATCAAGACTCCGGAGTTTTATATTCACTAACCGCATCAGATATTACCTTTGCACTCACCACTCTCCCTCCGATAACGGTGTGTGGACAAGTACTGATACGAACGGAACATCCGCGCCTTCTGATTCATGAAGTTAGAGGAGAACAAGGATTTGTGAGTGCAACGCGGTTAGACGTTACAAATATGGACATTTTCGCATACGTAAATTCGAAATTCGTGTACGTGGAAAGGCATATTAAAACAGAGATTCAACAATTATATCACGATGTCATGAACCACAAGTGCAGTCTGGAAAGGGAAATGCTGAAGAATAGGCTGGCCATAGCTACTCAATCTCCGGATGAATTCGCCTATCAGCTAATGAAAGGACCAGGATACATGGCTGTAATATCGGGAGAGGTGGTACATGTCGTTAAATGCGTACCAGTCGAAGTTCGAGTACAACATTTGCAGGAATGCTTCACTCAACTACCTGTGGTTGTAGGAAACGAAACTCAATTCTTGTCCCCTCGTACACACGTGTTGATGAAGATGGGCGTTCAGGTGAATTGCAATCGCCTAGTGCCAACGATGTATCTGATTGAAGGAGAATGGTTCGGCTTGACACCAGGACCAGTTCGAGTTATTCCACCGGAAAGTTTAAAACCAATGACTAAACCAACCTGGAGATATCGGAATACCCAGTCCTTGGCTACCAGTGGAATCTATTCAGCCACTGATCTCGACCAGCTGAGGGATCATGTGATGTTCCCCGCGGAACAACCGGCAGTACTAAATACCATGGCACGAGGAATGTTGGGTAAACCCGTGGTCTCTCAGGGAGGATCAATCGCAAACCTTCTGAAGGGACCTGAATTTAACAAAATAATGGAATCCGCATGGAACAAAGCATGGTCAAAGTTCGTCTCTTTTGGGCACATCAGTGCAGGACTAATTGGTGTTATAATGATAATTCGTGGAATAAAACTCTTGATAGACACTATCATACATGGCTATGCATTGCATACGGTGTATGGATAGTCTCTTTATCTAGTAGGCGCGATATGGGACTCTGTGACAAATCTATTGTTGCACCTTAAGCGAGGTGTGAAGAAACCCTCGCCGATGACAGCATCTATGAATGTAGAAAGTGAGACAGTACATCTTCCCGTCGAGCAAGTAGATAAATACGACGGTGCTAGTGCACCTTTGAATACGGCACCAACCCCAGTTGCAAGGGGTGATATTGCCCCAACGATCGCTCTGTACCCAAACCTCGGAAGGTTGGGCTAAAATCGCGTGACTAGAATTCGCGACATTCGAAAACAAACATTTTAAGATCATTATTATTTTCAGCTTAGGAAATCATCTGCCTATGACGATAAAATATTTTTCAAATCTCGGGTTGAAGACATTACGTTTTATTTTTTTTCTTTTGCGCTTAAAGTCAAAATGGTGCCCTATGGATCCGAGGTCATCACATTGACGATTACGATGAACCAGTCATGGCCAGAGGGAGCCCCAGCTGGACTAGAGGATGAAATTGAATACTGGTCGGCAGCCGACGGAATTTATGTGCCACCCGAATGGAGGCTCCTGGCCTTATCGGTGGTGAGAGCGTGGATTGAAGCCATAAAGGAAGCAAGGTGTATGCGTCTTGGAGGGACCATATACACCCTAAGGGGTGATACCGTCCTACCACTGGGTCAGAGGCCCGAATTGATCCTTTACGAAAACGACTACGACTACGAAACGGACAGTCTTGAAGACGACACCCCCGGAGATCTTTGATCAACCTAACCTGTCAACGGCGGAATCCATATTTATACTATCTATTTTATTATTCTTTTGATGGCACAATTTAAGTGACCAAGAGATCACAACATATCAATCCTTTTATATGCTTTTGTTTTCTTATGGGCACATTATACCAGTGACCCATAATATATCTTATAAATCATTATTCATTCATCCATACATTATATTAGCAACCGATAATTAATCATTATTCTTTTCTTTATTCATTTATTAATTTTTTTTATATATATATATAATAATTACTGTAACCATTAAAGAAACCTTTTCTTGGCCTTCTATTTTTTCAATAAAACGAAAAGATATCAGAAATTCAGACTGTGTTCAGAAATTCAGAAATTTAGAAGCCTAAAGCATAACAAGATTTATACGATAACAAAGTCAATAAGCTTCCATTCCAGATAGATATCCGGTTCCAACCTCTATGTCCTATTGGGTCCTGTGATTCATCTTATCCAACCACTCTAAACTTGAACCCTATACGAAACAATTTTTATATCGAGTCATTGTTCTGGATATTTCGGAATATCCCAATTGTCTGTAAACTTAATTTCATCATCATCCTCGGCGAATCTCCGACCCAGACATCGAGAGGAAAGTCAGAAAAACGATTCCAAGGATCAGAAATTTCAATCCATCAGGACAAGGCATCTGAGAAGAATCTCCAGGAAACAAAAGGCACGTACCCTTCCTAGGGACCATAAATAGTATCTAAGAACACAGAATTGTATCTCGCATAATTATTTGTATTGTTTCAGAAAACCTCTTCTGATACCAACGATGAACTGACCCAAGCAAACGCATTTCGGTTATGGCCTCTTCCGAGGACGATCGCCGTTCTTCGAAGCGACTCTCGTTTTCCGGGGGAGGTGTTACGTCCCGCAACCGTCTGAATTTCTTTTTCACAAACTTGCGTCGCTCTTCGATCAAATTGAGAGAAGAATACCGCTGCACGTGAACACTCACGGAGTGGGGGAAAAACCAAGGAGAAAGATATCGAGCTACACGAGAATCGTTACCGGTCGGCCACGTAAGTCGAGATTTGTTTCATACTTCTCGAAATCAACATTGCCGGGCTCAATGCTCATGCGGTGCCAACCACGTGGCACACAACACCCAGAAAAACTCGCCACTACCAAGAGAAGGCCGGCTCATGTATACGGGCTAGCGGACTTCCAAGGGGTATTACGCTCTATGGAAGGCAGAGAGACTCGAACACACGAGACTCCAACGCACGAGGCCCACTAACACCTCCAAGCACTGTGCTCACGCACAAAGAGACTCAGTGGCTTCGAGGCGAAGAATGACTCAAGCAAGGGTACCGATGGCTTCACCAATACCATGACGCGTCGGGCCCTTCGATAGAAACATCTTGGATCCTCCTCCGAAGAGTGCAGCACCTCACGAGCAGCCTTCGCGACGTAACCCCGCAAATAAAAAGAAAATTCCCGACGGTCCGCGAAATAGATAATGAGAATAGAATCACGCATGAAGATGAATATTGGGTCAGGTCATCCGCGGTGTAGTTTATAATTTTATGTTTTACTTATGATAATCTTAAATATTTTACGCCATAATAATCCATTAAAGACAGGAGTAATATTTGCAAACTAAGCCAATCAACCCTTCTGGATATTGCTAGAAGTAAACAACTAGAGTAACGTCTGCAATTATTAACAAAGAATATAGGGGAAAGACGAAGAATATTGGTACGTGTTTCGAATCAAGGTCTCGCTAAACTTTGCACCTTCATTTTAATTTTATATATTTTTTTCCACGAAGCGTTGACCACTGGGCAGTTTATATATAGTTCCGATGAAGAAATCCGTTGCAAGAGCAAAACAGGAAGCCGTAATTCTACTGTGACATAAAAAATTCTAAGAACTGCCTACGGTACACGAAAAATATTAACGACCAGTCCGCCAGCGTTATAAACACTCGGACTAGTGAAGGTTAAAGACCCCCGTTCGAAAGCTAAGAAATAATAATTCTTATTGTGGTTGTTTTTTCTTCTCCTTGCGATCTGAGAAGAACAACGAATACGTTCACGCTAGTCTATTGCGACGAAGGGAACACGGTGACAATATATTTCACCAGTTGAGTAAAAAGGAGAGGTGCATATGCTCCAGTCAGCATGAGTGAGACTTCGTTAAGAAGGGGAGACGTCAGGGGAGAAGCGTTCTTAGCGAGGCATTCTACGCTCACGTGCATACGTGATCGCACCAAGGGCATAAGGGGAAGAGAAAAAAAATAAATCACGAATCGATTCTGAGAATCAGGCCCGCTCTGTATTAATTACCAAACTCTTTAGCCAATACGAGGAGACCATAAAAATCTCGAAGCGAACGAAGCCACAATTCCGCAAAAGTAGGGATAAAAGAAAAGAAACGAATAGTTAACAATATGGATTATTATACAAAAAAAGACCTGCCATCTACACATATATTACCCTATATTTGCAGCAAAATTAGTTGAGTAACAATTTGTCAAACTAATGAGTTATCGGCTGTTTAATTAACCAACTGTAGTTTATGAGATCCACAAATTAAAAAAATTGCAAAGTATGTTTAGTAACCAACTCTGAAAGATCATAATATCTTATTGCAATTTAGGTATTGTTGATTAATTAATTTTATCCAAACGCATTATTAATTCACATAAATTCCACCTAGAACGATCAACAAAAATCAAGGAAGATCAACAATCAATAAAGGATATAATTAATTGATACACAGTACAGAATTTGCATCAGGAATAGTTAAGTAAAATAATTATAGAAAGGTTAAGAGCTCGTCAGGAGAACAAGGGAGGCGGGGAACCTCACGCCTCGGCTGAGACGCGTGCCTCCCACCAGCGAAGCTTATGTCATCTGAGGGCAAAACTATAAAACAAGGGGCCCTTCAGCGGAAGCATTCATTAGCATTCATCGATTTTTGTCACGACTTCAGTTTTCTTCGATTTCCGAACCACGACGTTACTCTGTTCATTGCTTTGCGAATAATTTTTTGTCTACCGAGTTATTGTCGGGAATATTATTTTGTGAACAATTCTTGCGTTACGTACTATCAGTTGCTTCAGTTGTGAGCCGATAGTAATAAAGGCTTGGTGAAACGTGATTTTTTTGAGAAATTTGAAAATTCATTTATCTGCGCACCATCCTCATCCGCTCGGCAATTGACTCGACAAGCCGAGGGTAGCAACGATTCATCGATCCACCACTCGTCAACGCAACCTCATCGGCATTTTCCATTTTTCATCGATTTTATTTTCTGGTAAGTAAGTTATTTACTTTATCTTTTTGTGCATCTTTTCTCTCCGATATCACCTCATCTCCTACCCTCTGTCCCACTGGAGTGCTGTGAGGCTCATGAGTATACGATGTATTCTGGGATCCTCAGCCGATCGTAGCCCTTCTGGTACTCACAAAATAACGTTGAAGAAATCGGACCTCGCATACCATCCCTGTCTTTGTAACCTCTACCCCTCGCAACCGTTTAACCGCGTATAAAAATGTTCGTTTCCCCGGATTCTCCTAAAATAGTGTGGATCATCATTGCTTCAAATCTTTCATTGTTTTTGATTAGCGTAATTTTGTTTTTCCGATACTGCCCTAAACTCTTGGCCAGACATTATCGTCCCGTTCCGGCAACCGAATCACCGCGCATCGTAATAAACCCACCATTAAGATATTCCCCGAATCTTTGTTTGAACTGTGGTCGATACCATCGTTACGCATAAAATGACTCTTCCGTTAGATCACCCAAGGGTAGTAGTAATTTTACTGAGTTTTAATCTGGTTGTACTCTTGATATTATTCATTCTTTTCTGCGTGTGTTGTCATCGCATTTTCGTTCGAGAATCACAAGTTAGCACTACTCTCCCACTAAGAGAAAATGACGCTTATTGTCCCCATTGCCAGCGGTTCTATCATACAGAAACGGGAAGAACTTTCGCGAATGTACTCTAGCCTCTTCCCGAGCAAATTTCCGCGAGGTTAGGCTCAAAACGAGGCACCTGCGAATCGTAAGCCGCTTCGATAACGCGTAAATTGATTAAGTTCATTGACCGAGATGAGGCCTGGCTCCTTGCGTAAAACACGATTCGCGACGTAACAATCCATATATGGGCATGGGAATCGGCATCGTCCGATACTTACTCTGCAAATTCCTACACGTGTCGGCTTTGCGACTCGGTGGATTTGCGAAAGAATATCGTGAAGCGATATTCTTTCTAACTCTATATTATTTTATTCCTTTATAATTCGAATTTGTCGAATTATCCTTCGAAAAATAATTCGGGGTACAACAAATTATTAGCCACAATTTGCATTTGCCGTCGGTCAAATGTCCGTACAGTGCCATCATAATGAACTCTACGAACCAATTTTTTTCTCCTTCGCAGCATCATTTTGTTTTATCAAAAGCACTATGCACAGCAAATTTGGAGACAATTCCACATGTCTAACTATTTATTCATCACAATTTTCCATAAAAAAATTATTTTCTCACATATGATCTCCGTACGGTGCTCCAATTAAGAATCCTGGAAACCATTTGTTTTCTCTTTCGCAACAATATTTCATTACATCGAAAGCACTATGCACAATAAATTTTGAATCATTCTGACAAATATAATTTTAATTATAAAATAATTCAAAAACAGTGGTTATAACTAGATTTGCTTCAAAGATTATGTTATTTAGATTTGTCAAAAATCCATTTTTTATCATGTTAAAAAAAAAACTTCGGTTGTGAAAAATAAAACACGAAATATCATACAGAGATTCACAAATGTTTGCTATTTTTATTTCGAAAATAATATATTATCACCGAAAATCATCCGCAATATTTTACCATACTTTATTCACATTCGTAATAAAAATGATAAATTTCACGTATTCGCTGAAAAAATTGTTTGTAAACTCACAAAAAAGATTCATCGAATATCCAAAATAATTACAATTTCCCAAATAGAACTAACAAAAATCGCGAGTATATATTTTTTCGTTTTATTCTATCTGTCAAACTTTGAAAGCAGATAACAATTTCGTAGCAGACGATACACAGATGCTCATACGTCGCGGCGCGCGTACTCTGTGGCCGGATGATTTTCAAATAAAAAAAAAATCGACATCTCGTTTCAATCATTGTTCGCATTTTACGTAAATACAAATGGATTCTACGCGGTATAGCGTAGATAAAGAGTGTTGTGCAATCATAAAAAAAGAATTTTCTATCCTTCGACCGTCGAAGATTCATCGCAGTCGAAATCTTTGGCAATTATGTTCACCCGATTTATTCGTTTAAAGTTAATAATAAAAACTACTAATTTTGTTTCTGGCAAAGTATGTTCTCCTTTTCAAAACAAGACAAAATACGAGTCGATATCTTTTTTCGCTGCCGAAATATGATTTTTTTTAAGCAGAGACTAATTTCACGAATTTTCGTCAAAAAACGAATTGTTTTTTCAAATTTCTCGAAATTGCCGTCTCTAATCCTTTCCTTTCATAGAAATCGTATTTACAAACTGACTCTCCGCGTTATTGCGCAGATAAAAAGGGTGCAATGTTTAAAAATTGAATTTTTTACACTTCGACCGTCGGAGATTCATCACATTCGAAATCTGTGTCAATTTTGTTCGCTCGATTTATTCGTTTACAGTCGATAAAAAAAACTGCTAATGCTTATTCTATCGACGTATTTCCAACGTTTTTTCAAATTTTACAAATTTTCGTCGAAAAACGATTTTTTTTTAATATTCTCACGTCTTGAAAAGTTTTTTTTCGCGAGAAAAACAATTTTACTTTTAAAGAACAATTTATACAATTATTTATCGACAAAGTGAAAAACACTGAATTTGTCGATTTTACGAGTTACTCCGGACCGAGCACCTTATCCTTGTTTATCCTTATATCCTATCCTTGATTCCTTGTTATCCTTGTTTGTGATTAAATAAAATTTAAAAAAATACGATATGATATGATGCTAAATTTGATATTTTTAAGCGACGATAAATATCAATAAAATTTCATTGAAAAACGAAAATAATAATCGAATTTCTCAAACTTCTCGTCTCCAATACTTGTCTGTTCAACAAAGACAATAACGAGCTGATTCCATGTATTATGAGGAAGAAAAAAAATATATCTCAAATGGTAGAAATTAATTTTTTTATAAGAGGACTGTCAAGGAGCCTTCACAGTCGATTTTTTCAAGAATTTCATCAATTTGTAAAAAATATTTCGGAGCCATCCAAGATGACAAATTTTTTATTCGAGTAACGTACTACTTCCTCTTCAATACAAGACAGGAACCAAAACGATATATTTTTTCGTTCTCGAGATAGCATTTTGTTTTGCAGCATCCAGAAATATCGACAAAATTTCATTGAACATCACAAAAAATAGCAAATTTCTTTTTGAACTTTTCTTCTACAATGATTTGGTTTCCTACAGATAAAATAACGAACTGATTCCATCTATTATGGGGAAGAAAAAAAGCACTGAAGGAGAAGGATTTAAAGGGGATATTTGGCCTGAATGCTAAATGGTAGTCGTGTTGGTGTCGGTACATGTTTTGTGTGTTTCTTTTATATTTATTAAATCTGGTCTTAAGTTTTAAGCCAATAAAACGACTTTACTAGACATAATTTGATTCGTTAAAGGGACTGAGACACCAAAAAAATCGAAAAGTAAAAAATTTTTTTTCGGTATATATTGTGACGGGCCGTTTCAACCCTTCGGGTAGATCGAAACCACCGCCGCCCAATAATAATGACGCCCTGGGATTCTTTAATTCTTCTTCTCTTACCGTTAGGCGCCAGGAAGTTGTTTCTACTCCCAACTTCCAAGGAGATAGATTTTTCCTTGATGTCCCCTTCCTCTGTACTTCGTTACAGGGGTGCAGTCCGACGGGCTAATTAATAACTTCGGATATGCGAGCGAAAAATAAATACGAGCGCCAACAATTTATAAAACCATAATGATCACACAATATATTTCCCAAATTCGTACAATATAAAAACAAAATAAGAGAAAATAATAGGGTTTCAAATACAATAGTTCCTCTCTCGGAACAATCGTGAAATCTACACGCGGTACTCGGATTATACGCCGGAGAGGCCGGCACGGCCGAGGAATCGATAGCACGACTTTTTATTACACCGGGAGAGACACTTCTCGTCCACGGAAACATTACCCAACAGAAACAATTCGGCTCTGCCTACCTTTACAATATTTCGACGCTGGACCTCGCGTCAATCCTGATCCCGAGTGAGCTCGGCTCTCGCTATCCTCGACTGACCTCTACGGCTTCGCCTCGCTCGGCGATTAACACTTTCCTCGGAAAATTAGCCACGTCCACTAATATTTCCACGCGAATTATCCCTATTTTATTCTCTATCCTATTCGGTGTCGGACTCCTACCGAACTTCTTCTCGGTGCGTCGCCGAATCTATTCTATCTCGACTATTGTCTTCCCTAGACTCTCGTCGACGATCGACTCTAGACGACTCTTGTCTTACGACTCTCGTCTCTTGACTCTCTACCGATGACTGCCGAAAATCGTTCATCGAGCCTCGATGTGTCGCGTGCCGGTGAGGAGAGGGGGCAACGCTCGCGAATATCGAGCGTCGCTTCACGTCGATCCTTCATCTAACGCTTCTCACGCTGTCTCTCCTCGCATAGTTGCCGAATTTCCCTGTAACGAATTCGAATAAACGGCAGCAACGCGCTCGATAATTTTCGTTTATCTATCGGCGCTCGGCGGGAGAGACGATCCAGCGGCTTATACTATAGCCTAACTCGCACGTTGCGACGACGGTGGTAACGCCTCGTCACAATATAAGTTCAATGAAAAAGTTATGCGCAATGGTCAAACATTTTTCCTTTGCGGCAGCTTTCGGACTGAACGAAAGCATCAATATTGGCTTGTGACCTCTTATTTTCTTCGTTAGAGAGTTTATTGCGGAACGAGTGAGGGGATTTTTTTTGAAGCTTCGATGGCGAAGCTATGAGTTAAAATCTACCAAAAAATTCACTTTTTCCACATTTTGTCTCGTAACCACTCACATAATGGCTTGCGATAAATCTATTTTTGATCGCATGAAAAATCCCCGCACTCGTTCCGCAACACTGACTGTTACGAAGAAAATGAGCCGTCGCAATCCAAAATTGGTGGGGCCATTCTCTCTGAAACCTGCGGCAAGCGAAGAAAAATATAAGTGAAAAAAATGAATTTCTCAGATTAATGAAAATAACCACCTTGGGTGATTCGCAATAAAAAAAATTATTTTTATATTTTTTTTTGCCACATAAAAATATACTCTTTTTTTTATCACATAAATCTTAGAATATTTTTTTTTTCTCACTTCACAAATCTCGTAGATGCAAAAAAATGTTTAAAAAATAAAAAAAATATACTCTTACGTCAAATGTGACGTTTAAAAATTAGATTAATTCTACGAGACTTTTTGCTTTGCGACACTGTCACTGTGAAAATCATTTTTGCACTATTGCGGGCAAAAATACAAAATATATTCCGTTTATTCGGAAAAACTATAAACACTGACACATAACTAATTACACCGAGTTTACAAACACAGTTTGTAAAACCCCGACGGGTAAAAACCCGATTGACACGGGGTGCTATCAAGTCGCCGAAAAATCAACGCCACCTATGACCAAAACGCGTAAACGCGATGTATTCCCATGTAAAAACCCGCACGTATTTAAACGACAAGTAGTATCCTACAAAAATGAACAGCTCACTCCAGAAAAGGCGTTCATATTTTGGCCATTGCATACAACGGCGTGGAATGAAATATGCAAAAGTACTCCTGGATACAATAAAGACTTTTTCAATACCACTCAGTTTCTCTCTGTTTTATTTCACGTGGTCGTAAAAAGGTAGAGTTTACTCGGAACGTTTTGCGCGTCTCGTTGTCGTGCATCCGCGGACCCGCGAACGCGCCTACGATGGACTCTCCGGAACAAAGTAGATTTTATCCATGATTTACTTATTAAACGTTAGAAACTAGGACTACAACATAGACATGCTGATAGACATGCTGATAGACATGCTGATCTCGAGGGATGGTAATTTTTGGACGCGTCAAACAATGGCCTCAAGTAAATTAATACACATGCATTTGAAGCATCATTAGTCTTTATTCATTTGCATCCGGCCCGTGCGACCGCTCTAGTACCGATGTCATTTGGGACATAGGACGTTTAAAACTTCTGACGCTCTCGAGAGACAGACACTCCGAGTCGAAAGTAACCTTGAACGCCTCTGTCATAACCATTCGCAGCTGTCGGAGAAGATAAAATACCGACGTCGCAACGGAAGACTGTCGGTAATGTAAAAAACTGATTTTTCGAGGCTGCAACTAATAATCGGAAGATGTCACTGTGCCTAAATGTCGCCAAAGTAAAGTCTGGCTGGATCGGATTCCAAGGCTGTGGTTATCGAGACTAGAACCTTTTTCTCGGGTCAATAAAAACAAACATTTTTTTGACACTTGGACTAGCGGCATAAAATCGACGACGGGAAGAATAATTTTGGTGTTTGTTTTTTTTTACATTTCCTCAGAAGACGGCATTAAACGGCGACTTTGAAGTTCGCGAAATCGTGGGCAGACGTCAAGTATTATCGCGTCGTAAATAAGACGATAAAGGAAGGAGATCCGAAGAAAAAATTGGATAAACGTATTCGAGTACTGCAGCTGATTAGCTATATGTCTCATCTTAAAATTTTTATTTTATTTTCCGATTATTAGTTGCAGCCTCGGAAAATTTAATTGAGGCAATTGTTTGACGCGTCCAAAAATTACCATCCTTCGAGAGTATCAGCATGCCTGTTGTAGTCCCATTTGTTTCTAACGTTTAATAAGAAAATCATGGATAAAATCTACTTCGTTCGAGAGAGTCCATTGTAGGCGCGTTCGCGGGTCCGCGGATGCACGACAACGAGACGCGCAAAACGTTCCGAGGAAACCCTACCCTTTTACGACCTCGTGAAATAAAACAGGGAGAACCTGAGTGGTATTGAAAAAGTGTTCATTGTATCCAGGAGTACTTTTGCATATTCCATTCCACGCCGTTGCATGCAATGGCCAAAATATGAACGCCTTTTCTGGAGTGAGCTATTAATTTTTGTAGGATACTACTTGTCGTTTGAATACGTGCGCGTTTTTACATGGGAATACATCGCGTTTGCGCGTTTTGGTCATAGGTGGCGTTGATTTTTCGGCGACTTGATAGCAACCCATTAATACAATCGATTAAAAATCATCGCTGCTACATTACGCCGATGTATCGCAGACGCAAAAGAAAGCGCGGTAGCGGCGATAATCTGAGTCGCATCGATTAGACGTAACGAGCCTTTGGTCGGTAAATGGTTACCTACCGAACGTAGGTTCGACATTGATTGTTTTTTTTATGTTTCTTTCTCGATGTTTCTTGTTCTTCTTATTAGAAGAAAAAGAAACACGCGGAGATGCGGTATTCCGGTGTAATGTTTTTGGGGATAATAAATTAGCACACGTTTCTATAACAATGCGATCAAGTAATATATTTATTGAATAAGAGTGCAAGACATGTTGCTCGATCGAAGACTTGGCGAAGACGAACCTCGGAAACGCGGAAACAAGACGTCATTGTCATTTCCAGACACAACCACAACGCTGAAACGGCACTGCTACATCCGCCATTTGAATCGCACAAACAGTACATTCCTCCACACCAGTCTTTTTCGCGTTTACTCGCTACTTAACCAAAACTTGAGATCATATACGCTTAACAGAGATCACATCATTAACTTCGTAACAATGACATACTTTTGTATCACAGCTCAAACAATTAAAATATCGAACTGACTAGTTCAAGGACAGCAGACCATTACTCGTCATAAATTACACGAACTTACAGCTCAAACAGCCCCATCTGCTTACACAGTATTCTTACATTGGTAACAAAGATAATAAATCATAAATCGAGTACTTGACGCGGTTTAATAATTCTCGATGAACGACGAATAGGTGGATCGATCGCACTCGATGAAATGCTGGGACGATTTTCAACTTCTGGTTTACTCGACGATATAGAAGGCACAATAAAATTGTCCACCTCCACTGCACTTTTGCATTCAGCTGCGACTTCATGTGACCCTTAATCTACGGTTGGTTTAACACTTGACATTTGATTTTTCTCCATATCGAGATCACACGAACGAATTTGGTCGACGTGTCATTTCAACACTCTATTATCATCCGTAACGACCTCGTACGTGACCGGAGACAAACGATCGCTCACTCGAGCTTTACGCCACGAATTAGAACTATAATCCTTGGACATGACGATTTCCGCGTTTGCAAACGTCACGTGCCGATTACCACGGAAACACTGCTCTTGATTTTTTTGCTGCCGTTCGACCGATCGACGCAACGTAGGATACAACAGATTGAGTTTCGTTCGGAACTTCCGGCCAATTGGCAATTCCGCGGGACTACAATTCGTCGTACAATGTGGCGTTGCTCGATAACAAAACAAAAACTTGCACAGCGCTTCGTGTCTCGACATTCCCGAATTTAACAATAATTTAAATTTATTCTTCAAGCTACGCACCGCATTTTCTGCTGCGCCGTTCGAAGCCGGATGGTACGGTGCCGTACGAATGTGCCGCACCCCGCAAGACTCTAAAAATTCTGCGAATTCCTTTGAACAAAAGCTCGGACCATTATCAGTAACCAAAGTCATCGGAATCCGTTGTAATATTGGTCAACTCTTTGACATCCAACCATTTCGAAAACGAGTCAATGATTACGATAAACATTTTACCGTCTACCGGACCCAGAAAACCTGCATGAATTCGATGACTCGGTCCTTCCGGCCATTTCCACGTATGCAAAACTGATTTTGGAGGATTGTCCGCGGATTTCAAACAAACTAAACATGTTTTAGCGACTCTCTCAATATTCTTATCGAGGCCCAGCCACCAAACGTATGAACTCGCCACCGCTTTCATTCGCACAACCCCCATATGCACAATGTGTAACTCGTTTAACAGATTTTCGCGCAAACTAAAAGGAATAACTACTCGATACCTCCATAATATACAACCTTCCTCCACCGTTAGCTCTTTTTCCCGATTTTTAGGCACTCACTATAACAATAGGCAAAGAGTGCCTATTAAAATGACCATCCGTTGCTCTTCGGAGCCTGTCGAAGGGGTTACTCCGCAGCGTATACTCCAAAAATTTTTATTTTTCATTATTTGCTTCGATGTATCTCCAACATCATGCGTAGTTACTTTGAGGTGACTGCGATGAATAGAAATATTTTTTTTAGCCTGCGGTGCAATGAAAACAACTTTTTGGCTGAATTTTTCTTCTCGGACGTCCATATCACACTGTAACTTTAGATGGTGCGAACCAATTTCGTTCTCCTTCGCAGGGTTTTTTTATTACATTATTTCCAGTATGCACATTGCTTTTGAAACCAATCTAAGACCTTTAAGTATTTTTTCTAAAAAATTATTGGCCACAATTTGGATTTGCCTTTGGTCAAATGTCCGTACGGTGCCATCATAATGAACTCTGCGAACCAATTTTTTTCTCCTTCGCAGCATCATTTTGTTTTATTAAAAGCACTACGCACAGCAAATTTAGAGACAATCCTACATCTCTAACTATTTATTCATCACAATTTTCCATAAAAAAATTATTTTCTCACATCTGATGTCCGTACGGTGCTATAATTAAGAATCCTGGAAACCAATTCTTTTCTCTTTCGTAACAATATTTCATTGCGTCGAAAGCACTATGCACAACAAATTTTGAGTCATTCAGACAAATATAATTTTAATTATAAAATAATTCAAAAACAGTGGTTATAATAAGATTTGCTTTAAAGGTTATGTTATTTAGATTTGGCAAAAATCCATTTTTCATCGTGTTAAAAAAAAACTTCGGTTGTGAAAAATAAAGCATGAAATATCATACACAGATTTACAAATGTTTGCGTTTTTTATTTGGAAAATAATATATTATTACCGAAAATCATTCGCAATATTTTACCATATTTTATTCACATTCGTAATAAAAATGATAAATTTCACGTATTCACTGAAAAAATTGGTAGTAAACTCACAAAAAAGATTCATCGAATATCCAAAATGATTACAATTTCCCAAATAGAACTAAAAAAAATCGCGAGTATATATTTTTTCATTTTATTCTATCTGTCAAACTTTGGAAGCAGGTGACAATTTCGTAGCAGACGATACACAGATGCTCACACGTCGCGGCGCGCGTAATCTGTGGCCGGATGATTTTCAAATAAAAAAAAAATCGACATCTCGTTTCAATGTTTGTTCCTATTTTACGTAAATATAAATGGATTCTACGCGGTATAGCGCAGATAAAAAGTGTGCAATCATAAAAAAAAGAATTTTCTATCCTTCGACCGTCGAAGATTCATCGCAGCCGAAATCTTTGTCAATTATGTTCACCCGATTTATTCGTTTACAGTTAATAATAAAAACTGCTAATTCTTTTTCTGGCAACGTATTTTCTCCTCTTCAAAACAAGCCGAAACAAGAGTCGAAATCTTTTTTCGCTGCGGAGATATGAATTTTTTAAGCAAACACTAATTTTACGAATTTTTGTCAAAAAACGAATCGTTAATTCAAATTTTTCGAAGTTGCCGGCTCTAATCCTTTCCTCTCAAAGAAATCGTATTTACAAACTGACTCTCCGCGTTATTGCGCAGATAAAAAGTGTGCTATGATTAAAAATTTAATTTTTTACACTTCGACCGTCGGAGATTCATCACATTCGAAATCTTTGTCAATTTTGTTCGCTGGATTTATTCGTTTACACTTGATAAGAAAACTGATAATGATTATTCTATCGACGTATTTCCAACTTTTTTTTCTTCAAATTTTTTCAAATTTTCGTCGAAATACGAATTTTTTTCATATGCTCACGTCTTGAAAAGTTTTTTTTCGCAAAAAAAAAAAAAAACAATTGTACTCTTAAAGAACAATTATAAACAATTATTTATCAAGAAAGTGAAAAACACTGAATTTGTCGATTTTACGAGTTATTCCGTACCGAGAAACTTATCCTCGTTTGTGATTAAATAAAATAAAAAAAAATACGATATGATATGATGTTAAATTTGATATTTTTAAGCGACGATAAATATCAATAAAATTTAATTGAAAAACGAAAAAAATTATCGAATTTCTCAAACTTCTCGTCTCCAATACTTGTCTGTTCTACAGAGACAATAACGAGCTGATTCCATGTATTACGAAGAAGAAAAAAAATATATCTCAAATAGTAGAAATAAAATTTGTTATAAGAGGACTGTCAAAGAGCCTTCAAAGTCGAATTTTTCAAAAATTTCATCAATATGTAAAAAAAATATTTCGGAGTTATCCAAGATGACAAATTTTTGATTCGAGTAACGTACTACTTCCTCTTCAATACAAGACAGAAACCAAGACGATATATTTTTTCGTTCTCGAGATAGCATTTTATGCAGCATCCATAAATATCGACAAAATTTCATTGAAAATCACAAAGAATAGCAAATTTCATGAACTTTTCTTCCACAATGATTTGGTTTCCTACAGATAAAATAACGAACTGATTCCATCAATTATGGGGAAGAAAAAAAACACTGAAGGGGAAGGATTTAAAGGGGATATTTGGCCTGAATGCTAAATGGTAATCGTATTGGTGTCGGTACATGTTTTGTGTGTTTGTTTTATATTCATTAAATCTGGTCATAAGTTTTAAGCCAATAAAACGACTTTACTAGACATGATTTGATTCGTTAAATTAATTTGATCAACTTCTACGTGATGCAATTCGTTATATTTGTCTCGTGTCTCAGTATTTGACAATTTATCGTCAAACAAAAAGGAAATATCCGTCGTGAATATTAATAATAAATTGGTACAAAAAAGAAATATTTTTATTCGACGAAGGTTAAAAACTATAAATTAATTTACGTAACTGATAAATGTTTTTCCCTCATACGTACTTTCGAAAAGAAACGCAGAGCGCGATTTATAAACATACTTCATCCGTAGCGCATAGCGCGATGTGTAAATACACTCGATACGGAGCGCGTAGCGCGACGCGCACCCCCGTGACTGCCTTAAAAAATGTCCCTTAGGGACATTTTTCGGGGGGTTTGGGGGGCGGAGCCCACCAACAAGAGCATCTGCGCCCGCAGGGCGCTGAGACGCTTGTTAAACGACTTGAACTCGTCTTTGACGGCGTCAGGCCATCCGCGCAAGTAAATTCTCGAACTTTACTGAGTACCGCATCAGTACTTGTCTCGTAACTAATAACTTTAGCATCGATTGATTTAATTTCGTCAAATACAAAGTTCAAGTACGTATACTCTTCCGCAACGCTTGGCACACTCAATTCTTAGCACGGTAACGGTACACGTGAAAGACCATCTGCTCGAACATTGTCAATTCCTTTAACAAATTTAATATCAAAATCATAAGCCGACAGCAAAATGGCCCATCGCTGAACTCTGCTTGCCGACATCTGAGGCAATCCTTTCTTTGAACCGAATAAATACGTTAACGGCTTGTGATCCGTCTCCAAAATAAAGCGACGACCAAAGACGTACAAAAACTTTTTCACTCCGAATATTAAACCCAATGCTTCTTTGTCCAATTGCGAATAGCCCTTTTCGGCTTTTGTCAATGAGCGCGAAGCAAAAGCAATAGGTTTCTCGGACCCATCCGAATATATATGTGACAGTACCGCCCCTAAGCCGAATGGCGACGCATCACAAGCAATTTTGATGGGTAAATTCAAATCGTAATGAACTAAAATTTCAGAATCGACAAGACTCCGTTTTGCTGTTCGAAAGGCTTCGTCACATTCTCTATCCCACTTCCATTTCACATTTTTGTGCAACAGACGATACAATGGATTAACGATCTTTGAATAATTTCTAGTGAATTTGGCATAATAATTCATCAACCCGAGGAACGCACGGAGTTGAGCGATATCAGTCGGTGCGGGCGCGTCAATTATTGCTTTCATACGTTCCTTCGATACATGAATGCCTCGCTTACTCAACTCATACCCGAGAAATTGTACGGAATCTTTTCCAAACTCGCATTTTCTTTTTTTAACCGTCAAATCACATTCTCGCAATTTTACCAGAACCGCACGCAATCTCTCATTATGGATCGCCCGAGTCGAACCCGAGATCAAAATATCGTCGAAAAAACAAACGACTCCTTCTAACCCGTGCAACACACGCTCCATTTCCCTTTGGAAAAGACCCGGCGCCGAGGCAACTCCGAAACACAAACGATTATACGCAAATAAACCCTTGTGCGTCGAAATTGTTACTAACAATTTCGACTGCTCTTCCAGTTCGACTTGAAGATACGCGTGAGCTAAATCGATTTTCGAAAATACAGTTCCACCGTTCAAAGTCGCTAAAAGATCTTGAACCTCGGAATAGGGTGCCTGTCGATTTTAATATGCGGATTAACCGTGATTTTATAGTCACAACACAACCTCAACTGCCCATTGCTTTTTAAAATGGGGACAATCGGTGTCGCCCACTCGCTACTCTCGACAGGTTTTAACACACCCATTTTCACTAAACGTTCTAATTCGAACTCGACTTTTTCACGCATTCCGTACGGAATCGGTCTCGGCTTACAAAAAACGGGAACTGCGTTAGCTTCAACGTGAATTTGGAATTTTTTTCTTAGTATATTTACCGATTTCATCTGAGAAAACCGAATCGAATTTGTTGATAATCGCGTCTAAGTCCCTTTGACTACCATTGCTCAACCAATCGATACTCGATTCTTCCGTGATTCCTAACAATTTAGAAACTGGAACGGATAACGCTTTGATCCACGTTCGACCAATAATCGGCGGTCCATTCCCCGGCAACACAAATAATTCCAAATTCGCGATGTCTCTTCGAATTTAGCTTCCACGTTTAACACCCCTAACGGTACAATCGGCTGCCCCGTATGCGCTCTAAAACGTCGTTTCGTTTTTTCCAAATTCATTTGTCTCAATTTCGGCTGTAATTGCAAATATTTTTCAGAAATCGCCGCTACGTCGGACCCTGTGTCAACATCGCACTTAATAACAACATCCTCGATTCGAATCTCGAATTTGACTGGTGCGATTGTAAACAAACCCTCGCACACCCGATCAACACTCTCCCCTTTTTCACCTTGTAGATGAAACAAATTATCAAAATCTCTCTCCACCGAATTTCCGAAATCGCCAATATAATTATTTTCGTTGTTATTATTATTTCGCGATTTCTTGCTCGACTAACTCAACTGACTCGACTTTCCTTTGCTCCCCTTATTAGCTTTACATACGCGCGCGAGATGCCCCTGTTTTCTACATAAGTTACAATTAAAACTTTTATATTTACAGTCAACTGCTCGATGATTTTCTTTCCCGCAGCAAAAACAGGTAATCTTCTTGTGGCTGACTTCGCTGCTCTTTCCAGCTTGAAAATTCTTCTTCGAGCCCACGTAGTAAACTGATTCCGCTTGACTCTTCTGCGAAGAACCCATTCTCTCAGCACCTCTTGTCGCAGCTTCCAACTATTGAGCCATTTCGACAGCCCTCTTGTACGTCAAATCTCTTTTGCCTAACAAACGTTTCTGAACGGAAACGTTGCTAAGTCCCCACACCAGCTGATCCCTTTCTTTCCATTGAGTCCAATCCTCTTGTACGTTGAACTCCTTTAGTTCGCCGATCGTCGACGTCACAATTTGTTGGATGCCGGTCAGAGACGCTTCCGCGGCTATGCGCTTTGCCTCAGCGAATTGCGCTTTTAGCTCCACTAAAGCTTGTTGATCCAACGTCAACTGCTTCCTTTGTTCCCCTACTTGCCGCTGCTTTTCTGTGATCTCCAACCGCGCTTTCTCAATCTCTCCCACTTCTTTCGCTCTCTTATCTTGTTCACTCATCGTGCTCACGTGTCACGAAATCGCAAAAAATCGGAGCAATCGTTTACTGCTCGCGATTATTTTTATCCTCGTCGCCACTGTAATGTTTTTGGGGATAATAAATTAGCACACGTTTCTATAACAATGCGATCAAGTAATATATTTATTGAATAAGAGTGTAACACATGTTGCTCGATCGGCGATTTGGTGAAGACGAACCTCGGAAACGCGAAAACAAGACATTGTCATTTCCAGACACAACCACCACGCTGAAACGGCGCTGCTACATCCGCCATTTGAATCGCACAAACAATACACCGGAATTGTTTGGGTTGCATTTCGGCATTTTCTTTTTTCACGTATTATTTATTTTTAATATTACTGAAATGCCTCTAACTTAGGTAATTTTTTTAATTTCGATCTAAAATTTGGTGTGTATGTAGTACACCGTATGTACATTCCGAAAAAAAAAAAAATTTTTAGGTGACTCAGCCCCCTTAAATAAATTTGATCAAGTTCTACGTGATGCAATTCGTTAGACTTGTCTCGTGTCTCAATATTTGACAATTTACCGTCAAACAAAAAGGAAATATCCGTCGTGAATATTAATAATCAATTGGTACAAAAAGGAAATGTTTGTATTCGACGAACGTTAAACACTATGAATCAATTTACGTAACTGATAAATGTTTTTCCCTCATACGTACTTTCGAAATGAAGCGCGGAGCGGGACGTATAAACATACTTCATCCGTAGCGCATAGCGCGATGTGTAAATACACTCGATACGGAGCGCGTAGCGCGACGCGCACCCCCGTGAGTGCCTTAAAAAATGTCCCTTAGGGACATTTTTCGGGGGGTTTGGGGGGCGGAGCCCACCAACAAGAGCATCTGCGCCCGCAGGGCGCTGAGACGCTTGTTATTTTTCCCTTATTATTCTACAAACGGTCATTTCATCTTTTAAGGATATGAATCGTTGAATGTAGAGCCTCCAGGCTTCTGCGCAAGTCACACCACTTTCGCGACATCGTGGAGGTTGGGAAATTGGGGAAAGATATCTCAGATTACCTTGCATTTTTGAATGCGCTTCGGTAAGAACCAAGGTAGGAATTTAGAGTTTCTAATAAATGTTGAGTTTCGCGAACACTCTCATCACTGTGACGTTGCAAGCAGTTATCATATGTAGAGTAAATGGTTGAAACCAAAATAGAGATAACAGTAAACATGGACTACCGCGATGTGCACAATGTCGTGTCGTCACTCTTCCGGACACGCGATATACGTGTGCATTATCGCGGCGTGCACAATATTTACCATGCACTATCGTGATGTGCACGATATCGTGTGGTCACTCTTCCGGACACGCGATATACGTGTGCACAATATTTATGTGCACTACCGCGATGCGCATAATATTCGTGTGCTGTTACGTCGCGAATCGTGATATGCGTAGGAGGCGGGCCTCATCTCGGTCAATGAATTTAATCAATTTACGGGTTATCGAGGCGGCTTACGATTCGCGAGTGCCTGGTTTTGAGCCTAACCTTTCGAAAAGCGGCTAGAATCACGAATATTAACGGTAATCTTAACAGAGATTCCGCACAAAAGAATAAAAATTAAAACAATAACTATAACTGCGAGAAGGGTCACAATTATTTGAGATACGTACATTTCTTAGAATTTCGATCGCGATACAAAGGGGGAAAGGAATATGAGGGAAAACTCACAGAATTAAAACGAACCAAAGCTTACAGAAACAACGAAGAGAATCCGGCGAACAGAAACGAAGAGGTGGTCGTCGGTGGTCGGTAGATCGCTGGTCGATACCCTCGGCTTGTTGAGTAAATTGCCGAGTGGTCGAAGGATTTCCCGTGAAGAAATCGACACACACAATTTTCAGAACACACACCAGTTTTATTCAAATAACTTCTTTGAAGTTAATAAACGAAAATGTTGTACAATTGCAATACAATCACAAACACAAACAGACACAGTCACGAAAATACAAAGTAAACTTGAAATAATTTTCAAAGTCTTTAACAAAAATTTGAAGTTTTCAAAAAAAAAAAACGAAGAGCAGAGTTACGGTGTTGAAGGTTTCCAAAATGGTAATGAGCCGAGACGGTAAAACGAACCAATGACATGAGATACAATCCAAGGAATAAATGGAATGGCCCGGTCAAAAAGGGCGCTGGTTAAATAGGCTTTGACATAGACCGTGGTGGAAGGGGCAACGTCTTCGATTGAGGCGTGATTTTCCACGCCTCCCTTGTTCTCTTTCTATCGGCTGTGATTGTTCCATAATTATCCTACTTAACTATTTCCAGACATATTTTGAGTTTGTTAGTTAACAAATTATTCTTTTGATTTATTTTGAAAGTTTCTCGAATTTGAATCACCTTTCTAGGTGGGAAATTACGGATTTTAATACTTGATAAAGAATGAAAATTTTCTTGATAAAGAATTAATTAATTATCAAACCCAAAAAATATCAAAAATGAACTCTATTGATGTCTCGCTCTCATTCTTCATACTCATGCATGCATTCTTATTTGATATTTTCCTATAATCTGTGAAATATCGATCGATATCGATTTGACAGATCAGTATTAAATTGATTTTAAATTTATTATAAATTTCGTAGTAACCAGTGTGCTCTGGTATTCGTTCTTAATGGTTTTCCAACGGTTTTTCAAGTAAAATGGTAATTAAATTATTTTAATTAATTAATATGTTTAACCTTCCCATTTGTTAAATTAACAAATTTCGAGTTAAACTTTTATGATAATTAGGACATTTGACTATTGCAAAACATGGAAAAATGACTATTGTTAACGATTGTTAATAATTATTATTCGGTTATTCTCTCTTTCTTTGTCCCTACTCTTGGCTGAAAATTGCGCTCATGTCTTTTGACTTTTATTGCTCTCTTCCTATTGGTTGAGAAAAGTTCGGCTATCGATGAGTGGTCGGCCTTCTCATACGTTATATGCATTGCGCGGGTGGCTCACCCTTCCCCTACTCTCTCGGTTTGAACCCGTGCATCGTAGCTGACCCGCGAGCTAGCCAACAGCGCTACCTCCCCTTCGGGGTGGCTCTTGTCTTCCCTTGTTCGCACCAGCAACGCGGTCGCTTCTCTTTCTATCCTACCTAAAGAGTATGCTTGTATAGAGGCTTTCTCCGTCGAGGCGACACGGACATTTTTTACGACATTTTTTCTTTCTAAGAACCATGACAAATCAGCGAGCTGAATAAAATCGCTTCTTTGAACGAGCACCACTTATTTTTATTTATTTCAACCAAATGTTTAGAAGAAACTCTGAGGTAGTTGTTGAAAAAAAAACATTTCATATGTAACTCGATATTCTTCTTTCGTCGCGGGTAAAGATCGTAAATTGAACTATTTATCTTTGAAGCAATATCGGTTTGCAAGATATTTTTCGTTTAAATTTTTAGTCTCTGAGTAATGCGAGATATTGCTGAAGGCGTAAATAATATAATTCGGTGTTTTTATCGAATTGCTTTTTATGATGGGAAAAGACCAGAAGGGTTTATGATGGTTACCTGAGTAACGCGCAAATCCCTGATCTACCTCTAGCAATAAAGTATATCCGGGGAAATACGTAACAAGCGTCTCAGCGCCCTGCGGGCGCAGATGCTCTTGTTGGTGGGCTCCGCCCCCAAAACCCCCCGAAAAATGTGCCATCGGGACATTCTTTAAGGCACTCACAGGGATACACGTCGCGCTACGTGCTCCGTATCGAGTATGATTACACGTTGCGTTATGCGCTGCGTATCGAATATGTTTATACGTCGCGCTGCGCGTTTCGTCTCGGAAGAATGTAAGGGGGAAATCATTTATCACTTATGTAAATTGATTCATAGTTTAAACTTTATAGAATATAAACATTTCTTTTTTATACTAATTGATTATTATTTGCCAAAATATTTTTTTCAAAAAAAAAAAAAAAAGGTACGACAAGTACTGAAAAATCCGATTTGCAAATAAAAAATTGGCGTTCCAATGCTAGTGGTTTATTGTGACGCTTGCAAACACCGGAACGTCAATTTTTTACAGCAATTTTTGTGCAAAAATGCTTGGCTTATAACATTTTGTTAATTTTTTTTTGTTTAAACAATATTTGCAAATCGGATTTTTCAGTACTTGGCGTAACTTTTTTTTTCTTTTTTTTTAATATTTTGGGAAATTTCACTTGCTTTTGAAAAGCTACTATTTTTTTTGTAATTTTCCCTTTAAAATTAATTTCGAACTCGGAAAATTTAGATCGAACACATATTCCACTTGATGATTGCCGGTTATGTTGTTCGAGATCGCAAAGAAAAGTTATAATCGATATAAAATCACACGTATAACACGTAACTCGTAATTTTTATTTTTTACTTCGCGTCGAGACACCAAACCACGATACGCAATACATAATTATTATTTTTCGAAACACTCAAAAAAATGTTCACGCCAGAAAAATACATGCCGACGATAACAACGGACAGCTGAGCCGGCTGTGGCGACGAGCGCGCCACCGCGCGAATTTTTCTATGAACTGATGTAAACGTAGACATATATATAGGGGACAGGACACTTTATAATCGTTTGGACCCTGTGAAATTTCCGATCTCGATATCTCAAAATAGGCTAAACCAATTGAATGGTAACTAGGCTCTTTCGAAAGATTGACCCAAAATTACTCTATAAAAGTGTCCATGAAAATTCGATTCGTTGTCTTATTGCGAAGATTTATCGACCAAAGGTGAACGCACTAGACACTTCCGGTATATTGGCGTAGGTTACTCAGTAGCGGCACGCCTTGTACTGTTTTTTCAGTACTTGGCGGCGAGGCGCTGTCGCGCCTCTTGATTATTCACAACTGATATTTCCTTTATGTTTTACGATCAATATAACGAATTGCGTCGCGTAGAACTTGATGAAATTAATGTAACGAATCAAATGATATCTAGTAAAGGTCGTTTTATTGGCTTAATACTTCTGACCACATTAAATGAGTATCAAGAAGCGCGGTAGCGCTTCGACGCCAAGTACTGAAAAAACAGTACAAGGCGTGTCGCTACTAAGAGTAACCTACGCCAATATACCGGAAGTGTATAGTGCGTTGAACTTTCGATCGATATATCTTCGCAATAAGACAACGAATCGAATTTTCATGGACACTTTTATAATGTAATTTTGGGTCAATCTTTCGAAAGAGCCTAGTTACCATTCAATTGGTTTAGCCTATTTCGAGATCTCGAGGTCGGGAATTTCACAGGGTCCAAACGATTATAAAGTGTCCTGTCCCGTATATATATGTCTGCGTCTACATCAGTTCATCGAAAAATTTGCGTGGTGGCGCGTGCGTCGCCACAGCCGGCGTAGCTGTCAGCTGTTGTCGGTGGCAATGTTATACGCCGTCTACGTTTACATAAGTTCATAGAAAAATTCGCGCGGTGGCGCGCTCGTCGCCACAGCCGGCTCAGTTGACAGTTCTTATCGTCGGCACGTCGTTGAGTGTTTCCGAAAATAATAATTATGTATTGCGTATCGTGGTTTAGTGTCTCGACGCGAAGTAAAAAAGAAAAATTACGAGTTACGTGTTATACGTGTGATTTTATATCAATTATAACTTTTCTTTGCGATCTCGAACAACATAACCGGCAATTATCAAGTAGAATATGTGACGTGCCGTTCGCCCGGTTTTGCATATAGAATTAGTTTTGTTCGATCTATATTTTCTGAGTTCGAAATTAATTTTAAAGGGAAAATTACAAAAAAATTGTAGATTTTCAAAAAGAAGTAAAATTTCCCAAAATATTTTTTTCAAAAAAAAAAAAGGTACGCCAAGTACTGAAAATCCGATTTGCAAATATTGTTTAAAAAAAAAAAATGAACAAAATTTTATAAGCCAAGCATAACAGGAAAATAAAGATTCTATATAAAAAAAAATATTTTTTTTTTTGCACAAAAATTGCTGTAAAAAATTGGCGTTCCGGTGTGTGCAAGCGTCACAATATACCACTAGCATTGGAACGCCAATTTTTTTCAGCAATTTATGTGCAAAAAAAAAAATTTTTTGTTATATAGAATCTTTATTTTCCTGTTATGCTTGGCTTATAAAATTTTGTTCATTTTTTTTTTAAACAATATTTGCAAATCGGATTTTTCAGTACTTGGCGTACCTTTTTTTTTTTTTGAAAAAAATATTTTGTAAAACAGACACAAAAAATATTTACCAACACGAACACCATTACCATTTACCAGTCGGGTCTAATGTCCCCTTTAAATGCATCTCTTTAAATGTTTTTTTCTTCCCTAAAATACATGGAATCACTTTATTATTGCCTCTGGACAAGACCCGAAGTATTGGAGCCGGATATTTAAAAAAATTGCTTTTTGTTACGATTTCCAATGAAATTTATTTGATATTGATTGTTGTAGCAAAAAAATTATAACTCGAGAACGAACATAGATATCGTTTTGGTTCTTATCGTGTATTGAAGTGGAAGTAGTACCCTGCTCAAATAAAAAGTAGTGTCTTGTATGCGTCCAAAATAAAAAAAATTCAATTTCTCGATGAATGCGACAGCGAGGACTCTTGAACTGTCGATGTATAAAAGAATTCGGTTATAACACTTTAAGCATTTTTTCTCTTCCCTATAATAGACAGAATCAATTCGTTATTGTCACTGTCCGAAAGTAAAAAATTGCAGACGAGAAATTCGAGAAATTTTATTTTTCTATCGTTTTATTTTGTTTTGAGATAGGTATATTAAAACAATTGAAAAAAAATAGAAGGGTGGTTAGAAAAATATGAGGTAAAATTTGAATTTTTTTTTGTTTCAAAAAATTGTTAGAGATTTGAAAAAATTAAATTGCAGGTTCCCAATATTTAAAGTTATATACATTAAACAATGAAAAAACACTGAGATTTTTATTTTCGATTTAAATCATACCGCCACAGAATACCAACGTCGCGGCGTATACAAACTTTATCACATCTGCTATCGAATTATAGTCGGCTTCCACGGTTTGGCAGATAGAATGAATGGAAAAAAATGAATGGTCGCTATTGTATTCAATTTAATTTGACAAATTACAATAATATTGGATATTCGATGATTCTTCTTTGTGCAACGATAACCAAGTTTTCAGTGCACCCGCGAAATTTTTGATTTTTATTATGAATGTGAATAACGTATTGTAAAATATTGTGAATGATATTCGTTTAAAATATATTATATTCGAAATAAAAAGGATTAATATTTGGCAATCAATGTGTGATATTTCGTATTTCATTTTTCGCAACCAAATTTTCTTTTTTGACATGATAAAATTTTTTTTTCGGAAAATTACAATAATATAACCTTTAAAATAATTCCTCACTAAAAATAATTGGAGAATAAAAATATTAAGAAATGTCAGAATGCCTTCAAATTTGCTGTGCGTAGTGTTTTCGATGCAATGAAATATTGTGGAAAATTAGAAAAAAATTCGTTCGTAGGTTTCAAAATTACAGCGCCGTACAGACATTTGACGGGAGAAAAGCGATTTTTAAATGGAAAACGCCTGGAAAAATTTTTCAGAGACGTCGGAATGTTTTCAAATTTGCTGAGCATAGTGCTGTTCATAAAATAAACGCGGAGAGTCAGTTTGTTAATACGATTTCTATGAGAGGAAAGGATTGGAGACGGCAATTTCGAGAAATTTAAAAAACATTTCGTTTTTTGACGAAAATTCGTGCAATTAGTCTTTGCTTAAAAAAAATCATATTTAGGCAGCGAAAAACGATATCGACTCGTATCTTGTCTTGTTTTGAAGAGGAGAACATACTTTGCCAGAAACAAAAGTAGCAGTTTTTATTATTAACTTTAAACAAATAAATCGGGTGAACATAATTGCCAAAGATTTCGACTGCGATGAATCTTCGACGGTCAACGGATAGAAAATTCTTTTCTTATTATTGCAGACTTTTTATCTGTGCTATACTGCGTAGAATCCATTTGTATTTAGATAAAATACGAACAAAGATTGAAACGAGATGTCGATTTTTTTTTATTTGAAAATCATCCGGCCACAGAGTACGCGCGCCGCGACGTATGAGCATTTGTGTATCGTCTGCTACGAAATTGTCATCTGCTTCCAAAGTTTGACAGATAGAATAAAAAGAAAAAAAATATACTCGCGATTTTTTTTAGTTCTATTTGGGAAATTGTAATTATTTTGGATATTCGATTAATCTTTTTTGTGAGTTTACAACCAATTTTTTCAGCGAATACGTGAAATTTATCATTTTTATTACGAATGTAAATAAAGTATCGTAAAATATTGCTGATGATTTTCGGTGATAATATATTATTTTCGAAATAAAAATAGCAAACATTTGTTAATCTCTGTATGATATTTCGTGTTTTATTTTTCATAACCGAATTTTTTTTTAACATGATAAAAAATGGATTTTTGGCAAATCTAAATAACATAACCTTTGAAGCAAATCTACTTATAACCACTGTTTTTGAATTATTTTATAATTAAAATTATATTTGTCAGAATGACTCAAAATTTGTTGTGCATAGTGCTTTCGATGTAATGAAATATTGTTAGGAAAGAGAAAAGAACTGGTTTCCAGGATTCTTAATTGGAGCACCGTACGGACATCATATATGAGAAAATAATTTTTTTATGGAAAATTGTGATGAATAAATAGTTAGAGATGTAGGATTGTCTCCAAATTTGCTGTGCATAGTGCTTTTGATAAAACAAAATGATGCTGCGAAGGAGAAGAAAATTGGTTCGTAGAGTTCATTATGATGGCACCGTACGGACATTTGACCAAAGGCAAATGCAAATTGTGGCTAATAATTTTTTAGAAAAAATACTTAAAGGTCTTAGATTGGTTTAAAAGTGATGTACATACTGGAAATAATGTAATAAAAAAACCCTGCGAAGGAGAACAAAATTGGTTCGGAACATCTAAAGTTACAGTGCGATACGGACGTCCGAGAAGAAAAATTCAGCCAAAAAGTTGTTTTCATTGCACCGCAGGCTAAAAAAAATATTTCTATTCATTGCAGTCACTTCAAAGTAACTATGCATGATTTTGAAGATACACCGAAGCAAATGGTGATAAATAAAAATTTTTGGAGTATGCGCTGCAGCGTAACCCCTACGAGAGACTCCGAAGAGCAACGGATGGTCATTTTAATAGGCACTCTTTGCCTATTGTTATAGTGAATGCCTAAAAAATACATAAAAAATATGATTACAAAAATGCATAAAAAGGGCCCTATGCATAGTGGTTGGGGGTGAAGCTGTCGATATCACAGCTCCGAGGTGTTGGTCGTCTTCGGAGTCGTCGAGCGCTTGTGTCCATGAGCCTCGCTGCGTCGTGGTGTTGGTGAGGTACGGAGTCATTGAGCGCTCGTATCTATGGGCCTCGATACTTCATGGTGTTGGTGATCCTCGATGTCATCGAGCGGTCGTGTCTATGAGCCTCGATGCTTCATGGCAGTGGTGATCCTCGATGTCATCCAGCGCTAGTGTCTATGATCCTCGATACTTCATGGTGTTGGTAAGTTTTGGCGGACAGCGCTTTGCTGTGCTGCCTTAGCGACAATCTAATCCCTTCGATGTCGACTGGCCCAGGTACATGAGCCGGCGTTTCTTGCTGGTGTTGGTGACTTTTCTTCACAGCATGGTGTCGGGGCCATGTGCTCAGCTTTGGTGATTGAGCCGTGGTCCTATATTTTCAGACAAACGTTGGAATGCTCGAGTAACTCTAAGTCATTGAGGATGTTGATTTTTTTCATGTCTTTGAAGACAGAATTATTTTACGACTTCGTCTCGACGATGTCGCTTCAGAAAGTTTGTTAAATTTTCTCCAGTCAATGGTCTCTGTCTGCGATACCCACACACAGCGATCTTCCCCTTTTCCTTTATTTCCCTCAGTTTTTCCGTCTCCTCGCAAGTGTGCACGTGCAGCTTCTCTCGGTGCGGTCAAAGAGCAGCGCAAGTTTCGCGAAAAGAGTTCCCGAAAAGTGCGTGACGTAACACCTCCCCCGGAAAACGAGAGTCGCTTCGATGAACAAAGATCGTCCTCGACAAAGGCCAACAAATGATACAATTGTTAATTCGCGTTCTCCTTCGGCTCGATGCCAGGATAAGGGAATTCCGAAGGAGCTCCGGAATAAAGGAAAGCGCACTCTCGTTCGATCGTTTCGAGATTCGCGCTCTCGCGCGGGGGAGTCTCGGACCCGCACGTTCTCTCTCTATCTATCGATTCTCAATCGCTCGGCTCGCGACACGTCTGTCCACGACCCCGTATCACTCGAGACTCTCGTCTCACTCTATCCCTATCGCGCTCGCTTCCGTCTCACTCGTGTCCGGGGGAACGAGAAGGCGTTCAAGCTATCGCGCGGCACTCGTTGCCACCGAAGCTCCCTCTTCTTCCCTCGCGGGATCATTCGATTTTACTAGCATACGTCACACACACACACACAATGAGTACAGATAATCGTCAACACAATGCTTTTTAGGTCAGCTCGTCCTGGATGCTGAAGTTTCGAAATTCTGGAACAATATAAAACAATGCGAGATACAATCAGTTGATTTTTTTGGTTGTTGAATATAATCGATTGGAGGTAATATGCCTTTTCTCGACGTTGCAATTGTTGGTTTTCTTCGATGATGATTCTTCCAGATGTTGTTGTAGGTTTTGACTTGGAAAGCATCTTCTTTAGTTTCTTCCTCTGCTGTTGCGGTTTTGATGATACGTTGATTTAAGGGGACTGAGTCACCTAAAAAATCGAAAAGTAAAAATTTTTTTTTGCAGTATATATACGTTTAATGAAAAATTCCATTTTACCTCCATAATATATATGTGTTAGACTACCGCTGTGAATTTTTTTGGAGACCTACAGTGTATTCCGGTGTAATGCGCAATGGTCAAACATTTT
The DNA here is from genome assembly GCA_964006125.1 of Cryptus viduatorius. Classification (NCBI taxonomy): domain Eukaryota; kingdom Metazoa; phylum Arthropoda; class Insecta; order Hymenoptera; family Ichneumonidae; genus Cryptus; species Cryptus viduatorius. Next base: position 13,256,740 of record OZ023228.1, read on the forward strand.
TCCTTTGCCGCAGCTTTAGGACTGAACGAAAGCATTAATCTTTGCTTGCGATGTCTTATTTTCTTCGTTAGACAGTTTATTGCGGAACGAGTGTGGGGATTTTTTTTTGAAGCTTCGCTGGCGAAGCTATAAGTTAAAAACTACCAAAAAATTCACTTTTTCCACTTTTTGTCTCGTAACCACTCACATAATGGTTTGCGATAAATCCATTTTTGATCGCATGAAATATCCCCGCACTCGTTCCGTAACACTGACTGTTACGAAGAAAATAAGCCGTCGCAATCCAAAATTGGTAGGGCCATTCTCTCTGAAACCTGCGGCAAGCGAAGAAAAATAAAATGGAAAAAAATGAATTTCACAGATTAATGAAAATAACCAACTTGGGTGATCCGCAATAAAAAAAATGATTTAAAATTTTTTTTTGTCACATAAAAATGTCCACTTTTTTTTTTCTATCACATAAAAATCAGATTTTCTTTTTTGGTTTTTTTTTTTCACTTCACAAATCTCGTAAATGCAAAAAAAATGTTTAAAACATAAAAAAATATACTCTTACGTCAAATCTGACGTTTAAAAAAGAGGTTAAGTCTGCGAGACTTTTCGTTTTGCAACACTGTCACTGTGAAAAACATTTTTACACTATTGCGGGCAAAAATACATAATATATTCCGTTCATTCGGAAAAACTGTAAACACTGACACATAACTAATACACTGAGTTTACAAGCTCAGTTTTTTACCCGATTGACACATTACCCGATAAAAATCATCGCTGCTACATTACGCCGGTGTATCGCAGACTCAAAACAAAGCGCGGTAGCGGCGATAATCTGAGTCGCATCGATTAGACGTAACGACCCTTTGGTCGGTAAATCGTTACCTACCGAACGCAGTTTCGAAATCGTTTGTTTTTTTTTATGTTCCTTTCTTGATGTTTCTTATTCTTCTTATTAGAAGAAAAAAAAAACATGCGGAGATGCGGTATTCCGGCATTGTTCGTGTTGCATTTCGGCATTTTTTTTTTTTTACGCATTATTTATTTCTAACACTACTAAAATGCTCCTATCTTCGGTAATTTTTTAAATTTCGATCTAAAATTTGGTGTGTATGTAGTACACCGCATGTACATTCAGAAAAAAAATAAATAAAAAAATAATTTTTTGGTGACTCAGCCCCCTTAACATTTAGGATACTGGAGGATCCAAACAAAGATTCTATATAAAAATATAATACTACTGGATGCAAAATAACTTTTGATAGTGTAACGGTCCCCTTATGTTAAAAAAAATTTTTTTTTAAAGTAATATTTATTTACGCATAATATTTCGCCATGTTCGCTTCTCCTTCCGAGAAGCGAGATAACTCGCATTTTTGGCTGTCAGCACTTTGCCGTGAGAGCGACAATAGGATCGCCGTCTCACGGCAACGGTCAAGCTGTCGCGCGACCAGCATCCGCGCGACGGTCCTTATCAGCGCGCGGAGGTATACCTCACGCGCGTAAGAATACTAGCTACCGGCGTCGAAGCCCTTTGCTTCGACTCTTAATTAATCAGTTCATCTCCGACCACCCGAAGTGTTAGTCGGTACACTCTCCCTATTCTCTAATATATTCTACGACTAATAAATATTCACTTAATAGTATTTCAACCTATTTACGACTTATCATTTCACTATTAAAATCCGCGTACCTGGCCATACATTACAATAGGTAGAAAAATATGATCAGATAAATCATGAGGATATATATGGATAGGATTTTAAAATAGGATAAGTATCCGGAAAAGAAATGGTTTTTGACTGTACTGATTTAAAACATGCTAATCTGTCGTGCTTTTAAACTACTATGAAATTCAAAGGATATATTTAGGCACTCACTATAACAATAGGCAAAGAGTGCCTATTAAAATGACCATCCGTTACTCTTCGGAGTCTGTTGAAGGGGTTACTCCGCAGCGCATACTCCAAAAATTTTTACTTTTCACCATTTGCTTCGGTGTATCTTCAACATTATGCGTAGTTACTTTGAAGTGACTGCGATGAATAGAAATATTTTTTTTAGCCTGCGGTGCAATGAAAACAACTTTTTGGATGAATTTTTGTTCTCGGACGTCCGTATCACACTGTAACTTTAGATGGTGCGAACCAATTTTGTTCTCCTTCGCAGGGTTTTGTTATTACATTATTTCCAGTATGCACATTACTTTCAAAACCAATCTAAGACCTTTAAGTATTTTTTCTAAAAAATTATTGGCGACAATTTGCATTTGCCTTCGGTCAAATGTCAGTACAGTGCCATCATAATGAACTCTACGAACCAATTTTTTTCTCCTTCGCAGCATCATTTTGTTTTATCAAAAGCACTACGCACAGCAAATTTAGAGCACAGCATAAAAAAATTATTTACTCACATCTGATGTCCGTATGGTGTTCCAATTAAGAATCCTGGAAACCAATTCTTTTCTCTTTCGCAACAATATTTCATTGCACCAAAAGCACAATGCACAACAAATTTTGAGTCATTCTGACAAATATTATTTTAATTATAAAATAATTCAAAAACAGTGGTTATAACAAGATTTGCTTTAAAGGTTATGTTATTTAGATTTGCCAAAAATCCATTTTTCATCATGTAAAAAAAAAAAAAACTTCGGCTGTGAAAAATAAAACACGAAATATCATACACAGATTCACAAATGCTTGCGTTTTTTATTTCGAAAATAACATATTATCACCGAAAATCATTCACAATATTTTACCATATTTTATTCTCATTCGTAATAAAAATGATAAATTTCCCGTATTCACTGAAAAAATTGGTAGTAAACTCACAAAAAAGATTCATCGAATATCCAAAATAATTACAATTTCCCAAATAGAACTAAAAAAAATCGCGAGTATATATTTTTTCATTTTATTCTATCTGTCAAACTTTGGAAGCAGATGACAATTTCGTAGCAGACGATACACAGATGCTCATACGTTGCGGCGCGTGTACTCTGTGGCCGGATGATTTTCAAATAAAAAAAAATCGACATCTCGTTTCAATCTTTGTTCCTATTTTACGTAAATATAAATGGATTCTACGGGGTATAGCGCAAATAAAAAGTGTGCAATCATAAAAAAAAGAATTTTCTATCCTTCGACCGTCGAAGATTCATCGCAGCCGAAATCTTTGTCAATTATGTTCACCCGATTAATTCGTTTACAGTTAATAATAAAAACTGCAAATTATTTTTCTGGCAACGTATTTTCTCCTCTTCAAAACAAGCCAAAATAAGAGTCAAAATCTTTTTTCGCTGCCGAGATATGATTTTTTTTAAGCAAAGACTAATTTTACGAATTTTCGTCAAAAAACGAATAGTTTTTTCAAATTTCTCGAAATTGCCGTGTCTAATCCTTTCCTCTCAAAGAAATCGTATTTACAAACTGACTCTCCGCATTATTGCGCAGATAAAAAGTGTGCTATGTTTAAAAATTTAATTTTTTACACTTCGACCGTCGGAGATTCATCACATTCGAAATCTTTGTCAATTTTGTTCGCTGGATTTATTCGTTTACACTTGATAAAAAAACTGCTAATGATTATTCTATCGACGTATTTCCAACGTTTTTTTTTTTTCAAATTTTTTCAAATTTTCGTCGAAATACGAATTTCTTTCATGTACTCACGTCTTGAAAAGTTTTTTTTCGCAAAAAAAAAAAAACAATTGTACTCTTAAAGAACAATTATAAACAATTATTTATCAAGAAAGTGAAAAATAGTGAATTTGTCGATTTTACGAGTTATTCCGTACCGAGAAACTTATCCTCGTTTGTGATTAAATAAAATTAAAAAAAATACGATATGATATGATGCTAAATTTGATATTTTTAAGCGACGATAAATATCAATAAAATTTAATTGAAAAACGAAAAAAATTATCGAATTTCTCAAACTTCTCGTCTCCAATACTTGTCTGTTCTACAGAGACAATAAGGAGCTGATTCCATGTATTACGAAGAAAAAAAATATATCTCAAATGGTAGAAATGAAATTTGTTATAAGAGGACTGTTAGGGAGCCTTCAAAGTCGAATTTTTCAAGAATTTCATCAATTTGTAAAAAAATATTTCGGAGCTATCCAAGGTGACAAATTTTTGATTCGAGTAACGTACTACTTCCTCTTCAATACAAGACAGGAACCAAAACGATATATTTTTTCGTTTTCTAGATACCATTTTTTTGTAGCATCCATAAATATCGACAAAATTTCATTGAAAATCACAAAGAATAGCAAATTTCTTGAACTTTTCTTCTACAATGATTCGGTTTCCTACAGATAAAATAACGAACTGATTCCATCAATTATGGGGAAGAAAAAAAACACTGAAGGGGAAGGATTTAAAGGGGATATTTGGCCTGAATGCTAAATGGTAATCGTATTGGTGTCGGTACATGTTTTGTGTGTTTGTTTTATATTCATTAAATCTGGTCATAAGTTTTAAGCCAATAAAACGACTTTACTATACATGATTTGATTCGTTAAATTAATTTGATCAACTTCTACGTGGTGCAATTCGTTGTATTTGTCTCGTGTCTCAATATTTGACAATTTATCGTCAAACAAAAAGGAAATATCCGTCGTAAATATTAATAATCAATTGGTATAAAAAAGAAATATTTTTATTCGACGAAGGTTAAACACTATGAATGAATTTACGTAACTGATAAATGTTTTTCCCTCATACGTACTTTCGAAAAGAAACGCAGAGCGCGACGTATAAACATACTTCATCCGTAGCGCATAGCGCGATGTGTAAATACACGCGATACGGAGCGCGTAGCGCGACCTGCACCCCCGTGAGTGCCTTAAAAAATGTCCCTTCGGGAAAATATGTTTTCTATTAAAGTCTCATCTGTGAATATTACAGTTTCGCTTCGATTTTTTTTTATTTTATCAATCCAGCCTTGGCACTGAAACATTGTGCACGCAGATCACTGACTGTTCGAACAAGCGACGATTTTCCTTTGGTTTTACTATGGAAGATTTTTTATTGGTTGGGAGTCGAGGAAAGTAGATTCCACCGAAATGACGACCATCGGATTTACTTCCATCGATGAATTCTTCGGCGATACGAAATCATCAGTAGTAAAACCGAAGTAGATTCGTAGGATACTCGACTGGAAGGTGATGCATCTTCACGATATAGCAGCGACGAGTTTGGATTGATTAAGTTGAAAAAAACCTGGTGAAATTGTGATTTTCGCAAATAGGCAGAAAATTTCATCCGATAAAAATACACCTTATTGAAACCATCGTTAAAACGTTAATCTTTGATGAGATTATTCCTGAGGCTCCATTTCGATGCAACGAGAGAGTCGGTGGGATCAAATTCACGTAATTCGACGACGATCCACGAATAAACTTTAGTCGATCATCGACTGATTTCTCGTTGCAAGCGGTATCGTTTCCGATCGATCACCTGTTGTAACAACTTTGATTTTTTTCTCCTGCTATGTACAGCTTTCAATAAATCTTTCAGTAGCAGAAAATACGGTAAAATTATACATTTTCATTTTTATTCGGACTATTGTTTTTGATTGGCGTTTTCGGCGGCAGCGCTTCTTGTAAAATTTACAAATTTCATATTAAAAAAAAGTTTGACACAGAATTACTTTTTTTAGGTAATTTCATCTCGTAATGCAATAGTTAAGCAATGGGAAATGAAACGTATACATTTTACGCTGCATCTTTAAAAAAAATGTTTTTGAGAAGAACTTAATGGAACCAGTGTCAAAATTTAATTCGTTAAAAGAAATCGTATAGTCAGTTATCACGTTGAAAATGTGAAGTAGGTTTTATTAACATAAAGCCATTTTAAGAAATAAAAAAAGTCCGAGTATAAAAATTTTAATTCCAAAATTAGAATCAAAATTCCAACACTCGGATTTTAATGATTCCTCGCGAAAAAAAAACCTCCCATCAATTTCATGTTGACCTCAATTTATTGTATGACTTTTCCACAGTTTGAGCAATCCACTGATTGTCTATTTGTGAGATTAAAATTACTGCATTCAGCAGAACCCGACTAACCTCAAACGATGTTATCGTAATAAAGTTTAATAATTTCATTGAATGATTTCATAATCATTCAATGAAAAAATAAGGACAAATACAAGCACAATTCAGAATTCACAGTTCACAGTTCATAATTTTTATTTTTATTTTCAATATTGAAAGTTAATTGTCACTCCACTGTAAACATGACTTTACTTTAAAAACATTTAACACAATACTAGAGATTATCTTTCACCGGGACTGACGTTTCATCACTCACTGACAGAACTATTTTCAGGTGCGTAGGAATATCGAGCGCAGACCCATCCCGCTTGACAATTGAACTCAAGCCTCGAAGCTTTTTCGCGCCATTCTCACGCACACATATTCTACTTCGTCTTGATTGGCCGACTTAATTCTTTAATAACTTGGTCAATTTTTATCGTAGGATAATTTCAAAAAAACGAAATTACTCGGCTTGCCACACTGTATCCACCTGCAAAAAATTCTAAAGTAGTTACAAATCACCCTGTATATATTTTGATTATTATATAGAGGGTCACTTATATAACGTGCCCTATAGAAGAAAATACAAAAAATAATAAAAATTAAAGAATAATAAAAGAATAAAGATGTATATGTGGTATAAATTAAACAGAGGTTCGATTGTTTCATCTCGAACTTTCGAGATAGATCGATGTGGCTAGCGACGGGACAAAAGACGTCATTCAACACGATGAAAACGGGAGAGAGACATTTATGTTACACGGAGATTCATTCGAGAATGTTACTTTAATAAAACTTAATTATCTATAATACCTACGATTTGTTTATTTCGCGTAGAGAAACGTTATTTATAATAATTTATCCTACATATATATACATATATGGAGGGCACTTATATAGCGTGCCCTTTAATAAGAAGATACAGAAATATAATGTAATAATAAAAAAAAACCAAAAGTAATTATGGATAATTCCATACATAAACTATACTAGAATGAACAAAGGGTTGAGGCTTAATTATCCCCAAACCCATCGTCGTCATCTTCGGGCTCGAACACATTATCGGCATTTTCATATTGAATGAGTTCAGGTTTCTGGCCTACAGGCACCGCTGTATTTCCCTTGACCTCATACTTGTGGCCTCCGAGCTCGAGGTGTCTGACCTCTTTTACGGCCCTCGTCCATGATCGAACCACGTGGTTGGCCAAGAGTCTCCATTCCGGTGGTACGAACAGCCCTTCTGGGGTCATACTCGGGGTCATACTCCTGGGGGGGCAATACTCGATCTCGTCCTCGATTCCGGCAGGTGCTCCTTCCGGCCATGATTAGTACAGTTCTATGGCCAAGGTAATAACATCGGATCCGTACGGCAGCATGTTGACTTTGAGTCCGAGAAAAATCAAAGAAAATAGAAAAAAAAAAAAATTTCATGATTTTTAAAGTTCATGGTTTCCCTTATGGATTACCATGCACATGCACTTGCACGAGCACATAAAAAAAAAATAATATTCTGAAATGTTTTTTTTCTTCTTTTTAGGCACTCACTATAACAATAGGCAAAGAGTGCCTATTGAAATGACCATCAGTTGCTCTTCGGAGTCTGTTGGTGGGGTTACTCCGCAGCGAATACTCCAAAAATTTTTATTTTTCACCATTTGTTTCGATGTATCTCCAAAATCATGTGTTGTTAATTTGAAGTGATTCCAATGACTGGTAATATTTTTTTTTGCCTGCGGTTGAGTAAAAATACCTTTATTACTGAAATTATCTTCTTAGACGTTCGTATCACAGTGTAACTTTGGACTGTGCGAAGCAATTTTTCTCTTCTTCGCAGGGACGATGTATCATATCATCACCATTGTGCACATACATTTTGAAGCCCCTGAATATTGCTTAACAAAAAAATCCATTTTTGCTTCGACAAGTATCCGTACGGTGCTCTAACTTTGGACTGTGCGAAGAAATTTTTCTCTTCTTCGCAGAGGTGATGTATCATAACATCACCATTGTGCACAATCATTTTGAAACAACTGTGAAGCCTTTAATGAGGTGTTTTAAATTTTGTTCTGCTAAATGTCCATACGGTGCTCCAATTATGAAGTCTACGAACCTAATTTTTTCTTTTTCGCAGCATTATTTTATTTTATGAAAAGCACTACGCACAGCAAATTTGAAGACATTCTGACATTTCTTAGTATTTTTATTCTCCAATTATTTTTAGTGAGGAATTATTTTAAAAGGTTATATTATTTTAATTTTCCAAAACGGCGTATCTGCAGACACCAATTCGTCCGTTTAACACGGTAAATTCATGGTAAAGAGACGGTAATGAAACTGTAACTAGAAAACTGCCGTCGATCTAAAAAGTTACTAGATTGCACAAGACTTTACCGTCGATGGTACGATAGGTCCGCTATCGAGTTTTGCCGTGGATGAAACAGCAAAATCGGCGGTACATCTATCTGCCGTCACCACACAAGCAACATCGATGGTAACGTACCGTCGATTTACTGTTTGCGAAAAAGTTTTTTACTGTTTGCCTGCAAGAAAAATATATGTATGGTTTGTTAACGTTTGATTTGGTAGCTATATAATCATGAGATATTTAATTAAATTAATTATACATTGTTTTAAGAAATAATATTCGTTAATGACATATTAATTACTCATAGTCCCAATTATTACAATAAAATGTATTCTTATATTTTCAAGAATTAAAAAATGTCAATCGAACGTGTTATTACCGATTCAACGTGCTTGAGTAGAAAAAATACTTGTATGCAATTGCCGTTGAGTTACCGCGCCCCTAAAAGAAAATATCGACGGCAAATCAGTGGAAATTGATTATGAATATTTTGCGTGAAATAAAAATAATATGAACTATAACCGTCGTCTTACGATGCCATATCACAAAGAATATAACAAACTTAATAAGAGTTATATTGACGTCGTTACCTAGGTCCGAAATAAAAATTTCGACCAAACGCATACTTACTGCTGTTTTACCGTGTTCGCAAAAAAAAATTACGCCTTAACAGTTGCCATCGATTTTCTGTGCACGAGAGAAAGATAAATATGGGCAGTTCATTACCGTAATTTTAGTGGGCGTACAATTAAACTAAATGGCAATTATGGAAAAAGTTATATCGATAGGAGTTAACAGTATCCGATAGATACACGGTAAAACAGTTGATTTACCGTGTCTGCGAGGAAAAACAGTATATTAATTTTCATCTTCTGTAATAATGAAATATTTTATTAAGTAATTAGACAATGTTTGAAGAACGAATACTCGTTAATTACATATTAATATCACATATTTCCACTTATCACACCAAAATGTTTTAGTAGGGTGTTTGGTGAAAAAAAGAATTACGCATAAACACTTTCCGTTCATTTATGCGCACGGAAGATAAATTTACGCAGTTAGTTGCCGTCGTTTTGCCGTGTGTACGAGGAACCGTTATATCGACGGTAACTAGATTTGTTCCTGAAGTAAAAAAATATCGAATGGATGGAAGTATCGTCATTTTACCGTATTGGAAAAGAAAAAATTATTGTGCAGGGAAGAAAAATAAATATGGACAGCCAATTACCATCATTTTACCGCGCGTACAATTAAACTAAATGACAATCAGAAAAAGTTCTATCGACGGCAACTTGCCGTGCTTGAAATAAAAATCTCCACTAAAACTACCGTCATTTTACCGTATTTAAAAAGGAAAAATAATCATAAGGAATTGCCGTCGATTTACTGTGTTTGAAAGAAAATAAAGGCGATTTAATTACCGTCATTTTACCGTGCGTACAACGAAACTAAATGACAATCACCGAAAAAGCTATATCGACGGCAACTAGCTGTGGCGGAAACGAAAAATTTCGATTGAAAACATACAGTTAGTTGACTGTGTTTGAAAAGAAAAAATTACTCATAAGCAAATGCCGTCGATTTACTACGCACGAAAGAAAAATAATTATAGGCAATTTATTATCGTTATTTTGCCGTGCAACCAAAAAAAGTAAATGGCAATGAAAAAAAAAAAAAAAGTTAAATCGACGGGAACAAGCCGCGTCTGAAATAAAAAATCTCGACTGTAAGTACTGTCCTTTTGCCGTTTGAAAAAAAGCAATAAAAAAAAAGATTGGTACGGACTTTGCGTTGTTTTAACGCGTTAGCTTTGTTACGGCGAGATACGGCGAACAAGGGGGGAAAGGTGGGAGGGCAACTCATACACTGGTCCGAGTGCGACCGGAACCCAATCACTCACACATCCGTGCGTTGTCGCGGTCAAGCCTCGACCAGCGATTGCGGCGGGCAATCCCTCGCCAAGGACTTGACCAATACACACGCCAACTCACACATTCACTCTTATAGGGAGGAAACGGGGGGGAGAGCGCGTCGCGGGTATCCGGGAGAGAGCGTTCGATTTACACGCGAGTCAATGGCGCGGGGGTCCGCGAAGGAGCGACAAAGTCGCCGCGCGGGTGTCCGCGAGGGAGCGATGAGATCGACGCGCGGGTGTCCGCGAGGGAGCGATGAAATCTACGGGGAGGAGGGTGGTGAGTTCCCGTCTGTGGGGTTCACATGATTTTCCTCCGCGGAGAGGAAGCGTCCTACAAACCTCCGTGGATCGCGAGGATTGCGACGCTTCGGTGCGCGAGCATACGCGGCGAAATCCACTTCACTGACATCGATCGGGATCAAGGGACCCCGACGAATCGTGAGGTTACGCGGAGCCCCGAGTTTCGCGGGTCGCGAGGCTCGAAGCCGGCCAGACTCGAGATGGGTGGAGTCGTTTGTCAAGTTGCGGAGAATCGACGGTGGTCCTGAAGGGACGTACGGTACCAGCGGCGCTCGAGGAGTGACGACGGAGGCTGGTATCTACGGCTCGGGTCGCGGTATTTGGATGCGTCGCGTGATCTCGACGTTTGAGAGAACGAGGGGTCTGGACGGCGGCTCTCGGAGGAGTTCTGGCACGACGCGGTCTTTAGCCGGGCATTCGATGCTTACGGAACACACGGGGGAACCGTGCGTTTCGAGAACGGCTGTCGACTCGGCAGGAGCAGGAGCTCCCTCGATCTCCTGAGCGAGGAGTTGCTGCAATCCTCGGATGCCACCGCTCTTCCCGGCTAAAAACTGGAGATGCTTCTGCAGCCTTTTCCTTCCAGCGCGTTTTGGCATAGATAGGTTTGCGAGGGTGGGATTATGCGAGGAAATTGGAGGTAACGTCCCGTGTCCCGGCCGTGCGAGCTTCCTTGCGGAGCGCGTTTACGGCTGGGGATCGCGGAACGGGGGAGGAATTGGCCTCGAAGTGCGTCCAAGCGGGGCACGAGAGCGTGCGCCGCGGGAGCACTGGTCGCACCGGCGGGCGTCCGAGTTCACGGGAGCACGAGTGATGCGATCCGCGGCCGAGGGCATAGGTAGGGATGCGAACGAGTTAATTCTTTGGTCCTAAAAAGGACCGGTTGAATTTGCACGTTCCGAAAGAACGATTTTCGACGTATCTCTCGATGAAGTATCGTGTTACGTCCTGACTTTGCGTAACCGGTGAATATTCGAGAGTTTCTCCGTTTTTGAACGTGATAGACACGTACAGGGATCGGAGACCATCGGATGTGGGATTTTTATTTATTCAATTTAACTTTATGTTTTTTTTTCCACTTTTTATTAAAACAAAAAACGTAACTTCACAATTTAACAGTTCCGTTACAAACGGATTAATAAATTTGATTGTTAATTTTGAATGTTTGTATTTTATCGGGGCTCGACCTCGCTGGTCGAGCCCTAACGTAAGACTTTAGTTCACGCGTGCAACTTTGTAGTTGCCGTTGGAAAAAAAAAAGATGATTTGTTTCTCGGACTCGACCTCGTTGGTCGAGCTCCGGGATGAGACTCTCCTAAAAAGCGGTGGCGCAGTCACCGCGTAGTAATTTTGATTATCGTTTGTGTAGGACGTAGCGCATCTCGGAGGTGCGCTGCGCCCTGTCTCCTACCGTGGGATTACTGACTTTGCTCAGGATCCCATCGTGAGAAAGCGCTGATAAGAGCGCTTTCGAATATAACACCGCCATCATCAGCGTGGGATCGCTGATGGTGGTCGGGAAGAAATTATTTTTTTTTTGCTATACATTTTATTATTTTTGAGCGCTACTATTTTCGTGTAATATTAAGTTTTCGACAATAATTTTATCCGGACGTAACAATCGCGAGAGGCGATTGATGCTGTTCCGTTCTATAAAGAACGTTTTCCGTTTTTTTTTTCTTGATGAGATATCGCTGGAGACGATGTCTCGTCGAACGGTTCGCAAGGACCCGCGTAGAAAAAATTAGTATGGGATTGACTCTGGGAGAACGATGGTCGAGAGTCTGGGATTTATTTGGGATTGAATCTGGGAAGCACTATGGGCAGTCATCTGGGTTTTGGGACCCGGCTAGATGGTTTCCCAGACCTTTTCCCATAGCTTCAGTGGACGGGGGGAGTCCTCGTGCAATCAATCCCATACGTTTTTCCAGATTCTCTCCCGGCCGTACCGTACGACCGGGGGGATCCTCGCGCGATCAATCCCATACATAGAATCCCATATTATGTGTAAATGAAAGAAGAAGGAAAAATAGATTTTGTCAAATGGAAGGAAAAAAAGAAAAACGAAGAAATATGCTCAAATCTAATTTTTTTCAACGAATATGATTTCGCCGTGCAAAGTTAAGCGCTGTAGTACATAATCGGCGGTTAAATTTCATTTAAGGCCCCAAAAATAATGTGATGTACTGGGAAAAGCTTGGATAAATAAATTAAAAGATCTATGTTAAACTCATCCAATACTTTACAATATTTTTGGGACCTACATCGAATTTCAAACGCCGATTACGTACAGCAGCATTTAACTTTGCTCGGGGAACTCATATCCGTCGAAAAAAATTGGTTTTAGGCATATTTTTTCGTTTTTTATTTTTTTCTTCCATTTGACAAAATCTATTTTTTCATCTTCTTTCACTTACACATAACATGGGATTCTATGTATGGGATTGATCGCGCAAGGATTCCCCCGGTCGTACGCGACGGCTGGGAGAGAATCTGGAAAAGCGTATGGGATTGATTGCACGAGGATCCCCGTTCGTATGCGACGGCTGGGAGAGAATCTGGAAAAGCGTATGGGATTGATTGCACGAGGATTTCCCCCGTCCACTGAAGCTATGGGAAAAGGTCTGGGAAACCATCCAGCCGGGTCCCAAAACCCAGATGACTGCCCATAGTGCTTCCCAGATTCAATCCCAAACAAACCCCAGCCTCTCGCCCATCGTCCTCCCAGAGTCAATCCCATACTAATTTTTTCTACGCGGGGAACGAAAATCCGATGTGTCCCTCGTTGGGATATCACGAGAGGCGATTTCCTGTGGTGCGAAAGAAGAGAGCTCTGAAAAGGGCTAGGATGAGGTAAGTAGAGAGCTGTTGCTGCTGCTGCTTCGTTGGACCGACTGGCGAGGAGCTCCGGGAACACGCGACTCTTATAGTAGCGCGGCGCGATCTGATTGGCCGCGGCCGCAATCTGGGGGTAACGCGCAGCGGTCCGACCGGAGAGCCAATCAGATTGCGCCGGGGCTGCGACGTTCGTTCCCGAGTCTCCAATTTTTATTAACGTGAGTATTTGCACAAATAATTAGCGTGATAATTAAACAATTATGGTTACATGGTAAGTATTAATTATAGGTTTCGATGTGTACTAATTCTTTCTTTTTTTGTTTCAGATTTCGACGCCGAGGACAGCGGGGAACGCGACGCTCGGGAAGACAGGTAGGTACACGACGGAGTCATCGATATTAATTGTTTTTCTCTTATTTTTCAGAGACGCGGATGAACGAGCGAGGAGAATACGTCGCCGAGAGGCGGCGTACAACAGCTTCTGCATGCCGGACAAAACCACGCAGCATCACCTATGGGATTAACTTTAAGTGATACACACTTGAAATCGTACCATAAAAGACAACTGTCGCAAATGATACTTTTTCCAGATAAGTTTTCTTTGCAGGATCGGCACGTCCACACATCGCGCTCGATTTTAGTTTCGATTAGACTGCGAAGCGTGTTAAATGCGTTACGTTTGAAGTACGGCTTGAGCGAATTCAAATTTGCCGACTGATCCATGAATGATTCTGACAAGCTATCGACAGTTAGATTTATATCGCTACACTGCACTTTGTATCCGGATTTCAAAACGCGTGTAGTTGTCTCTTGAGGATGTAACCAGTTTAGCATAATTTTCGTTTGCATTGTCGCACTTTTGGCCGAAAATGTTCCTTTGTCTTCACTGACTTGCTCGCTGACTCGCTGAGTTCTGATATTGATATTATCAGCACTTTCTTCTCTTTCGTCGATAGACAATGCGCGCGCGCGTTTTCTCGGTCTTTCGATAGCTCCTGCTTCAGATCCTTCAAGTTTTGTACTTTCTATGACAGTTTTTTTCGCGGTTTCATTGTCTTCATCGATATCATTGTCTGCAATAACCAAACGGGTTTGTTTTTTTACAATCAAGAGCGTGCGATTCAGAAGACCGATGGCTCTTGGTCGATTTGCTCGCGTTCCTCGCGGCCTTCCTCTTCCTCTCGACGGTTTTGGTAGCGTTAGGGACGCTACACCTACATCTGCTCTATCAACTGTAGTCACAGTCGCATCCGAAAATGTTTATGTATCTTCTGTTTTTTTCGCTCCTTAAGTGAGATTTCTGAAGAAATTACTATTTTATCCGGCGTATCATCCAAGTCCTCGATTGAATTGAATTGAATTTCTTGAATGTCGGTCGAACATAATGTATCGATTCCCTTGGATGTTGTTGCGTCAGAATCCCGACGTTCTTTCAGTATTTCCGAGAATTCCTTTTCCACGACTAATTCCAGAAGCAGGGGATCGTTGTCGGGCACGAATTGTATCGTTTCTTCCCACCCGTAGAAATTGCCGGCTATTATGTCATGAAGTTGCGCTATTTTGTCGTTGGCAGCATTCGTCGAAGTTTCGTCCACATTCGATGTTATTTTTTTCGCATATTTTTCCGAAGTATTTTTTTTTTCAGCTTCTTTCGATTGATTTTTTTGTGCTGCTTCTTCAGATTCATTTATTTTTTCGCTTCTTTCGATAGATTTTTTTCTGCTGCTTCTTCGGACTTATTGATTTTTTTCGTTTCTTTTGATACTTTTTTGTTTGCACCTTCTTCCGAGTCATTTTTTTTTTTCGCTTTTTCCGATTGATTTTTTTTTGCTACTTCTTCGGACGTATTGTTTTTTTTCGCTTCCATTGATACTTTTTTGTTTGCATCTTCTTCCGAGACATTTTTTTTTAAAACTTCTTTTAATTCATTTTTTTTTGCTGCTTCTTCAGACTTATTATTTTTTTTCACTTTTTTCGATTGATTTTTTTTTTATGCTCCTTCCGACTTATTTTTTTTTAGATCTTCTTTCGATACTTCTTTGTTTGCACTTTCGTCCGAGCTAATTTGTTTTGCTTCTTCTTCGGATTCATTTCTTTTTGCGCGCTCTTGTTTCGACTGTTCCACTCGTTGTTGAACTTGGTTAAGATAATCTACGTTATCTGCGGGAACGTCATCAACTTGAAGAGGATTCCGTTGTAGTGCGATTTCATTTTTGTCGTCGTCAACATCCGCATCGTCATCTCTATCGTCGTATTCACTGCCATCTCCGGCGTCATCGTCAAACAAAGGTAGAGCCTGTTGGCATCGTAAAGTATGCTGTTAATAGTATTAAATTTGAAGAACCATTTTTTTACTTTTTTTTTCGAATTTCGTATACGCTACTCATACAAAAAAAACCAATACCGCTATGGAAAAACTAACATAATAAATAGTGTATATGTCCAATTATAAAAATGCTTACTGACCTGATTTCGACTCGGTTGGTGGTTGTGCTCTTCGTTCAGCTCCATGACTTGAAGATATCGTTTCTTCTTTGCCCGAAGTATCATCTTCGCTTTACAATTTGTTTTTCGACTCCTATAAAGTAAAAATGCAATGACGTCGACAAGTTTAGAACTTCAAAAGCACAATTATTTAAACTATAATAAAAATGATCAACAATATATTCGATTTCCGTACTTTCGGTTTCTTATTCCTTTTCCTTTCACTACGTGCTGCCCACGACGTACACACCTGATTTCAATTTCGTAGTATTTCAAGTATGCCGGGAAGTTTTGAACGCGGCTCTTCTCGACTATTTTTGACGTTTTGACGCTGAATTCGTGATGAACCCGTTCTTTGTATTCCTGAAGCCACGTTTCGAATTCCGCATATGTACGGAATCATTTGCCGATGTACAGAGACTCATCGTCATCAGCCATCTGTAAAACAGCCATGAACTTACGTGAATTACATTTATGAGGGACAAACAGAAAAAGTTGTGGAACTATACTATATTCGTCGGACAGTAAAAAGTTGAGTACACTCGTTGATTTGGGAATAAAAAATGTTTACCGTCTGTATACGTAAAGTAAGCGATTCAAATTCTCGAGACATTGTTCGAACACGATGAGAAATTAATGTCGTATGATTGGCATTCGCGGCAGTCTATATATAGGGAAAAAATAATCAACGCAAAAGGTAAAGAAGGTAAAGGTAAGTGCAAGATTCTGAATAAAACGTAGAACGTAATTTCTCATTTATCATAAAAACGATGGGATATGACAAAGTTTACTAGCGCAAGAACTACGAATCTTTACACCGTACCTTCAAACCATCCAAAAAAAAACACCGAATACGGCGCAAGAAAATCGGAAACACGTGAGAATTTGGGAGAGCACCAGTCGTCCGCCCGCAACGGTCTCGCACGAAAGTCGATAGTCGATTGAAGACTCGACGGATCGAACTCCCTACGGCAGCACCGCCGGTATGAAAAGACGCAAAAGGGGAGGGCTAACGAAAAATGATTACAGCAAATATTCACGAGACATTTGTTCAAAGAAAAATAGCTCAATAGTATGGGAATTCATTTTATATGTATCGGTAATCGAGATGTTAAGAATTTTTTTTTCGTATAAAAAACTATTATTCCTGCATTGGAGATACCGTTTACGCGAGAAAAACAGAGAAAATTCCGGAACTATCTTCATAGGCTGATAAAAAGTTGAATAGAATAATCGATTTGCGGATAAAAAAGGTTTGCCATCTGTATATACAATGTAACGGACGCTACTTGTCGAGACATTATTAGAACAATCGGAAACTGACGTCTCATGTTTGACATTCGCGGCAGTCTATACATTACGCAAAAAATAATCCACGGAAAGGTAAAAACATGCAATATTTAGAATAAAACAAAAACGTAATTTCGGTTGTCATAAAAACGATGGGATGTGAGAACGTTTATTCGCGCAGTCACTACAAATTTTTGCACCTTACCGTGAAACTGCAAACAAAGCACCGAAGACGGTGCGAGAAAATCGGGAACGCGCGAGAATTCGGGAGAGTACCAGAGTGGACGTTCAAGGATCTTACACGATACTCGATAGTCGATTGGAGACTGCACGCCGCAAACGATTTAGGAATAATACGCTATGGTAGTGCCGTCGGTAGGAAAAGGCGCGACCGGGGAGGGGGGCCTGAGTCAAAACCATTGCTACAAATATTGACGACAAATTTGTTGTTAAGAAATGTAATAATGTGACAATTAATTCCATAAGAACGCACTCTATTAAATAAAAAAGTATTACTACTTCACCGGGGGTTACGTTTATGAAGGAAAAACAGAGAAAGTTCTGGAATTTTATACGTAATGTAAGGGTTTCAAGTTCTCGCGACATTGTTGGAACACGATGGAAAATTACCGTCGTATGATTGACTTTCACGGTAGTCTATATATAGACAAACAATAATCAACGTAAACGGTCGAAAAATTCAAGATTTTTCTGAATAAAACGAAGAACGTAATTTCGGTTATCATAAAAACGATGGGATGAAACAAAGTTTACTAGCGTAAGCACTACGAATCTTTGCACTTTACTGTTAGAATTCTCGGCTACTCCGAAAATTCGTTAGCCGGATGGAGAGCGGTAGGAGGAGGACTATCAGAAAACACGTCGGGGTGATGGATGAGAATAATTTATTTAATTATAAGGCGAATAAAGATTTAAAGGGAGGAACACATTAAACAAAACAATAAACTATAACTATCGACCCGGATCGACCCGGCGTCGATTACTCGTACGTTTCCCGATGCGACCTCGTGTCGCACGCGCGTTTCGGCCGTCGTGCCTCGCTCGCGCGTTCTCGCTCGTGGGTGTCGCGTACCCACTCGTATTCTCTCTCTCGGAATCGATCCGCAGCACGTCTGCTCGCGATCGATCTCTCCACACGACTGCCTATCATTTCCCCGTTTCCGGTTCGCGTTCACCGCCGGATGATGGAGCGCTTCGAGCGGCCACGTGGCTCTCGTTCTCGATCGTCGCTCCATCCTCGCCTTGCGGGGATATACGTGTACTACGTTCACACTCTCACACACACATAACAGAAAGTACTTAGATTCTAACATTACCTTTACCACTAATCATTAATTAATCAACTAAATTACACAAACACGTAACTAAAATTGTATATTTCTATATTCCTTTGAAGAAAGCGTATTGACTGCAGTTTTTCTTTATTTCTTCGTAATATATTTGAGTAACATGAATCAGTATATCCAGTACAGTATATTATAGCGTTCAGTATATTTTCGTATTTTCGTATTTGTACACGGAAAATATAAAAAAGTTTTACTTTTTACACTGTGGGCAAAACCACGTCATTTTAGCGCTCGGTTTTCTTTCGAGCGATATACATTCGAAATGGTACTGCAAAAGGCAACTTTCGCGAAGTACAGATTTTCCAATGAGATTTTTGTTGAGATATAAGTTCTGCGCATTACTGTACAACAACGTTTTCAGCACGAACTGTACATACGACGATCGTCGAGCGACAGCATGCGCGCGTCGGTTTTCTTTGCGTCGTTTTCATGTCGGGCAAACTCGGTCTTTTCCGTTAACTATTCGTCGATGGTCGAGCGTCACGTCCGTCTAGTCGTACAAGTACACGCGTTACTACAGCACGTTTCTTTGCTGTTCATCTCTGATTTAATAAAGAACACTCTATTTCACACATCGAGTAAGAATATTTATTTATAGCCACCGACTTCCTCCTCCACATTTTCCTGGCCAAAACGTAACAGGTTATGGGCCCAGGGCGTTAGCTGCGATACTGGAAATTGTGGAAGCGTGTTCGGTTGTCGGTTATTTTTCTCGTGACCGCGTGGGAAGCGCGAAGCTGTGGTCGGCCATCTTGGCCTCGTGTGTGAAAGTGAAATTGTGTGTTGAGATCGCGCGTTTGTATCCGCGATGGCAGCGGGCATCTCGACTCGTGGCGTCAAGTGTTTTGACGGAACAAATTTCCAGGGGTGGAAAGCGCAAGTTAGCGCATTATTTTTGATGAACGGCGTGCGTGACGTGGTAAATGGAACGAGAGTTGAGCCGGCGGCCGGCGAGGCTAACGATGCTGCTCGTGAGAGGTACGAGAGAGACGACGCGACGGCAACGTACATCATTCTCTCGT
This sequence comes from Cryptus viduatorius, assembly GCA_964006125.1. NCBI lineage: Eukaryota > Metazoa > Arthropoda > Insecta > Hymenoptera > Ichneumonidae > Cryptus > Cryptus viduatorius. The sequence continues at coordinate 13,276,366 of OZ023228.1, forward strand.
CGTTGGACGAGACGCAGCAGGCGACGGTTCTGTCGGAGAGGTCTGCGAAAGAGAAATGGGATAAGCTGTGTTCGTTGTACGAGGAAAGATCTGTCGGGAATAAAGTGGCGTTGTTGAAGGCTTTTCTCGCGTTACGAATGGAGGAGAGCGATACGGCAGTGTTATACGTGTCGCGAGTGCAGAATGCTGCGTCGCTTCTCGCTGATATCGGGTGGCCGGTCGATGATGATCTATTAATGGCAAAAATTCTGGAGAGTTTGACGCCGAAGTTTGAAGTGTTTCAACAAGCGTGGGAGAGTGTGTCTTCTGAGTCGCAGACTGTTAAAAATCTCATCGAAAGACTGGTGCGCGTCGATGCAAAAATGCGACGCGGCGAAGACGACGCGAGTGCATTAGTGGCCGTGAGCAAGTCGCGGGACAAAAAAGGGAGAGAAAAACCCGCAGAAAAGAGAAATAAACAAAACATAAAGTGCTATCGGTGTCACGAGATGGGGCATTTTGCGCGGGAATGCCGGAACGAGCGTCGGGGGAAGCGTGGTGTGTCGGAATCGCGGGATTGCGCGTTCGTCGCGGTTCTGGAGGGAGACGTCGCGTGTGGTGGGTCGACGGTTGGCAGTGTCGCGGTGCGCGAAGTAATGGCCGCCGATCGAGGTGACGTGTGGCTCACGGACAGTGGCGCGTCGAGACACTTAACTTTTCGTCGCGAGTGGCTTACCGACTATCGCGAGAATAATAGTGGCGATGTGATATCGCTTGGTGATAACGGTGAGTGTAGCATTGTCGGGAGCGGAACGGTTATGATTAAAAAACTCGAGAACGGTGTGTGGTGTGATGCGCGCATCGAGAACGTGCTGTTCGTACCGAAGTTGAAGAAAAATCTTTTCTCCGTTGGTGTGTGCACGGGAAAAGGGCTGGAGGTCGTGTTCCGTGACAGTGCAGTTTCGTTTAGGCGTGACGGTGTCGAAGTCGCGTCGGGTGTTAAACAGAAAAATGACATTTACCGAATGTTATTTAAGGTCGTGAAACCGCGAAGCGAAGACGAGGCAAATGTGTCGGCGATAAACCTAAGTCTGTGGCACGAACGTTTAGGACACGTCGGGACGCGTGCGATTCGTGAACTAGTGAAAAAGGGGCTCGTGAGCGGTGTGAAGCTGTCGGACACGAGTGATATCTTCTGTGAACCGTGTCAGCTTGGGAAAGCACATCGTCTGCCGTTTCGTCGTGACAACGTGAAAGTGTCGAAGAGGCCAGGTGAAGTTTTTCATACCGATGTGTGCGGACCGATGTCTGTTGAGTCTCTGGGCGGTGCGCGGTATTTTCTGACGTTCAAGGATGATGCGAGTGATTTCCGACATGTTTATTTTCTTAAGAGGAAGTCGGAGGTTTTTGAAAAATTCAAGCGTTTCGAGCGATTGGTAGCGAACAAGTTTGGCAGGCCAATGAGTGTTCTGAGATCGGACAACGGGCTCGAGTTTCGAAACCAAGACATGGACAATTATCTCGCATCACGTGGTATCAGAAGAGAAAATACGGCACCATACACTCCGCAACAGAACGGAAAGGCGGAGCGCGACAATAGGACGATTGTGGAGAGTGCGCGAACGATGATATTAGCGAAAGGTTTGCCGCTCAAGTTGTGGGCTGAATCGGTAAATTGCGCAGTGTACGTGCGTAATCGCACAGTGTGGTCGGCAGACGGGATAACACCGTATGAAGCGTGGTTCGGGAAACCGCCGGATTTGAGACACCTTCGCGTGTTCGGTTCGGAAGCTTTCGTGCACGTGCCGAAGCAATTCACGCGGAAGTTCGACGCTCGGTCGCGTAAAGTCATATTCGTCGGATACGAAGGCGAGTCGGTAAATTATCGAGTTTACGATCCTGTGTCGCGGAAAGTCAGTGTGTCGAGAGACGTGACGGTCAACGAACAGGTGAGGAAAGCGGTAGTGGATCTCGAAGCTGTCAGTGACGCGGAGTGGGACGTGCTGCTTCCGGTCAAAGAGGAAGTGCAGGTGGAGGTGCCTCGTGTTGCCGAAAACGGTCAGGTCGAAGACGTCCGCCGGGGTAACGAGGTTGCCGACGTTCGTCGCGAGGAAGACGTCGAGGGTGCTGATCAGGCGGAAGGTGAGAATCGAGATACACCGAGAACACTGAGGAACCGGGCTACGATAAGAAGACCGATTCGTTACGAGGTTGACGTTGCCGAATACGTCATACCGGGTACGTATCAAGAGGCAACGAGTGGTAGCGAGGCCGCGCAGTGGGCTGGCGCTATCCGCGACGAGCTGCGCTCACACGAGGAGAATGGAACGTGGAAAATTGTGCAGAGGACGCCTGGATTGAGAACAATAGATTCGAAATGGGTTTTTCGCGTCAAAACAAATCCGGAAGGAGACGTGCATCGTTTCAAAGCTCGTCTGGTGGCTAGAGGTTTCAGGCAAAGGTACGGAATAGATTTCAACGAAACGTTTGCTCCAGTAGTCAGATATGACTCCTTACGAGTTTTCTTGGCTATGGTAGCGCAAAAGGATCTGGAATTGGGACAGTTTGACATACAGACGGCTTTTCTGTACGGCAAACTCGAAGAAGACGTTTACATGGAGCTTCCTGAGGGTCTCGACGTCGAGGGATTTGGAAAGGATGCCGTGTGCAAGCTGGAGAAGTCGCTGTACGGCCTGAAACAGTCACCTAGATGCTGGAATAAAGAATTTACAAAGTTCCTGAGTGTTTTCAACTTCGTTGAGTGTGACGCGGATAAGTGCATTTTCGCGGGCGATTGCAATGGTGAACCAGTGTTCTTAGCATTATTCGTCGACGATGGGCTGATAGCTGCGAACACTGTAGAGGCTTTAGATTTGATAATTAAGCGTCTGAGTGATAATTTCAAAATAACGAACGGAGATGCGAGTATATATGTGGGTATTCAAATTATGCGCGATAGAAAGAAAAAATCCTTATTTATTCATCAAAGTTCATATATACAGAAAACTATCGAAAAGTTCGGGATGCAGGATGCGAAGGTTATGAGTGTGCCGGCGGACCCGCATGCTCCGTTATTTCCGGTAGAAGAGGGCGACGAAAAACCAAATGTGCCTTATCGAGAGGCAGTCGGATCGTTGGTTTTTATCTCGTCAGTTTCGCGACCGGATATTTCGTTTGCGGTGAATTCTGTCAGCAGGTTTCTCAGCAATCATAATCGCGATCACTGGCGTCAGTAAAACGCATCTTCGCGTACCTACGTGGTACCGTGGATCTCGGGATAGAGTACAGAAGCGGCGGTAGCTCTTTAGAATTGGTGGGTTACGCGGATGCCGATTATGCGGGGGATGTCACAACGAGGCGGTCTACGTCGGGTTTCGTTTTCTGTCTGGCGGGTGGCGCCGTGTCTTGGTCGTCGCAGGGGCAACACCAAGTCTCGTTAAGCACGACTGAGTCAGAGTATATCGCTGCGTCGACGGCAGCTCGCGAAATTGTATGGCTGCGACTTTTGTTGTGTAATTTAGGTTTACCGTGCGGAAGCGAAACTGTGCTTTACATCGACAATCAAAGTGCAATTGCACTGGTCAAGAATCCGGTGTATCATAAAAGGACTAAACACATTGACGTTCGTTATCATTTTATTCGAGAAATAGTAGAGAGGAAAGAGATGATTGTTAAATATGTACCGACGGAGAAGCAGCTAGCTGATGTGTTTACGAAGGCGTTGGCCAAAGAGCGTTTTCGAGTGCTGTGTGATGGCTTAAAATTAATAAGATCACAGTGAACGCTTGAACGGCGGTAGTGTTGAGATATAAGTTCTGCGCATTACTGTACAACAACGTTTTCAGCACGAACTGTACATACGACGATCGTCGAGCGACAGCATGCGCGCGTCGGTTTTCTTTGCGTCGTTTTCATGTCGGGCAAACTCGGTCTTTTCCGTTAACTATTCGTCGATGGTCGAGCGTCACGTCCGTCTAGTCGTACAAGTACACGCGTTACTACAGCACGTTTCTTTGCTGTTCATCTCTGATTTAATAAAGAACACTCTATTTCACACATCGAGTAAGAATATTTATTTATAGCCACCGACTTCCTCCTCCACATTTTCCTGGCCAAAACGTAACAATTTTGTTTGCAAGTATTACACGTCCATGTATTGCCGTCAATTTTTCGAACGATAGTTTCCCTGAGTTCTTCAAACGCATCCTGGTTAAAATAAGGCTTCAATAGAGCAAGTTTCACCGATTTGTTCATAAAAGATTCTTTTATGCCTTCTTCTCTTAGCTTTAAATCGCGATGTTGAACCCTATACTCGTTATCAAGAGACGCGGTCGCGTCTCGAGACAAGTACATTTACGTTCTACTTTACCGACGACGCTCGATAGACGCGACAAGACTCCTATACGCGAAACATCGCTGTTTTCGGCCTCTCGAAAAACATTTTTATTTTTTTATTAATACACGAACGTTTTACGTAATAAACGTTTGAACATTAATTTTTTATTTATTTTTATCTATCAAATCCGATTTATTTCAAGCCTGTAGGATACCGGCGTATAAGAAATATCGGTTTGATTTTTTTTGAGCGACCCGAAATACGAATTCAGTGGTCGTCTCCACCGCACACAACATGGCGGCACCCATCACCGTAGTGTTCGCCGCCATATTGCTTTATATATATAGGTATATAGGTAGATATCAGCGGCGTCGTCGGCGCACACTGTGCACTATATATATATATATATATATATATATATATATATCGCTGCAAATTGCAGCGGACGCTGCATTTACTTTTGTTTGCTGCTGCTAAGTTCGTATGTATATATTATAAACATATGACTGGAAGTATTAAAAAAATATTACAAAAATAAAAAAACGCAAATATTTTAAAGAAAAATTATGATAAATCAACATTTAAAACGGGACATTAAAATATTTCAATCAAATCTTTGCAAAAAGATATGAAATCCCACAAAAACACCAATAATGGTGTACAAAAAGTTGAGACAAGTACATTTACAGTAGTTGTTTTGACAACACACTAAAATATAAAAAATAGTTCTTTAAAAATTAAAAAACATATGTTCGATCTTTGCAAAAAGTTATTAAATAAATTAAAAGCTTCTTAGGGTTCGTGGCCAAGTACATGTACATTTTGACTCACTTAGTAAAAGGTCAGTCATAGCAGCATACGAGTTATGAATTACAGTCGGATCATTTTGTAAGTCAAAGTATATTTTAAAAGTAACTTGTCTGGCCATTATACTGAACAAATCAATATGTGAATGCGTAATTAGCTAAAAAAACTTCTAATAACTTTGTAATCAATTATTATGTGACGATTACGGCCAGACAAGTTACTTTTAAAATATACTTTGACTTACAAAATGATCCGACTGTAATTCATAACTCGTATGCTGCGATGACTGACCTTTTACTAAGTGAGTCAAAATGTACATGTACTTGGCCACGAACCCTAAGAAGCTTTTAATTTATTTAATAACTTTTTGCAAAGATCGAACATATGTTTTTTAATTTTTAAAGAACTATTTTTTATATTTTAGTGTGTTGTCAAAACAACTACTGTAAATGTACTTGTCTCAACGTTTTGTACACCATTATTGGTGTTTTTGTGGGATCTAACACACTCTTAACGGCTTCCTTCGGCAGTATTCAAGAAAGCATTATTTCTTTTTGCAAACGGACACTTTTATCGGCAAATTTCGATACGGTTTTTTTTTTACGTGTAAACACTGGCGTAGTCGCCGAACTTTGACTCGGATGACCGAAAATTTTTACCGGTGCCGGGAACGATGGCAAACGTACTTTATTATTTGAGTCATTAAGTCCTGAAGTAAATAAGTCACCCTTCGAACTCGATTCGAGAATGGCATTGTGTTCAATATTTAACGAATTAGCTAAATAATTTTCCGGCTCAGTACATGTATTAGTCGATAATTTCAAGGCCGCGAAACTCCGGATATTACTATGATTGATCGTTTCTAACATCTCCGAATTGTTTTCCAAGTTTAAATCATCGTATGAATCGTTCGAATGAATTTTTTGAACCGATACATCAGAAACAGATTTCCATAGCGTTTCGATTTGTTCAAGAATTTTCGTTTTTTCATCAAAATTCCGATCACGTGATTTTTTTAGCGATTCTACAAGAGCAACTACTAACGGTTTTAGAATTCTATGTTTTTGTGGCACTGAGACAACTTTCTTCATTACTCCTTTAATTATCGTATCAACTGGGTTGACCGATTCAACGTCGTGACTCACATCTACTTTTATTACGAACTCACAATCTTGATCCCAAACGTTTTTCAGTTCCTTTAAAGTTTCAATTTTACAATCAAAGCGATTTCCAGTAGAAAGATTCGCAATAGATACAAGACTCTTCGATAGCTCCGATACTCTTTTTGTCTGTTCTTTTGCCGTCAAAGCCACGGATGAAACTCTTTTGACAACGAGCCCAGGGCTCTTCTTGGGAGCATTTGTGACATTAAATTCTTTAAAACATCTTTGCGTTTTCTGATAATACGATTTCGTCCATCTTTCTGCGCACAAATCTTCGCGGAATAGTGGCAGACCGAGCTTCCTTCTTACAGCAAATATATGTCGACACGGTAGTATATACGATTTAAAAGTCGGGCAGTCGCAGATTCTATCATCAACGGTTATCGAATTATCCTTCCACATAGCAACAAAAGAATGACTCGATGTATCTTGTTCGATCAGTGAAACGTATTTCACCTTTTCCATTTCTGAAAGAACTTGCGAAAAGCCTTTCACCGTTAAATAGTCCATATATTTCTGCTCGCAATCGTCTTTTTCGTCTCGACTCCCTGACGTTTTTAAAAAATTTTCTAAAAGCTTATAGCTTGTTTTCAGATTATGAGACTCGAGATAGGCAAAGAAATCTTTAACGAATTGTACGAGCGAACTTTTCTTCTTAACAACTTGCTTTATCTTTGCATTCGTTGACTCTAATCGGTTGTTAGTAGTGTTTCCCAAATTCCCGCTGACCATGCTATACTGTGTCCAATCTTCTTTTATTATGTGCCAATTTGCATCAAAATATTTCTTGAGTGGCTCTGAGGCGACATCGCAGAAATCGCTGTAGTTATTTTCGTAATCACGTTCTGACGAACTCTTTACCAGTTTTTCGAGCAAAAGTAAGATTTTCGTTTTTTCGGCGTTATCGATACCAAACTTCTCGGCCGTGACTTCACGACTAAACGTGCGCAATACGTGGAATTGACAGATATATACAGGGATATTTGGAAATAATTCTTTCAGAATATGTCGCTCGAGTAGATCCTTATCCGACACGAAACATTTGATTCGCGGTATAGCTGAACTATTTACCTTTTTGAAGGTTTCTAAGAACCAATTAAATGTTTCTCGATCCTCTTTGACTAACAGTTCAACTCCGACGATTTCGGATACTCCATTAGAGTCTTCGACCATCAAAATCATGACTGTCAGGTTGGCCTTCGTAAGTTGGTATGTACCGTCGGCGCAAACTATTTGCGGCCAAGAATTCATCGACTACCGCATGACGACTGCTGTCAGACGTTGAAAAGTAGAGTCCTTTTAGCTCTTCTTTTGTACCAGAACTCGTTGAATCTGACCCGACTAGCAATTCCACATCAGCACCTGGTAATGATTAAATCAGTTCGAATTATTGGGAGATCCAGTGTAAACATCGATGTAATTGTTTAGTAACTCTTCCAATAACGCATGATCTTTAGAATAATCAAATACGCGTACGTGAATTTTAAAAAATTACCTTTTTGGTGCAGAATTTCGACACACTTCGAAATACTTCGTTATCTTGATAAAGGTACTTTGCAAATTCTATAGGTCCTTTGACGTGACATGAATGCCGTGTTCCTGTTTTAATTGCACTTGCAACAACTTTTTGTTTCACTGTAACTTACGAGCGTTTGTAACGGTTTCTTTAACGACGGGGGGCAGTTTTCTTCGTTCAGGAAGTACGTTGAACACATCCTAATTAATATTATTAGATGATTATTATTTTAAAAGTAATTTCAATGTACTCATCTCGATCATACTATGCTTACCTTGGGCATATCTTCATGGCTGTGTGATAAGTGCACGTCTGTAATTTTCAACTGTTGCCTATCTGGGGTGATGTATAGTAAACGTACTACAATCGACGTTATATTTTAATATAAAAGAACGTTACCACAAAAATAAAGACACGTCTAGTAGTAACGGATCTTCAAAATAACCTCAACATCCATATTTTCCATATGAAAATAAAATATGAAAGCTAATCAAGAAAACACACAGTGCATAATAAAATGTTTGCTTCAGAAGTGTACGATTTATAAAACGAAATAAATATCCACATTAGTTGCATATCATGTCCGCGAACAACACGAACAAATCGTCGTCGAATCGATTGATCGTTGGAAAATCGGTGAACGCAAAATCTGTCATTTTTATAAACAGATTGTTTTCCGTCTGAGAGAAACTTTTCATAAGATATTTTTCACGAATTCATCGTTTTTTTATGGAAAGCTGACAATTGCCAAAAATGTAGAAATTTATGTCGAGTCGTAATTTCCTGATGAGCTTTCCTGTAGTGTAGCTTTTTAATTTGCCCGATAAAGATGTTGAGCACAACCTCGATTATTTAGGGTAAGCGCAATTTTAGGCGGTAAAAAAATCAGCAGAAGTGAAAGTAAAAAAGAAAATTCACCGGTCAATGAAGTTTTCAAAACTATGAAAGGCGTTTCGTATAACAACATTGGATTTTTTTTATACATTTAAAAAACAAAAATGGAGCTTTTATGAATTTTTCAACGATACTGAGGCCGTTTCCCGAAAGAGTGCATAATTTTTTATTTTATTCTGAAATTCTCACTATCGTTTTTTTTACTGAGTAATAAATCGACAAAAATTGGTAATTCAATAGAATTCAAAGCGAATATCCATTTTTTTAATTATTCGATTAATGGACGTAGAAAAGAGTGGAGAAGCCTTTTAGTCTCGGAGTAAATATTCAGTCATCAACTGCTCGATTAAACGGCCCCCCATTAATCGAGGTTTTGCTGTACATTATAAAAAAAAAGGAGTAATTGTCAATAAGTATCGCAGCGTCTTGTATTCCATAAGTGAATTTTACTATTAAAAAAATATCGTATTGTCATCGACATCATGTACGCACCTTGTGTTTCGCTGACCCGTTGATTTTGATTTGAATTTACCGCCGCCGAATTTACAACCATAATGTAAGTAAGAATAATTCAATCTCTCATTGACTTCGCGGGAATATTTAGTACATTGAAGTGTTGTGCTATGCTGTTTCGTGAAGATTTGCTGCGTCTTTTCTTGAAAATGTTGCATAAACTCTTGCACTTCATTATAATCGTCAAAAGTTAGTTCTTTTAGTTCGTCGATGTTAACAGCCGCCATTTTTCGCTTGGACTTTACCTATGAAAGTAAAATCAGTACTTTGTAAATCAAAATAATATACGATTCGAATCGATCACCTACTCATTCTTATTGCTCTTACTACCCTAATGAACAGAGTAAATCGCAGCACATAACGCAATATTTATGGCACATGCGTCACGTGTCGTAATTATTGCGGCATGTGCTGCATTTTGTGCCGTTTTTCTATCAGAATATTTATTTTAGGAGTCCCTATTAATTGAACTAATTAATTCGGAATAATTATTGTCCATAAGTTGTGCATTGGCATCGCTTTTAAATAAGATTCATTGGAAATTAAAAAAAAATCATTAAATTCATCCTTCATATGATAAAGTTTGCAATGAACATGCAGATATATATAATAGAGATTATTATAAATGGAACAATTGGTTTAGATATTTTCAATTGATATGGATTCACAACTGATGGGAATATAAGACGGTGACGCTGACACTGGTGGACTAAGCTAACGGATGTGTATACGTAGTTAAGGTAGCTACAGCGCGTGGTGTCCATTTCGCCTTAAGGGGGCTGAGTCACCTAAACATTATTTTTTTATTTATTTTTTTTTAATTTTTTTTCTGAATGTACATGCGGTATACTACATTTCACAAAATATTTTTTTCAAAAAATTAAAAAGGTACGCCAAGTACTAAAAAATCCGATTGGCATGTATTATTTAAAAAAAAAAAGAACAAAATATTACAGGCCAAGTGCAACAGAAAAAAAAGATTCTATATGACAAAAAATATTGTTTCTTTTGCAAAAAAATTGCTGTAAAAAATTGGCGTTCCAATGCTAGTGGTTTATTGTGACGCTTTCAAACACTGGAACGCCAATATTTACAGCAATTTTTTTGCTGTAAAGCAAAAGTTTAAGTCCCTCTAAGGGGGACTTAGAATATTTTTCTCTTCCTCTTTAGAGGGACTTAGAATATTTTTGGTCGAAGGAGTAATGGCGAATGGGGGGGGGGGGGGGGGGGGGGGGGGGGGGGGGGGGGGGGGGTAAATATTCTAAGTCCCTTCAAGGGGGACTGACTAAGTAAAAATACAAAAAAAAGCGGCGGCGACCTCCATTGGTGAAAAGTTGCGGCGGTGATTAAACATTATTATAATGTTGATAAAAGAAATGCGAGCGCGCGTAGCGCGCGAGCCCAGGGAAACTCTAGTATATATATATACAGAGTACAAGAACAGCTGATCGTACGTATAGATCGAGCGTAACAGGACACATTTTAATCGTAAATCGGACCCTTCGACGGTCACGATGCCGAGATCTCGGCTTCGCCGGAACTGATTCAATTATAATTAGGCGCATTGGAAAGCTTGAGTGCGAATTATATAATAAAAGTGTCATTAAAAATCTTCTCCGAACCCGAATTGCCGAGAAATCATCGATTAAAGATTCACTTCCGGCATTCTCGAGTATAAGAGGAGCGGTAGCGCCACGCTAAAAAAATCTTTTTTTAGTACTTGGCGTCGAGGCGCAACCGCGCCTCTTAATACACACCAAATTTTAGATCGAAATTTAAAAAATTACCGAAGTTAGAAGCATTTTAGTAGTGTTAGAAATAAATAATGCGTGAAAAAAAAAATGCCGAAATGCAACACGTTTTTTTTCTTCTAATAAGAAGAATAAGAAACATCGAGAAAGGAACATAAAAAAAATAATCGACGTCGAAACTGCATTCGGTAGGTAACGATTTACCGACCAAAGGGTCATTATGTCTAATCGATGCGACTCAGATTATGGCCGCTATCGCGCTTTGTTTTGAGTCTGCGATACACCGGCGTAATGTAGCAGCGATGATTTTTACTCGATTGTGTCAATCGGGTAAAAAACTGAGCTTGTAAACTCAGTGTATTAATTATGTGTCAGTGTTTACAGTTTTTCCGAATGAACGGAATATATTCTGTATTTTTGCCCGCAATAGTGTAAAAATGTTTTTCACAGTGACAGTGTCGCAAAGCGAAAAGTCTCGCAGACTTAACCTCTTTTTTAAACGTCACATTTGACGTAAGAGTATATTTTTTTATGTTTTAAAAATTTTTTTGCATTTACGAGATTTGCGAAGTGAAAAAAAAAAACCAAAAAAGAAAATCTGACTTTTATGTGATAGAAAAAAAAAGTGTACATTTTTATGCGACAAAAAAAATTTAAAAATATTTTTTTTATTGCGGATCACCCAAGTTGGTTATTTTCATTAATCTGTGAAATTCATTTTTTTCCATTTTATTTTTCTTCGCTTGCCGCAGGTTTCAGAGAGAATGGCCCCACCAATTTTGGATTGCGACGGCTCATTTTCTTAGTAACAGTCAGTGTTACGGAACGAGTGTGGGGACTTTTCATGCGATCAAAAATGGATTTATCGCAAGCCATTATGTGAGTGGTTATGAGACAAAACGTGGAAAAAGTGAATTTTTTTTAACTCATAGCTTCGCCAGCGAAGCTTCAAAAAAAAAAATTCCCGCACTCGTTCCGCAATAAACTCTCTAACGAAGAAAATAAGACATCGCAAGCAAAGATTGATGCTTTCGTTCAGTGCGAAAGCTGCGGCAAAGGAAATATGTTTGACCATTGCGCATTACACCGGAATACACTGTAGGTCTCCAAAAAAATTCACAGCGGTAGTCTAACACATATATATTATGGAGGTAAAATGGAATTTTTCATTAAACTTATATATACTGCAAAAAGAATTGTTTACGTTTCGATTTTTTAGGTGACTCGGTCCCCTTAATTCGACGAAATGGAGAGGGAATTGCAATCACTTCTCGATAGTATAAAAATCTGAAAAAATTAATGCATATTATAGATACTGCAAAGATTAATTTGGCATAGCAATAATTGCAAAATCTTATTAACAAATTGTTGAAAAAAAAAATTATTCAACAAATTTATGGTAACTTTCCTTTTTTTTAATGAAATTGATTCGTTCATTATTATTATAAAAAATTCAGTTCATTATTATAAAAAAAAATTCAAACCAACGATAAAAATTAATTCGTATTCAGAAAAATGGACATACTAATGATACAAGAAATCTCAAAGTAATACTTACAAGTAAATCATTCTTATGTCTCACAAGCTGCGGGGACGCCGATATTTGTAACTTCCGTCTGTTAAAATATATGTAACCGCTCAATAATGAGAAGATGACAAATTTATCGATGAAAATAAATGTAAAAGTAACACTAACCAGGACACTATGCGGCTTTTGCTGCTGTAAAGTATACACACTTATCCACCGAGAATAACACAATAACACACTGTCCTGAACGGCAGCCTAGAGTCAACTGGTCTCGTTCCGATTCGCGACCAAGTATCCGTATACTCATATCAAACTCGAGTCAAGTATCGTTTTAATAATAAGATAGGGGTAAACAGGCAAACACGGTATGTAAAAAATTAGATAAACTTTTGAAAATAACACGCTTTTTGTATGAATACAGAGAATACGAACCGTTCTTAACGGCAAGTTTATTTGTTACTATATAATTAAGAAATATTTGATAACTTGATAAACGGTGTACAGCTCCGAAAAAGCGGCGGTATTTAAGTGCTCACGTTTCTTTGTTCTCAGCTCGGCGAACCGACGGCAATAGCTTATATTATTGCTTATATTATATTACTATACCGCCGATATTGTATTTTAGGTACGGTAAATAGACAGCAATTACTTACCAGTATTTATTTTACTGATTCTTTTTTTTTGCCGTCATTATTAATTGTTCAATGATTGCTAGGTAATTGTAATTTTAGAGACGGCAAAATGACGGTAATGGCGTGTATTGTTTAATTTTATTTCAAGCATAGTATATCAAGTGTATTCCACTGTCGACATTTTCTTTTGAGCGCGGTAAATGAACGGCAATTGCTTAAAAGTTTTTTTTCTACTTCAACACGATAAAACGGTAGTAAAACTTCTTTTTACACGTTAAAACGTGTTCTACTTCCGTTTTACTATCGTTTTCTACTGAAACTATGAGAATACATTTTTTTCTTCATTCGATGTCCATTTAATTAAATATCTCATGATTAGCTACCGAATCAAACATTAACAAACCATACATATCTTTTTCTTGTAGGCACGGTAAATCGTAGATATTCACCGTCTGCGTATCTTTACTTTTTCGCAAACAGTAAATCGACGGTACGTTACCATCGATGTTGCTTGTGTGGTGACGGCAGATATATGTACCGTCGATTTTGCTGTTTCATCCACGGCATCGAATTCATCGAGAAATTGATTTTTTTTTATTTTTGACGCATCCAAGACACTACAACTTTATTTTGAGCAGGGTACTACTTCCTCTTCAATATGCGAACCAAGACGATATCTATGTTCGTTCTCGAGTTATAATTTTTTTACTACAACAATTAATATCAAGCAAATTTAATTGAAATTCGTATCAAAAAGCAATTTTTCTTAATATTCAGCTCCAATACTTCGGGTCCTATCCAGAGGCAATAATAAAGTGATTTTATGTATTTTAGGGAAGAAAAAAACATTTAAACACATGCATTTAAAGGGGACATTAGATCTGTTGGTAAATGGTAATGGTGTTCGTGTTGGTAAATATTTTTTGTGTTGATTTATACTCATTTAATCTGGTCATAAGTGTTAAGCCAATCAGACGACCTTTACTAGATATCATTTGATTCGTTACATTAATTTGATCAAGTTCTACGTGATGCAATTCGTTATATTGTTCGTAAAACAAAAAGGAAATATCAGTTGTGAATAATAATAATCAATTCGTATAGAAACGAAATGTTTATATTCGATGACGGTTAAACTATGAATCAATTTACATAAGTGATAAATGATTTTCTGCCATACGTTCTTCCGAGATAAAACGTGCAGCGCGAAGTATAAACATATTCGATATGCAGCGCATAACGCAAAGTGTAAGCATACTCGATACGGAGCGCGTAGCGCGACGTGTATTCCTGTGAGTGCCTTAAAAAATGTCCCAAAGGGGCATTTTTCGGGGGGTTTGGGGGGCGGAGCCCACCAGCAAGAGCCTCAGCGCCCGCAGGGCGCTGAGACGCTTGTTCCTTTCGTTGTCGCTTAATCATAAAATGATCTTTTAACCCGTTCTTCCGAGATTCGAGTAGAGTGAAATAGTGGGCGAAATGTCAGGCCTAGCGGCTGGAACCGAATCGTTTATGGGCGCCGAACTCACAGGTGCACTGGGGCCACTATTATTTCCATCATTGTTCTGCCGTGGAAGTACCTGCTCAATAGGCAGATGTACCGTCTCACTTGCAACGTTCATGGTCACTACCTGCGGAGGAGGTTTCTCGGTTACACCTCGGTTGAGATGCAACAAAAGATTTGTCACTGAGTCACATATTGCTCCTATCAGATAGAGAGACTATCCATACACTGTATGCAGAGCATATCCATGTATGACAGTGTCTATCAAAAGTTTGATTCCACGGATTACCATTATGACACCGATCACTCCCTCAATAATATGTCTAAAGAAGACGAACTTTCGCCATGTTTTATTCCACGCGGATTCCATTAGTTTGTTAAATGCCGGTCCTTTCAAAAGATTCGCAATGGATCCACCTTGAGAAACCACTGGTTTTCCCAACATTCCTCTTGCCATGGTGTTGAGTACGGCGGGTTGCTCGGCGGGGAACATCACATGATACCTTAGTTGGTCGAGGTCAGTGGCCGTATAAAACCCACTGGTGGCCAATGATTGTGTGTTTCGATATCTCCATGTTGGTTTAGTCATTGGTTTCATTGTTTCCGGAGGGATTACTCGAACTGGCCCAGATGTTAGGCCGAACCATTCTCCTTCGATCATATACATTGTTGGTACTAGACAATTGCAATTTATTTGCATCCCTCTTTTCATCAATACGTGTGTTCGTGGTGATAGGAATTGTGTCTCGTTTCCAACGACTACTGGTAGTTGCGTATACCACTCTTGCAGGTGTTGTACACGAACTTGGACTGATACACATTTTACAACGTGTACTACCTCTCCTGAGATTACGGCCATATATCCTGGTCCTTTCGCCAATTGGTAGGCGAATTCATCTGGAGATTGAGTTGCTATTGCCAAACGATTTTTCAGCATCTCTCTCTCCAGACTACACTTATGATTCATAACATCATGGTAAAGTTGCTAAATTTCGGTTTTGATATGTCTTTCCACATATACGAATTTTGAGTTTACATACGCGAAAATGTCCATATTAGTAACGTCCAAGCGAGTTGCGCTCACGAATCCTTGTTCTCCTCTCACTTCGTGTATCAGGAGACGCGGATGTTCCGTTCGTATTAACACCTGTCCACACACTGTTATTGGAGGAAGAGCCGTAAGCCGTAAGGTAATGTCCGACACGGTCAGCGAATACAAAACTCCGGAGTATTGATTTATACTTCGCTGCGCCATACCATCATACAGAATACTATATTGTTTATCTCCACACTTGCCCAAGGGAATCGGATCCCAAAACGTTGGTCCACTTTTGATATCCACGCACTATCCTTTGCTTAGTTCACATCTCGTACCTGGGTTCAGATAAACTATTGTAACGTTAACCTCTTCGACCGATGCCTCGCATTCGGTCTCGAGGATCGCGTTTGGAATTCGGGGCGAGCGAAAAATCGTTAGACGTTGTCGAATTGGTGAAAGAGTAAATTTTTATTGAAAAATACATAAAATTTGCAATACAATATTCAGATCTCCTCGATGTCGTTGCTTACCTTATTTTGTCGCCTTAACGTCTAGTGAAACACACTCGAGTTTTCGTAAAGCTACAAATCTTTTCCCAAAATCAAATTCAATATTAGTTGATCAGTATCTCGCGGATGGCGCTGAAACTTAAATAAATATCGAAAGGACAGGAATTTTTCTTCGAATTCCTCGTGTGAACCAAATATTTAACTTCTTCTATGAACGTGAATTGAAATATTCGAATTTATCGACAGAATGTCAGTAAATTGCGAAAAAGCACGATTCGAACAAATATTTCCCCTTAGTACTACGAAAGAACAGAATTTTATCTTGAAAGTCTCGACTTCCTCAATAAACGATTGCAATACCCGAATTTACCGGTGAAAGTAGATATACAAGGCTGGTTCTGACTCAACTCGATCTGCGCATGCGCGAGTCGGTGGGTCGGAGGCTCGGCATCGGTGGGTGGTGGGTGGTAGGGTGGTGGGTGGGTAGGTGAATTTCAGGTGTGTGGCAGGTGGGTGATGGGTGTGGGTAGGTGGGTGTTGGGAGGTGGGTGGGTGGGTGGTGGGTGGTAGGAATTGCAGAATCGGTATTTATCGATATCTTAGCTGAGAGTCAAACCACCTGTCGGGTGGGTGGGTGAGTGGGTGACGGGAGGTGGGTGGGTGGGTGGTGGGTGGTAGGTATTGCAGAATCGGTATTTACCGATGTCTTAGCTGAGACCCAAACCATCTGTCAGGTTGAATGAGATTTTCTTGATAATCGGTGAGTGGCATGCAGTGGGTGGTGAGGAGGTGGGAGGTGGGTGGTGGGTGGTGGGTGGGTGGGTGGTTGAAATTTTTTTTTTTTTTTTTTTTGTCGCGTGAATCGGCGAGTGGCATGCAGTGGGAGGTGGGTGGTGGGTGGGTGGGTGGGTGGTTGAAATTTTTTTCGCGTGAATCGGCGAGTGGCATGCAGTGGGTGATGAGGAGGTGGGTGGTGGTGGGGGGGGGGGGGGGGGGGGGCAGTTAGGAGGTGGATGGTGGGTGGTTGACATTTTTTGTTGAGATGTTTAGACGATAACATATACAAACACTTCAAGTCCCTTACGCCACTTGACACTCTTGAAAATTTATGACTGAATAGAGCAGTCATAGCTAATGAATGCATCGTGAGTCAGACCCTTGTTCTTTACGCACCCTATACTCGTTGTCACCCTCTTATATTTATTGCGGTGAAAAGAATTTATAAACAAAACATTCACATCTAAAGCAATGAATCGGATCCTTGTTCTCAGAATATTCAAAGAAAAATATTCTCGATGGGCAACGTTTATAGTTTAGTCTGCAATTGAACGGCAAAATGAATACAACGAACGCTACGCTCGTGATGTGCAATGTTAAAAATCCGTGGGAGCTATCTAAGGCGGAACTGAAAACTATTTCAAAGTCCAAGCTTCTCAAATATTGGGGAACGCAAATTCATCTCCTGTGGGATCGGTTACCCGCACATCTCCGTGCTGATCCTGAAGTAGCATTATACCTACCGTGCATGGAGCATTGGAATACACCAGATACGAGAACCCACGTTGATGGACCAGCTCCACGTCGATTGCAATGTGAAAAGTGTCGTTCTAAAGCGGTGATTCATGCAACGAGTGCGTCATAGAGAAACAATAGCGAAACTTGTGATTCGATCAGTTTTAAATGTTCGATGCCGATAGGGTTAGAGACGAAAAAGGCGGAGTCGATGAATAAGATTCTGTGGTGGGGTGCAATGATACAAAATCTAATGCAGCAGCTCGAATTGTACCATTCAAAGACGTGATGCAGAGCAAACACTGGATGCAAAGCAATCGTCATCGTGAGCTAAAACTACGCACCAAACTACTCTTGAAGAATATCAAAGAAGTACAAAATCTGATTCGCACAAGATCAGACTTGCGTTTAATATTGAAGACATTCGCTGACGTCAAAATCCAAGAAAATGGATCTCGCAGCTATCAACAAGGTGGGCAAGATGGCGGAATTCCTTCCAACGAAGAAGCTAATCGAGCTGGAAATTCAGCAAGAACATCCGATCAGCAATCTAAAATTCGTGACGACGAAATTCGGGAAAAGGGTCATCGCTGAGGTCAATGGAGAATTCGCTGTCTTCCTACCAGCGCGACTTGCAAGAGTTTTCGAGGACGACCAGGCGCTGTTCACGCAGATGGTTGAATCATCGCAGAAGAATCATCTCCGCATGACGTATCACGGTGGAAAATACAACAGTGTCACATTCCAAGTCGTGTGACAGCCAAATCGAACTTTATGTCGAATAAGTGTTTTCATATATCATTGTATAATACAGTATTAATAACGTAAGTTTTCATTTGTATTGTAAAAGGTTTTCTACGTAAAAAAAATAAAAACTCATATATGTAAATCTGTTTTATTTCTTTACAAAACACCTTCATTCGTCTACATTTCGCCTTATATGCATTATCCAACTCTTCAGAGATTTCACATTCCCATCGGAACAGTTATATTTCATTAGGA
Organism: Cryptus viduatorius; assembly: GCA_964006125.1. Lineage (NCBI taxonomy): Eukaryota > Metazoa > Arthropoda > Insecta > Hymenoptera > Ichneumonidae > Cryptus > Cryptus viduatorius. The sequence continues at coordinate 13,295,048 of OZ023228.1, forward strand.
GATTCGGATGATGTGGGCATCTTATGGCGGGTATTGCGGTTGATAGTTTACGCAGCGATGGGCACTCCAGCGTTTCTAAATCGACAACGGACACTGATGTACCAATCATGATGCGATCCAGCCATCTTTTTTTCTCCAAGCCCTTGACGAAAACAGTCGTTCCAAGTTTCAAGATAGCGCGAACGAAACTTATAGCCCCCTCGTAAGACATTTCTCCAGACTCCCAGGACATTCCGTGAAAATTTCGTTGTAGCCACGAATTCATACACTTGTATTTCGCTGGTAGGTCGGCCCATGGACATGGCGGTTTAACGAGCAACGTTATAGGATCAGCTGTCATGCCTCGAGCAAGTTCAAGGATAGATATTTCTTTCAGCACAAATTCATCAATCGGTTTCTTGAACCCTTGAACGTCAACGACGAAGTCCATCTTCATTCATACTAACTTGATTCTCCATATGGAGAAGGCTTTTATACCAACTTTTTTACCCCGCCGCTGATTGGATTGTATTCGACTATTCGATCGTGCAATATTAGACAGTATGCTGATGTTCCGGCGGGAAAATTACTCTTAGCTTCAAATTCAAGACGAATGTCAACAGGTCCAGACTTGAGAGTATCGTTCTGCTTTGAACAATCAATTACAATGAGTGGAGCATAATTTATAAAATTTTCCTTGTTTAGCAATGGTTCAGCTTCTTTACCATAATAACTAGTTTGGAAATTTGCATACATCTCATATAGCAAAGCGTACTGATTTTGATTAATATCGAGATTCAGGTTGCAATAGGGATAACATTGCGAATTCAAATATAATTTTACATCGCTGATGTTACAATGATCGAAATGACTAACATTTTTGTTAGTACTATTTTTTCTCTTCGTTTGAAAGCCTAGAATAACATATCGCGGCTTTTCCAACTGGGAAGATGTCTTAACGGTCCACACATGCTTCGTAGTAGTGGGGAGTAGGGGATACTCGTACAATTCCCATGTACGAAAGCTCATGGGGATTGGAGCATCTTTGGCTATGAAATTCAGTAGTCGTATTTTCCGCTGATCGGAAATTGACACATATGGTATAAGCCATTCTACTTTATGTAGAGCAATTTTAAATTCTTCCGCTGCCGTTTGAATAACAGCATTGAGATCATTTTTTGATCGAGCGAGAATCAACTCATGTTTGGCATTGATGACAATCTTATGATAATCTTCAGCGAAGCCAAATATGAAGCTGAGCGGTATGCAGACATCAAAGTAACCCGAATTAGTTAGAGATTTTGTTTCTTCGACATCGAGCCAACCGGTGTTTTCCATTACTGAAGTTTGACTGTGACGTAGAGATGCAAATCCTTTCATCAGGCTCGTAAGACCGACATTTTTGTTTCGATCGATTTCGATACCATTCAGTTCATATCGAGCTTCCTCAAACAAATGGCAAATTGCATTGTTCACGAGAGTTGTAGAAGTAGCCGCCGCGGATCCATCACCTTTCATGAGCTTTCCACTTATGCGAAGCGAACTCTTGCTCGGAAGCAAGCTGAGATCTTGATGTTGAACTGCAATACGTATCTCATCACTGTTGTTGAAAGATGATGACGCGTAAGGCTGATGAGCATGAATCTCGCAGTGTGTTATGGATTCATCAAAGATGATGGGTGTTTGAATATTCACTATTTCCTCGTCCATCGTATTCGCCAGCAGCAGATACAAAATACACGGAGCAAATATCGTTTTACAATTGTTTTCCGCGTTGCTTGACCTTGAGACCCAGACTTTTTAGAAGTTGGATGTTCTGATGTGTTAGCACCTTGGGAGCTAGTCGATGACTGATCTGCCTCGCACATGACGGCTTATTATAATTGGCAGGCTTCCGGTTAAAAACTATCGCCATTATTATTATTATTATTATTATTATTATTATTATTATTATTATTATTATTATTATTGGGATTTAATATGCAACCGAATTGTTATCACTTCCCCGCGGAAATTAACTAAATTCCCGTCCTGATCTACTATTCGCAGTTGAATATGATCAATTACCTTGTGGAGAATAGGGAGATAAATGACGTGTGACGGTACTTCGATAATTTTATATCCCGGCGGGACAAATGGGAAGAATTCGTGAATAGTATGAACTTTTCGCTCGTTGATATAAGCGCCGGTTGTAAGACTACATTCAACTCTCAAAGCGTTCACTTTGAGAATGGCTACAGGAAGATCGGACTCGTGGTTTTTATTAGCTGGCAAGATACGCTGTGTGAATCCTAGTAACCGACCAATAGAATCTTCAGGTGTGAAATCTACATCGTGATCACACCTAATTTCACTGCGTAGAGTATTATTATTTGGTTTAATATCAATGTTAATATTCTTCCCAATCAGGATGGGCTTCAAGTAATTCTCAATATCCTCAATTTCATAGCTACCAGTCGGAATACTTATTACTTCTCCGCCAATGTGAAGTTTATTATTATCAATGTCTATATTGGGAATTGAGTTGAAGGTTAGCAATTCAACCAGTCCTAGAGCATAGTTTTTATCCGCGGAAAGTTCAATAGGAGGAAAATATTGAGCTTCGAGAATGGAAGAAGTTCCAGATATGGTTAATGTAAGAGTATCATTCATGATGAGGGCTGATATAGAACTGAGTGCGAAGCATTGTGGTTAGTGTTTATATAGACAATATTTTTCTTTGCGATTCAGTTGATTGCAAAGAAATTTAAGGCATAAATGCCCGCATTCTACTGTATCATATGTCTGATATTGTTTATAGTTATATTTCACGCTACCAACACCCACGTAACTGACAAATTCTATCGGTGGTTGAAGATCGCCGAAACTATCAAAGTATATAACATTGTTATGAATCTTTTTGTATGCGACCCAGTGTGTACCAGCTCCATTGTTATCATCCAGATTGACAATTGCGGACTCCTGTTTGAATGGACCACTCTTCGGTAAACCATTTCGCATAAAAACTCCGCGAAAGTGTGGAATTTCCATAATTTTTGCATACTTTAATAGGTCGGTGTCAGTCAGTGCTCGGTGTGGTAGCATCACTTTCCGTTTTTTGTCGCGATATGAAGACCGAAACCTTTTTTGTAGGGCTTTAGATGCAAGCCTTTGCCCAACGCAATAGCCTCCATCGTTTGATTATGTCGCTTATTCTCCTCCAATTGTCGTTTTGCCGCCTGAGCAGCGGTAACAGCTTTAGCTATACTGGCCGCACCACCGGACAATGCCCCAGCGGCACTAAGTCCCGCGAAAATGGGCACGAGAAATGGCAGAAAACCACCTATTTTTCTCGGTACAGGTAGTACTCGGGGTGTGAGTACTTTACGTTTGCCTCCTGCATTTTTCAAAGCTTCGCGAGCACCCTTAAGAGCTGATTTAATGATTACGCGTGAATCATTACTATGAATCATCGCTTTCTTAGCAGCTCCAATTATCTTTCCGAGTCCAACGTTGTTAATTTTCCTCGAGCCCATACCAAATTTTCGTTTCGCTTTCATTATGTTTGTCACGGCCCACGCGGCAGCTTTCTCACCTACACTAGCGTCAGCGGCGCTCACGCGTTTCCAAGCACGCTCGGCCAAAACCTTGTCCGCAGCGCTTCGAGCAGCGAGATTTTCTCGATTTTTCGAATAAGCGATATCGTGATCCTTACAGGCCGCGTCGAGCGGGTTAATTCCCGGATCGCCCCGTGCAAGACGTTTCGCTAGCTTTGTTCCAGGCCCGCAATACTGATAACCGGGCAGATGTAATTCAACAGGGAGATTATTGATAAGTCTGTTAACCAAGCCTTTCCCACACTTTTTACCGTGTTTCCTCGCGATCTTCTCCATCGAAAGACTCATGAGCTACTGAGGAAATTTATATATATAAACGATTATTTATAAGGTTTCCTGTTAGTCTGCATCGGGATGAAGTTCAAGACACAATCCACGAATTTATCTGTGATCAATTTTGATCAGTTTGCGCAGAAGGAAAAGATCGCGAAACGTCATGGTAATTTATTACCAAATACCGTTCGTGCAGTGTTCTGCGGGCCATCGAATTGCGGCAAAACTAATGCGTTGCTCACGCTCATCACTCACCCCAATGGATTGCGATTCGAAAATATTTATATATACTCGAAATCTCTTAAGCAGCCAAAGTATAAGTTATTAGAAAAACTGCTTGAGTCTGTGGACGGTGTTGAATATTTTCCCTTCAACGAGAATGAACAAGTGGTGCCACCAAGCGAGGCTCGACCGAACTCAATATTTATTTTCGATGATGTAGCATGTGAGAAACAGGATAATATTCGAGCATATTTTTCAATGGGTAGACACGAGCACGTTGATTCATTCTATCTCTGTCAGACATATGCACGCATTCCAAAGCATCTCGTCCGTGATAATGCCAACCTCCTAGTACTATTTAAGCAAGATGAAATGAATCTCAAGCATATATACAATGATCATGTAAACACTGATATGCATTACGCCGAGTTCAAAAATTTATGCTCGGCATGCTGGGCCGATAAGTATGGATTTATTATGATTGACAAGGATAGTGATCTTGATCGAGGTAGATATAGGAAAGGGTTTGACTGTTTCGCGTGCATCGATAAGTAATAAATATTCCATTACTAGTTGATCTTGAAACAGTAGTATCCGCGACTCAGCTGCGACAACATGAAGAGTGAAAATATTTCTAGAGAACAAGACGTTTTGCGTAAAATCGTCAAAGCCAGTGATGCCATTCGACGGAAACATAAAATGTTGAAAACTGGTCGCGAGGCCAATGACCAGGCGATGCAAGAAGTCTTCAAACCACTCGTGAATCCATTGGAAAAATTAGTGAATGTGTCTCATACAAGTAAAAATCGCGATACAGCACTTGTGAAGAAAGAAATTAAAGAGGAAATTAAGAATGAGATTAAGGATGAAATTAGAGATAAAATTAAGGAAGAAATAAATGATGATGAAGCTCGGGATAATATTGTCGAAAGAGCTGGAACGAGTAGAATAGTGAAACGAGAATATAGCGACAGCGACGATGATGACGAGCAAGATGCTTCTTTTAAGTCCGCAATAGGCAACGATACTGAAGACATTATAAGCGATGACGATGATAATAAAATCGTGCAGACAAACGCTGAAGTAGATGAATTAATAAATGAATATCTCGCATTGTTACAATCAAATAGAACGTCCGATTTAGATATTTCTTATGGAGTGCGAAATCTTGCTAATAATAGGTTAATGATTGGAGACTCGCCGATACATTTTAACGCTACTTCCATTCAAATAGGAGATGTAAGCTATGGAAAAACTGTCGGACTCATTGAACTGTTGTTTAAAAAACAGCCCAATGCTGCTCATATTAGCGTCGATGATATGAAAAATTATAAGAATATAATTATCGGAACGAATGCACATAGGAAGTATTACAAAAGAGGAGAAGCGATCCGCGTGAATAAATCTTTCAAATTCACTAATTATATCACAAAAATTCTGAATGATGTTGAATACAGCGGAAAAGGTATATCTCAATATAAAGTTACGCAAAAAGATGTTAAGGTGGATTATGTTTATTGGGATGATCCAAACGAGCTAGTGAATCGGCTTCGTCTACTCTTGGCATCACAAACAGCTGGCAACTCTTCTCATAGAAACGAAATTATGTCAATTATAGAGGAACTACGGGAGGCCCAGATAATATATTAACTCGTCACCTATACAGATTTTCAACATTTGCAAGATGAGTGTCGATGTGTTTGGACGACAGCTCGATAAGAGCGCGGGTGTAAAAAATCGCGGTCTTCCCGGCCGCCCCGGCGCTCCCGGTAATCCCGGCATTGGATTTAAATTAACCGACGATGGCCATTACGATATGGAAAACAAAAGACTCCGCAATGTTGCCGCTCCGGAACAACAAGACGATGCTGCAACCTTAAACATCTTACATCGCAAAGTACATACCACCGTGAAGATTTTACGAAAAGAAATGAATGATAGTAATCTCCTATTGGTTCAAGGGCTTGAGACAACAATGCAGGATATCATGAGAACTATAAATATCAACCTCGAAACAGTACAAGACTTGGCTACTCGAAACTCAAAGGCCATTGCCAACCTGGACGTTAGACTAAACGTTCTTGAAAATGAGCGCGCACAAAGAAGCACTAGTGGAGGAGCTACATAAATCAGCTAGACGGAACTATCCGCGTCGTCATGTGGATATTCGGGGTCTCGATGAGACCTGGCAAGCCGATCTCGTTGATATGCTCGCTTACGCAAATCAGAATAATAATTACAAGTATCTACTTACCGTCATCGATATATTCTCAAAATTCGCCTGGGTTGTGCCGTTGAAAAGCAAGATGGGCAAAGATACGACTACCGCAATGAAATCTATACTTACGCTTGGACGAGTGCCATCGAAGTTACATGTTGATAATGGTAAAGAATTTTATAATTCAAATTTCCAATCTCTCATGAAACAATATAATATCCACATGTACTCAACATTTAGTAACTTAAAAGCTTCGATTTGTGAACGTTTCAATCGCACTTTGAAAAATAAAATGTGGAAGCAGTTCAGTCTTCGTGGAAATTATAAGTGGACGGATATTCTACAAAAGTTGCTTAGCGACTACAACAATACAGTACATCGCACTATAAGAATGAGGCCGAGAGATGTTTGCGCTGAAAATGAAAAAAATCTGCTGCATACTGTGTTTGATAAGCCTCAAATTAAATATGTTAGAAAGACAAAATTTCAAGTTGGCGAAAAAGTTCGAATTAGTAAATATAAAAATATTTTTGCGAAAGGTTATACGCCTAACTGGACAACGGAAATATTTACGATATCTCAAGTAATAAATACTTTGCCTGTGACATACAGATTGAGAGATTATGAGAATAAACCAATCGCCGGTGGTTTCTATGAACAAGAGCTGCTCGCGGTCAAACATCCCGATATTTATCTCGTTGAAAAAGTGTTGAAAAAACGACGTGACGAACTTTATGTAAAATGGCTTGGATTTGATAGCTCGCATAATAGTTGGATTAAGAAGTCAGACTTGTGAGAGTATCATGTAATTTTATTTATAATTATATATTGAACCATACAAATATGAATAATCTTTTGAAATACACATAGTTATTGTAGTAGTATTTGCATCTTTTCGGGTCCACCCTTCTCTCATTCCTCAATTTCTTCATCCTGGTCTTCGTCTTCTTCCTCCTCCTCCTCCTCCTCCTCCTCCTCCTCCGGCGACGACGACAACGACAATGAGGACAACGACAACGACGACGACAACGACGATGACGATGACGAGGAATCCTCCAGCATCGCTAAACGAGCTCGCTCGTTTAGTTGCCGCCACTCGTCAGCGGACAAATTAATGGGGGTGAATGGGCATTCGTCACCCTCTACGGGGTAGTTTTGCGCTGTTCTCCCGCGAGTTTCTTCTTCTTCTTCTTCTTCTACTTCTTCTTCTTCGTCTTCTTCTTCTTCTTCTTCTACTTCTTCTACTTCTTTTTCTTCCTCTTCTTCTTCTTCCTCTTCTTCTTCTTTTTCTTCTTCTTCTTCTTCTTCTTCTTCTTCTTCTTCTTCTTCTTCTTCTTCTTCTTCTTCTTCTTCAATGGCCCGCCTCGACGCTGCCTCGATTAAGTCCCGCTCAAGCGATGTTGTGGATGGAAAGCTCGAAACTGAGGATGGATCCTCGATCTTTCGCTCCTTCAATCGACACCATTGTTCCGGTGTATAAAAAAGATCGATCATGTCCGCATGCTCGCTTGATTCGATACGCGACCACCACGCGCTCGGTTCATTGTGGGGAGCGGACGTAGCGGTACTAGGCGCGACTACCATCGTGCTATGATCCTCGGTTGAATCGGTGATACGCGATCGTTTTCTTTGCGGCTCACCAAAGTCCTCTGCGGATGTGTAGCCAGTGCCGGGAGCCGATGATGGTGATGATGATGATGGACCCGGGACAGCGCCGTCGATCTGAATGAATTCATCATCGGTCTCGCTTTCATCCTCGTCATTGTGAGGACTATTTAATCCTCTCGGGGCTGCCAATCCGCGCTCTTTAATCACGCCCGTCATCAAGATGCAGAGATCTCGGTTTGTAAAATAACCGGCGTAATACGCAGCGAGGATATCGCTTCTGCTCGCGGCGAATAAGACACCCCGAAGTTTTCGAAGAATCGCATCTCGCCACATATACTGCATCATACACAATTTCTCGAGCGGCCATAGTCGATTAAGCGAAGGGTTTCTTTTAAGGAGAAACACCAAAAGCACATACACACTCGAATACGTAAACGATCCAACAGTCATCGTGGAGCGAATTGTTTTCTCTAATACGGGTGTAAAAGAACTGAGCTCTGTTGCATCTTGAAAAACTAATGCCATGCACCAAAAAATATTTGAAAAGAGTGGGGAGGGGGGGGTGGGGAGTAAAACTATGGAGGTTTTCCTCAAAGTACAATTTGCACTCGCTCAAGGGTCACATGTTCGGAGGAGAGAGAGAGAGAGAGAGAAACAGGGAAATATGCAGGGTGTCATACAAAACCTTTGCCTGTGCAGGGGAAAGCAAGTGTTTCCAGAGACGATGCATAGGCCATGTGCTTGTCGCCGGAGCTCGAAGGAAAGGATAATTTTCGCTCGCTCTAGAAGAAGAAGAAGAAGAAGAAGAAGAAGAAGAAGAAGAAGAAGAAGAAGAAGAAGAAGAAGAAGAAGAAGAAGAAGAAGAAGAAGAAGAAGAAGAAGAAGAAGAAGAAGAACAACAACAGGAAGAAGAAGAAGAAGATGAATATGTCGATGAATATCATGACCCATATAATGATAATGTGAAAAGCGTTTTACAATAAAAACAATGGAACTTTATTTTTTATAAGAATACAATATATATACATTTTGTGCACTAAATAATTTCCTATTGTCTATAACCCCAAGGTAGCGTATCGGTGGAATCATGCCGAAGCATTCTTTTATCGTCGTTCCAACTTAAAGCTAGCTTATTCTGTCTAATTGTCTCGACTTCGTGTTTTCGACTACGAATTAAGCACTGTCTCTTTATCAAATTTCGATGATTAAAAAGGCATTCCTTATAATCGGTAAACGTTATAGTTTTTAATGTCGACGCTTTGACACCCTTTGCGCGTTTTTTATCCCGTTTGTCGTCCTGAACCTTGTACGAGTACAATTTCGCTCTCAAACCCACGAATTCCGTCATAATTTTCCCATTATTCTCGTCTTTCATGAGACCTACTACTTTCTTGTTAACTAACGGGATTCCATACTCATTGTTTTCCGGATAATCGGATGTGTCAAATTTGTGGATATCGCTCTTTATAGTTTCAAAGATATCTGGAGTCGTAACATGATAAATAAGGCTGTCGGTATCGGTGTACAATAGTTTAGCGCTGTTATCGAATTTATTTTTCATATAATTATAGTGAAAATCATAAATGTATATCTTCGATAGATCCAAAATCGTAAATCCGGCATAAATCGGTTTGTAAAATTTTACCGACGGCTTATCCATCTCTATAATCAGCATATCATCGTCAAATACGGTACAGCTGTGAAACGTAGGCTTTGCTATGAGAGACCGCGCGCCATACCGTCCAGTCCACCTGGTGACGAGTTTAACTTCACGATGTTTTCTCGGATTTTCCATCGTTTTTCCAAAGACAGAATTGTTCATTAGCTTGAAAAAATTTTTCGCAAATTCATTGGTAGCTTTTTGACGCAACTCTGTATTCAAGTCAATGTACTTCTTCAACCATGGCGATTGTTTGAATTTTAAGACTCTATGGATTTTATTTAGCTGTAAACCCAAAGCGATGCACTGCTTGAGATTGCGATAGTGAATTATATATCTTGTCTTCGGTAATAAAGTCGTCATAAGTTTAGAATTCTTACATCCAGGCAAAGGCGGCGTGAAATGTTCCGCGCACAACGGTAAGTCTTTGTGTTTTTCATGTAACTCCGTAGGATAATCGAAATCAACCTCCAAAATGTAGCCGACCGACGCATCATCCGCGATATTTTCTATGTCGAGACTTTCAAAATCTTCGACCCACTCGAAAGACCCATAGGGTAGCGATTCACTCATTGCCGCACCGTACAAATTATTCACATCATAGTACATAATGTACGATTCGGCCAATTGCGGATTAAAATCATTTTTCATATATCGGTTGTTCGCTTTAGCATACCTATTCGAACACTGCGCAACGCCCCCACGGATACCTTTTTCGATAAATAAGAGCATCTCTACATCGGTTAGCAGCTCGAGCTCAATGTTTGTACATTTTAGCATCGCATCGAACGCCAATCCAGGTGCAGTATAATAATGAAGGGGATCTAGATCGTACGTCGTTTTGCAGTTGCGTCGGAAGTTTTCGAATATGTCCACTAAAAGCAGAACGTCAGTCTTCAGATATAAATCCGAATATTCACCCAAAGTTTTTATTTTACACTCGCGCCAAACATTCAATGCGTGTGCATATTCTTCATCACTGATTTCCGTGTTATTTAACTGAGAAAAAAAGTCTGCTTTCGAGGGCAATTCTGTTTCGTCGAGTTTATCCCAACCGCTCACGTAATCGTACGGGAAAACACCTTTTCTGCTCAATAACGCGAATTCATCGAGACTCTTACAATGCTTCCGCGTAATAATTTTTTCTCCGGCATCCAAATAAGAGGCTAATCGTTCGAGACCACTTGGCATGAATCTGAATGAGTCAAGAAATCGATAATGTACTACTGTATTCTTGACTTGTTTCGTGAATGAAATATATTTTTCTTTATTGACGGGGAGAAGTTGAACCGATCCCTCAAATTCTGTTGCTAATGCTTTTATCAAAAAATGTGAATCATAACCCGACAAATTATGAAACACGACGGGTACAACGTGAGAATTTTTGTAATTTAAATTGCATGCATTATGAGCAGCGCCTCGATACTTTCCTGTAAAATGGCAGTGATCTCGAACTTTTATCCCGCTCGCATTACGCTCGAATGGTTTTTCACAGACGTGGCATACTGCAGCTTCTTCGAATTCACGACGCTGGAGAACGCTAAGTTTCTCCATCGGCTTCACGTTAACAAATTGCCGAGTGAAAAAGTCCGCTAATTTTCGCAGCTCCTGCACAAACCATTCAATACAATCTTCGCCGCGATAAGACTTATACTCACAGATTGCCGCGGAGTATGTGCAGTGAACGTAAAATCCTACGCTATGAGGCACGTGTTTTTGGTAACTTAAATTAATTCCCGGTGCAACTGGCTTAAGAAGACACTCGAGGTCCGCGTAAACTGCGAATGGAACGTTCTCTTTATTTTTAAAATTTTTGAAGTGTAACTTCGTTTCCTCCTCGGGGAGAATAACTTTGCAGCCATTTATAGCAAAGCAATCGTCTCGATGATTATCTAATGAGCGCTGCGTTTGAAAGTGACACAGACATCTGTCACACAGCCAAGTCATTTTATTGTGACGAGATATTTGCGAGCTAACTAGTCGCGATAAATTCTTTATCCATGCGAAGTGATGGATCGCAATATTTCGATCATTCGGCTCGATGTTACTTTCTAAAATAAGCAAATGTATCGTACGGCGATTTGAATTTTCCTTACTCAAATAAATTGGTACGATCTGCGATTTACCTTTCATACTTTTTTCTACACCATAAACATTAATCGAGAGTCGATTTACCTTCTCGAATCGCGGAATGTCACGCACTCGCATCGGATAAGTAAAATCCATGTAATTTAGCACTGCGCTAAAATGCGGATACGAACTTGTTCGCTCACTGTTCCTCGTCGGTGGTGAAAGAGCCGCTGTCACTGCCCACAAAAAACAAAACGGATCGTTGCTTTTGATATTAACTACGGCGTGTTTCCGTTGAATATCCTTTGGAACTGCGATGTATGTAGATAATCCCCCTCGTAGCGGAACGTATTTGTTCATGTTGACGACGAGATTGGTAATGTCCCGCATGCTCCAACCAGATTCTTTTTCCTCGAACTCTTCAACTTTTTTCAATAAGTTTTCCCTCACGTGTTCTCTGAACCATTGATCTAAATCCGTAGAGCGAAGAATCGCCTCATTCCTCGTGCTGAAGAATTTATTTTCCTCGATGATTACGTCGTTTTTTGAAACCTCGAATTTACACGCCAAGATCACGTTGATTTTCAAGTTTCGCCCCCTCTTCCTCGATGTTCCGTGGACCAGTCTCTTTACTCGTGCGACAATGAGACGCTTTGCATCATCGAGAAAATCTGCGAGATCCCGGTGTTGTAGATTAATGACTACGCCAGTTCGTATTCTTTTCTGGAAAGCTGTCTCCGTGTCGGCCCACTGCACTTTTTCCACCCTCACACCGGCACCGCGTTTTTTGAATTTCGCCGACAAAGACAATAATTCAACTATCGTCGTTTGAATTCTGATTTTTTCACCAATTTTCAATGTACTTTTGCGTAAAATTTTGCGAAGAAGATTCACATTTTCGCTGCCAAATTTTATCCACCGCTGCGCCTCAGCGCGCGAAGATTTGCCCCGGAGAGCGGAATACGCGCTTTGCATAATCGCGACGAGCTTTTTGCATTTTGCCGAATCCATTTTTTACGTGAACACGGAAAAACTGAGAACAACTAATGATTGTGCATCGCATGCAATTCAATGCGAGAGGATGAATATGGACTGAGCGACTGAACTAAAAATCAAAGATATTATAACTTTGCCCCACTCTGCAAACCTCAAGAAAACTACTCGTGTCACTATCGGAGAGAGATGTAACAAGATCTTCGGCAATATCTTCGATAGTCCAGAACATTCTTGTGCACGTAAACCGTGTATCGAAAGTGCCATAAATATCTTAAAGAGAAAAACACTCTGAGTTCTGGCGCTTGGAGTCCTGCAACTCATAAGCAGCTTCAATGTGGTCATCTGTGTACCATTTACTTAAGGGCTCGGGGACTCGTGTTTCCCTGCACGTGAAAAAGAGTAAAAGACAAAGCATTGCACAGGCTACAGCGTGGTACTGCACCTCCATAGTGTTATTGTTCGACATCTTCGACGATACGAGGGTGAAAGCCGAAGACCACACGCTTAGAGCATCCACTTGAAAAGGTGTTAGTGCCACGGGTGACGCGCACCATGTATTTCATACATACGAAAATTTTTTTCTTCGCAGCTCATTCATAACGTGACTCTGCAGTCACTCGACTCGTATTCAACTGTATTTAGTATTTAAACCAAAAGCGATAAATTTCTTTGGAGTATACGACAGATGATACACTTTCAGGCTATGCAGTTCGTTATTCGAACCACCCACCGCCACCCATGAGAACAGGGTCCTGACTCATCGAGCATTCATTGGGTCCGACTGTTCTAAGCATCATTTGTCTATGAATTTTTATCGCAGTCATAAATTTTCCGTGCGACAAGAGGTCTCGGGGCTTGAAAAGTGTTGTATACATAATCATCGATATTTGAAGTGTTTGTATATATTGCAAGAAAATTCCAAGAAAAAAATTCAACCTCACACTCACCAACCAGCGGCCTCCTATTCTACCCCCCCCCCCCCCCCCCCACCCACTCACCATCCACCTCCTCACCACCCACTGCATGCCACTCGCCGATTCACGCGAAAAAAATTTCAACCACCCACCCACCCACCCACCACCCACCTCCCACCTCCTCACCACCCGCTGCATGCCACTCGCCGATTCACGCGAAAAAAAAAAAATTTTCAACCACCCACCCACCCACCACCCACCTCCCACCTCCTCACCACCCACTGCATGCCACTCGCCGATTCACGCGAAAAAAAATTTCAACCACCCACCCACCCACCCACCACCCACCTCCCACTGCATGCCACTCGCCGATTCACGCGAAAAAAAAAAAAAAATTTTCAACCACCCACCACCCACCACCCACCTCCCACCTCCTCACTACCCACTGCATGCCACTCACCGATTATCAAGAAAATCTCATTCAACCTGACAGATGGTTTGGGTCTCAGCTAAGACATCGGTAAATACCGATTCTGCAATACCTACCACCCACCACCCACCCACCCACCTCCCGTCACCCACTCACCCACCCACCCGACAGGTGGTTTGACTCTCAGCTAAGATATCGATAAATACCGATTCTGCAATTCCTACCACCCACCTACCCACCCCCATCACCCACCTGCCACACACCTGAAATTCACCTACCCACCCACCACCCTACCACCCACCACCCACCGATGCCGAGCCTCCGACCCACCGACTCGCGCATGCGCAGATCGAGTTGAGTCAGAACCAGCCTTGTATATCTACTGGTGAAATATCGGTAAAACAGAAAGATGATTTAAACTAAATTTTTCCCTTAATTCCTCGTTTGCGCGTAAGATTAAAATTTTTTAATTATTTACGCGGGTGACTCAACTTTAAATTAGGAATTTTAAATATCGCATCTACTCTGCCGTGCCCACGAGATACCCCACGGGGATTACGCGAGAAACTGTTCTCGCGTTCTCCCGGCACTCGTGTAACAGGGCCCTCCTCGGAGAGTCCGGCTTCCACGAGATCGTGAACCGGCAAGTGTCACCACGTGGCCGGTCCGCGACTCGCTTCCGGCTCGCTCTCGTCGGGGATACCTCCCTATCGCGGTCCCTACTTGCGTGGACGTGGAGTACAGGAATGTGGGAAGCTACGTCGCCGATAGCCTCCCGCACCCTGGTTCGGGAAGACTGAGCACTCGTAGAGCTAACGTCACCGAAAGCTCTTCGTACCCGGAGGATTTGAAGGAGAAGTCACCTGTTCAGCGTCGCCGACAGAACTGGTGGCGAGTCTTCTCGCGCTCGCTGATTTATACCCTTTTTCAGCCAATCAGAGAGCTCGAATGTCTCTGATTGGCTTTTACCAAAAGGCCAATAAGAATGCTCGATTTTTTAAATTTGAATGCACCAATAGATTTTGAATTTCCCCGCGGGAGAAAAACGCGGGGAATTCAAACGCCGAAAATGACAAAATCTCGTAAAATCGAGAAAAAATAGTATAATGGATAGAAATTTTTTAATAATTTTTACTGAGCGGGAGCTGCATATGCTTCCATGAAACAAGGTAAACTTAACTTTGGCTTTTTATTATTTGCCTGAGTCTTAAACTCTGTCTCTCTTTCTCCGTTTAACAAAAACAAAAAAAAAATTAGAAAATTATAAACAAAAAGCCTGACGGCGAACAATATTGCCTATCGGCGGAACGAAAAACATTTATTAATTATATATATATATATTTTTTTTTTTTTTTAAACTCGAGGTTTTTTGTAGCGGCGGCGGATGGGGATGAGGGGCACTTTGAAAATCTCGTCCTTGATAATTCTTGGACCCGACGGGGCTGTTGGAGGAGGAATGTTCTCCTTACGGATTTCGGCCAATACATCCTCCAACAGTCCCGCCTCCTCCTCGTCTACTTCTACTTCGAACGGGGCCAGAAGTGTGGGGGGGGGGGTTGAGAGTCTCGATCATCTCTCTGATTTCGATAGTATCGAGAACCCCCCCCAGCACCTCCGCCACCTCGAACTCCCTCTCTTTTTCTTCCACCCATCTCTGCAATTCCTCTTCCGCTTCCCTTATCTCATCATCCTTCTCCCTCCTCATCCTCATCCTACTCCTTATAATCCAGTCTCTATATCTGTTCTTATTCGATCTCGCTTTCTCTCTCTCTATCTTTTTCAAAATCTTCTTATTCTCTGTTTCTCTCTTCATTTCTTCTTCCTTTTCCCCGATCCTTTTCTTCTCCTCGTCCCATCGCCTCTTCTCCTCCTCCGTTACCTCCATCGTCTGAACACCCTTGTGTTTTCTCTTCCCCATTCGGGGAGTTTGGCACCCCCGTGCCCGCACCACCTTCTGTCTTTCCTCGCCCAGCCAAATGCCGGCCGTAATTATTATATAAGCCACGGGGGTGGGTTGGTACTCCCAACCCCCGGGGATCTGGGTTCAAGAGGTTCTTCTCCTCGATCTTCGACTTGAATCCATTCCCTCCATATTCGCTGAGGTTTCTTGTTTAGTTGTAACTCGACTGGTGTGAATTCAGTGATCTCATGATGCGTTTCGTTAATGCAGTCTTCAATGGCAGCAGTCCACTTTAACCAACTCGAGTGTGTTTCCCTATCAGCCAGTAGAGATCGAAAAAATCTCCCTAACTCTCTATTTACCCTTTCTACAATGTTACCTTGTGGATGTCGTATCGACGAAAACACAGGTTGAATCCCTTCGCTAGCTAACTTATCTAACCATTTTCTTGAGGTGAATTGTGTTCCGTGATCGAACTGTAATTTCCTCGGTTTTCCATAGTTCGGAATGTAATGATTGAAGATTCGGTCAATTGTTGCTGGCGCTGTAGCTGCCTTTAAAGGATAAAGTTTAACAAATTTGCTGAAAGCGTCAATAGTAACCAAAATGTACTTCATTCCGGCTTGTGCCGATGGCAATGGTCCAAAATAGTCAATAGATACGAGATCCCCCGGTTTTTCGGGAACAATATTTTGTTGTGCAGCGTAAGAATGCTGGTTTGGCACCTTATTCCGCTGACAAGAGTCGCATTTCGCTAAATGTTGTCGGATATATCGCTGCATACGTGGATGCGCAAAATCCTCGTCTAACAGTTTCCAAACTTTTTTCGATCCGATATGCCCGTAAATCTCGTGTGTCTCGGTAGTTAATTGTTTTAGCAACGGAGTCGGTAAAACGATTTTTTTATTTTTGTTTAGTAAAACGTCGCGTTCAATGCAATATTTAGAATTCTCGTCTTTTATCGCGTATTTTTCGCGGAGAGCGTTGAATGTTTCGTCTTGTTTTTGTTCCTCTGCTATATTACGAATTCGCTCTTCGATTTCCCTCGATGGTCTCTGCATTAACAGAGTGTTTATAATGATTTCGCGCCCGCTCGGTTTTTTAATATCCTTTCCCCTCTCGTCCATTCGACTAAGTACGTCTGCGATGACGTTTCGCGCCCCGGGACAATGTTCAAATTCAAAATCGTAATCTTGAATCGCGAGTATCCATCGAGTTAATCGATCGTTCAAAAGTTTACAGTTTTTAAGAAAAATGACCGCCTTGTGATCGGTTATCACCCGTATTCGCGCCCCCATTAAGTATGTTCTAAATTTCTTTAAAGCCCAAACGATAGCTAACAGTTCCTTCTCGGTTGTAGTGTACGTTAACTCGGGTCCCTTTAAAGTCCTACTCGCAAAAACGACAACACCCAGTTCGTTATTTTCGTCCTTTTGCGCTAGTGTTGCTCCCAGAGCATAATCACTTGCATCGGTTTGCAAGATGTATTCCCTTGTATGATCAGGATGCTTTAATAAGACATCCTCGATAAACAAATCCTTTATCCGATTAAAAGCGCGTTCCTCTACTTCTTTCCATCTCCATTTTACTCCTTTCCGTAACAGCTCTAACAGTGATACCGTCTCGTGCGCGTGTCTGTTAGTAAACTTCGTGTAATAATTTACCAAGCCCAAAAATCCACGAAGCTGTTTGATATTTTTCGGTGCCGGAAAGTCTCGAATAGCTTAAATTTTTTCAATCTGTGGTTTTATCCCTTTCGTCGTTAAAACATGACCCAAGAAATCTACTTCTGTTCGGAAAAACTTCGCCTTTTTTAACTTGAGAGTCATGCCGTGCTCTTCAAGTCGTTGAAATAATTCTACTAAATGCTGCATGTGTTCCTCGAATGAACCGGAGATACACAGCAGATCGTCAACAAAGTTAATTATATTTCCCCCGAGATTTGCCAAGACGATATCTAACGCTCTTAGCAAACTCGCTGTACTCGTTTTCAATCCAAAAGGCGTGACTTTAAATTCGTAAATTTTACCGCGATGTCTAAAGGCGGTGTATTTGTACGAATCTGGATGTAGAGGGATTTGCCAGAAGCTGCTGGTCAAATCCAAACTACTCATCACGTTAACTGAATGACATCGTTGAAATATCTCCTCAATGTGTGGCGTACATTCGTTATCGTTTATCAATTGCTGATTTAATTTTCGCGCGTCCAAACACAATCGAACTGACCCATCTTTCTTCGCAACTACGGTCATCGGATTAATCCACGGACTCGTCGATCTCTGGATAATATCGTATTTTAACAATTTTTCAATCTCTTCGTCTACTTTCTCCAAATGTTTGAAGGGAATCTCGTAAGCATAACCCATGAGTGGTTTATCGCTTGTAACTTCTAACTTGTGCTCATAGACACTTATTTTTCCCGGCGATTTGCGAAAAACTCGACGGTACTTCCATAAGATGTCCCCCAGTTGATTTTTCTGTTCCGGTGTCAGTTGGGTCGCTTCTTCTATTTTCTCCATAATCTCCTCCTGCGTTATCGCATCCTCCTCCTTCTCGTCAATTAGCATTGATATATTCTGCGGAAACTTATCGGGCCTTGCTTCTTCACGGGGGATGACTGAATTACGCAGTGTGTCGCTCGAGGAACTATCCTCCGTGATTTGTTTTACAGACGTCTCGGGTTGATTGGCAGTGACCTTCCCCGGTTCAGCTGACCTAATCAATACGACCTCAGACCGTCCACCACTTTGGATTTTTATTGTTCCGTTTTCGAGATTGACCAAACTTTTTAAAGCAGTCAAACAGTCCACCCCGAGAATACTATCCCTTATAAGTCCCGGAATAATCAAGTATTTAATTGGTATCAATGACGCTCCAATTTTCGTAGACGCCATTAACTGTTTTTTCACCCTTACGGGTCTCCCTCGAAGCGCTCCCCTGACACTTACTCCAGTTACCGGTAAAGTTGGCCAATGTTGTAACGTGTCCAAGTTTCGAAGATAAAACTCCTCGGAAATCGCAGTTATCTTACTACCGAGATCCGTCAATGCAGTTGTATCAATCCCTTCTATCGCAGTGTCAATCTCCGGACATTCCGTGAGTTGAACCTCCTCTCCGTTTATCTCTTCACCCAAAAGATATTCACGAATATCCGTAAAAATCGTGTTAATATCTGCGGTTTTATTTATTTTCCGTCTCCTCTTCCTTTGTTGTTTTACCGTTGTATCCGATACTTTGTCTTCATTGGACGAGGATACAACAGTTTTCAGTTTCCCTGTTTTGATGTTGACGGTACAGGCTCATGGGCTTTTTCCACCTGTATTGCCTGCACCGTTTGATTTTTATTACCGGATATCGGTCGCTTCTGTTGCTGCTGTTGTTGTCCTTGCGGATTCGTATTCCACGGTTTTTTCGATTTGTTCGGATTATTTCCCGCTTGATCACCGCTTTGATCCGTTGATCTATTTGATTTATTATTATTATTGAACCTGTTTGATTCATTTCTCGGAGGATTCGCTCGGCGGGAATTGATTGGTCCAGCCTGATCAAACTTCTCGAGGAGAAGGATCAGCTTCGCCAACGTGTCAATTCCCCTTGCTATGACTGTAGCACGAATTTCCTCCGAGAAATGTCGCGAAATCGCATTTATGATTTCCCTATCGCTCGGAGTGGGGGTCAAATCTCTCGTGGTTCCAAAAAGTCGCGTGGCATACTCCGCTCGTGTATTCTGCGTTCCCTCGCTAAAGTGACCGAATTCGAGCGCTTTTCTAGCCTTGAATTGGATTTCCTCACTCCAATATCGTACTCGAAAACTGTGTTCTAATTCGTCGATATCGTCGATTTCCTCTTCGACGAGTACCCACCATTCTTTTGCAGTTTTCTCAAAACATTGGCCCATCAAGTAATGGAATTCTGCAGTTGTTGGCCTTGTTGCCTCACAATACTGTCTCAATTCCTTTATGAATTTCATCGGTCGTTGCTTTCCCGATGCGTCAAATTTCGGCGGAAACCATTTAATTTTATTTACGCGCGGCATGTCTGTCTAATTTACAAAAGTTGTGACGTTACTTTGCTCCGGTTGTGGAGCTGTTTCGCGTTGTCGTTGTTGTTGTTGTTGATGTTGTTGACCTACTTCCGGAAGACGTGTACTATTCATCAACAACTCTGTACCTTTTCCTTCGATCCTTTTTAAACGTTGATCAACTTCCGAAAGGGTTATTCGCTATTGCGCCATTGTCACTTCGCAACCTGCCATTCTAGCCCCCAATTCATTTGTTCGTTGTCGCGCCTCTTTAGCTGTTTTTTTTATCGCTTCGGATAAATTATAATTTTCCGTTGCCATAGCTGTCTGCAGCATCGTGAAATGATCGCTGTATTTTTCATCCATCTTGTGGAGCTCTGTTCTGAGGTACTGTAGAATCTCTTTTCTCGAATTTTCCAGACTGTATTTCACTTCGGTCTCTAGTGTTGATAGGCGCTGATTCGTCTCTCGGATACCCTTTAATATGTCGTCCAACGTTGCGGACTCTCGAGGTTTCGGTTTAGGTACTATTTCCCTTGGTCTCGCTCCTTTGTTTTTCTCCAAACTTATTGGACCAAAGTTTCCATGTTGTTGTGAGAAATAGTGTTTAAGTGCCGGAACAGAAACTGTCGTGGTTAGGTCCAAATCGGGTGGGAGCACCACAGAAACATCATCGACTCCAGAGTCGATGAGCTGTGTTTGTGTTCCTATGTCATCCTTTTTGGACTGCCCCTCCGTTTCCTTCGATCTCTCTCGGCTTTGTTCGTCCGAAACCTCCTCTCCTACCTTTTCCGGCATATCCGAGCGCGCCGCCATTTTAATTATTTTAATTTTGTATTATTTTATTCGCGAGTCCCGATTTTTACCTCGAAGTTGTTGTTTTGATTATTATTATTATTCGCGATTTATAATTTGATTTATTTTAATCGCGCAGTACCGAATTTTTACCACGCAGTTAATTTTTTTATTATTATTTTCGCGATACACTACAATTTCTCTGATCAGTCGGTCAATTTCACCAAATCGACCCCTTCGCTCGCCCCACGTTGGGCGCCAGTTGTAACGTTAACCTCTTCGACCGATGCCTCGCACTCGGTCTCGAGGATCGCGTTTGGGATTCGGGGCGAGCGAAAAATCGTTAGACGTTGTCGAATTGGTGAAAGAGTAAATTTTTATTGAAAAACACATAAAATTTGCAATACAATATTCAGATCTCCTCGATGTCGTTGCTTACCTTATTTTGTCGCCTTAACGTCTAGTGAAACACACTCGAGTTTTCGTAAAGCTACAAATCTTTTCCCAAAATCAAATTCAATATTAGTTGATCAGTATCTCGCGGATGGCGCTGAAACTTAAATAAATATCGAAAGGACAGGAATTTTTCTTCGAATTCCTCGTGTGAACCAAATATTTAACTTCTTCTATGAACGTGAATTGAGATATTCGAATTTATCGACAGAATGTCGGTAAATTGCGAAAAAGCACGATTCGAACAAATATTTCCCCTTAGTATTACGAAAGAACAGAATTTTATCTTGAAAGTCTCGACTTCCTCGATAAACGATTGCAATACCCGAATTTACCGGTGAAATATCGGTAAAACAGAAAGATGATTTAAACAAAATTTTTCCCTTAATTCCTCGCTTGCGCGTAAGATTTAAATTTTTAAATTATTTACGCGGGTGACTCAACTTTAAATTAGGAATTTTAAATATCGCATCTACTCTGCCGTGCCCACGAGATACCCCACGGGGATTACGCGAGAAACTGTTCTCGCGTTCTCCCGGCACTCGTGTAACAGGGCCCTCCTCGGAGAGTCCGGCTTCCACGAGATCGTGAACCGGCAAGTGTCACCACGTGGCCGGTCCGCGACTCGCTTCCGGCTCGCTCTCGTCGGGGATACCTCCCTATCGCGGTCCCTACTTGCGTGGACGTGGGGTACAGGAATGTGGGAAGCTACGTCGCCGATAGCCTCCCGCACCCTGGTTTGGGAAGATTGAGTGCTCGTAGAGCTAACGTCACCGAAAGCTCTTCGGACCCGGAGGATTCGAAGGAGAAGTCACCTGTTCAGCGTCGCCGACAGAACTGGTGGCGAGTCTTCTCGCGCTCGCTGATTTATACCCTTTTTCAGCCAATCAGAGAGCTCGAATGTCTCTGATTGGCTTTCACCAAAAGGCGAATAACAATGCTCGATTTTTTAAATTCGAATGCACCAATAGATTTTGAATTTCCCCGCGGGAGAAAAACGCGGGGAATTCAAACGCCGAAAATGACAAAATCTCGTAAAATCGAAAAAAAAAAGTATAATGGATAGAAATTTTTTAATAATTTTTACTGAGCGAGAGCTGCATATGCTTCCCGTCTCACTATATTGTTTTTTAGTCCCACTCGCGCACGGTAATCTCGAAGGGTTACTATTATGTCCGCGAGCACATAAACTGAACTCCAACTACCAAAAGGGTCCGTGTAATAAACTCCTTCGCACGAGCCATCGGTTTCTATTCAGCCGATCAACGTTGCGGAGAAGGATCGAGTCTGGTTGGTTGTTCTTTGCTACCTGTATACAGATAATACTTAAGAGTAAAGCCCCCCCTTAACTACCCTTTTCGTAGACGAGGAAGTCTGCTGCCTGAATATTTCAATCCTATGTTTTTCAAAAATAGTAATATAAACTCTAAATGGAAATTAGACTACAATAAAATTTTTAAAAATTTTCAAAATTTATCAACTATAATATATATATAAATCGTAAAAACATTTTTCTTCAAAAATGTAAAAAATGAAAGACGCCAAGTGGTTTAAATAATTTTTTATGAGTAAAAAATTTAAAAAATAAAAAATCATACAAGCCAAGTAAAAATAAAAATAAAAAAACTGCTCGTCCTTTCTTTCATTGCTACTGTATTGATTTGTGTTCTAAAGATTCGCCAAGTTTTTTTATTTTTACTTGGCTTATATGGTTTTTAATTTTTTTAATTTTTTACTCATAAAAAATTATTTAAACCACTTGGCGTCTTTTTTTTTACATTTTTGAAGAAAAATGTTTTTACTATTTATTTATTTTTTTTTCATTTATTTTTTAGGCACTCACTATAAAAATAGGCAAAGAGTGCCTATTAAAATGACCATCCGTTGCTCTTCGGAGTCTGTCGAAGGGCATACTCTGCAGCGCATACTCCAAACATTTTTATTTTTCACCATTTGCTTCGGTGTATCTCCAACATCATGCGTAGTTACTTTGAAGTAACTGCGATGAATAGAAATATTTTTTTTAGCCTGCGGTGCAATGAAAACAACTTTTTGGATGAATTTTTCTTCTCGGACGTCCGTATCGCACTGTAACTTTAGATAGTGTGAACCAATTTTGTTCTCCTTCGCAGGGTTTTTTTATTACATTATTTCGAGTATGCACATCACTTTTAAAACCAATCTGAGACCTTTAAGTATTTTTTCTAAAAAATTATTGGCCACAATTTGCATTTGCCTTCGGTAAAATGTCCGTACGGTGCCATCATAATGAACTCTACGAACCAATTTTTTTCTCCTTCGCAGCATCATTTTGTTTTATCAAAAGCACTATGCACAGCAAATTTGGAGACAATCCTACATCTATAACTATTTATTCATCAAAATTTTCCATAAAAAATTATTTTCTCACATCTGATGTCCGTACGGTGCTCCCACTAGATTTGCTTCAAAGGTTATGTTATTTAGATTTGCCGAAACCCATTTTTCATCATGTTAAAAAAAAAAAACTTCGGTTGTAAAAAATAAAACACGAAATATCATACACAAATTCAGAAATGTTTGCGTTTTTTATTTCGAAAATAATATATTATTACCGAAAATCATTCGCAATATTTTACCATACTTTATTCACATTCGTAATAAAAATGATAAATTTCACGTATTCACTGAAAAAATTGGTTGTAAACTCTGTGAGGAGATTTTCCGACTCCAGCACCTCATGGCCCCGACAACACCATTCCCACCGCCGGGGCGATAAAGGAACGAACCCACGACGAGGCAATGATTTTCGCACACCCCGGGGTACCCGGGCGCCAGGTACTACGTACCGCCGATCAACGATCGTTTTTTAGTGTTACGTCCAAATCAGCATTTCCTCGGTAATTACGGTCAAGGAATATAATCCCTTTTTACACGTTTTGTACCATTGAGGCGCTTTATTTGACTTATTCCCTTTTCGAGTCTGACCTTTCGGAGAGTTACTCGGGATAGGGTACAGAGTGCGCCGTATTAATGATTTAAATACCCGAACCAAAGGAATAAAAATCGCACGTGAAAAGAGTCACTGCCTCGTGGTACGCATATAGCAAAGGCGTAGTAATCATATGACGGAAATGTTTACTACAAAATTCTCTGATAAGACGCCGTACGCTTGGTGCGTCTCGTAGTGTAATTCGATCCGTACGTTGTCACTGACCAACGCTCGACTTACTACCTTACTACTCCTTACCAGAGGCTGAAGAGATCACTTATTAATTCACACTTTAATTTAAAGAAGGTATACCCTTCGATATTTATTTTATGATGATGATTAAAATCGGTTTAATTGTTGAGTTAAGATCTAAAATAAATGTTATGGTGGGAAAAACTTACGTTGGTGATTGATGAGTTAAAATAAAATTTAAATGTCGATCTAAATGTTTAATGTTGAATATGATGAATGTAGTTGAAGATGATCGAGAATTTGGATTTTCTCCTTCCTTCCTTCAAGGTTTTCCAGTTGGTTGTGTAAAATATTTGAAGATGATGAAATTAACGATGAGATTGAAATTAACAACCGAAATTATTTAGTTCGGAATAAATTGTTTAACACTTCGCGTTGATTGTAAATTAAATGTTGAAATTTATTTAAAATGTTTCTCAGCACCAATACACTTTTAAGTTCACTCTCGATAGTTTGGTTTATCGCGTTTTACAGTTTAATTCCCGTTATATTTTTAAAGTCTCGAAAAAGTCGTAAATGTTGTTTAAAGTTCTGTTAATCTTTTCAGCCAATTCTCAACTATTGTCCTTAATTATTAATTTCTGTCGACAACTCTTAACTGGTATTATCCTCGTTCTTAACTGTCACTACCCTTGTTCTTAACTATTGCCCTTAACTGTTCTCAATAACTGTTACTGTCCTCGTAATTATTCTTAACTGTCCTTTGGTCGCTTTGGGTCTTGTATTTATCAACTGTCTCGGGGGGTCTCCTGGCCCATACTTCTCCTCATTGAAGCGTCTACTCCCACCGCAAGTAATTATCGATCGGTCGGTCGATGACAAGTATTAAATTTTATGATATGACAATTTCTGTTATAGACAATAATTTTTATAGCTAAATATTGCTAAAAATATTGCCCTTAATTAAAAATAATAATTGTCGAATTTGAATGAAAGTTCTACGATAAATACAAGTAAAGATAACAATATAAAGACGAAGAACTTATAAAATTGATTTAATTATATTTTTGTATGTTTAGTTAATAACGATGTGACCCAAATATTCTATTTCATGCTCGATTTTAATATTATTAACAAAATTTGGAGACCTTTTGGTTATTAACGAAATGTTGAAATTATTTTGTTATTATTGATCGATGAAATGTTGATGATTGACTTGATTGTTGATTATTACGTTTTTAGTCCAAAATTGATTATTAATTTATTGTTCGAGAAGTGCTGCACTCATTAGTGGCAACGGTAATTTCTCGAATCGTCTCCTTCGAGACAGCCACACCTATTCTCTGGCTGCACACTTGTATCAATGCGTGAGCTGCATCGCTACTAGTGTTAGAGCGATAAGCAAGCGTTCGATGATCACGTGAAAGAAAAAGATTCGTATTGCCCAGGTAGTCTGGTTTAAGCAATGCGAATAGGTATTTCCGGTGGCGATACCACCCCTTTCGGTAATTCGAATAGTCACCAAGTCGTGTCCAAGTACATGACCGATACTATGCCAATGATTGAATATTTGGCTTTTACCAATTAACAGATGTTAGTTATTGTCCAATTATCGATTTTTTTCTATACTCAGAGACGATAATGAAATCACATGTAATGCGTGTGTTTCGAACTATCCTTCGCTCTACACCTTATTGTCTATTCTGTTTTCTCTCAAAAACGGTTATAAATGTTGTAAAATTTGGCTATTTTGAAATTAAGTCGGCGAATAAAATTTTTAAATTCGCCAGACGTAACATTAGTTTAGACCCCAAGATGTGCCATAGGGTCCCCGTACGACGAGGCAAGGCACTGAGATTCGGCTAGCTCAGGCCGCCTGGGAGAAGAGTAGAGGGGGGTGGACGGGGAGAGTAACGAATCGTCCAAATTAAATTTACTGTATAATTTATTACGATTTGAAAAATGTAACTGATGATGGAACAAAAGCAAGTAAGTCGTTAGATAATGTTAGGTAAGATACCGTCAAAGATAATTAGATAATACAGTGGCAAAATTACTGGAGAATCGCAAACGAGTAGGTAATCGGAGATAGATAGTAACGGTAAATCGGTAAAGAAATCTCGTTACGATTCTCGAAAATACTACGTGATACCGGTAAAAGATAACAAGATAATATATTAGCAAAATGACTGGAGAATCGCCAACGAGTAGGTAAACGTTAGTAAATGATCGGTATAAACCAGTAACGGAATCTCGTGATGATGCTCGCAAATCACAAGAAGTAACAGCAAAAAGATAATCAGATAATATGGCGGTAACGTGATCGGAGAATCGCCAATGAGTAGGTAAATTACCTTGAAAGATCGATATACGCCAATAAAGAAATCTCATGACGATTCTCGAAAATAATAAGAAATAATAGCAAAAAGATAATTAGATAATATTGTGATAACCTGAGTAGAGAATCGCCAATGGGTAGGTAAAGGATATTGAATGAACGGTACAAGCCAGTAAAGAAACCTCACATCGATTCTCGCGAATAATAAGAAATAATAGCCAAAAAGATAATTAGATAATATTGCAATGACGGGATTGGAGAATCGACGATGAGTAGGTAAATGATATTAAATAATCGGTACACACCAGTAAAGAAAGCTCACGTCGATTCTCGCCAATAATAAGGAATAGTAGTAAAAGATAATTAGATAACGGAAGGATTCCTCGCAAAATTATTACTTCGCGGTAATTCAGATAATCACCGGAAAATAACTTGACGAATAACGCGAATCGTGACTCGCCAGAATGCTTGCGACTGCCAGAGTTATATGCTAAAGAAAAAACGATGCGGAACGTACTCACAGTAATACTTTTTGGTTGTTCCCACGGGCGCGAACCACCACGAGATAATCACCAGATAACACACACGAAAAATCGTCGACCAGAGCCGAGCCGGTCGGTCACTCGCGTCACATAAAAAACTAACACTTGAGGTTACTAACAAAACGCGAACCGATTCGCCAAAAAAAAATTAACCCGAGTTAATTACTATGAAAGAAGTTAAAGAAACGAGAGATCCCGACCGACTCGCACAGAGATACGGGAAGCCTCGAGCTCACCTAATGTTCCCACAGCCGAGAGGGCGAAGAAGACAAGTCTTGTCGATTCGGCGGTACGCCCAGAACTAATTATTCGCACCTCTCGGCTGATCGGCAAGACCCTCGGTCTACCTCCCCCAATTCTCACGCGATACCTCAGCGAGTCGAGCCATAGAGGAATTCCGGGAATTCATCGATGACGTACGATTCGCCGAATATAGCGAGACCGTTGTTATGGTTCGCGCGTAAGAAAATGTATAGGAGCGCGTAGAGGAAATACGGTGCGAGGGATAACGACAACGATGAACGCGTGATCGCGCGAAGTACAGTCAGGGCTCAAATCACAACGAAACATTCGAGAATTTTCGAGATTCCTTCTCGAAGGATCCGACTGCGGGCGATAGCAACGGGGGGAGACCTCCCTCGTGAGGACAAGGCGTCCCTCCTCCTCACGGTGGGTCCACTCGATAATATATGCTGCACCCCGTTGCATCTCTTAGGCTGTTAAGTCGGGGTTGAATCGGCGACACTGTGTATTGGTCATTATACCGCATTCACCCCGGCATCCATTATACCACGAATCCTGTCGTTCGGTATTCGCTTGCAATTAATTGAAACTCCCGTGCGAGTTCACTTTAACTGTCGGTTACTATACCGCGCACGACCCGCGACATCCCTCGCAACGATTAATGAATAATCTAACTTTCTTATTCGACTGTCTCACCCGATTCTCCGGCTCTGTCGCGATGTCAACATTACCGTGAGACGAACGAGAAAAAGAAAAGAAACGAAAATAAATGCTTCCAACTAGGCCGTTAGGTAGCGAGAATAATAATTTTGCGAGGTAGATAAAATATCCTAAATAGGTAGAGATAGTATTACTATTAAATTTAAAGAAAATGAAAGGTAAAATTAAAAATACGGGATTGGCGTTCTGGACGACCGACTCGATGCGACGTCAAATGGGTCGTAAAGCCGACCCACTGCCCAATGCCTCCTCCTTCCGGATGGCGAGACGGAATGTCACGTCACAACTCACAAAAAAGATTGATCGAATATTCAAAATAATTACAATTTCCCAAATAGAACTAAAACAAGCGCCTCAGCGCCCTACGGGCGCAGAGGCTCTTGCTGGTGGGCTCCGCCCCCCGAACCCCCCGAAAAATGTCCCTTTGGGACATTTTTTAAGGCACTCACAGGAATACACGTCGCGCTACGCGCTCCGTATCGAGTATGATTACACTTTGCGTTATCCGCTGCATATCGAATATGTTTATACGTCGCGCTGCGCGTTTCATCTCGGAAGAACGTATGGCAGAAAATCATTTATCACTTATGTAAATTGATTCATAGTTTAACCGTCATTGAATATAAACATTTCGTTTCTATACGAATTGATTATTATTATTCACAACTGATATTTCCTTTTTGTTTTACGAACAATATAACGAATTGCATCACGTAGAACTTGATCAAATTAATGTAACGAATCAAATGATATCTAGTAAAGGTCGTTTGATTGGCTTAACACTTATGACCAGATTAAATGTGTATAAATCAACACAAAAAATATTTACCAACACGAACACCATTACCATTTACCAACAGGTCTAATGTCCCCTTTAAATGCATCTGTTTAAATGTTTTTTTCTTCCCTAAAATTTATAAAATCACTTTATTATTGCCTCTGGACAGGACCCGAAGTATTGGAGCTGAATATTAAGAAAAATTGCTTTTTGATACGATTTTCAATTAAATTTGCTTGATATTAATTGTTGTAGTAAAAAAATTATAACTCGAGAACGAACATAAATATCGTCTTGGTTCGTGTATTGAAGAGGAAGTGTACCCTGCCCAAAATAAAGTTGTAGTGTCTTGGATGCGTCCAAAATAAAAAAAGCAATTTCTCGATGAATTCGACAGCGAGGACTCTTGGACTGTCGATCTATAAGAGAATTCGGTTATAACACTTCGAGCATTTTTTTTTCCCTATAATAGATGGAATCAATTCACTGGTTATTATATCTAGTCACTGTATTTTTACTATACTATATAGTCTACTATATACTATTACTATTACTATATAGTCACTATACTATTGTCACTGTTGGAGAGTAAAAAATTGCAGACGAGAAATTCGAGAAATTTTATTTTTCTATCGTTTTATTTTGTTTTGAGATAAGTATATTGAAACAATTGAAGTAAAAATAGAAGGGTGGTTGGAAACATACGAGGTAAAAATTGATTTTTTTTTTGTTTCGAAAAATTGTTAGAGACTTGAAAAAAGTAAACTGCAGTTTCCCAATATTTAAAGTTATATACATTAAACAATGAGAAAACAATAAGATTTTTATTTTCGATTCAAATTATCCCGACACAGAATACCAACGTCGCGGCGTATGCAAACTTTATCACGTCTGCTATCGAATTATCGTCGGCTTCCAGGGTTTGACAGATAGAATGAATGGTAAAAAATAAATAGCCGCGATTGTTTTCCATTCCATTTGACAAATTGCAATAATTTTGGATAGACGATGATTCTTCTTTGTGGAATTATAACCAGGTTTTCAGTGCACCCACGAAATGTTTTATTTTTATTATGAATGTGAATAACGTATATAAAATATTGTGAATGATATTCGTTCAAAATATATTATTTTCGAAATAAACAGGATTAATATTTGGCAATCAATTTGTGATATTTCGTATTTCATTCTTCGCAACCAAATTTTCGTTTGTGACATGATAAAAAATTGTTTTTTGGAAAATTAAAATAATATAACCTTTTAAAATAATTCCTCACTAAAAATAATTGGAGAATAAAAATACTAAGAAATGTCAGAATGTCTTCAAATTTGCTGTGCGTAGTACTTTTCATAAAATAAAATAATGCTGCAAAAAAGAAAAAATTAGGTTCGTAGACTTCATAATTGGAGCACTGTATAGACTTTTAACAGAGCAAAATTTAAAACACCTCATTAAAGGCTTCGCAGTAGTTTCAAAATGATTGTGCAGAATAGTGATGATATGATACATCACCCCTGCGAAGAAGAGAAAAATTGCTTCGCACAGTCCAAAGTCACAGCACCGTACGGACACTTGTCAAAGCAAAAATGGATTTTTTTTCTTGAGCATATATTCAAATACTTCGCAGGGGCTTCAAAATGTATGTGCACAATGGTGATGATATGATACATCATTCCTGCGAAAAAGAGAAAAATTGGTTCGCATAGTCTAAAGTTACAGCACAGTACGGACACTTGTCGAAGCAAAAATGGATTTTTTTTGTTAAGCAAATATTCAAATGCTTCTCAGGGGCTTCAAAATGTATGTGCACAATGGTGATGATATGATACATCATCCCTGCGAAGAAGAGAAAAATTGCTTCGCACAGTCCAAAGTTACACCGTGATACGGACGTCTAAGAAGATAATTTCAGTAATAAAGGTATTTTTATTCAACCGCAGGGGAAAAAAAATATTACCAGTCATTGGAATCACTTCAAATTAATAATACATGATGTTGGAGATACATCGAAGCAAATGGTGAAAAATAAAAATTTTTGGAGTATTCGCTGCGGAGTAACCCCACCGACAGACTCCCAAGAGCAACGGATGGTCATTTCAATAGGCACTCTTTGCCTATTGTTATAGTGAGTGCCTAAAAAATGGCGAGTATATATTTTTATTCAATCTGTCAAACTTTGGAAGCAGATGACAATTTCGTAGCAGACGATATACAGATGCTCATAGGTCGCGGCGCGCGTACTCTGTGGCCAGATGATTTTCAAATTAAAAAAAATTGACATCTCGTTTCAATCTTTGTTCGTTTTTTACCTAAATACAAATGGATTCTACGCGGTATAGCGCAGATAAAAAGTGTGCAATCATAAAAAAAAAGAATTTTCTATCCTTCGACCGTCGAAGATTCATCGCATTCGAAATCTTTGTCAATATTGTTCGCTCGATTTATTCGTTTACAGTTGATAAAAAGAAAATGCTAATGATTATTCTATCGACGCATTTCCAACGTTTTTCAAATTTTACAAATTTTCGTCGAAAAACGATTTTTAGGCACTCACTATAACAATAGGTAAAGAGTGCCTATTAAAATGACCATCCGTTGCTCTTCGGAAACTGTCGAAGGGTTACTCCGTAGCGCATACTCCAAAAATTTTTATTTTTCACCAATTGCTTCGGTGTATCTCCAACATCATGCGTAGTTATTTTGAAGCGACTGCGATGAATAGAAATATTTTTTTTAGCCTGCGGTGCAATGAAAACAACTTTTTGGCTGAATTTTTCTTCTCGGACGTCCGTATCACACTGTAACTTTAGATGGTGCGAACCAATTTTGTTCTCCTTCGCAGGGTTTTTTTATAACATTATTTCCAGTATGCACATTACTTTTAAAACCAATCTAAGACCTTTAAGTATTTTTTCTAAAAAATTATTGGCCACAATTTGTATTTGCCATCGGTCAAGTGTCCGTACGGTGCCATCATAATGAACTCTACGAACCAATTTTTTTCTCCTTCGCAGCATCATTTTGTTTTATCAAAAGCACTACGCACAGCAAATTTAGAGACAATCCTACATCTCTAGCTATTTATTCATCACAATTTTCCATAAAAAAATTATTTTCTCACATCTGATGTCCGTACGGTGCTCCAATTAAGAATCCTGGAAACCAATTCTTTTCTCTTTCTCAACAATATTTCATTGCATCGAAAGCACTATGCACAACAAATTTTGAGTCATTATGACAAATATAATTTTAATTATAAAATAATTCAAAAACAGTGGTTGTAACAAGATTTGCTTTAAAGGTTATGTTATTTAGATTTGCGAAAAATCCATTTTTCATCATGTTAAAAAAAAAACTTTGGTTGTGAAAAATAAAACACGAAATATCATCCACAGATTCACAAATGTTTGCGTTTTTTATTTCGAAAATAATACATTATCACCGAAAATCATTCGCAATATTTTACCATATTGTATTCACATTCGTAATAAAAATGATAAATTTCACGTATTTACTGAAAAAATTGGTAGTAATCTCACAAAAAAGATTCATCGAATATCCAAAATAATTACAATTTTCCAAATAGAACTAAAAAAAATTGCGAGTATATATTTTTTTTCGTTTTATTCTATCTGCCAAACTTTGGAAGCAGATGACAATTTCGTAGCAGACGATACACAGATGCCCATACGTCGCGGCGCGCGTACTCTGTGGCCGGATGATTTTCAAATAAAAAAAAATCGACATCTCGTTTCAATCTTTGTTCCTATTTTTTATTTACGTAATTTACGTAACTGATAAATGTTTTTCCCTCATACGTACTTTCGCAAAGAAACGTAGAGCGCGACGTATAAACATACTTCATCCGTAGCGCATAGCGCGATGTGTAAATACACTCGATACGGAGCGCGTAGCGCGACGTGCACCCCCGTGAGTGCCTTAAAAAATGTCCCTTTGGGACATTTTTCGGGGGGTTTGGGGGGCGGAGCCCACCAACAAGAGCATCTGCGCCCGCAGGGCGTTGAGACGCTTGTTAATTTATTTATGACACATAGCCCCTGCAGCGCAGACAAACTCGACAAATTTTTTAAATTTGTAAAAAAAAAAATCGCAGCCAAAATAGCGTAATAATGTTTATAAGAGCCATTCGGGCACGTGTGCTGCATCTCTGTCGATCCCCTGATCTATCCTTAATCTTATCTCTCCTACATAACTTGTTTTATAATCCACCAATGATCATTATTAGACTTTTACTCCTTTCGATCTATTTTGAAAATTCGATACGCGTGATTTTCTTCTCTATCTTATGCTTAAGCTTTTTTCATATTAGCAGTTCCCGATCAATATCCTCTACCACTTTGCCTCTATCGTTTCTACAGACACGAAATTGCAACTAGACATTTACCATTTATTGACGCCCATCGTAATATGAATCGCTGGAAAGAGAACAATATGCCACGAGTTACCGGGAGTCGTACATTCAATTCAATAGAAGAATTTCATGAATGTTTAAACTCGCCGCAGATACTTGAACGTCTTAAATATCCCGGCGGACAAATGACTTCTCAATTAATCGAGTCTGCTGTAGGAAAGTCCCTTGCATTGCTAGATAAAAAGTATGTAGATCGTTACGTTGGTGCAATAAAACTGAGCGTCGACTGCACATTTAAGATTACTCCGCGTACTGGGAACCAAAAAAAAAAGGAGAGGCAAGCTAAGAAAAAAGTTTTGGCCTATCGTCGTTGCGGATGTGTTAAATTGTGTAACCAGACGAATAAATAAATAATTATCACGCGGTTTACTAAAAAAGCTTCG
Source organism: Cryptus viduatorius (assembly GCA_964006125.1). Classification (NCBI taxonomy): domain Eukaryota; kingdom Metazoa; phylum Arthropoda; class Insecta; order Hymenoptera; family Ichneumonidae; genus Cryptus; species Cryptus viduatorius. The sequence goes on from OZ023228.1 coordinate 13,328,783, forward strand.
GTGATAGGATCAAAAGATCTAAATTCCAGATATAGTGTTTGTGCGTTACCTTGAAACTTATCAAGAGACGCTACCGCGTCTCGACGCCATGTGGTTTAAAAGGTAAAAAATCCGCGCGCGTCAAGCGCTACCGTGTACTTATACGCCAATATCGTGCCCCCTGAAGTTTGACAGTTTTCTTTCTCCGAAACGAGACATCGGATCTGAATTCCAAGGACGCTTTCATGATATAATTCAGATACAAGCTTCAAACTGCGCCTAGAATCAGCCCGATCGGTGCACGAAATGATGAGATATCGCGATGTCGCCCAAAAAATCGTCACTTTCACGATAAAATTTTTCTTTAGAGATTTTTTCGTCTGTCCGTTGTTTGTCCGATGTCCCATCATGCCTGTGTGTTGCGTCTGTGTGTCCATGCGTGTGCCCAGCATGGACAATAGTATTGGCGGAACGAACAGTTAGCTGTCACCAATTTCCAAGTGTCAGTTCGTGAATATAGCAACATGTAATATCCATATCCGCGATCCGCAATCCGCGAATAGTACATTCGCATTCAATCATTGAAATAGAGGTTAAATAGTGAGGGGGTATTTATAATTTTACTATCGCGAAAACTACTGATATAAAAAAAACCTCTCTCGTGGTAAGCAAAAGGGATACGTGTGTTACGTCCTGACGTAACTCTCTTCATTTTTCATTAATAACAGTTTTTCGCAACTCATTTTTCTGCTTATTTTCTTACTATATGCAAACCTTTCTCCTTCCAAAACAATTCATACATCTCACGGAAAATCCAAATATCACTCATCCTCATAAAAATCACGAGAAGAAATTATTTCTCTCATCAATCGTTGAACGATACTTCAGGAAAGATTTTCCATTGGGAAAAATATGTCCAGGAAGGTTAAAATAATCAGCATGTAAAGCTAAAAACAGGGTAAAAGATAGATGATAAAATTATCTACCACACGAGCTACATGCGGACAGAGGTCTCAATCCCCCTCGACACACGCACTACCCTCGGTGAAACAGCGAACTCCGCTGCCGACGTCGGTACAATCGACCACTGCATCGACTCAAGGAGTATAGATCTAAGCTTTTACCCTGCGGCCAGACCATTAAAGTTTTTCTAACTGAAGGTCAAAAAGGGCCTCCAATGTAAAAAGGGGACCCTACATTACCTTATGTATGGAAATTAACCCCGACTACCGAAATAGTTTCAGTATTTCGACACCGAACAGCATTGCATAATATTTCTGAATATACTAGTCACGCAATTGAGGGTCAGAACATCCCCCACATCATCCAACCACTCATCATTATAATGACATAATTTTCTTTAATCACGATCCTAAAAGCAATACGGTTTCATACTCCCACACGCTTTCTAATTTAACGCTAATTTAATGAATATGACCATTTTAAAAATCTTCGCAATTAAATTATAAATTACGGTATCAAATGAATCAAAGATGGTAAAATTGTCCAGAATTACAGGAAGAATAACCGATGCAAGTTATTGGCAAACGCTACTAATGCCATGAAAATATTAATAAATTCAAAACAGCAAAATTATTTTTGAACTTAGAAGTGCTATTCGATATTAGTTAAGAGTAAAATATCATTTATGGCAAGAAATCAAATACGATCGTACAAAGGCTGATTAGTCGAATCACGCAAACACACGAAAAATAGTCGAGACGAATAAACGTCTGTGATTTCGTGAAACACGTGCAGTCACCATAATGTTTGATAACACAATATGTAACGGTGAAGGAAAGGGCAAAGATGGTCAAAATTTGAGAAATAACAAACGAATGAAACAGAAAATTTACATTACTAAAGCTAAACAATTCAAGGAAGAGAGTCGTAAATCATTTCCGAACCGCCGAACCGAGTTGCGGTAGCGCGGGATGCAACACAAGTTTGCCTCGACGATGAGTCACGAAGGCAAGGCGGCTCAACCACCGAGCGCGAAGACGCAATTCCGTCGAGAAAAGTCACATACCGCGCGCAGAAGAAATGCCTCCCTACGATCGGGAGAATTAAATAATGATATTTTAATGTAACTATTATCCTTCCGATAATGTTCACCGTATAAATTGGTATTAGGCGTAAAAATGTACTCCTGGAATTTCGTTTTCTCGGCTCATGGTGCACAAATTTATAAATCAGTCAATATATCAAATTAATCAGGAATAATTCCTTATTCTTATGTCGCAACTATTTTTTCCAAAATTTATGGAAAAAGTCGTAACGTGAGCAACTACAAAGTACATGTAGCAGGAAACCGTACGTCGCATACAGTTGACTCGGTTCTTCCCCCCCCCCCCCCCATTTATAGTATAAAAATAAACATCGCGGGTTATATCAAAATGTTCAGGAACATTCCACCTTTAACATGGAATTGTTAATTTATCGATATTATTTAACATTCGACCAGAATTCACTTTCAAAGACAGAAGATAAGTCGGAATCGGCAACCTGTAAGGATAATAAAAGGGGCCCGGGCAAGGAACGAGTTGCGTAAGCTAAGCTGCATAGCGTCAAGGTTAGTTCACGACGATAGGGGAAGGTCTAGCAGGTACACCGAAAGAGGGGAGTCATACAGCTCGCCCGGGCAACGGAACAGTAGTTCCGGAATTACCATATAAGGGAATAAGACGATCGTACGACGTTGTTACCGGGCACGCGCAATAGTTGCTGCACGCCTCTTAGGGGGGCAACGCCCAAAGATATCGGGCCGGTTATGCTACCGATACCTCGGATATTTAGGAAAATGCTGATATTTTATAATGAAATGATTTGTACAAGAGCCGAGAAATATTTTTACCCTTCAGGTATATAATAATTTGACACCCAAACAATTGTACTTTCCAAAACTCGCATTCTCTTGCATTCTTTTTGAATCTGCCTGAGATATTTTTCTTTGAATAAAATTTGAATATTACGAGAATCCCGCGTACAAAGTCGTGTTTCACCGATTTCATCGCAACAATCAACACCTCAACGAACAACGTAAGTACAATTTAATTCAACTTCTTCAATATTTTTATAATTAGAAGTGTGTATAATATCCTGTGTCACTCTACCTCCCCGATAATTCGCCTAGCCGTCGCCAGACATCATCTACATTACTCACAGAACATCATTCAGGTTACCAGATCGTTTGTACCGCGTTGAAATATTTCGACATAATTAAAATCACCTATGATCCGCATTCTATTTACGCGACAGATAAGATATTTCGTAATACCTCTCAGACAAGTCAACGAATAGCATTCCAAGCCCTATCCTTAGTAAATTTCCTCACGGTTGACTAGAAAATGGGCAGTTGCGCCGATAATTGATGCCAGGAGTGGTAGAGGAGGGAGAGATCTCTCTTGACCAGCGCGTATTCAATCGTACTCGACGCAACCACGCGTTAAAAATTAGGATGAAAAGAGAAACATCCACATTTTTGACGTAACACGTGTATGAAAAAATTATATTAACTAATAGCAGGCGAGTGATAATTTTTATTAATAAATATTATCCGTGTGATACAAAAAAAATCGTTTTCTTTAAAAATAAATAATCCAAATTCATAATAAAAAAATAAATGAAAAAAAAAGAATAAAATAAATAGTAAAAACATTTGTCTTCAAAAATATAAAAAAAACGACGCCAAGTGGTTTAAATAATTTTTTGCGAGTAAAATATTTAAAAAATCATACAAGCCAAGTAAAAATAAAAATAAAAAAACTTGGCGAGTCCGTAGAACACTAATAAATGCAGTAGCAATGAAAGAAAGGACGAGCAGTTTCTTTATTTTTATTTTTACTTGGCTTGTATGATTTTTTAAATTTTTGACTCGCAAAAAATTATTTAATCCACTTGGCGTCTTTTTTTTTACATTTTTGAAGAAAAATGTTTTTACTATTTATTTATTCTGCATTATTTCACATTTTCCAAATTCTCAGTTTAAACATTTTTTTTAACACTATTGTTACGTACGATCACTCTGTAATTTCACGAGTGTGGTGTCGAATTTTGCTGCAAAAGTATATACAAAATGCAAGCCTTTATATTTATTTCTCAAACTTGTAAAAAAAATGTAATAAATATAAGAAAATGTTTATAAAATCTATGTTTTCTAAAATATTTACAAATTTATTTTAATTGACAAAAAAATACTTTCACCGGCAACCGACAGCGATGGATGCGTGGTCGGTGTGTGGCTTCGGCGATCACCCAAGTCAAGCAATACTGTCCGCGGGCAGTACTTGGATGGGTGACCGCTTAGCCACGCACTGGCTGGCGCATCAATCGTTGAGCGGGAGGTCAGTTTTTCTGAGACCTCGTTGTCCACACTTAAGTAAATACTTTCGTGTGTACACCGCGGAATCAGGAGAACATGACCGACTGTACCGGCACGGGTTTTCCGCAGTTTCCCCGTGTCCATGGCAAATACGGTACAGTGTAGCTAAATCGGCTGCGGACGGACTGGAAGTTAGGTAGCTTAGCGAAGTGCGGGTAGGAAGTGATAAGGGGTATCGGGAAGGGCCGTAAAACCCGAAAGGGATACGCTGGAAAACTCAAAAATGTAAAAAAAAAATCTACTTTCACCGGCAATTCGTTGAACAATTTGTTTACTTGCTTAACTTCTTGGTATTACTATTGATTACTTATTTCCTTCAACAGAATTTTCCAATAATGTGGGTCATTATGTCGGAGAAATCTGAAGCGGCATACAAGTCTGTCTTCAAGGTCGTATTGAAACAATTTCGATGCTACCAAGGCGTAGTTATGACAGATTTTGAAATTGCCCTTCGAAACCCGTTGCGCTCCCATATGCCGGAAGCCACACTTATGGGCTGCTTATTTCACTATGCACAGGTATGATTCATGAAATTTTTCGACATTTTTTTTTGTGGATCGATCTAAATATAACTTTGACATTCTTTTTATCTTAGGCGTTGTACAAAAAAGCTCGAAAACTTGGGATTTTACGCGCTGTAAAGAAGAATGAGGAGGGGAAAAAATTGCTCCGCAAATTCGTGGCCTTAAGGCTCTTGCCATGCCATCTGGTCCAAGAAGGTTTCGAAATAATACGCGATCATGCGAGTGATGAATTGAAGGATATTTACAAGGATTTTCTCACTTATTATGAAGATTACTGGTTGAAGCAGCATGGTCCAGACGATTTTTGCGTTTACCGTCAACAATCGCGGACGAATAACGTATCGGAATCACATAACGCATGTCTGTCTCGCAAAATGCAGAAGGGCCCGAGCGGTATAACGTTTGCAAGTAAGCTAACATTTCCCTTCAACAACTTGTGGATCGTTTTCTATCAATAACAATTGTATCGATTCTTTTCAGCGGAAATTGTCGAAATTCAAACAAAATGCTACCGAGAATTCGAAACGCTCGAACCGACGGGAAAAGCGGTCAGTCGAAGGAAGACGAGATATATAACGAAGAACTGTGAGCTGAATCATGCGTGGAGAAATTTAGACGACCACGTTATTGATATACCAACTTTTCTTTTGCTTTCGGCTTCTATTATTCAGAAGTATCCGAAAACCACCGTTGACGACAACGACGATGAGTCGGAAAGTGAGTATAACATTTATATTTCTTAATTTTTATGCCGAGAATAAGATTGGTTCTCAAAAATTCTGAAAGAGAATATCGTGACAATCTATAATAATCGATATATTGCCTTGCAGCGACACGATCAGCAACGCTCGTTCAGAATATTGGCGAACGAGACAACCTCAATAACGTCAGCGATAATTCTTACGCAGAAGGGGTAGCAACTTTTCCCATCATTCTGAGGGACAAGACAACAACGTTAATGACGTTCGCGATAATTTTTACCCAGATGGCGAGGGTAACAACTTTTCTCGTCGTTTTGTCTCCTTAAGAGGAGGTGAAACACCCGAGCGGGCACATCAAAAGTTTCGATCAACTTTTTTTTGCAGAGTTTTCAACCGATTGCAATGAAATTTTACATACAGACTGCAAATGTATAAACCTCGCGAATGACACTCTCAGAATTAGCAAATTCAAAAAAAATTTTGATTGCAGATTCCTGTAATAGAAAATTTAATTTTTTATATATTTATGTATATAAAATATAAAAACCAAGAGTTTCATTCGATAGAGAACAAAAAATTACATCATATACATTTAGTCCGATATCGATACGCGATAGAAATCGAGAAAAAAAGTTGTTTCAAAAACAAATGTCGGTAAACGCAAGAAATTTTCGTGGATTGTAGCAACGACCCGGCGGTATTGCGTTCCGCTAGAAGGCGCTACTAGTGCTATAAACGACCAACCGTCCGTGCAACTTTTTTTCATGAAGGCCGGAGAGAAGACAGCTCAAGAAGACAGAACAAGATTCTTTTGAGCGGTCACCCATCCAACTAATGGATGTTTGAATTGGATTAGTATTTGAGAAATTTTTTAATTATTTATTATTACTATAACTATAACAATAAATTATTATCATTATTATTATTAATAATAGTAATAAATTAATTAGTAATTATTATTTATGAATAATAATAAATAAATAAATCTATATTGTAACGAAACGAGTACCCCAACCGCTCAAATACTCGTCAAACGTATGACGGAAAAGCCGCGATCTTCAATACCGACGCATCGATCTGCAACATCGCGAGTACGCGACCGAGCGCGAGCAGACGAGAGACGATAGGCCCCGGCCACTCTCGTAAATCGGTCCGCGATTGGCGGCGATTAGGAAAATTCGCCGTTAGAACGAATCTTGAATTTAAACTTAAGAAAAATTATCGGTTGCAACGCGTCGCGCGACACCAAGTTAAGAGAAATTTTCCGTGGCACCGACGTCACAAATCGGACGATCGGTGACGGGAATAACGGGACTCTCGAGGCGTATATAAGCCCGCGACACGCAGAAACTCGTTCATTATATTCTGGATCATTTTCCTACCTACACTCCTTGTCAGATCGAACCCCAGCTAGCACTGGCCTATCGTGACGACTCCTTGAGTACAGCCAATACTCCCTGAAATTAGCATTAACGAAACTATAACTACCACAATAGCCCAACGAGTGAATTTAGTCGTATAAAGCAATTTCTTGTAGAACTCGTACAAGCGTTATCCGAAATAGAAAAGTAGATTACGAATATTGTCGGGATAGCCCAACTCGCGAGTCTTCGTACTTGAAAAAGTAAATTCGTAAAACGTTCGAGAAAGACACTCGGTTCGGAATAAAGAGACGCCGCATGCGCACGATAGCCCAACGAGCGAGCACCGTTGAATTTCCGTTCCGAGTACGGCGTGAACCACAATTCACGCTATTTACGTGAACGAGCAATATAGCAGTCGCATCGCGCAGAACGCCACGGGAAATCGCCTAGACGAAGTATCGCGAAAAGGTTAGAGTATTAAAAACGAGCTCGTTGCTCCTTGCGCATTGCCGCCGCCGAACAACGAGACAAATCGCGGATTCGTTTCATCGCCCGAGCATTGCCGCAGCCGATAAAATGTTTCCTGGCATATTGTCGTACAATTTAACAAAGTCGAGCCACATAATACTATTGGAGAAGTTACCTTACTTCGTCGAGGCGAATCAATCAAAGTATTCGCGAATCCGTTCGAAAGTGGAATTTCTAGATAGTTGTTGGTAGATTATGTTACGCGATAACACCGGGGCGGATAAGCGACACAATCAGAACACTATACTCGACATTAACCCTGACACAAATCATACACACAAGAAGCTGATGATGCAAACAACCTCTGTCCTCGGACAATGTTACGAGGTATTGTCTGAAGCTTAATACCGAAATCTCCCAACAAAGTACCGCGCTGCCCAGAGCCGAATCCCAGTTCGAGTTTAAAAAAAAAAGATAAAAATCGACGATAAAGAACGACGAATCGCGATAAAATTATATTGGTGCCCAACGTGGGCACGCGAAAATTGTTGGTATCGAGAAAAACGGGCGAGACTCGAGAGACCGTCGCGTCAAGTAAAGAGTCGCAGTGAAGCTTCGAAAGACAACGACATCGTGAAGATACCTATTACGAGCGTTAGATTTAGGCTAACACATAAAATTCGGGCATCGAAAAACATCATAGATAAGAAAAATATGTAACCAATAGCAAAATATCGGTCAAAGTTACGAAGGAGAAGCGGTTTGAGTGTCAAAGTTTAAGCAGGATAGTAACGATGGCTCCGCCAATAGCGAGAAAGAATGGATCAGCCAAAAGCGTGACAAAAGCTCCGACCAGCATGGCATCGACCGAATCGATGGGAGCACAACAATCACTAGGAGCTACGACAACGTTAGTTACATCGACAGATACGACATCGACCGCTAGCGCGACGATGCAAGGGCAAGACACAGCCGCAAGTTTCTTAGATTCAAGTATTGCATCGTATACACTTCCCAGTCCCGGTCAAATTACTGCAGAAATAGAGGCGGGAATACCAGCTGAGTAAATAAGGAAGCAGAGATCGGCAGCACCGACACCGATAAATCCGCGCCAAACACAGAACGATCTTAAAAAACTAAGAGACATTCTAGAGGAAATCGATGCACAGCGTCGTGCCGACAATGCCGCGATGGAGCGTAGAGTAGTAGGCATAAGCGAGACATGCAAGAGACGAATGGATAATCTTCAAAACTATACCGAAGAGTCCATGCGAATAATTCAACGCGAACTATTGAACATTACGCAGGCCATTTCAAATCCGCGAAGCCCGGTAAACGGCAACTCCCCATCGGTAAGCGTGGAACCAAACATTGGTAATACACGGTTCGGTGAACTAATACAAGCGGTAGAACGTGCAGGTCGACAGATCGCGGACTCGTGATTCCATACACAACGCCGAAACAACAATAATGCGACCGAGAATCCATTATCCATCAACGATGATAATAATCGAATCGCAAGCCAACCGTTTCACGGGGAGACGCACGACCAAGGTGTAGGGACGAACGAACGCTGGGTCGATGAATTCGGAGGACACTTCGAAAGAAACGAGCCACGTGAACAATTCGCGCCGAGACTCGAATCTACGTCACACCCGCGAAATATCGTAGGTACACCCCATCTCGACCAAATGGTCGATACAAAAATATGGGGCGCACCAAAACTAACAGCACCGACGTTTAAAGGGAACTCGTCAGAGTTTTTTGCGGGGGCAAAAAAGTGTTATTCAATAATGCGCGAAGATTCTATTGCCCAAACCTGTATTGTATCACTCGAAGAACACTCGCGTCGTGTGTAACATGTCAGAAGAACAAAGTGTATACCCAAGGGTCATACGCGGAAGCGCGATGTATCCTGCCCGAGCGACCAGGCGAATTAGTCTCATTAGATTTCTACGGGCCGCTGCCTACAGCAAAGTACGGCATGAAACACATACTCGCGGTGATTGACGTGTTCTCTAAACTTACGAGACTCTACCCTCTACAAAAGGCGACCGCCGACGCATGCATCCGATGTCTGGAGAACGATTACTTCCCCAAACATGGGAAACCACGAGCAATCGTGTCGGACCAAGGCACACGATTCACAGGAGCCAGATGGACAAACAAAGTTGCCGAATGGAACATCAGGCGTATACTGACATCGATTCGCCATCCACAGGCGAACCCCGTAGAACGTACGAACCGAGAATTATCTCGATTCTTCCGAACGTTCCTCGCCGAGAAGCACAATACATGGACCGCATGGATCGAGATAATCGAAGGGTGCATCAACGAGATGTATCATGAAACGACCGGTTGTATCCCCATCGTGCTGCATACTGGCAAAGCCCCGAAAAAGCCTTGGGGGCATCTACTTGCAAAGACTTGGAGAGGCACGAGTCAAACATGAAGAGTGGATCGAAATAGCCCGCAAGAACATGCGAGCACGAAGAGGGAAACAAGCTGAAAAAGCCAACAATCAACACCATGAAAAGAAATATGCCGTTGGAGAACGCGTACTGGCAAGAGCGCTTAACGTTTCCAACCCCGAAAAGAAACGGATTGCAAAATTTATGCAATTATATGAAGGACCATACGAGGTAAAAAAAATCATTCACGGAAGTTCCTACATCCTGAAACATCTGAACAGTGAAAAGGAAAGGGGTCTATATCATACGCGAGATATACGCCCGTTTTACGAGCCAGAAACGGTATAACAAATTAAATCGGGCGGACATATGATCAAGAACGAGTACCGAAAAGAAAGACGGAGGTACGTGACAGACACTGAGTCGAGTCAGACAACATTTAACTCGGTCCAGCGGACCGAATGATGTCAAGCGTAACTATCGTAGGATGCCGAGTAACGATCAAAACAAAGCATTGTCGTCGATACAGTCGAAGCCGCGAATCAAGGAGAGATCGAGTGTAAACACCAGCACAGTCGCGAGGGAAGCTCTCCAAGCAAATTCGCACGAATGAAGATCCTCAAATTGTCCAAGAAATCAGTACAAATCGACACGCCAGATAGTGAACGTAAAAATGTGTGACAAGCAAACTCAAACTGACTCAAGCCTGAGCGGAATACGCGAGATAACACCGAAGCGGTATACGCGCTTCCTCGCAATCCGAAATCGCCGCAATCCTCGACGCACCATAATAAAACGGTGCAAACAAACCAACGTTGAACCAGCTTATTTTGAGTTAATAAAAGTAGGTAATGTACCTATACGGATTTTTTCAAGATGGCGGCGGCTGGTGGTGGGGGCTGCTGCTAGCTAGCTGTTGCTGTGTATGTGGATGTGATTGTGTGAGCCGCCCCCACCTCACCTCGGTGTTCGGGGTCCTGAATGCCCAAGGGGGGTCTAGGGTGGTCGGAAGAGATGTTGCTTCGTCGGCTGTCAGGTCCCAACCACCCGCCCTTACTCGAACACTCGACTAGCTTGACCAGGTGTGGTATGGAGGGAGGCGTGAGTGAAGGGTGGGAGAGAGTGAATGCACGCGTGTGGGAGTGTTGTGCGCCTGGAGCACCAGGGCCGTATTGTGTCGAATCCGCGTACTAGGCCGTGTTATCACTGAAGGCCAGCGGAGCTGCTGCTGACTAGCGGCTCGCGGGGGTATGGTGCCGCGATAGGTCACCGGTTCAAGCCTCATTTTCGACAATATATTTTTTCTGGCCCAGGTCAGTATTATGACGCACAAGAGAATGTATAGGCTCGGTTGGTCTTGCGGTTAAGGCGACGGCATGAAGCGCTGTCTTTCCCCGAGGGGGAGTATGGTTCGAATCCCACATCTAGCATTTTTTTTTTAATTATTATTTCAGCCGACAGTTAAAAAAATAAATACGTAAAAATAGAGTAAGGGGAAGGTAAGTGAGAGAGAGAATTAAAATAGTTTTCATATTTAACATTTTATATTTTTCAAATTCTTATATCTAGTGTACTTATATATAAATTATTGAGTGTAGTTTACAAATGCTGCGCTTCTACTCCTACTGACTTGTCCTGCAAGCGATTCGCCACTTTATGAAAAATGAATTCATGATGAAGACCTAGTAACTCCGCGGCGATTAAATATCGTTTTCTATCCGCATCACCGTACACAGTTTGAATAGTGTCCAGCCCAGTGGCTAAGACTTGTTTTTTCTCAAGTCCATGGTAACCACTAGCTGTAGGGTCTATAGTATTTGTCTGTGTAAGCTGCGCACAGATTTCCACGATCAGCGTATCTCGAACCTCTCTCACAAGTTGTAGCTCGTCCAAAAGCAACAGGATCCAGTGATTAATGCACGGGCTCAGCAGCTTTATACCGTCAAATGTTTTCCACTGCATGATGATTTCAGGTGAGAACAGTTGTCTTGGGCCTTTTTTCACTGGCTCGTCACTCTCCTTAAGACTCAGGGTAATGGCTTTCTCATAATAAGCCGTTGTAAGACGCACTGATAGACTCCCGACTGTTTGTATATGCGCGGCGTCGTGTTCGCTGTTTAGCTCTTGTTCATCAGCGAACCAGCATGTAATTGCACTCATTTGTAGGGATAATTCCCTCCAGTCGGCAACATTGATCAAAATTGTGCCAGAATTACGGCTGGAGAACTTCACAGCCACAGCAAAATCATCATCGTTTAGTAGCGCAATACCAAGTATAGCCGATTTACTGCACGAGGCGTTCAAGTCATATGTCGTTGGCGACAGCATGGCTTTGCTTAGGGGCCTCCACGTATTAGCAGATGTGACCGCAGTTTCTTCTACACGAGTGCGCTTTAGTACACGCTGGTTGTTCATAACAACGGCAAACTTGTCCATTTTTCGCGTAATTTTGAGTATATTCAAGAAAAAAATCGACTTCGTTCTTTGAACTACAGACGCTTAATGAGCTAAGTCCACGAGTACCGGGGGGATCTGGAGATGTGATTTTTTAAGGAGAAGGAGCAGTGGGGGTGGTGGTGATGCGGGGTTAAGATCACCTCCCACCACAGCAGCTTCTATATATACGGATATTTGACACACCACGAGAGAATTTGAAAATTGTCGTCAACACCCCATAGAGCCTTATTTTACTCATTGTTAACAGGATGGTGCGCGATAAGGGGCATTTTTGTTTTTAATGCTTTTCTTTGTGCGTTTTACAAAGAGTATATGTAGTGCAATAGAATATTTTCATGATATACCTACCGCTTATGATTTTTAAAAAATATTACTTCAGTAGCATTTCGAGAGTTTTTATGTATTTATTATCTTGAAATATTTGAAAACGCATTTAGTGAGGTATTTTACATAAGTAAAGGCGTAAAGATACGTGCGGAAGTAGTTGAGTGCACGGTGAGATAATTGTGGGGTCCCCGAGGCTGACCGTTTTACGACAGGGCTATTAGGATGCGATTGCATTGCGAACGGCGAGCGTACGATGGTATTTACGGGGACTCAAGCATATTCTGATAATGCAGCGGCTTCCGAAAATATCGGAAGTGTGTGCCGGAAAATGTCGCACACCAAAAAAAATTTTTTGTAACGACCAAACCTTATCCGCCAATAGGTATCTGCGATTGTCTCGGTCAAGAGCATAACGGTGGCTGGTTGTGGTGGTGGTGGAAGGATGAATCTATAAGTTTAGAGTTTTTCACGAAAAACCCATTGTTGCGTCTAGCTCGCTAAACATAACGTTTCACCGCGTCACTGTGTTTTGTGTCTTGCGTTTTGCGACAAACCTTTTCCGTGTTTTGTTTTGTGTTGTCATTCGCGACAAATTATTATTTTACAATGGCTGATCGTACGGTACGTGCTGCAATTAGTGCTGTGGTGCAGGTGTTGGCCGCTGACCCCACAGAAGCAGTGAAGTTTTTATTACAAAAATCGGGTGATCGCGAAATGCGTGGATTTCGCGGTGCAGCGCTCGCTAGACGGCTCAAAGCGCTGATGAACCACCTGACGGTGCGTAAGATTCTCCAGCGCGGGGAAATTTACAGGATGCTGTGCAGCGATACAGACGGCGTATACGCGGGTGAAAAACTCGCCGAACGCCTCGACAGCTGAGGCAATCGCTTTAGCCGCTGAGCTTGAAGAGTTCGGTAAGAGTTAAAGTTATTTATTAATTAAAAAATGTAAAAATATTTTATACAATTATTGTAACGGAGCATTTTTTTTTACAGCCCAGAGACAGGCCGCTGAGCAGGACGAGGACGCGAAGGCCCTGGCTGACGCCAAAGCGATCGACTGGGATAATGAAGGTAGGAATTACAAAAAAAAAATATCAGGAGGCGTCTCGACGCTAAGCATATTAAAAATTTTCAGTGTCGAGCGCTATCAAGTGCTTGTTTATACGATGTAGCGAATTTTTATTTCATGTATTGCTTCTAGTTTCGATGACGCTCATCGAAGAAAAGGACTCCCAGAAGAACGTGGGTGTGAAGCTCGCAGCCCAGCGACTTCTCGACGCGCGGGCTTTGGCAGAAGCCCGGGAAATTAATTGGGATGATGAAGGTAAGGAGTAAAAAAAAAAACAGCAATATGTATGTTGAAAATTATTTAATGATTTGATTCTAATAATTTTTTATTTTTCAGTATCGATGTGTCTGGTAGAGGAGCCAGTGGAGGAGGAGGACGGGGACTCCACAGTATGGGTCCGCGAGTGGGCTCGCGAACAGAAGAAAGAAGTGGAGGATGACCGATTATCGATAGTGGCACCCGTAGCCTCCGACACATCGGCCGTGGACTTCAACGGAACGTTTGTCGAGCCCACAGCCCCTCTAGCGACATCGACCCAACGCGGGGCAGGTCGGTTTGAAGACCTGCTCGACGAAACCGATGAAACCGACGAGACCGACACAGCGCGGGATTTATTTAACGATGATCAAGAAGAAGAAAACAGCACACAGGCGTCAGGCGGCATTGGTGATGCTTCCGTCGGTTCACCGGGCAGCTTCACACCGTCGTTAGAGGAGACGGGCGGCCAAGCGGGGCCATCGCACCGTGCCTCATCAGTGCCACCCATTGATGTCGATGACGCAATGCCAATAGGTGAGTCGAAGATTACACACTGCGTCGAAAATAAGCAGTATTACAATAAATTTAAAATGAACGGTGTCGTGATAACCGTGAAAATACGCGAGCCACCGGCGACGGCAAATCTTGTAGAGTGGTTAGAGGATGCGATGCGCGAGTTACACACACTTATTGTAAGCGGGTGTGAGCCAACGGATATGGTGGGGGTGCAATTTCGGTCGAACGCGTTCACACGGGGTCCAGCCGGAATTTCGTATAGGCCCGTTCGCGATTTCAATTTTGATAATTTATTTGCGGTGACTAATAGTGTCTCGCAGAGTGCAGCAGGGTTTTGCATCGACGACTCATTTACGATCGAGTCAAATATAGTTTCGATGCCTGTAGGCATGGGTCGGGCGAAAAATGTTAAAGGGGCTGCATTTTGGGCAAAAAGATCGGTAATCGAGTTTAAAAATAGCGACAACCTTTGCTTACCGCGAGTGATCGTGGTGGGTAAAGTTTACGCAAAACGCGGGGCGATACGGCACGGTGACCTGCAAAAAATATGGGATAACGTGCATAGAAATAAGTCAGTCCTACAGGAGAAGCTCGCTAAAGAGCTAATTCGCGAAGCGGAGGTAGACGTGCCGGAGGCTGGTTGCGGTATACCAGAACTTCAGGCATTCCAACGACTGCTTGCTCGAGAAGGGATCGCGTTAATCATGTTTGAACGCGAGACTTTTGGTAGTAGTGAGCCTGCCGTCTTCAACGGTACAAATATGGTCTTACGCTGTCACCCAAAAGTGTTGCATAATATTTATCTTCTTCTCGATGGCAACCATTACGGTTTAATTCTTAATATCGCGCAAGCAGCCGGGGGATCATTTTTCTGTACGCCCTGCGGTCTAGCGTACAGTCGCGCTATAGCCCATCGTTGCAGTCAAAAGTGTCCATGCTGTACGCGTAGTCCGCCATGTGACTCTGATGCCCGAAAAATTCGCTGCAGCGACTGTTGGCGTTTCTTTCGGGGTGAAGAGTGTCTACGACACCACAAAGAAGTGGGTTCGCATGGTACACAATCTCGGTTATGTGATATGCTGCAAACATGTAGAACGTGTTTGAAGCAGATCTACAAACCGGATCGTGCAAGACATGAGTGTGGGTACTTTTTCTGCAGAACATGTAACGAAGATAGGCCCGAAAATCATAAATGCTTCATGCCCCCGTTGCGAATGTCGAAGGCATCGGAACGACCCGACTTGTTCGTATTTTATGATTGCGAGACGCGGCAGGAACGAGAGATCGCGGGAGTAGACAATGTCTATTGTCACGACGTAAACCTGTGTGTAAGTCAGCAGCGCTGCACACAGTGTATAGATAAAATTGAGGATGATTGGGAGTGTAGTCTGTGCGGCCCTGATGACGAGAAAATTTTTAAAGACAACGCACTAGCAGAATTCGTGGAGTATGTGTTAAAGAAAAGAAAAAACGTCGGGGGTATTATTTGCATAGTACATAACGAGAAGGGTTTCGATGCCCAATTTATTTTGAAGTATATTGTCAAGGAAAAACACGAGACGCCAAAATTAATCACGAACGGAACGAGTATCATGGAGATGCGGATCGGTAGCGTAAGGTTCATAGACAGTTTAAATTATTCCTCTGATCATATGCCTCTCAGTAAACTCCCAAAAGCCTTTGGCATAGGAGAGAATGTTTTCAAAGGTGTGTTACCACATCTTTTCAATACAGTAGAAAACGAGCGTTATAAAGGTCCACTTCCACCTCTCACAGACTACACTCCCGATACAATGTCGGCGTCGGATCGGGAAGAATTTCTGCAGTGGTACGAAAAAACGTGTCGCGCGGGATACGAGTTCGATTTCCAAAAAGAGATCATCGCATACTGCAAAACTGATGTGACGATTCTTCGCAAAGCATGCACCGCGTTTCGTCAAATTTTTGTAGAATGTGGAGACGTATGTCCGTTTACCGAAGCAGTGACCATAGCCTCCGCATGCAATAAAGTTTTTAGACGAAAATTTTTGGAACAGGATAAAATTTCTGTTCTACCACGAAACGGTTATCGTCGTGCAGATAGACAGTCCAAAGTAGCGATCGAGTGGCTCCTGTGGTGTGAGTACACTTTCGGGAGGCAAATCGAGCATGCGGGGAGGGGTCGCGAGTATAAGTTAGTCGACGGTACACGCGTCGATGGTTACGTACGCACAGACGACGGTGTACAATACGTGCTGCAATTTCACGGATGCTTTTTCCACGGTTGTGACAAATGTTACACCGATCCGCGTAAGCGCCAAGAAGAGTTTTACGGTTGCACGATGAACGATCGTTTTGTGCGTACGTTAAACACATCGAACCGTATAAAATCTTTAGGATATAATCTTCACGAGATTTGGGAGTGCGAGTATGCCCGGATGAAGAGTAAAAATCCGCTTATTAAAGCGACGGTAAACGGACATCCGATTCTTGTAGATCAACCTCTTAATCCTCGCGACGCGTTTTTTAGAGAGCGTACGGGAAATACACGAAGCTATTGCGAGACCTCCGGTGATGAGAAAATCCGGTACGTTGATGTTTGCTCTTTGTATCCGTACATTTGTAAGTACGGTCGTTTTCCTATTGGCCACCCCACGGTTTATACGGCCGACTCTGTCCAGGAAATAATCGGGCATGAATTCAATTTGAGTAGAGTCGAAGGTCTCGTGCGGTGCACAGTGCTACCACCTCGTGATTCTCGTGAATGTTCGCGTTATGTCGAACATGCTGCGAGGAAATGTATCAGGGGGCTTGCCCCCACGATAACGAGGATGATCGAGCTTTCGCGGGTACCTGGGTATCGTGCGAGCTCCAAAAAGCGATATAGAAAGGATACAAAATCCAAGCCGTGCAAGAGATCTGGCAGTATAAAGTTGAGCAATACGACAGAGCAAGTGAAACGTTAGGTCTCTTCGGCGGATACATTATAGTGATTCTTTTATAAATATTTTCTCTTTTACCTAACAATTTTTATTTTCATTTTATTTAATCCCTTTTATTTTATTCTCTTTTTTTTTTTTTTTAATTTTTATTGAGAACATGGGACCGACATTTCATGGATGATAAGGATTTGATTTTAAATTTACGATAATATGGAAATTGATACACTGACGCAAATAAGCGAAGCAAATTATCAAGACCACAATAAAAGCAAAAAGATGGACATTTATATTTATTATTACAGATGGCATATCGGTGCAGAAATTTCAATTTTTAGCCAAACGTTGGTAGTGTATCAAATCTGAAGATTATATTACAATTCAATTTAACAGTGCCTTGATTTAGGTATAAAAAATAAATGCAAAACGCCACAACACACATACGAAAGACTCCGATTACGGGAGCACCAATCATCATATTTTTTCTCAATGAAAATGAACGATAAAATGATTTGCTTCACTAATTATTATTATTTGTTTTTTTTTTCTTTTATTATTACGTCCCTTTTAGTTAATCCTCGCAATATTAATAACTCGATATATTCCGCATGTATACCCGCAACACCACGTCTTATAAATTCATTCGACAGTAAAATAACGCCATCAAAGCCAATTTAATAAATTAGAAACAACAAAAAAATATATATATATAACGAAAACGCTCTCCTCTTCTCTCTCGTCACTTTTTTCTTTTTTTTTTTTAAACTCTCTACTACTTAAATAATTGATCGATCTCGTGATCGGTGATACGGCAATTGGGATATAAATTTAACCAAAAAATAAACTTATCTTTATATAATTCCACGTTTCAGTATTTGAAGGATCGGAGACTAGCGATCGTGAAACGGACAGTTTCCCTGTCACGCCAAATAATCCCTTCCGAATTCCTCGTAATCCCAATTTTCGTCCGTATGTCAGCTCTTCTCGATTTATCAAGGCGACGAGATCCGAGAGTCCAGACGTCCGCTTTGGGTGACGGTTCGAAGAGGAGAGAGCGAGACTAGCGTTCGGAGTAATTACCGAATCTAAATTTTCGTGAGCGAGTATAACGCCGTGTCGCGGTTCTCATGCGCAATATTCGGTACATTGCGCGGTTATTTTGATTTAAACTTATGCTGATTACCATTACAACATCAATCTTTGGCTCAGGATAAAACAGGAGGCTAGTGGGTGGCCAAGAGAATGTACTACGGAAGAGAGTAAAGAAGCGTATGTGGCGAGTTTTCTCGAAGCCGAGGGTACATGTACAATTGGATCGTGCGCGAATCGAAAAAAACCCGGGTTTACGGTCGGTTGCAAAACTCTGCTTAAACTCATTTTGGGGTAAATTCGGGCAACGAGAAAACCTCCCAAAGACCGAGGTAGTCGCGACGCGTCAAAGGCTTCTGGAACTCCTGTGCGACCAGAGCTGCGAGGTTAACAACATTATAACAGTCAACGACGATATAATGTACGTTTCCTGGCAGAAAACTTGGGAAAGTGCCGAAATAAACCCCCACGTGAACGTTGTGATCGCCGCATACACCACGGCGCAGGCTCGCTTAAAATTATACTCGTACCTCGAGCAACTTGATAAACGGGTCCTCTACTACGATACCGATTCGTGTATATATATCGATAGCGGTGTAGAAAGTGAATATAAGCAGCCACTTGGAAACCTTCTCGGTGACATGACTGATGAACTGTGCGACTATGGTAGCGGTAGTTTCATCAAGCGTTTCGTCTCAGGGGGTCCGAAATTTTACGGATATCTGGTGCAGACCCCCGATGGTACTGAAATAGCTTCTTGCAAAGTTAAAGGCATTGGTCTTAATTATAAAAATGGACAGAAGATTAACTTTGAATCTATCTGCAGACGTGTTCGCGAACCTGGTACAAGTATATCCGTAAAGTTTGACTCCATAAGATGAGACGCTTATCACCAGGTTGTCACGAGACCCGAAACGAAGACTTGTAAGCCCGTCCTTGTCAAAAGGCGAAGATGGGGCGAATACGATTCGTTACCGTACGGCTACATAGAGTAAGCAGTGGGAATAGATTTTTTGTAAATTTTGTAGATTATTTTGAACATTTTTAGATTTTTTGTACATTATATAGATTTTTTTTTTGTAAATTTTGTAAAAATGATCATACGTTTTAATTTTAGGCGCCGGATATATGTGGTACTTGTATCCAGAATTATGGTGATTATCTGGACCCATTCTAAAATAAACAAGCGTCTTAGCGCCCTGCGGGCGCAGATGCTCTTGTTGGTGGGCTCCGCCCCCCAAACCCCCCGAAAAATGTCCCGAAGGGACATTTTTTAAGGCACTCACGGGGGTGCACGTCGCCCTACGCGCTCCGTATCGAGTGTATTTACACATCGCGCTATGCGCTACGAATGAAGTATGTTTATTCGTCGCGCTCTGCGTTTCTTTTCGACAGTACGTATGAGGGAAAAACATTTATCAGTTACGTAAATTAATTCATAGTGTTTAACCTTCGGCGAATAAAAATATTTCTTTTTTGTACCAATTGATTATTAATATTCACGACGGATATTTCCTTTTTGTTTGACGATAAATTGTCAAATATTGAGACACGAGACAAATATAACGAAGTGCACCACGTAAAAGTTGATCAAATTAATTTAACGAATCAAATCATGTCTAGTAAAGTCGTTTTATTGGCTTAAAACTTATGACCAGATTTAATGAATATAAAACAAACACACAAAACATGTACCGACACCAATACGATTACTATTTAGCATTCAGGCCAAATATCCCCTTTAAATCCTTCCCCTTCAGTGTTTTTTTTCTTCCCCATAATTGATGGAATCAGTTCGTTATTTTATCTGTAGGAAACCAAACCATTGTAGAAGAAAAGTTCAAGAAATTAGCTATTCTTTGTGATTTTCAATGAAATTTTATCGATATTTATGGATACTCCAAAAAAATGCAATCTCGAGAACGAAAAAATATATCTTTTTGGTTCCTGTCTTGTATTGAAGAGAAAGTAGTACGTTACTCGAATCAAAAATTTGTCATCTTGGATAGCTCCGAAATATTTTTTTACAAATTGATGAAATTCTTGAAAAATTCGACTTCGAAGGCTCTTTGACAGTCCTCTTATAACAAATTTCATTTCTACCATTTGAGATATATTTTTTTTCTTCTTCGTAATACATGGAATCAGCTCGTTATTGTCTCTGTAGAACAGACAAGTATTGGAGACGAGAAGTTTGAGAAATTCGATATTTTTTTTTGTTTTTCAATGAAATTTTATTGATATTTATCGTCACTTAAAAATATCAAATTTAGCATCAAATCATATCGTATTTTTTTAAATTTTATTTAATCACAAACGAGGATAAGTTTTTCGGTACGGAATAACTCGTAAAATCGACAAATTCAGTGTTTTTCACTTTCTTGATAAATAATTGTTTATAATTGTTCTTTAAGAGTACAATTGTTTTTTTTTTTTTGCGAAAAAAAACTCTTCAAGACGTGAGCATATGAAAGAAATTCGTATTTCGACGAAAATTTGAAAAAATTTGAAAAAAAAAAAAAAAAACGTTGGAAATACGTCGATAGAATAATCATTAGCAGTTTTCTTATCAAGTGTAAACGAATAAATCCAGCGAACAAAATTGACAAAAATTAAATTGTATGTGTATAAAAATGTGTGTAAATTGTGTAAAAAATTAAATTTTTAAACATAGCACACTTTTTATCTGCGCAATAACGCGGAGAGTCAGTTTGTAAATACGATTTCTTTGAGAGGAAAGGATTAGAGACGGCAATTTCGAGAAATTTGAAAAAACGATTCGTTTTTTTATGAAAATTCGTAAAATTAGTCTTTGCTTAAAAAAAATCATATCTCGGCAGCGAAAAAAGATTTCGACTCTTATTTTGGCTTGTTTTGAAGAGGAGAAAATACGTTGCCAGAAAAAGAATTTGCAGTTTTTATTATTAACTGTAAATGAATAAATCGGGTGAACATAATTGACAAAGATTTCGGCGAATCTTCGACGGTCGAAGGATAGAAAATTCTTTTTTTTTATGATTGCATACTTTTTATTTGCGCTATACCGCGTAGAATCCATTTATATTTACGTAAAATAGGAACAAAGATTGAAACGAGATGTCGATTTTTTTTTATTTGAAAATCATCCGGCCACAGAGTACGCGCGCCGCGACGTATGAGCATCTGTGTATCGTCTGCTACGAAATTGTCATCTGCTTCCAAAGTTTGACAGATAGAATAAAACGAAAAAATATATACTCGCGATTTTTTTAGTTCTATTTGGGAAATTGTAATTATTTTGGATATTCGATGAATGTTTTTTGTGAGTTTACTACCAATTTTTTCAGTGAATACGTGAAATTTATCATTTTTATTACGAATGTGAATAAAATATGCTAAAATATTGCTAATGATTTTCGGTGATAATATATTATTTTCGAAATAAAAAACGCAAACATTTGTGAATCTGTGTATGATATTTCGTGTTTTATTTTTCACAACCGAAGTTTTTTTTTTAACATGATGAAAAATGGATTTTTGGCAAATCTAAATAACATAACCTTTAAAGCAAATCTTGTTATAACCACTGTTTTTGAATTATTTTATAATTAAAACTAGAGTTTCCCCGGGCTCGCGCGCTACGCGCGCTCGCTCGTCAATCGTGAAATATTTTGAGTTAAGACCCATTTGGGGAATATTTTTGCTTTCTCCGCCGCCGACCACCGCGGCTGCCTCCTTGCTATGACCGTTGCTATGGCGACCGTTGCTATCGTGACAGTTGCTATGGCGACCGTTGCTATCGTGACAGTTGCTATGGCAACCGTTGTTATGGCAACCGTTGCTATGACAACCGTTGCTATGTCGACCGTTACTATGGTGACCGTTGCTATGGTGACCGTTGCTATGGTGACCGTTGTTATGGCAACCGTTGCTATGGCGACCGTTGCTATGGCGACGGTTGCTATGGCGACCGTTGCTATGGTGACCGTTGCTATGACAACCGTTGCTATGACAACCGTTGCTATGGCAACCGTTGCTATGGCAACCGTTGCTAAGGCAACCGTTGCTATGGCAACCGTTGCTAAGGCAACCGTTGCTATGGCAACCGTTGCTAAGGCAACCGTTGCTATGGCCGTTGCTAAGGGGATCCCCCCCTCCAGGCAAAAATATTCTAAGTCCCTCTAAGGGGGACTTAGAATATCCCCCTCCCCCGACCGCTTCGACCGAAAATATTCTAAGTCCTGAGCGAGCGGTAGCGGGGCGGCAGGGGAAGGGTCGAGCGGGGCCAGGAGAAGAGAAAATATTCTAAGTCCCCCTTAGACGGACTTAGAATATTTCCCCCCCGACCCCCTCGACTGAAAATATTCTAAGTCCTGAGCGAGCGGGATCGAGGCGGCAGGGGTCTCGATTCCTGACACGGCGGCGGCGGCGGCGGCGGCGACAGCGGCGGAAACTTTATATATATAGAGAGATTATATTTGTCAGAATGACTCAAAATTTGTCGTGCATAGTGCTTTCGATGCAATGAAATATTGTTGCGAAAGAGAAAAGAATTGGTTTCCAGGATTCTTAATTGGGGCACCGTACGGACATCAGATGTGAGAAAATAAGTTTTTTATGGAAAATTGTGATGAATAAATAGTTAGAGATGTAGGATTGTCTCTAAATTTGCTGTGCGCAGTGCTTTTGATAAAACAAAATGATGCTGCGAAGGAGAAAAAAATTGGTTCGTAGAGTTCATTATGATGGCACCGTACGGACACTTGACCGAAGGCAAATGCAAATTGTGGCCAATAATTTTTTAGAAAAAATACTTAAAGGTCTTAGATTGGTTTTAAAAGTAATGTGCATACTGGAAATAATGTAATAAAAAAATCCTGCGAAGGAGAACAAAATTGGTTCGCACCATCTAAAGTTACAGTGTGATACGGACGTCCGAGAAGAAAAATTCAGCCAAAAAGTTGTTTTCATTGCACCGCAGGCTAAAAAAAATATTTCTATTCATCGCAGTCACTTCAAAGTAACTACGCATGATGTTGGAGATACACCGAAGCAAATGGTGAAAAATAAAAATTTTTGGAGTATGCGCTGCGGAGTAACCCCTTCGACAGACTCCGAAGAGCAACGGATGGTCATTTTAATAGGCACTCTTTGCCTATTATTATAGTGAGTGCCTAAAAATAACATGTATATATATACTAGAGTTTCCCCGGGCTCGCGCGCTACGCGCGCTCGCTCGTCAATCGTAAAATATTTTGAGTTAAGACACATTTGGGGAATATTTTTGCTTCCTCCGCCGACCACCGCGGCTGCCTCCTTCGATTTTTTCTCCCCGCCACCCTGCTATGGCGACCGTTGCTATGGTGACCGTTGCTATGAGGATGGTTTCTATGGGGACCGTTGCTATGGCGACGCTTACTATGACGACGGTTGCTATGGTGACCGTTGCTATGGTGAAAGTTGCTATGGCAACCGTTGCTGTAGCAACCGTTGTTATGGCGACCGTTGCTATGGCGACCGTTGCTATGGGGACCGTTGCTATGGGGACCGTTGCTATGGTGACCGTTGCTATGGCAACCGTTGCTATGGCGACCGTTGCTATGGCAACCGTTGCTATGGCAACCGTTGCTATGGTCCCCGTTGCTATGGTCCCCGTTGCTATGGCAACCGTTGCTATAGTCCCCTTCCCCCGACCGCTTCGACCAAAAATATTCTAAGTTCTGAGCGAGCGGGAGCGGGGCGGCAGGGGAAGGGTCGAGCGGGGCCAGGAGAAGAGAAAATATTCTAAGTCCCCCTTAGACGGACTTAGAATATTTCCCCCCCGACCCCCTCGACTGAAAATATTCTAAGTCCTGAGCGAGCGGGATCGAGGCGGCAGGGGTCTCGATTCCTGACACGGCGGCGGCGGCGGCGACAGCGGCGGAAACTTTATATATATAGAGAGATATATAATATTTAATGTATTAGATTAAATTAATAATAATAAGAAAAAATTGTCTGCAAAGATTGTTTTACTTACTTACCTATCATGCATCCTCGTAAGCTCCACCCTGATGCATGTATAAACGCGATGACGAGTTCATTCGATCACACTGTGAATATTAGCTAATTCACAGTGTAAG
The DNA here is from genome assembly GCA_964006125.1 of Cryptus viduatorius. Lineage (NCBI taxonomy): Eukaryota > Metazoa > Arthropoda > Insecta > Hymenoptera > Ichneumonidae > Cryptus > Cryptus viduatorius. The sequence continues at coordinate 13,353,348 of OZ023228.1, forward strand.
TCCGGTCTACATACACTATTAGCTTAGCTCGTATGTACTTCCGCGGGTATGAGCTAAGTAACGGCGAACGCGGCGGCGGCGGCGGCGGCGACTGCTGAGACAGTCACTCTGCTTTTTTTAAAAAAAAAGGACAGCCATGGCTTACTAAAATTTATTATTTTTCTCTTATATGTTTCAGAACAAACGGTATCTCAATTGTTTAGCGACGGTGTTGCTGAATATTTATATGTAAGCTTGGAAGGCGACGGCTATGTCGACATTTGGTCGTGAAAAAAAATTATGAATAAAAAAAAATCGAGAAAAAATCATGAATTTGAGTATTAATATCCTCGTAACTCCCCGATTCCCTCACTAGTCGATATGGATCCGCGCTGGAAACATCCGTGGACGTCAATTATCGCCGGTCCGACAGGCTGCGGGAAAACGTGTTTCGTCAAAAAATTTCTAAAACATATTTCATGTCTGGCTGATGTTGAATTTGCTCGAATATTATTCTATTATTCCGAGTGGCAGGATGGATATAAAGAGTACGGTGAAAAAATTTAATTTTTGAAGGGCTTGCCGCAAAACTCGGACATTGCTGGAGACTATCGTCCAAAGCTTTCGATAATTGACGATTTAATGCGCGAGTCTTCAAATAGCGAAATTGTAGATTTATTTACAAAGGGAAGCCACCATAAAAATATAAGTGTAATTTTGATAACCCAAAATATCTTCCATCAGGGTCGCGGTCAACGCGATATCTCATTGAATACAAATTACATTGTAGCTTTTAAAAACCCACGCGATCGCGCTCAAATCGCACATCTGGCTCGTCAGGTATATCCCGAAGACCCAAAATTTTTACAAGAAGCTTATCACGATGCAACAGCGAAACCACACAGTTATCTGCTTCTAGACCTTAAGCAGTCGACACCTGACAATTGTCGCTTCCGTACCTGCATATTCCCCGATGATCCTCATAATTTCGTTTATGTGCCGAAGCGGGGTAGTGGTGCTCGTTAGTCAAAGTATAAATCATCATCACGAGGTGCGTAATCATCATTCGGTTCTCGGCTATGGCACCATCAACAGTGGCTACAGCTTCTATCGGGAAAAAGAATACAATTCTGCTACATGCCCTCTGTCATCTGGATAAACAGCAGCGAGTCTTGCTATTACGCTCAATAGATAAAAACGGCGTCAGATCTATTTGCGAGTGTGCTTTGAATACTTTAAATGGTACTGTGCCCTTGAAAAAATCCGAACGACTGCGCTTATCAAAGCATAAAAAAGTTTTGCGACGACTTGTAAATAAAGCTGGTAAGGTAAATGTCCCTATTCTCGACCCTTGTAAGACCGACCGGGCAAAAGAATTACGTTGTCAAGCGTATCGAAACTGAATTCGAGAATAACGTTTACACCGATCGATTGCTGTATTCATACACTTCCCAAAAATCGTAAACTCAATCCATTCCGTTAAATATTTTCTTGGATAAAAAGTAAAAAATCCACCCGAGTGTATGCTCTATCTACCGACCAGGTGTGCCCAACTCCGACCGGGCATGCCCCCGTTACCGACCACCCATTTTTACCGCATGCCAGACAGAGGTTGCAAATGACATACCAGACAGAGGAAACATAAAATGGGCGAAAAATGAACACAACTCAAAGATAAATAATTAAACCACTAAAAAATAAACATACGTTATGGGAATAGTCATTTTATTATTATTTAACGATATCAAATAATCGATATTAATTCAACTTCACATCATTATATATTAAAAAAAAAAATGCTACATCTCTGTCTCTTTATTTATGACTAAATCGTCTGAAAGACGAATCACTTTCTTTACTCTCGCATTATTTTTTTTTGTATTAACTCCTCCTGCTTTTTTTTAGCTTTTGTCGATTATTGTAGTTTTTGGTACATCATATTACTGACTGACTGCCCGAAGTCCGCGCCCAGCCTTTGCAGCGGCTACTGCTGCTTTTAAAGTTTCCTCAGTGTATCTTCTCCTCTTCTTTTGCGTCTTAGTTTTTGCCATTCCTATCAAACAGATGCATTTTTTAAAAATAAACATAAAATATTATTATCTTCACGATTATTACTCCGATTTATAAAATCAAATCAAATAAAAAAAATTAAATCATCAAATCAATTTTTTTCTCATAATTTCTTCACCGCAAGTAAAAAAAACTATTAATATCTCTGCGTAGTGTAATCTATGGAATTTATTTGGTTGATGTACGCAGACTCCAAACATGAAATGTACCTTATTAAGATATTACAATAATTAATATTATTAATTAATGAATATTTATAATATAAAAATGATAATATTATTGATACTAAAGATTTGGTGTTCAAAGACTGCGATCATCAAAGTAATAAATTTCATGCTACGTATATTACACTACGCAGTCACAATGATTATATGACAAAATTGCATATGTTTTCATGTTCGAAGACTACATCAATCAAAATAATTACTTCCATGCTACGTAGATTACATTACGCAGACAAAAACTATCCATGTACTAGTCACAAAAATATAATAATAAGCTGATGTTTACATGTACGGTAATAGGGACAGGCAAGAATTTTCCTGTGCTCAACCCTGACCATTGAATTAAAAAAAAAAACGGTATCTAGCTATTATTTTTTTGTCTGCAATATGTAAATCGAATTAAGAAGAACGATTTAACGCTTAAACTATTCGCCACAAACGAATTTTAACAAAAATATTTACTATTTGAACGATAGACAACTCTTAACCTCACTTCTAAGAAACCACTCGAGTGGTGACGTGCGGTAAGAAATACGAAAAAACAATGCCCCAATTATTATACTTACTGTGGACGTTAGGATCCTTACACAAAACACCAATTCCGCAATAATTTCACACCACTGATAAACGTTAATAACAGTTTACAAGCTCGCAAATGACGTTCTACGCCGAAATGGTCGGTAGATGGAGCATGGTCGAGAATAGGAACATTTACCTTAGTTGGAAAACGAAGAAGCGTGTAATTGTACAAAAAGGGGGCGGCTTTTTATTACCTCTTCTTCTGCCGATCTTAGGCACGGTGTTGTCTAACGTCTTCACTCGTAATTGACAAAATGCAACGCGCAAAAAAAATGGTTTTAGTACCTCAAGAAGCTACCCCAATACGCGAGTCATTAGAGCAGGTCAGATTCGTTCAAACACCGGGCAACACACTCAGCAGACTCGATGCCGAAATGGCTGATATACTTCGATCAGTAACACCTTCGAACGAGCGCGAAAAGTGGAAGCTTTATCAACAGGTATTACAGCGCTATCAATTCTTCACTGATGAAGAACGTAGGCCCAAAATTAGCGCGCCTCCTGTGAACACCGAAAACCCTGCGGAACAGATATCTGAGGAGCCGGCACAAACAGCTGAAAAAGAAGAGGTAGCGGGGGTATCTGATGAGGTTATATTAGCAACTGTGCCGAAAACATTTAAAAAGCCGGCAGAACAGTTGTTGAAACATCTTCACAGCACCCCCGGTAGTAGGCTAACATGGGATAAAACAGGGATGATATCCATCAATCGCGAGCCGGTAAAGGGAACCAGTATATCAGACCTCGTGAATGAAGCTATGCGTAAAAGAAAAACGACGCGCGCCGCAGGTCGCGAGCAGTTTGGATCTGAACTCCGCCGGCTGGGGATCCCTCGTGAATTAATCGGTAATTCGAGTTTATTGTATGAGAATCTTTCATTAGACGCTGCTATAAACGACAACTTGAGTGGCCTCGATGCGTCAACATCGTCAAATATTGTTCACACGCCTAATGTGAGCTTAAATTCCTCCGGTGAAAGTACAGGAAAGCGTCGTACACCGACTAGTGATTTCTTGAATAAATCGTGGAAAAAGCTGAAGATTTAATGGCTTTATTGGAAAAGTTTTATTACGACCCAACGCATTCGGCCGGATATGCCGGTGCACCGAATTTACTTCGCGCAGCCGATAAAGAAAAGATCTCCCGCGATGATGCTATTAACTGGCTGAGAGCTCAGGATACTTATACGCTACACAGACACCGAAGCGTCACTATGCGGTGGATAATATTGACGATGTGTGGGAGGCCGATCTCGTCGACTTACGAGCCCTCAAAGATGATAATGGTGGCGCTGTTTATCTTTTGGTGGTGATTGACGTCCTTAGCAAATATGCATGGGTCGAAACGCTGCGAGATAAAATATGCGCTGAAACCACTGAGGGGTTTAAACGAATACTGTCTAGGAGTAATGGACGAGCACCCGTATGGCTACAGACAGATCGCGGTAAAGAATTTGTCGGCGGCATTTTGCAATGATTTTTGAAGACCCGCGGGATACGTTACCGTGTTCGTCGAAATCCTGAAATTAAAGCAGCAATTGTGGAACTTTTCAACAGAACATTGAAGGAGCGCGTGTGGCGATATTTTACGCACAGAAATACACGGCGTTATATCAATATATTACAACCTATAGTACAGGCCTACAATAACACAAAACACTCGACGAACAAGATGCCTCCTGCGGCCGTTACCCGATACAATGCCTCCATAGCACACGCAAACATGGAGAGACGCTATAAAACGTATCACAAAGTACCTAAATACAAGGTCGGAGCGTTTGTACGTATCAGTAAAGCGAAAGCAGCGTTCGAGAAAGGTTACGAGTCCCGCTGGACAGAAGAAATATTCAAGATTCACAAGGTTCTCACAAATAGACAACCACCGATTTATGAACTGACTGACCTAGGAGGTGATGAAATTGATGGTTTTTTCTATGAAGAAGAATTGAGCATTGTCGCTAAGAACACCGACGAAGAGGAGTTTGTAATCGATAAAATTCTCAAAACTAAAGGCAAAGGGCGTAATAAACAACACTTTGTTAGCTGGCGAGGGTATCCTCAAAAATTTAACTCTTGGATCTCCGCAGCTGGTATAATAAGTAAAAAATGAGAGATCAATTCTATCTCGTCTTGCCGAGTAACAGTAGTATGAAGTATCATCCCGGGAATACAGTGACACGCTATGTCACCCAACTACCAAGTCCGCTGAGAATGTCTGGAGAATGGAGCGTGGGTCTGACGGAGATCCAATTTCCGCGTACCTTTCTTCATATAGATGAGACAAGCAGCGTGCACCGTACGGCGTCACCAATTACAGCTTCGTTTAGTCCTCGTGAAGTAGTTCGGCCTAAATTCAAACAAAAACCTAAAACGCTAACGGCACCCACGGATAGCACCACCAATAAAAACAGCAACAACAAGCGAGTATCTACCCCGGACGCCGCAGCCGGTAAAACCAAACGAGTATTCTTTAAGACACACAAGACTCATGAGGTCGTAATCCCCGCAGGCCTCTACAAGTCTGTCAAAGCTCTAATCGATACTATTAACGATACAGAAGTATTTCAAGAACATATTCGAATCGAGTACGACGAGAATATTAGTGGGTTAGTGAGTATAAGACGGATCCCCGACAGCTGCGTTATAGACGAGTGTGATTTACCTCATTTAATACATTTAGACGCTAAACTCGGCAAAGCCTTAGGCTTTGCACCCTGGAGCACACCCATGGACGTGCATAAACAGTGGAAATTCTTTGCCGACTATCCGGCAAACCTATCCCTTGCTCTCCCTGACAAATTATTTGTATACACAGATATTTGTGAAAACTATATAACCGGAGATGTCCAGACTCCCCTTTTACACATCGTGCCAGTGGACAACACAAATTATATTTACGGTTCTACTCAAACAAAATCATTCGCTCCGCCGGTCTACATACCCCTGATACGCACTGAATTTAGTACGATCGAGATAGATATAAGGACCGACACTGGCAAGCCAGTACCATTCCAGAGCGGAACGCTGACGGTTACATTACACTTTAAGCGTATACGATAAAAATATATCGTCATGGATAGGTATATTGATCATTACGATTGCCAGGTTGGCGGCGGAATTGATCGTGTTTTCATTGGGGCCCCCTATCAACGCGGTCATGGTCTAGGAAGTTTTCTAAGTGGTTTATTTCGGCGTGCGCTGCCTTTGCTGGCACGGGGCGCACGCGTCTTTGGTAAAGAAGCACTACACACGGGCATGAATATACTGGATGATGTTGCGCATAATACACCGTTCAAAGACGCATTTAGAACCCGCGTAGCTGAGAGCGGAAGAAATTTAAAGAGAAAGGCTGAAGACACGCTTGAGAACCTCATGAGAGGCTCGGGCTATAAAACACCCAGCCGAGGTCGCCAGTACCAGTCGATGTTTGGTCACCCGAGTTCACACATCGGTACTCAGCCACTTGCAGCTCTAAAATATACCGAAAGCATTAACCTGAAGAAGAAAAAGAAGAAAAAATCGCCGAAGAAGAAGCCGAAGAAGAAGAAACCCTCATCAGCCAAGCACGGACGAAAAACCGGGCAATCAAAGAAAAAAATTGTTAAACGTAAAAAAAAGCGCACTGTCGCCGACATATTCGGATAATTACTGTAAAACTCTGTAAAAAAAATGTCTTTTTTGCATCCCCACTCATACGAGTGCTTAAAATCGGAGTTGGATTTATGCACTCTTCCACCAACGCAAACAAGTATAGAAGCCTCTCAGGGGGTCCATTATAAGCCCGTTTCATCGCTAACAGACGATGCACCCATTGAATTTGTTATACCAGGCCATGGTGACGAGTACATTGACTTGGCTCACACGATGCTTAGCATACGCGTTAAGCTACAACCTGGGTCCGGTGAGATTGATGAACATGATAAAGTAGCGCCCGTAAACAACCTACTACACTCATTGTTTAATCAGCTAGACGTGTCGTTCAATCAGAAGCTTGTATCATCCCCAAATAATGCTTACGCATACCGTGCATACATGGAAACACTACTGAACTATAAGGCTTCAACGAAAGCTCACCAACTGAGTGCCAGTATGTGGATAGATGACACATCGCCAGAATTTGACTTTGAACCCGTCTCGACCGCGCGCTCAGCGTCTGGTATATCACTTCTACAGAAGAACAAAGGCCTAGCTGCCCGCCAAGCCCTGATGTCGAACGGTAAAGCTGTAGATCTTCTCGGATATCTACATTCTGATATTTTCAACCAGGAGAAGTTTTTACTCAACGGTGTCGAATTACGGCTCCGACTTGTACGCTCTAGAGATGCTTTCTGCCTTATGGACGCGTCAGGATAAAGTTATAAACTACATATTTCGGATGCGAGCCTCATTGTGCGACGAGTTAAAATCAGTCCCGGTATATTAGTCGCTCACGCTAAAGCTTTAAGTAAAGGAACGGCAAAATATCCTTTTACGCGTGTAGAAGTGAAGCCATTTACCATCCACGCTGGTGTTCATGGCGAAACACTCGATAACGTTATACTGGGACAGCTACCAAAACGAATGGTGATTGGTTTTGTTTCAAATAAAGCGTTCAATGGGGGGGGGGGGGGGGGGGGGCGTTACAGAACCCATTCAATTTTTATCACTATTCAGTGAATTTTCTTTCTCTGTACGTCGACGGTGTTCAAGTCCCCAGCAAGCCTCTGCAGCCTGATCATTTTCACGGGCTTAACACACATGCCTATCATACTCTGGTCTCCGGAACAGGTATACTCTGGGATGACGATAATTGCGGTATATCACAAAGCGCGTACTCTCATGGCAATTGCCTGTACTGTTTCGACTTGACACCTGATATGTCCGCTGGTAGAGCTGGTGACTGGAATCTTGTACGCCACGGTAGTGTACGTATAGATGTACATTTTGGAGAAGTTTTAAAGGAAACGGTAAATTGTGTAGTATATGCCGAGTTTGACAATGTAATCGAGATTGACTCGTCGCGACAGGTAGTAGTAGACTTTGCAGGATAAGCACGTGTGTGTGTGTGTTTGTTTTACTTTTAATAATAATGATACATATTGTAAAATAAAAGGGTTTTTTTTATAAATAAATACATCAAGACAAAATTACAAATTATTGTTTTTATTCAATTACAAGCCTTTCGAAGACTGTCATCAATTCTATTATTCCATCATCCTCGACGAGGCCTTTTTTCTGACCAGCGATCTTCTCTTGAATTTTCTCGTCGTCTCTCGGGTCTTCTTCTTGCTCCGTCTTCTCACCCAATATCCCCCCTTCTTCTTCAACCGATTTATTTCTGTTTTCACAAGCATTCTGCAATAGTTAGATACATATATAAGGAGACGCATTATGTACGTTAAGATGCATGGTATAATAATAATACATACCCTTGAGCGCCGTTGCCTTCGCTTCACGCGCGCTCTATACTGACGTCTGCGTATATGCCACATTTTGACGTGTGGTTTCGGTTGTCGTTTTCGACTTTCCAGCCAGACGAAAATGTTGCGGCCTTGTTTTTTAAGTTCTTTGCTGGATTTCCAATCTCGTTTTTTAAACCTGTCTGCGCGACTTTCTTTGCGCTTGTGGAAATGCTCCATGGTCGTAAGGGTACCGACTGTAGCTATGCTGCACCTGAACTGCCCTCACTAGCCGAAAAATGGAATAAAACGTAGTGGAGGGGGTGGATTGGGTTTTCGGGGATCCAGTTCAAATCTAGAGTGGGAGCGGTACTGACACCCCCACTGCTAATATTTGTTATCTGTGGTGCTAGCCACGTCTGTAACGCGGGCCTGTAGTAGTATTGTCAGCCATCAGCGGGTATAGTGCTGTTTCCACCCCTATACCGGCAAAGAAAAAGCAAGAGTAGAATGGACTACGTCGTCGATATTCAAGGCTTCTACGATAAGGATGACCATTTCATTACTAAGGAAGTAGCCGTGCTCACCCTCGATAAGGCTTTCGTTGGACATTAGATCACATCACCAACGCATGTTTTCACGGATCTCCCAAAACTCGTGAGAACAAAAAATAATTGGGCGACTTGAAATCAGCATGGGCTGGAGTGGTTCGAGGGAGATGTACCGCTCAGAACGCTGCACACAAATCTCAGGCACATTACCCGTACAGCTGGGATAATTTATACTCGGGGTCGTGAAAAAGCGAAATACCTGCAAAAGATCACAGCCCGGGAGATTAAAAACCTCGAAGAGACCGTCTGCCCTTCATTTCACGATCTACCGTCATCGGCAGAAGTCTGTATTCACCACGGACTGTTGAGATGACCCAAGCTATCGTGTGCTTTAACTAACGCTACAAAACTGAAGGAGTGGATTCTTCGAGACGTGCCTCTTACGTCCGTGCACGCACCAACTCTACACCTTCCATCGGAACCCATAAATCTGAAGAAAAAACCGAATAGTTGCTACTCGCCATCCGTATCAGGCGATGAATACGATCCAGATTGGCCAGGCATTGCGGGGTTTGCATTCAGCGGTGGCGAGAAGTGTTCGCGCAGCGGACCAGATACGAACTCTGTTGACGAGACCGACTGCCCTTGTTGTTAACACAGATGGACACACGCGGCCAGGATCCCATTGGGTCGCAATCTACATTGACGCCAGAGGCCATGGATCGTATTTTGATAGTTACGGCTTGCCGCCGGTTATACCAAATCATGTTCACTGTTTGTGCAAGAACTGCACCCTCAGTAGTAGGGGTCAGGTATAGGGAGACAGGATTTACCCCCTCCATGCGGCCACTGGCGCCAACCCCCACCACCGCCGTCTACCCCCACCCTCTCCCCCACCCCACTGTCTGGCCCCCACTCCTTCCCCCACCCCCATAGGGCCCCTTAAGCCACGCCCCCTTATTTATAGGGAGCCAATGAGAGAGAGGCTGTGAAAATCTCTGGACCGTGATTGGTCGTCTGGAAATTCCCCGAGCTCTTATTGGTCGAATGATTTTTCAATGGCGCCCTCTATATATTTTTATCGTTTTTCTAAACTAATATTATTCCAGTAAACTTGTAGCATTCTGATTGGTTGTCCAAAAATTTTCCAAGGCGCCCTCTCAGAGTTACCGGCTTCTTGTTAATACTAAAAAATATTCTGCAGTCGGTAAAATGGATTTTAGGCGGATTCTTATGATGGTAATTCGAAGCAGGTAAAAAATAAATCGGCGTTTTAAGTATATCGAATTATCGTTATTATTCAGTAGCTTAGACGTTCTGTATAATCCATCCCCTCCCATGTCTCATCCTCCCAGACTAACGAAAGTTTACAATACCCGGTTAACGAAACATAAAATACTTATTCATATATGGTTATTATATAAGTAAGGGCAAGTGACGCAAAGTGAAGACTGACGAGAAATAATCTTAAATCTACTTATAATAATGATTACAATGAGAAACGATATAATTATTAATACTGGATCGACGTAAAGTTACCGTTTAGTATGATTATACGCATGGTCTGATGTCTCTTAATAGTATATCCAAAACAGCAAATGGGTATGTATACGATTACACGGCTATTCAACCGCACTTTTCTTATTCTTCATAAGGTGTTTTTTCATCTCGTTCACGATGAAGGGGATACCAAGAACCGTCAGTTCAAGGAATACGATGCCAAACGTGAGCTCGATAAACGACGGGTCCAATCGGTGTTTAACAGCTTCTTTCAATGACTTGAAATTATTTTTTATCAAATCTTTGACACGCGAACTGTCTATCTTTTCTGGTGTCTCCATTGGCGGAATATACATCAGTAATTCGGCACAAAGTACGTCGAGGCACTTTTGAACATGTGTGGCATTTCGTTGTAGGCGTCGGAAACGTTCGTCCGTGCATACCATTAAGTTGATAAGCCCGTCAAACGACGGTTTTTGCATCACAACGGCCGGTGAATACTTTCTACGTTTCTTTGTCGGTGATTCTACTCCTTCGTCGTCGTCGTCCTTCTCCGCGGGGTTTTCTTCAACACGGTGATCAAACGCGACAGATTTTGAACCGAAACTTGTTGTAAACACGATTTCACAGTCACCGGCACGTATGGAAGATGGGGTGCGCCAACCCGATCCCCAGGCGATCTTTTGACTTCCGTCAAAGTATTGTGAAATGGCAGGTAGATGAGTTTGCAGCAAGTTCCAGGCTTCCGATTCAAAGACAATACCACCGGCCGTGCTGTTGTTCTGAAGTTTTATGACAGGCCGTATACTTCCATCGGCGCGCAGTTGTAGTCCAATGCTCACTTTTTTTGTCTCGGACTGGTTGAGTGTATATGTCGTACCGAGAATCAGTGGCGATTCGAGACGCTTTTTGTCGTCCTCGGACAATACGTAATCCATGGTTGAAGATTTTAAATCGTAGTTCCGAAGATCTTCACCACCGATAGCTTGACTCATTTTAAACAATGGACAGCGAATAAGAGTATAATAAATAAACGAGAAGAAACTCGAAAGCTTAAACTCAAATATCTTTAACGGTGTCACGGGCCAGACTGCCGATGTTTGTTGTATCGTTCCGCTTATATGTGATATTGTGATACAGCAGCGCTAGTATCTGTATAAATTTCACTTACTCCAGAGAGGGGAGAACCGGTTGTAAGATCGTGATGCACACTATAAAGAAAACACCCGTATATGGGAAAGAAAAGCTGTCATACATAAATAAAAGATACTGATCTTTGAGGGCAAAGGCAAGCCGGAACAATAAATCTAGTATTCCGTAGATCCAAGATATCGATCGATGGACCACGATGGATCGGTGGTCTTCGGGCCTTGAAGGGTAATAAAAATAGAAAATTGTTGCCGGTGAAAACACAAGACGTGTGTTTTTCTTCATGAGTTTTGTATAACAGTTTTCCACGGTCGTAAAACTAACCTAGACGAAACGTTAAGATTTCTCGATCGTGAAAATATATGGACGTGTTTTGACAGTACGATACAATAGACGGTGGGTCTGTGCATTGCAGCAGCCTATAGTTTTAGATCTATTTCAAAAGGACCCTTGTGTTAGTCGGCATCTATCAATAGGTCACTTTTTATGGCCGGTAAGCCTTTGCGTAATCCTTCAAGGGGTACTTTGAAAATCGGTGATTTTTTGCTCTGTTTCCCTTAGAGGCGTCAAAGACGCTCGGATGCTGTCTTGAGACGGTTATTCATCGGCTTTTTGGTGGGACAACAGGTAATATTGTTTTTATGTACACTATGAGCGTGGGGACTTTAGTACAAGGATGCACGCGAGGTCAATAGGCTTTGTCACAGGCACCTCTGACATGCACCGCGACATATTTTCACTGTCGGGGGTGCAATGTCGCGAAGTCATCAAAAGAAGTGAAAAAATAAGACGGCTTAAGGCAATGAGAACAATGCCCGCCAATTACAGAGTAATGTTTGGCAGAGACCGTGTCTTCTCGTCTGCTTTTTTCTTTGCATTTTCGGTAACAAGAAAATGTGGTGGGATACGAGGGAAAACCTGTAAAAGGCTTGGAAACTCAATTCTGAGATAATTCTCTGACGAGAAGTCATTGGTGAAGCTTCCTGCAATCAACAGTTTCGTACAACTACTCGATTGCTAGAGTTTTTTCTGTTTCTCGACTCCGAGTTTTTCTTTATCGTGCAATTTTCGATTTTTTAAAATCGATCGGGTGGTGACATCGTGCAAAGTTTTGCTGCAATCTTGTGGTAATTGTGAGCCGTGCGCCAACTTCTGCTATTCGCGAAATCTGTGGTACGTGTGAGTGTTTGTGCGTATTCACCATTAGCCGAAAATTTGAAAAGTGAAGTTTAGTGCGAAATTCGTTTATTAGCCTAAATTATAAAAAAAAAAATGGAGGCCTACCGTGCTCGTGCAATCGTTAAGGCTATGCGGAAAATCATTAGCTTAGCGAAATTGCGTAGTCCGGTAATTGCGAGACGTTGTACGACTCGATGGTCTACACGTTTAAACGCTATGACCCTTCAGCAGGCGCAGCGTGAGTTAAAAACGATCCTGCGAATGTTACCTGTGAGGGTTATAGGGCGTTTATTCGATTCCCAGGCGTTCGATGGCTCGCACGAGTCCACGGTCATTGCCGTAAGTGTTGTTCGCGAGCGAAATGGGGGCCATCTCCATGCCGTTCGAGGCCTTATCGACAGCCACGCGAACGCTCAAAGTTGGCTGACGATGATCGAGAACGATACGGAGAGTGACGACGACGACGAGACCAACGATGTGAGGCATGGCGTTGAGGACAACAACGCGAGCAACAACGAGGACAACGATGGGGGCGATAGCGACGGCGGCGGCAACAAGGACGACAGCGGGGACAGCGAGGACAACGAGGACGACTGCGCGGAGAACGAGGACGACAGCGAGGACAGCGAGGGCAACGAGAGCGACAGCGAGGGGAACAGCGAGGACAGTGAGGACAGCGAGGACAATAAATCGGAGGTTACTGATAACGATAATACCGACGCCGCCACATTAATCCTCGTATCGTCGGATGAGCGCGACGATACGGATGCTGAGGCCTACGGGGTACGGCTCAGCGAGGACGACGACGAGGACAGTGACGACGCGGCCGTCGAGAGTGACAATGTAGGCGATACATTTTCAACCGCCGAAACCATAATCATCACGTCGACGGATGCCGTGGATCCTTGCGATGAGGCAATGGACGTTTGCGAGGAAGAAGCTGCAGCGGAGAGGAGCCTCGACATGGAGGTCGGCTCGATAATGGACCGTCAATCGACTGTTACCGAGGGTGAGTCCAGATTTATTTTACAAGCAAACTCGTGTATACACACATATATATACACACGTGTATATACGTGTACATATATATCTATAATATATATGCACGGATATACATTGTGACGTGCTTTTCGAAGTTTCGGACTGTACTTCGATCCGCGACCCGTCCAAAATATGATGACGCCCTTGTTTTTCAATTCGCTACTCTCACCTGTATTTTTCCTTCCGCCGAATTGTTGCTGGGCGCCAGGATATCAATCTCCCGATATCCAGGGATTAACGTTTCTCTTACTCTCTAATTACTACTATCATACGCGGCTAGCAGGATAGGGAGTGCAGTTCGGGCGCGAAGTAACACAGAAATCAAATAAATTTTTCATACGGTACACATGAAATAAAAGCAATAAAACGGTATTTTTATTCAATTATTTCCCGATTTTTAACACAACAAAATTCAGCCCTTACGATCGGCTACTCAAAAACGAACGAACGAAAATCGTTTTCGTTCAAAAACACAATTAATATGACTCGCGGGACTCGACGTAAATTAATGTCTCGATCTCTCGTCGACGCGTCGAGAATTTTCCGAAACTTAACCGCTAATTTGCCGAGTACGGGCGAGAAAGCACCTGCGATTTCGCGTATCGCTCTCGGCATAAAGTAACCAAAGATGGTGTGCACCACGTGCACCTACCTTGTCAATTATCCCCGAAGCGATGCGATCGTCCTTCTACTTCCTCGACTATTCCTCAAGACAACGGTTTTTGATCGGCCGTCGACACGGCGTTAATTCTCCTCGGCGGACGAAGTTTTCTCGATACTTCTCCCTCACGGAGATACAATTTCACGGAATCCCTTATCGCTCGTGTATTAGCTCACTATTCTCAACTACTTCTCGAATCGTTATTCGATTATCTATTGCCTTTGTTCTCACACAAAAAAAATTTACTGCGGATCGACTAACTAATAGCACGCGTTAAGCGAGAGTGACGCTTCCTCGCCCGTACTTCGTTACGCGGACCGATAGCTGAGGGGAAGGGGGTCGCGACGGTTCCCTTGCTGTACTTCCGCAATTTTTATTGGTTCCTCGCGGCTCCTCTCCTATTGTCTTCTCCTCGCGCGGTAACCGGCGTAGCTACGACTTTTCGCGTATCTGAAAAATATAAGACGGCTCTCCGGCAGACATATGTTCTATATTTTTCTATTCCTTCGGGTACCACGGGGATCCACTCTGTGCGCGCGCTAACAAAGACTCTCGCGCGTGCCCTACCTATAGCGTGATGCGAGAGCGTTTACAACGCCTCGTCACAACATGCATTGTTTATATGTCTGTATAGTCATATCCTCTAACACCCATTTACAAATAAAGCTAACCCACCAAAGACCCGATCCCGCCTATGTAAATAGTCCTGTCTCCTCGCGTCATTACGATCCTGCGACGAAAGCTGATTCGAATTCGGAATCATCGTTGTATATTGATGATCTGGGTACAGAATCACCATTACCAACCGATGATTCGCAATCTGAATCGCCATCGTCATACGATGCGGATCACTCGGACAACGACTTCGTTCGCGCGATACCAAACCACTTGCTATAAGCGCCGTGGTGCGATTCGCGTGGGCAGCGGTGCTCAGGATCCGACTCGTACGACGAGGATGATGATCTAATCATCAATCGAATTATCGATTCGTTCCCCCGCTTCACAGAACCGTAGTAGACGGTAAAAGTTGATCACACTCCCCTCTTCCTTCCGCAGACCGTTCAGGAGCATCATCGTCGAGCTCGGCACGGTCATCATCAACAACATCAACAACATCATCATCATCTTCATCATCGTCAGCATCATCATCTTCATCATCATCAGCATCATCAGCGTCATCATCATCATCGTCATCGTCATCGTCATCAGCGTCATCATCATCACCAGATGCGTCGTCTGCATCGCACTCGTCGCTGCTAAGCGCATCGTGGGAAGCTGAGACAGCGGCTGCTGTTGCACAGCTGGTGAGTGATAGCAATAATACGCTACAAACAGGTGGAGGTCCTGCGCGACCAAACGACAATGGCGATTTAATTTTAAGTGTACGTGATCGTCAAAATATCGACGATGCTGATGACCGCGATGATAATGTTAATAACGCGACTGACGCGGAGCAAGTTGTGGAAGATGACGACCAGGTCCTGCCCGTGGGTCAACGATTTAGAATAGTCGGTGTACTGAGGGACCATATCCTGAAAAGATTTAAAATAAATAGTCGGCAAACGGAAATTTCGTTAATAGACCCGCCACACGGTATAAATCCGATTTCATGGATACGCAATGCGATACGCGATATCCACGCTCATTTCGTCAAGGGTCGTTCGCCAAACGATAGGATCGGTGTAACGTTCGAGGCAGCCGGTATGACGAATGGCACGGCCGGCATTTCTATGAGGCCTGTGTGGCGCTTCGAATACGAATAATTGTGGGATCTCCTTTGCAGCGTTCATCAAAGCGCGAGAATTCTGTCGGTATATGACACACTTGTGTTTACGGTCACGTACGTCGACATGGTAAATGGCTCGGGGGGTTTAGATTGTAAAATCGTTGGTAATCGTTCGATCGTGCAAATTGCGAATTCCGATAATTTGTGCTTCCCTCGTTCTATCGTTGTGGGTCTCGCTAATACGCGTAAGAAGCAAGACCGAAGCGAAGAATCGAAACTCTTGTATGACAAGATTAGGCAGAAAAGTTCGAAACTTCAACGCATCGAAGCCGAGAAGCTTGTAAAGGAGGCACGGGTCACAGTACCGGCATCGGGTTGCGGTACCGCGGAAATTGGGGTCTTTCAAGGACATTTTATGGCTAAAGGTGTTGCTATAGTCGTATACGACTATGCCTCTCTAGGTAGCGGCGCGCAACCCATCTTCAACGGTCACGAGCGTTTTCAAGACGCCCCGGCGCAGACAATATTAAATATCGCTTATTTTGCAGACGAAAATCATTATTCACCTATTACCAATCTTTTAGCCGCTGCTGGTGGTCGAAATTACTGTGTTCCGTGTAACACTTCTTACCGTTATTTGCAGCTACACCGTTGTTTGAGTAAATGTCCGCGATGCTATACATCTCCGCCGTGTCCGGTGCAACCAATTAGCGATAACGATGACGACGAGGTTATGGGAAGCGAGGGCGAATGGTCATGTGTGGATTGTAACCGGTTTTTTCATAACGCAACGTGTTTTGCTAATCATCTCAAACCGCGCGAAAATCGTAAAAATTCGGGAGCCGTTGAACGAAAATCTGTTTGTCAAACAGTCCGCTTCTGTAAAACATGCTTCAAACTGTTTGACACAACACACAAACCCCACAACTGTGGTATAAAATTCTGTCAGCTTTGTCGTAGCGTGCACAGTTACAATGAGTTTTGTTACATGCAACCGTTGACACCGCGTGTTATACTGGACGAAGCGGCGCCTCCGCGAACGCTTTTTATTTTTTACGACTTTGAGACCCGTCAAGCCACGTTGTATAGTAAAACGCCGGGGGACGATACCCGTGAGCATGCTGTCACTCTTTGCGTCGCTCAGCAGCTGTGCGAAAAATGTTTGACGACCGTTGATGATATTCGTATCGATAGCGCGTGTATTTGGTGCGGTGTGCATCAACATATCTTCCGCCGGTCACCCGTCGCTGAATTACTTGACCTCGCAATTCGTCGAACGTCGTCGTTCAGCAAAATCGTCTGTATCGCACACAATGCAAAGGCGTTCGATGCGCAGTTTATATTGCGTTATATCGTCGAAAATTGTAAGGATCTCGGTGTACCGAAGCTTATTTTCACCGGGAATTCGATCATGTCGATGCGAGTGGGCCGAACAGTTTTTATAGACAGCCTTAATTATTTTCACATGCGACTCAGCGCTCTTCCGGAAGCCTTCGGCTTCAAAGATAAAATGGGTAAGGGCTATTTTCCTCATTTATTTAACACGCTTGAAAATCAGTCGTATACTCAGTTGTGACGTGATTTTTTGGAATCGACGTCACAAAAACCCAAAACTACCGTTACTCGCATGGAAATTACGATTTTAGTGCTGAAGTTCGCGTTACTGCCTCTCCCAGCGACTTAAGATACCGTCACGCTCTCGTTGAGTTACCGATCGAGATTTTTGCAGTTTATTTTGTATCATTTTGTTGTAATTATTCCCAATTAGCTTCATTATCGTTACTATTTTAGTTCAGTTCGAGTTTGAGATTCCGTTTGTTTAGTTGGTTCACGATTTCCGATTTCTTTTTTTGTTCAGTTTAGTCGACGTTGCCGACTCTATTTGGTGGTGTAAGAAGTACTAATAAAAAGCCCAAATAGAGAAAGGACTCGGCGAAGAGTCTTGCGAATACGTCAAAGTCCGGTGCAAACCCGGCACCCCAAGAGATAGTGCAATGCGTTGAGATCAGGCGGAGGTATCGTTTGGTCCAGGCAAGAGTGGTGGAACACCTTGCGCTGCGTTATAGTTGAGTAGAGCCTTGTATCTCACGCATTGACTAGGGGGAAGCGATTGCGAAGACTCGTTCAAGTTACCGCGTATAGTATCGGCTCTCGATTCGATAAAGTCATGAGATGGTTGAGAGGGCAGTAGTTACCGTTCAAGCTCCCGAAAATAATTATCATAATTCGTTACGAATTTTCGTAGGCAAATTGACAGTCTACCGAGAGCTGCCCTAGAGGTAACTCGGGTCTCTCTCGCGCTCCCGTGTTGTTGACGTTCGGCCTATTGTTCGCGCGCTCGAGTGAGGCTATCTCTCTCGCGCACACAGTGTGGCCTAGCTGTCGGTTTCTCGTTCGCGTTCGGCTATCGCTCGAGTTTTGTGAGCTGAGTGTAGCGAAAGAATTTTGTAATAAATTCCTCGCGATCCCGTGCGTGAGTGAAGCATTAGAAATAATGCTCCTTGTGCAGCGGTGATAGTGATTCGGTTCTCGGTGTATCGTGAGATACAGGTTCCCGCTCATTACAGGATTAAAGTGAAGTTTCGGTGAGTTTTTGAATTATAGAAATTTGTCGATCGCTTATCGATCCGCTTTTGTTTCGTTCTCGTTAGCTCGCTTCGATCGTTCGATCAGCTGAGCGTTTCCGATGCACTTACGTGTGATCCCGTGGCTTCTTAGCCAAATTATTATTTTTCGGTCCCGCTTAAATTAACGTTGAGGTTTCGATCTCCGTTTCTCGTGGCTATTCTATTGACCTCGGATCGCGACCCTTCTACCACAACCCGCATCCTGAGCAACCGTGCATTTCCGCAACCGTTTGCTTTCGCGAATGCGTCGGCGTTAGTTCTCGTACCGTTTTCGTCCCGTTTCGTTTTGTCGTTGCGGAGGTCGTGGTTCCACCGACCTCCAGTTCAGTCCGGATTGGTGATTCCGGCGAAACAAAAATCTACCCTGCGGCGGTCGTTCCACCGGCCTCCAGTTCAGTCCGGATTGGTGATTCCGGCGAAACAAAAATCTACCCTGCGGAGGTCGTTCCACCGGCCTCCAGTTTAGTCCGGTTGTTAATACCGGCGAAACAAAAATTAACTGGCGCCCACCGGGACGCCGATGCATCCGCGAGGGTGGACGGCCGAAGGTGACGTGAGTTTCGTTCGCGTTTTGCTCCCGTTTGGTTTGAGCTTTTCGATTTTGGTTTTTTTTTAATTTTATTTATAGAGTTTGAGTTAGAGTTTCGTTAGGTGAAAAATACGTCACACCGTATACTCCGGAGACTATGAATCCCGTCGACCATAGTGCTTTCACCGTATGGTACGATGAAGCAACTGCGAAAAACGAGATTTTTGACTTTCAAGTCGAGATCGAGAAATATTGTACGATGGACGTCGACATTTTGAGGAGGGCGTGCAAAGAGTTTCGTCGGATTTTTCTCGACGTCGGTAAAGTTTGTCCATTCACGGAGGCTGCAACAATCGCTTCGGCTTGCTCAAAAGTTTTTAGGCGTAATTATTTGGCACCGCGAACAATCGGTCTTATACCTACTGGCGGATACAGAATCGCGGACAGTCACTCAATGAAGGCCAATGAATGGCTTTTATGGGTTGAGCATTGTGTAGGTTACGAAATAACTCAAGCCACGCGCGGAAGAGAGTTCAGACTACCTGAAGGGGTGATCGTTGACGGCTATGCTCAGAGGGACGATGACTACTTTGTCTATCAATTCCACGGTTGTTATTGGCACGGCTGCCCCCGCTGTTTTCCGGAGAACCGTGCGGTGCGCTAGCGTGCCAACGACCAGACGTACGAAGAGCGTTATGAGCGTACTCTGGCTGCCGACGCCCTAATTCGCGAACGAGGATACACTCTACAAACCGTGTGGGAGTGCGAATTTGCAGACGAGCGAAAGGTTAATCCTGCAATCGATGCGTTTTTGCGCGATCACCTGCGTCTCACATCTTATTGTTTGAACCCTCGTGACGCGTTTTTCGGTGGTCGAACAGGCAACACGGTGACGGTGTACGATGTTTCGGATGGCGAAAAAATACATTACATCGATATTTGTTCGCTTTATCCGTATATTTCGAAAACGGGTCGTTTTCCGGTGGGTCATCCGAAGATTTACGTGGGGTCGGAGTGCGATAGACTGTTGGATGGTACATTCGATGCTCTAGGCAAGACGGTTAACGGTTTGATTCGTTGTACGGTGTTACCACCTCGAGATCTTTTTCATCCTCTTTTGCCTGTGCGCATGCACCAAAAATTACTGTTTGCGTTGTGCCGTTCATGTGCTGAGGAAAAGATGCAGTCATCGTGTCCTCATGAAAATACAAGCGATCGTGAATTTACCGGTACGTGGGTAATCGATGAAGTTCGCAAAGCGATCGACATTGGCTATCGGGTTGTAAAAATTTTTGTTATTTGGGCCTATGAGATGACGCAGTACAATCCGGAAACACGTGACGGTGGACTCTTCGTCGAGTACATAAATTCATTTTTAAAAATCAAACAACAGGCCAGCGGCTGGCCTGCGGAATGTGTTGATGAAGCGTCGCAGTCAAAGTACATCGACGACTACGAACTCGCCGAAGGCATTCGTTTAACGCCGGAAAATATTAGTAAAAACTCAGGCTTGCGATCCGTTGCGAAACTGTGCTTGAATTCATTTTGGGGAAAATTCGGGCAACGCGATAATTTAACCCAAACGACTGTAGTAAGTAATCGCGAACAGCTACTATCACTTTTGGGCGACAACGACAAAGATGTACAGCGGTTGCTACCGGTAAACGACGATGTCTTGTATGCTAACTGGGTATCGATAGACGAGGCTGCAACATCTTCAGCGCAAACGAATGTTGTCATCGCGGCGTTCACAACAGCTCAAGCGCGTTTAAAGTTGTACAGCTACTTGGAGAGGTTACAACGCAGAGTCCTGTATTATGACACCGACTCGGTGATCTATGTGAGCTCAGGTCAGCCGGGTGAATGGACACCGCCACTCGGTAACTTCCTTGGCGACATGACCAACGAATTGAAGAAACCCACAGACTACATAAAGTCTTTTGTCTCGGGAGGCCCCAAATTTTACGGCTATCAAGTCGTCAATAGCTCGAACCCCAATGTTATTACGAAAACTGAGTGTAAGGTCAAGGGGCTGAGTTTAAATTATCGCAATTCGAAAAAAGTTAACTTTGAGTCTGTTCGATTATCATCGAAACTTTATTCGAGAAATCACTCATCACAAATAATTTCCTCCCGCGACGTACTCGAAGCTCAAAAAATAAACTCTTGACACGGCACTGCCGCGAGGGGCTCCACGGGACCCCCTCGAGGCACAGCCCTATTCTTCTCGCTCGACCACGAGGCTTCGCGGGAGGCAGCCATTGTTCGTCTTAACCGGCACACGCGGCTAACGCAACAGGTGTTCTCTCACTAATTTCGCGGTGTAATACTCTCGGTGTCATCTCACTAACGGTCAACTCGGTTGCTATCGATTTTCTGCATCTGCTCATTATACATTTGTGTCATTTCATCGGGCGGAAAACGGTGTAATCTTGCAATAAAGTGCGCTCACGAAAAGCTTGTATTCTCGCTTTGGATGTTCTCTATCGGTCTCACTCACTCTAACGAACTCACTCGGTATCACGCTCTCTCTCACACTACCGGAAAACTCACAACAACGGTCTCACTCACGCTCTACTCGAAAACTCGTGTTATTTCTAACGCGAATCACGACGAATCGACTAAGCACGAGAGAAAAAAGATTCGAGTGCACTAATATCGTGTAAAAATAACCAAATAAACTAGTTATTAATATTTTGTTACGATTAACTGCATCGAGTGTGCATTTTATTTAATTTTCCTGCCTCGATCCTCAACGACATCTCATATTCTCAACAGAGTCGATACGGTCGATGATCGAATCGGATTTACCACGACAAAATGTAGAATCGATTCAGCTAAATTATACGGCAATCCAGCGGACGGCTGGTCGTAACCCGCGAGATGTCGAAGACCTGTCGTGTCGTTTGTCATAAACGACGTCATGTGACCCACTCGTTATCGTTACCGTTTGGATATAAAAACGAGCCCTCAGTAGCCGATTAATGGACATTATCACCGCTGTCATCCTCATTCTAATATCGTTTCAGCAATAATAGAAAATAGTTTCAAACTGAAAATAAAAATAACGTTGGTGATTGTATCCGAGTGTGTTATGTAGTCAGACGAGTGATAATGTTTGTATTATTCTATAGTTTTAATTACTCGTCGAATTTTTAAAGTATATATATATATATATAGATTATAAAAAAAAAAAATGTATACACTGTTTAGATATAGATGTGTGCGGCATAGTCAATAAAAAAAACCCCTCCTTGTAAAATAATGGGCATTGGCGATTTTTAATAAAAATAATATTTTATACCACCTCAATTTTTTTATTTTATTGTTGCAGTAATGTCTATTTTCGATAAATATAAAATAAAAATAAAACATCCCATTACAGCTGTTGGAATTTTCTTATTTTATTATAAGCTAGACGGCGCCACATGTACGATACAAGCTCGTGACTCACATGTGGCCGCGGTGAAAAGCTGGTCCGCACACCCGCTCGCCCGCTCATAAGCTGGTAGTGCGAGCGCGCGGGCCGCCTGTGTTAGCTGAACCACCGCCGCGCACACGTCGAGTTAGCTTGTCCGCGACGTGTGTCCTCCGCGCGCCGCCGCCGTCGCCGAGTTAAGCTTATAGTCGCGTAAAAACGAGTATATTTTCAAGTGTTTTCGGTGTGAGTTTTGGCTACGTCGACGAAACGCTCGGCAAAAGAAGGAAAAAAAAACACGTGAAAATGGACGTACGTTGGAAACATCCGTGGACTTCACTAATTTGTGGGCCAACAGGCTGTGGTAAGACAGTTTTCGTGCGAAGATTCTTACGCCATCTAGCGGCTATGAGCGATTCAACGTTTTGCCGTATTATATTTTACTACGGTGATAATCTTGATGCCGATACTGCCGCTCTATTCAAGAATTCGTCGTATGAGGATTCAACGATCACTAATGTTAAAATTGAATTTCACGAAGGACTACCGCGGCCGGAAGATTATTCGCAAGATAACGATTGTAAGAAATTAGTTATTATCGACGATTTGATGAGAGAATCGTCAAACAATACGATAGTAGACCTCTTCACGAAAGGCAGTCATCATAAAAATATCAGCGTTATTTTCATTACGCAAAATATTTTTCATCAGGGACACGGACAACGCGATATTTCGCTGAATGCGAATTATATTGTTATTTTTAAAAATCCGCGAGATCGGGCACAAATTCAACATCTTGCGAGGCAGGTTTATCCCGAGGATCCGCGCTTTTTAACGGAAGCGTATCACGATGCAACTGCGCAGCCGCATGGCTATCTACTGTTGGATCTAAAACAATCGACGCCTGATATGTGTCGATGCCGCACCAATATATTTCCCGACGATCCGCAAATGCATGTATATATACCGAAAAACAAGCGAGGCTTTCGTAAATGATGATTTTGCCGGACGTATTTAGTCAAATGGTGGAACAGCAAAGGCATCAGTAGCGCTCGAGTGTCGGTTACGCAAACATCTCGGAGGGCGGGAGCGAGAAGATGACGGTAAAGAAGAAGAAGAAGAAGAGAGCGTCGTGTTCTGTGCGATCGCCGATCGATAAACGTCACATCGCTTTTTTGAACGCCCTCTGTCATGCTAGTAAAGAACAGCAAAAAGCGCTGTTACGAGCGGCCGATGAATCGTTGGTCAAGTGTATATGTGAATGCGCGCTAAACGTTTTACACGGCAAACCTTTCTTACGGAGAACAATATTGTGTTTAGAGTTACGCGTAACCCTGATATAAAAGCGGCGATTGTCGAACGCTTCAATCGTACGCTAAAAGAGCGAATGTGGCGTTACTTCACACACCGAAATACTCATCGATACATTGACATCTTGCAACAGCTCGTCGAGGCCTACAACCATGCCAAACACTCGTCGATTAAGATGCAACCGGCCGCTGTGACTTTACACAATGCCGATGTAGCATACGAGAATATGACGAGAGCCTCGTTGAGACAACGCAAAAAAAGGCGTTTCACCGGGGTTAAATACAAGTGCGGCGATCACGTTAGGATTAGTCGAACAAAAGGCACCTTCGAGAAGGGTTACGAGCGGAATTGGAGTGAAGAAATTCTCCGAATCACAAAAGTTACGCTCCGTCAGGGTATCCGAGTTTACGAATTAAAGGATCTCGAGGGAGAGTTAATCGACGGTTTTTTTTATACGGAAGAAATCACGCCTGTACACGAGAAACGTGTTGCGGAAAATAAAGAATTCAAAATTGACCGTGTAATACGTACAAAAGGGCGCGGAGCGGCAAAACAGCTCTTTGTCAGCTGGGTCGGTTACCCGTCGAAATTCAACTCGTGGATACCTGCGTCTAACGCTCACGATCTTGCCACGTAGCATACGCACCCCTGCCGGCTAACATGTACACCGACGAAAATTTTTTTCTCGTGCTACCGAGCAACAGTAGCATGAAGTATTTTCCGAACAACACTACGACAAATTTCACCACACACCTTTCACGCGAAATAACCCTCAATGGTCATTGGGTTGTGGGTCTAACGGAAGTTCACATACCCTGCACGATGATACATATCCATCGTGATGAGACTGAAATTCAGTGGACACAGTGTGGCCGAAAAGACAGAAAAATCAGTCATATACCGTACGGCATATATGACAACCATGAGGCTTTAATGAAAAGTATAAATAGTTTGCATGGTATAAGCGAGGCCGGTATACAACTAGTGAATGCAAAAAATGCAAGAGGTTACGTGGCGATTGAGGGTAAAAAGTGCGGTAAAGAAATTGACGAATCGTTGAATTTCTTGCAAATGAGCGACAAGCTTCGTCACGTATTTGGATTCGAGTTAACAGCTGGTAAAGATTGGTAAAGCGCCGGAAATTCGTACGTGAGCTTTACGCGTGGGATACAGCGCGAAAGTCAGATGCCCGCCTGCATTGCCCGCGCTCTGCCCGAAGAAATCTTTGTCTACTCGGATTTGTGCGTACCCTACACAGTTGGCGACACACAGGCCGCTCTATTACGAATAATAAATCTGAATACGTCAAAGTACAAGTATGGCTCGACACAGGTGAAATATTTTTCGCCGGCAAATTACTTACCGCTGCTTAATAATTGCTTTCGCACGATCGAGGTAGATATAAGAGACAAGTTGGGACGGCCAATCACATTTGAGTACGGGACGTTAACGCTAACGCTTCACTTTAAACGCGTCTCTTAGACGACGAAATGGCGAACCTCTACGCGTCATATTACGAAAATCAAATCGGCGGCGGTGGACGTATGAGCAATGTTTTCGTCGGTGCACCTTATCAAAGGGGCCACGGAATTGGACGATTTCTCGACGGACTCTTCAGAAGTGTACTACCGCTCCTCACGAGAGGTGCTAAAGCTATAGGACGCGAGGCGTTGCGCGCTGGCTTGCATGTTGTTGAAGACGTAAGCGGGAACAATATACCATTCAAGGAGTCGCTGAAGCGTCGGGCCAGAGAATCCGGCGAGAATTTGAAACGAAAAGCCGACGAGAAAATTGCACTACTTATGAATGGATCCGGCTATAATAGTCCGATCGCCGCGCGATCGATGCAGTCGTTGATTGGACACGCAACCCGTCGCACCTCCGCGAGAAAGAGATCTGCCAAAACGCGCAACAAGAAGACGAAAAAGGGTAAAAAGAGAAGTACCGCTAGTGCAGCATCACGAAGAAAGAAGAGAAGGACGAAGACGGGTAAAGTGACGAAGACTGGAGTAAATAAAAAGAGACGGCGCGTTGATATTTTTGGAAGTGCTTAAATATGTCCTTTCTACACTCACACTCGTGTGAATGTATGAACTCGGAACTCGACTTATTCACAATACCACCAACGCAGACGTCTATAGAATCATCGCAATGGGTTCACTACAAGCCTGTCTCTTCGCTGTCGGACGACGGGCCCATCGAATTTGTGATACCTGGCCACGGGGAAGAATACCTGGATCTCGCGCATACTATGATCGCTGTAAGCCTTAAAATAATATCCGACGGCGGCGCAGAGTACAAAGTTGCACCCGTAAACAATTTTTTGCACAGTCTCTTTAATCAAGTAGACGTGTTTTTTAATCAAAAACTTGTCGCACCGCCTAATAATGCCTACGCATACAGAGCGTACATTGAAACGTTGTTAAACTATGGCCCTGCCGCAAAAACATCGTATCTGACTACGGCTTTGTGGTATGCCGATACTGCAGGCGGTTTCGAGTTGTTGCCGGGCGCGAGTCCGAGCAACGCCGGCCAAGACGCGAGAGCCAGTTTTGTCAAAGGAGGCCGGACCTTGGATATGATTGGCCATCTTCACTGCGATGTATTCAATCAAGACAAATTTTTGCTGAACGTCGTGGAAGTACGACTACGTCTCGTACGCTCGAAAGACGCTTTTTGTCTTATGGAATCGCCATCAAAAGATGTTACACACAAGATATTAATTCACGATACAACACTACTGATAAGCCGAGCTAAAATCAATCCAGGAGTACTTATAGCCTATGCAAAGACGCTGGCTAAAACAACAGCGAAATATCCTATAACGCGTGTGGAGGTTAAGTCGTTTACCATGCATAGTGGCGTCGCTGGCGATACACTGGACAATGTAATACTCGGCCAATTACCGAAGCGCATAATACTCGGTTTTGTTAGCAACAAAGCTTTCAACGGCGATAAAACGTCAAATCCTTTTAACTTTCAAAATTATTCGATAAATTTTCTATCGCTGTACGTTGACGGTCAACAGATACCTGGAAAGCCGCTGCAACCGGAGTTTGAGACAAACAAAACGTGGATCGAATGCTACCATACCCTTTTTTCAGGCACAGGTATACATTTTCAAAACGACGGCATAGACATTTCACGTAGCGCTTACGCAAAAGGTTATTGTCTGTTCGCCTTTGACTTGACGCCCGATCTATCCGCAAACTGTTTCACCCACTGGAATCTCGTTAAACACGGTACCGTGAGAATCGAAATACGTTTCGCTAAACCCCTCTCATCTACAATAAACTGTATTGTCTACGCCGACTATGACAATGTCATTGAAATTGATTCGGCTCGTCAAGTGATCACGGATTTTAGTGCTTGAGCACTCCATCCCTTCTCCGCTGCATAACGCGTGATCACGCATTCCCCGGCGAGGGCGCTATACGTATAGTCGAAACGTATTTAAGACCGGCTACGAGCAAGCATTCGACATCATTTCGTCTCACGCCTTCAGCATGGACGCAATAGTTGATATTCAAGCGCTATACGGCAAGCATGGAGAGTTTCTTCCTAAGGAGATCGCCGTTACAACGATACAGGGTGATCATATCGGCCATTGGGTTATCGACTCGCCATACGATTTTGGTGAACTACCTAAAGAAGTACGCGCGAGTAATAATCGTCTAACGTGCTTTCATCACGGCATAGAGTGGGTTGACGGTGATACACTATTACCAAAAGTATACGCGGCACTAAAAGCCATGTGTCGATACGCACTTCGCATATACACGAGAGGTGTACAAAAAGCGGAAATTCTACGTGACGTGCTGGGGCGCGACATAGTCAACCTCGAAGATTACGAGGGACCTAGCTTCAAGAACATGCCGAAGTACGACACTTGGTGCATATATCATGGCGTGTCAAAGGAAGACGCGGCAAAGTGCGCATTAAACAACGTGGGGAAAATTAAACGTTGGCTTCGGACTCAGATTTTGGATAAGGAGAATGCCGTTTACTCGGAACCAGTGGACGCCGTGCAACGGAAAGATCGGCCAAACGATATGCCGAGAAAAGCAATACATATCGACATTCCGACCGATACAGATCAAGGTTCGAGCGTGGGAGACTATATAGTCCCAGCGCCTTCAAGCAGTGACAGCAGTGCTACGACGAACACCTGCGACGCCACGGTACCTGCGGAGGGTGAAATAGTTGCCCTTTACCGTAATAAACAACTCTCGCCACCACCACCACGAAAGCGCCAACCAACGCCTACCGTCCCCTGTAACCCTCATCAGTATCATCATCATCATCAGCATTCACGAAGACGTCGCCCCCACTCTCGCACAGGCAGCATCTACAATGAACAGCCTAGAAATACTGGAGGCTCTACGACATGTCTCAGCACAGACGAAAGGAGTCTTCCCCGCCGATCGCATCCCGAGTCGCTGGTCTAGACCCACAGCTATCGTCGCCAACACGGACGATCATACAAAACCAGGAACTCATTGGGTAGCCATATACGTCGACAACAATGGTCAAGGGATCTTCTTCGACAGTTACGGACTGCCTCCACTTGTCCACCAACATCGCAATCGACTGCGACGAAATACCACGAGCTACGAGTGGAGCACCAAACCCCTACAGTGTATCAAGTCTCGAGTGTGTGGAGAATATTGTGTTATGTTTCTTGACTATATGTTTCGGGGCTACAACCTTGCTGCTTTTGGCAGGCTATTCTCGGCTAATAAGGTGAAAAACGACAATATTGTGCGACGTTACTACAAGAATCTACGATATGTGAAACATAAAAGACGAAACCTCTCAAACATCCGCCAAAAAAGACTTTTAAAAGGCAACGGTAATGACTGTACATCACGGTGTATACAAACATGTACAGCCCGTTTCGGTTGGCACCTGTAAATAAGCGAATAGAAGGAAAAAATATAGAAAAAGTTTTTATCTCATCTTCATCGTCGACACATGAGCTCCCCCCACCGCCACCACCATCGGCAGATATAAAAGACGATCACTCCACACGAGAAAGCACACTTGACAACGATTCGTGGCAACGTCAACAACCTCGCTAAAATGGAGATCATCAGTGGCATACTAGTCATCGACTGTGGCAAGGATCCCTGGGAACTCCTCCCGGAGGAGCTCGAATACATTCCCAAACCCTTGCTACTGAGGCACTGGAGCGAATACATCGACATCCTGTGGTCAAAACTACCTGAACATATTCGACTGGACCCCGAGGTTGCATCATACAGAGCCTGTAATAAACATTGGGCACCCAAGGATCTAAAGATACGGCTCGAAGGGTATCCACCGCAACAGAGAGAATGCCCCGACTGTCTACAGGAGGTCATAGAACAAGAGTCAACAGCATCGCCGGACCAACCTGAGAAGGTATTACCGCGTACACCGAAGCCCAAGCCCGAGCGTCAGCAAGACACACCACTGCCGTCAACCGACTCTACCGCGACCCTTGACACATCACTCAAGACCACTGATTTTTAAAAATTGTAAAACATAGAAAATTGTAAAATGTCAATACAAGAAAATTAAATAAACAACAATACTTTTGTACATGTTTTTTTATTTGTCGGTACGGTATTACCATTAGGATAATAGAGGACGAAAACTAATTTACCGACTGCAGAATAGTATTAGTATTCAAAACTACCGATAATTCCTAGAGGGCACCAGGAGAAATTGGACAACCAATCAGAACGCTGCAAATTTACTGGAATAATATTAGTTCAGAAAAACGATGAAAATATATAGAGGGCGCCATTGAAAAATCATTCGACCAATAAGAGCTCGGGGAATTCCCAGACAACCAATCACGGCTCGCTGAAAATGCGACGACCAATCACGGCCCAGAGATTTTCACAGCCTCTCTCTCATTGGCTCCCTATAAATAAGGGGGCGTGGCTTAAGGGGCCCTATGGGGGTGGGGGGAAGGAGTGGGGGCCAGACAGTGGGGGTGGGGGAGAGGGTGGGGGTAGGCGGCGGTGGTGGGGGTTGGCGCCAGTGGCCGCGTGGAGGGGGTAAATCCTGTCTCCCTATACCTGACCCCTACTACTACCCTCTACCCTTGGAACACAAAGCAAATTCAAAGTTTCTCTTTAAATGTGTGTGGTCAGTTTTGTATTATGTTCCTTTATCATATATCTCGCGGTGGATCTCTTTTACAATTCGGCGATCTTTTCACCTCGGACCTCAAACGAAACGATCGCATTGCCGCCAGTTTTTATAAACAGTTAATGAAAAAACTACGAAACCGAGCGCAGGCTATCGATAAACAGCCTGGAAATTCGTTAACAGGCGGAGGTGTTTTCACTGTAAGATCCATCCAACACTGTTGTGCCCGACTAAGTTTATAAGTTTAATTATTTTTTTTTACTAAAAAGATAGAAATGTACCCACTTGATTTAAAATAAATTATTTAAAATAAATAAAAATATTCACCATAATTTATTTTTCCACTTACCTCCTGTCGAACACAATGATTCACGAAAAAAAAAAATACCAAACATGGGGCTCGAACCTGTGCTCTACCGTGCCGCAGTAGTGGCCTTCGAAGCAGCACCATACCTCCCTCCACGATCCGCTAGTCAGCAGCAGCTCCGCTGGCCTTCAGTGATAACACGGCCTAGTACGCGGATTTGACACAATACGGCCCTGGTGCTCCAGGCGCACAACACCCCCACACGCGTGCATTCACTCTCTCCCACCCTTCACTCACGCCTCCCTCCATACCACATCTGGTCAAGCTAGTCGAGTGTTCGAGTAAGCGCGGGTGGTTGGGACCTGACAGCCGACGAAGCAACATCTCTCCCGACCACCCTAGACCCCCCTTGGGCATTCAGGACCCCCGAACACCGAGGTGTGGTGGGGGCGGCTCACACAATCACATCCGCATACACAGCAGCAGCTAGCTAGCAGCAGCCCCCACCACTAGCCGCCGCCATCTTGAAAAAATCCGTATAGGTACATTACCTACTAATAAAAACAAGCGAAGAGGTCAGGAAACAAGTGAGTGAGCTCGCGCAACGCGCAAAGGGTAACGACATCGCTGTGGAAGGAATCCTCAACGCCAAAACGGAGATGCAGCACATCACGTTCATTCCGCGAAAACCAAAGGTAAAAAAAAAACGCGCAGAAGCAGAAAAAAAGTCATATATTCCAATGAACATTTAATATCATCTCAAATGTCCTACTAAAACGAGACTGGCGCAGCATCATCCTCGGAAAACGTACTCCACCGAAAGCACCAGAGGCAAAAGAACCAAAAATCACACCGAGCAAGATGATAATAGAGGAGGCAACAAAGCGGAAACACGGGTTCACACGGGTCCAAACCGGGACGCGCCGATTGCCAAAACATGAAGTAACAACGTCACAGCCCGGCATAGAAACAATAACATTAGAGTTAAAAAAAAAAAAAGAAAAGAAAGTCGATAAAACTTATACAATGTAGCCAATGAAGTAGTAAAAAGATAGCATAGACAAAGCATTTAACCGATACTAGAACGTCGCGCTAAATACTTTGGGGGGCAGTTGTAACGAAACGAGTACCCCAACCGCTCAAATACTCGTCAAACGTATGACGGAAAAGCCGCGATCTTCAATACCGACGCATCGATCCGCAACACCGCGAGTACGCGACCGAGCGCGAGCAGACGATAGGCCCCGCCCACTCTCGTAAATCGGTCCGCGACTGGCGGCGATTAGGAAAATTCGCCGTTAGAGCGAATCTTGAATTTAAACTTAAGAAAAATTATCGGTTGCAACGCGTCGCGCGACACCAAGTTAAGAGAAATTTTCCGTTGCACCGACGTCACAAATCGGACGATCGGTGTCGGGAATAACGGGACTCTCGAGGCGTATATAAGCCCGCGACACGCAGAAACTCGTTCATTATATTCTCGATCATTTTCCTACCTACACTCCTTGTCAGATCGAACCCCAGCTAGCACTGGCCTATCGTGACGACTCCTTGAGTACAGCCAATACTCCCTGAAATTAGCATTAACGAAACTATAACTACCACGATAGCCCAACGGGTGAATTTAGTCGTATAAAGCAATTTCTTGTAGAAGTCGTACAAGCGTTATCCGAAATAGGAAAGTAGATTACGAATATTGTCGGGATAGCCCAACTCGCGAGTCTTCGTACTTGAAAAAGTAAATTCGTAAAACGTTCGAGAAAGACACTCGGTTCGGAATAAAGAGACGCCGCATCCGCACGATAGCCCAACGAGCGAGCACCGTTGAATTTCCGTTCCGAATACGGCGTGAACCACAATTCACGCAATTTACGTGAACGAGCAATATAGCAGTCGCATCGCGTAGAACGCAACGGGAAATCGCCTAGACGAAGTATCGCGAAAAGGTTAGAGTATTAAAAACGAGCTCGTTGCTCCTTGCGCATTGCCGCCGCCGAACAACGAGACAAACCGCGGATTCGTTTCATCGCCCGAGCATTGCCGTAGCCGATGAAACGTTTCGTAGCATATTGTCGTACAGTTTAACAAAGTCGAGCCACATAATACTATTGGAGAAGTTACCTTACTTCGTCGAGTCGAATCAATCAAAGTATTCGCGAATCCGTTCGAAAGCGGAATTTCTAGATAGTTGTTGGTAGATTCCGTTACGCGATAACACCGGGGCGGATAAGCGACACAATCAGAACACTATACTCGCCATAAAACCTGATACGAATGATACACACAAGAAGCTGATGATGCAAACAACCTCTGTCCTCGGACAATGTTACGAGGTATTGTCTGAAGCTTAATACCGAAACATTCCAACAAAGTACCGCGCTGCCCAGAGCCGAATCCCAGTTCGAGTTAAAAAAAAAAAACCGATAAAAATCGACGATTCGCAAGAACGACGAATCGCGATAAAATTACAATATATAGATATTTTAGCGTGAATTCTCTGCACCGAATTAACCTACTCGAGAACCCTCAACCTCGAGCCACAAAACGTCACGAAAATTTTCTCCTTTTTATTTTCCCTCGCGGGATGGGCGCCAGGCGCGTAACACGCCAGAGAAAATTCGTCGAGGTTGATTAACTAACGGCTAGCTGCAGCTTTTCGAGAACCGGAGAGGGGCTGGGTAAACTCAGCGTCGGTATTCGGACGAGACAACAAAACAAAATAAAGTGCAACTCAAAACTTGAAATATCCGGGAACCAAAAATCATCAATGTTCTTTTATTCGAGTAATCGATTAAGCTAAGAGAGGGAAAACAGAAGATCTCGGAGGAAACCTCTCGTCCCGGGAACCAATGAAATTTTACAATAATTTTCTCAGAATTTTCCCAACGCTCGGGATCTCGCTGTCGCTCTCACGCACTCGCTCACTCACACACACAAATTACCGCGTCGCGCGGAGGCTCTCGTTCTCGCGTTTCACTCTTTCTCTCTCACACAATAAAAATTCGATTTTCAGGGAAACGAACGAAGAATCGAAGACTCGATAAAACGATTAATGCAAAAAAAGAACAAAGATATCGCGCACAAGTAAATACAATACAAAATTACTTCGATTTTTCCCCGATTCACTCGCACACACACTCTGGCGTACACGATGGCCTCGCGCGACAGACGGTAACGGAAAGGCAACTTCCCGTGGGATTTATCCCCAAGGCACGTCCACGGAAGTAAACCGAAAAATTATAAATTTTGAAAATATTATCGCGACTCTTAATTACGACCGATAAACTGAAAAACGAGCACGTCTCGCGGCTCCGCACACACAATTAACCGATTTTCGCCAACCTCGAAGAAACGGCCACGCTTTCTCGAGAACCGTCGAACCTGGAGTACGCGATAAAATATAAATTTTATTTCCACGCCGGTAACCCAAACGCGAAAAATACATAACCCGAAACCATTAAACAAACACAATCCGCGAACTACCGATCTTAATTTAGTACCTCGGACGAAAGAGCTCACCGATGTCTCTCAATTTCTCGTCGTGAGCGATCCAGCTGTTCGGCTCGCAAAATTCTCCTCCGTACGGTATCCGAACTATCGATCGACGACCCAGCTCGCTCCGAAACTCAACGGGAAGTGCCCCGAGTAACGCGTCTCTCACGCTCTCGTTAGCGACACCCCTACCCCCTACCTAATCGCGACGATTACGGATATTCGCGACGCTCGGCCCTTTTCGGAAATTTGAATATTTCTCGAACTCTCTCGCAACGTCGTAGCGCTGATTGACGCGCGAGAGCGAGGCGGAAGATATTGTCTCCGCGGTACTCAATCCCCGCGTTCGAGAACCCATGCGACGACGTTCTTTCTTCATTCTTCTCCCGCTCGCAATAATTCAAGAGCTGCGATTTAAAAGGCGGCGACGCTGGGAAAGACGGTGTTCTTTTCCCTCGATGTTCTTATCGTCTAACCAACGAAAGGCTTCTGGGGTAGAGGCTCCTCGACGATCGTTCTCCATACTGTACGAGAACCTCTGCCGTCGCTGGCTTGTCGACGGTAGCAATGCCGAAGATTCTCGGTGGAAATCGATGAGAATCGATGTTCTGTCTCCCTCGCTGTCCGGTCGCGGTACGCTCTCTCGCCCGAGGCGCGTGAACATGAAATCATTTTGTATAAAAAAATAATTAAAAATAATTCTAATTTTACCGTTTGGCCCTAAGGAATCGCCTTGTGAGTGCCGGAGCGAGCTGAAAATAACGGGCCGAATTTTGCCACGTTACAACTCTCCCCCCTTAAAACACGACCGCCCCGGTCGGAAGAACTCCCCCGTCTTCGGGACTCGGTAGCAAATAAATTTCGAAATTAAACTCGCGACAATTTTGTCAGCATCTCACTGTTCGGCGATTCCCGAGCACCGGGAAAATAAATTTTGAAAAATAAATAAACATCAGTGCTTTAATATCACCTTCACCCCGTGAACGAACCATTGGGGAAATCGCCATCACTTGACAGACACAGACAATACACACCCTCACAAACAAAATAATACTACTAATACAATAAATAAATAAATAGGACAAGGTAATACTGATGCCTGCGCGTTAAAATAAATAATACGGGATTCTTCGAAGAAGAAAACCGGAATAATCAGTCTTCCCTCCTCGTTTGCCTCGTTAGCTCTCGCCGCTCGTTACTCTGCCGAAACAGGCAAATCGAAACCTGGACGATACGGTAACAAATCGTCTATCGAGACCTTGGGAATCACATTCCCGTCGTCATCTGTCAGCTCATACACCACGGGAGATATAACGCGACTAATCCGGAACGGCCCTTCGTACCTTTTCGCCAACTTCGCCGCGATGAAACGGGAAGCGTTGGACAAGATTCTTTGTCGGCGACGAACCAGATCCCCGATCTTAAACCCTGCGGGATCACGATGTTTATTGAATTGCGCCGCCTGTCTCTGGTACGCGATGTCGAGATCATGCTGCACTTTCTCGCGTAAGGACTGCAACCCTCGCACGTGCTCCGACCACTCGATTACATCGCTTGGTAGCACTTCTCGAGGTCCCGGGACCCGTTTAAAGAATTGATGCGGCTTAGGTGTTCGGCCGAAGTTCAAATACGCGGGACTCGTACCTATCGACGAATGAAACGCGGTGTTGTACGCGAAACGGAACTCCGCGAGATATAAATCCCACGCACGATGATCTTCATCGAGAAAGGAAATCATCATAGTTTTAAGTACGCGATTCACTCTCTCCACGGGATTAGCTTGCGGATGGTACGGCTGAGTCATCGTATGAAAGATACCGTACGCCGACGTTACCGCACGTAGACTTTGATTAACGAATTCGGTACCGTTGTCCGTCAAGAGAACCTCCGGGGTACCCCAGCGCGAAATCACAAGCTCCTCGAGAGCTTCACGAATTTTATTTCCGTTAGCTTTGCGCAAAGGACAACACTCCACCCATTTAGTAAAATGATCTTGTATTACCAACACGTAGGCAAAACCTGAACGACTCGGCGGGAACGGCCCTATAATATCCGCGGCGATAACGGTCCACGGTTCCTCGACAACTCTTCTTCCCATCAACCCCGGTAACGCGCTATTCGACGGCTTCGTGAGTTGACAAGTTTCGCAATGCTGCACGTAACGAGATACATCGCGATAAAGTTTCGGCCAAAAGTACGAACCAACTACGCGCTTAAAGGTCTTGTCGATTCCGAGATGTCCAGACTGCGGCGTATCGTGACATTCGCGCAAAACTTCGAGCCTCGCGGGACTCGGGACTACCAGCTTCCATTATTCTTCCTCCGATTCGGTATTCAAAAATCGCCTACGCAAAAATAAACGATTCTCCACGAATCTCCAATCCGGGAATTTATCTGGCGTCTCGATAACATCCTTCACGCGCTGTTCATACCACGCGTCAACAATCTTCCCTTTCATTTCGGCCGTATCCACCGAGGGAGCTTAAACATCGTGAGCAATTGCGAGCATTTCCGGCACAACAGGTTCCGGAACCTCTGTTTCCTTTACACCCGGGGTAACGGTCTCAAACATTCGCATCCGGGAGCTGATTTTGCGAGCCTTTACGATGAACGACAGTAAAATCGTACTGAGCCAACGCCCAGATCCATCTCGCGATTCTACCCTGCGGCTCCGGCTGTTTTAATAGCCACCGTAGACTCTCGTGATCGGTTATCACGGTGAATTTGTAACCTGTCAAATATTCACGAAATTTCGGTACCGTCCAAAGAATAGCTAGACATTCTAACTCCCGTACGTCGTAATTACGCTCCGTGCTCGAAAGAATGCGACTTGCGTACGCGATCGGATGTTCTGCACCATCGGGAACTTGCGTCAATACCGCACCTAACCCTGTACTACTCGCATCGGTATGCAACGTGAACGGTTTCGAAAAATCTGGACGAGCAAGCGTAGGTGCTTTCGTCAACGCGTCTTTAAGGGATTCGAAAGCCTTTTGCTGCGCTTCTCCCCATACCCATGACTGTTTCTTCTTCGTTAATCTTGTGAGCGGTTCCGAGATCGTTGCGTATTGCGGGATAAATCGGCGGTACGACGACGAACCACCGAGGAAACGTCTCACCTGAGTCACTGATTCCGGCACGGGAAACTCTCGGATCGACAGAGTTTTCGCGGGATCGACCTGCAATCCTTCGCTGTTCACGAGGAACCCTAAATAACGCAGTTCATTTCGGCAGAACTCGCACTTCTCGGGATTAATAAGAAGACCCGCCTCCAAGATCTTATCGAAGACGCGCTTAAGCCACACAAGATGTTCCTCAAACGTTTCCGTTGCCACGATAATGTCATCCAAATATGCGAAGACAAAAGGCTGCATATCGGGAGTAACGATCCGGTCCAGCAGACATTGGAAAGTCGCGGGTGCAGTCGTTAATCCGAACGGCATACGTTTGAATTGAAACAAACCTCGATAAGGGACTGTAAAGGCTGTGATCTCGCGGGACTTTGCTTGAAGGGGAATCTGATGAAAGGCTTGACTCAGATCCAAAGTCGAGATGTATTTCGCGGATCGCAGACAGTCTAAAATGTTTGACATGACCGGAAGCGGATACGCGTCTTTCTTTGAAACGGCGTTAACTTTGCGAAAGTCTAAACAAAACCGATACGTGCCATTCGGCTTCGGGACCATAACGATTGGTGTATTCGCTCGATGATGGCTCGATAACGTCAGCCTCGAGAAGACAATCGACTTCGCGGTAAACCCAGTCTCGAACAATCGGTGTAAAAGAACGGTAACGTTGTTTAATCGGGATCGCGTCGCCCACTTCGATTCTATGCTCGATCAAATGCGTTAGCCCCGGCGAGCTTCTAAGTCTCGGGATCTGCTCGTCGAGAAAATTCTCGAGTCGCTTCGCGTCTGTAGATGACAATTCCGCGATCGGCGTACAAATATCGAGACCTTCGGGACCCTTGACGGTATCGAACTCGTACTCTTTATCCCACTCGCCCGAAAAATACCACGTTCGACGCTTCAACGAATCAACGACGAGACCCAAAGTTTCGAGAGAATCGAGGCCTAATAAAACTGCAAACGGGAGCCCAGGAAAAATACGCGCGACGAGAGTATAGGAGCGTCCCTCCAATCTCGCGACAAACTCTATCTCCTCGATACACGAGATAACTTGACCGTTCGCGACGGTACTAAGACGCGCGGGTGTAGTTCGACGCTTAAAACCTGCCTTTTCCAACATTTCGATGCCTTCTTTGCCCACGTACGAGCTCGTAGCCCCACAGTCAACGAGAGCCGGGCCTCGAAAATTTCCGACATCGAGAGTAATAATTAATAACGTACGCGACTCTCCATTTGTAAACTTGAAAACGGGAATATCCCGACGCTGGCTGCCGCGCGGGAGCGGAATTTGTCGAGAACAACGGATTGGCATCGGTCGCCTCCGGGATCGATCTCGACGATGTAACGGAACGCGTAGGTGCTGCGGATTGTTCTGGCACCGTCTGACGGGATACCGGTCGCGCAGGCGTCGATGGTCGCGGAAAAGCCGCGCCCGAACCGTTAGTTGACGGCACGGGAGCGTTTCTTCCTGTATCGGAAGAGTTTCCGCGATAATCGGTATAAAATGCGGCCAACGCGGACTCCAAAGCAGCAATACGAGAATCTTGCGAACGATTCTCCCCCACTTGAGATGTTGTTAAGGAGCTCTCGGTAATCTGATGCAAGCCTCCGAAGGAGACTTGTCTACGCGAGTATTGCGGGCCTCTGTACGCGAACTCCGGTAGCAATGATTTTTTTGGTGGCGGAGGTGCACGATAATTTACAGCTGCGATATAGCTGCGCTCCACACGACTCGCGATAGCCTCGAGTCCGTCGAGAGAGTTGACGTTCACCCGAAGGATTGCCACTTGCAAACGCGGTAGCATATTCCGATGAATGATATTTAATTGCTCCTCCTCGTCAAAAGGCGGTATCGCGCGAACAAAAAGATTTCGCATACACGTCAAATAATCGGTAACACGTTCGTCGTTACCCTGCGTTCGCGCGCGAATCTCCTCCCGAAGCGTGAGCTGAAAATCCGGGTCCCCGAAACGACGGCGCATCGCGTCGGTACACGCTTTCCACGTATTCCAACGAGGACGCTCGATTTCATACCAATGATAGGCTAACCCCGAGAGAAATAGCGGTATACAGTTTAAGAGATCCACGTCGGAAATCGGAACGAGAGCGCGTCCGTCTTCGATACGCGCGAGAAAAACGTCCACCGCTTCTTGCTTAGTTTCCGAGAACTTGAACTTCGCATCCCATTTGCGAAGAATATCGTACGCGGTCATACCCGGTGCGTGATATCGAGATACCGAGTGACTCGTCGATAACGGTGACGAGTGATGCAAAGGGTGATTACTAGTTGGAGGCTGGAGACGATTACCTCCGTTCGCGAAGGGATTTGTCTCCGTACCTGCGTTCGCGGGAGCCTGAGCTAACGCTCCGCCGGCTGCCATCGATACTTGGTCTACGGTTATCAATCCAGAGAGTTCTGATTCGTTATCCCCCCCCCAAACGAGACGAAAAATAAAGCCTTTCACGTAAAGCGGCGGTCGAACCCTCGAAAGGCAATCCGCGTATCGTGAGCTCCGCCTTGACCTGATCATCGGTCAGTGCGGCGATCTCCTCGGAGGTATACATCGGAGCCATGATTCCGTAATCAAAATATCAATATGAGCTGACCGTTAGCGAAACTCGAAAAATTTTTTTTTTATTTACGACGACAGCACTGTAAGGCAAAAATAATATATAAAAAAAGAAAAGATAACACAGTCGAGAGCGGTAAATTGCAGCGATAAAGTCGCGCAAAAAAAACGAAGGCACCAGTATCACACAAAACACACGTAAATAAATAAATAAATAAATACAATCTACAAAATAAATAAATAAATGAACCGTCATAAATTGCGAGATCGAGAAAATAAAATAAAATCCGGCTGCGTGACGCTTGACACTCACCTCACTCTCGAGAACCAATCAAAAAAACTGTCAAAAATAAAAAAGAAAGTAAGAGAAATACAAGTAAGTTACCGTGAACCACGCGTCACTGAATTAACGATAAAATTCGAACTCGGTAGTCAAAAGGGGAAAAAAAACTAAAAACAATGTTAAAAGGAATCTGTCAAAAATGTCAAAATAATTTTAAAGTCGAAAAGTTTCCAAAAAAACTACTGGAATCGGAATGAATCCAGGATAGCTGTCGCGAATTCCTCAAGTCCAGAAAAATAAATCAAGAAAGAAGTCAAAAGATAACAAAAATGTAAAAGTCAATAAATAAATAATTAATGAATTGTCCAAAGTCAAATTATAAAACTGTCAAATTGTCAAAAAAAAAAACTGTCAAGAAAATTTAAGAATTGTCAAAAATGTTCAGAAATGTCACTTGTTAAGAATGTTCAAAAATATTTGTAGCAAGAACTCAAAAAAATACTGTGGATAGTTGCGGTGGGATTGGGAAAAAGTTTGTAGAGGTAGAGAGACTTTCACGACACGTTGAGATAGATTGAAGAAGACCTTTTATTCGTATTAACGCGTGCGAATCGTTTCGATGATGTTGTGACACTGACTCCTGTTCAAGGGCTCTCGCCGTTCGGGTGAAAGCGAGTATGATTGTGGTTGTATGTACAGGTGTTATTATGTGAATGTGTGTGTCTGTGAAATAAAGGAAATGTAGCGAGTTAAGTTCGAGAACGTTCGCGACAAATATTACGGTGAGAACGGTAGCTATGAGTTTAAAGTTGCCACGAGAGCTACGCTTTTGCCGAAACATTCCGCCCGCCTTGGCAATCTCGACGAGATTGGCAA
The DNA here is from genome assembly GCA_964006125.1 of Cryptus viduatorius. Taxonomy (NCBI): domain Eukaryota; kingdom Metazoa; phylum Arthropoda; class Insecta; order Hymenoptera; family Ichneumonidae; genus Cryptus; species Cryptus viduatorius. The sequence goes on from OZ023228.1 coordinate 13,394,066, forward strand.
CAGTGACGACGGAAGAACGGCTGCTTCTATGTGTAGTCTTCGTTCGTGGAGACTGGCAGGAGCACGAGTTTGACAATCGGTCGCTTGTAGACCGATTGTTGCGTTCGAACGGTAGCGACGCGGACGAGATTGTCTCGACCGGGATGGACGTCGATGACTCTGCCGAGAGCCCATTTCGATGGCGGGTATCGTTCGTCCTTGACTAAGATGAGGGATCCGATTTTTAGCGAGTTGAACCGATGTTGCCACTTTGTAACCGTTTGAAGGTGTTGGAGATATTCTGTGCTCCAGCGATGCCAGAATTGCTCGAGCATTTGTCTGATGAGTTGCCAGCGAGACAGACGAGAGCTTGGCAAGTCGATGAGTGCTGGCTCTGGGATTGTGTTCAGAGCGGAGCCGATGAGAAAATGTCCCGGAGTCAGCGCTGATAAGTCAGCTGGATCGTCCGAGAGCGGGCACAGAGGTCGCGAATTAAGCACGGCTTCAATTTGCGAGAGCAATGTTGAAAATTCTTCATAAGTTAGTCCGGTGTCTCCGATAACGCGCTTGAGATGGAACTTCACAGATTTGACTGCAGCTTCCCACTTTCCTCCAAAATGTGGCGAAGACGGAGGATTGAACTTCCACGTCGTGCCGTCGTTCGCGAGAGCGTCGGCGAGAGCTGCAGCGGTTCCCGAGGATGCTTGGAAAAGCTTCCGAAGTTCTTTATCAGCGCCGATGAAATTCGTCCCGCAATCGCTCGTGAGCGTTTCGCAGATGCCTCTCCGGCTCGTGAACCGTTGATACGCGGCGATGAATCCTTCTGTCGAATAGTCGGTAGCTATCTCTAGATGCACTGCTGATGACGAAACGCACACAAACACAACGATGTACCCTTTGTACGATTTCGCACCTCGACCTCGGAATGTGCGTAGCGTTAGAGGTCCCGCATAGTCTACTCCAGAGTGAAGAAATGGACGTGCGCGAGTCGCACGGGGTTCCGGTAGCTGTCCCATCAGCTGTTGTCCGAGAGCGGCGCGTTGGCGAACGCACTATACACATCGATGGATGAACGAGCGTATGGGTACACGGCCACCGACGATCCAATAACGGCGTCGCAACGTTGCGAGAGTGACTTGAGTTCCTCCGTGAAATGTACGTCGATGAATATCGTCGATCACGAGAGTCGAGAGCGCGGATTCTCGAGGTAGGATGAGCGGGTGACGCTCATCGTGATCGAGGAGTGAGTTCCTGAGTCTTCCTCCAACACGTAACAGTCCGGATGCGTCAATGAATGGCGTAAGCCTGATGAGAGGGCTCGATCGCGGGAGCTGTTTCCCTCGAGAGAGCTCGTTTATTTCGTTTTCAAAATATGCCGCTTGTGTCTTCGTCACCCAGAACAACCGAGCGTTGTCAAGCTCGTTCGGCGTGAGCGGCGAGGATGCACCTCCATTTTCTTGAACCCCTTTGAATTTTTTAACAGCACGGAGACACCGCGCAGTAACACGTAGAAGCGTCCTGAGACTCGAGAATCGTTCTACGAGATCCCAGATTTCTGGAGGCTCACCTTTGATCGCGATGCCTGCTGATATTTTGCGAACTTCGAGAGCGATGTCTGGATCGAGCGACGGGATCGAAGAGGGCCATGAAGTGGAATGCTTCGATAGCCATGGCGGACTGGCCCACCACAGAGTTTCTTCTTGGAGTTGCCGAGGGGACAATCCACGCGATGCAAAGTCGGCTGGATTCTCCTTCCCTGGCACGTGATGCCAGTGAGAATTCGAGAGCTGTTGGATTTCGGTGACTCGATTTCTCACGTAATCGGCCAACCGACGAGCTTCGCCTCGGATGAACGCGAGCGCGACTGTGGAATCCGTCCACAGATGTACCGGAGCTTCACCGAGATCGAGAGTTTTTTGTACGCTCGAGATCTGACGAGTTAACAGCAAGGCGGCTGATAGTTCAAGACGAGGTATCGTTACTCTCTTGAGCGGAGCGACTCGAGTTTTCGCGGAGACGAGCGTTACGCGAACGTCGTCGAGATCCGAGAGGACGCGTAAATAAACAACAGCACCGAGAGCTGCTTGAGACGCGTCCGAAAATCCATGGAGTTCAACTGCGAGTGACGATACACGGAAACCAAGCCATCGCGGCACCGACAATGTTGATATTTCTTCGAGATCCTTTTCGAACGTGCGCCATCGATTTGCAAGCTCTTCGGGAAGCGGATCGTCCCAACCGAGCTTCGCTGACCAGAGCTTTTGAATGAAGATTTTCCGGCGAACGGTAACAGGCGCGATCCACCCAAGCGGATCGAACAGCTGCGCGACACGCGATAGCACAAGACGTTTCGTTATTCGCGACGATTCTCCAAAGTTGAGCGATGTAAACACGAATGAGTCTGATCGCGGTTGCCATAACAGCCCGAGAGCGCGAAAGAGAGGGTCATTCTCCAATGTTACCGGCGAGGAGTGCTCTTGATTTTCTTGCGGGATGTTCGTTAATAACTCTTCGTCGTTAGCTGTCC